>JAACJT020000095.1:16923275-17014865 GCA_009936485.2 Gymnarchus niloticus | reverse complement strand
GCTTCGAGAGGCGGTGGAGGACAGGGCGGCCTGGCATGCTGTGGTCCATGGAGTCGCGAAGAGTCGGACATGACTGCGTGACTAAACAACAACAACAAAAATATTTTAACATTTTTTATTCTCTCACTTAGCACTGTGTCACTTTCCTATCTCTGCTTGTTACTTTGTAAGCTATAAGGTTGTTGGTTTGTGCGGCATTTCATCCATGCATCTGTGCATTTTAGGATCTTCTGTTCGACTGTGTTTTATACTATTTTACATTTACCTTTGTATATTTGGTTTGAAAACAACTGATGCTGCTATTAAATTTTAGTTGGCCTGTTGTGCCAGCGACAAAGGATTCTATTCTGCTGAGTTTATTTAGAATATCATAAAAGCTATTTTGTACAGCTATTCACGATTTATTCTGGACACCTCTTATCCTGAGATGCTGTGGGCTTCACCACTCAGCACCTTGACAACCATCTGTTCCCAGAGAAACACTGGTGCCTTCCACCCCACTATCCTGTGTGTCCTTCGCGCGTCTCCAATGCACCCCATTTTCAGACATTTCTACTTCAAACGCATGCTCCAGATTGCAGACATGTAATTCCAATTTCCTCTCAAGATATAAAAAGCATCCCACTTCAGAGAACACACATGAGAATCTGGCCTAAGCAATTTAGAGATCAAAAATACAACCGGGGGAAAATAATATTATCCAAATTCTTCACGATGTGCACAAAATCACAGCTTAAAAAGCTGACGACACAGACACTTAGTACATCCAGAGGCCAAAGACAGGTCTATTTAACTAACGTCGTAGTCTATTTGACAGGTGCAGCTGTGTGTCACCACACAACAACCTCGACAACTGTTTTCAGTGCAAATAAGACAGTTTGGGTCATTGATAAAACAAATTATCACACCAAAAAAGCTTCAATACATTAGCAGACACGATCCATTAAGGTACCCCCATCCATGCCCCCAAACAGAGATTAATCAACTCAAGCGTTTAAGTGGAAAGTGGGAGAGCCTTGAATAGGTATCCAGGAAAAGAGGGAATGGCCCATTCGACGTCCCTCAGGACCTCAAAGCGAGGCTGAGCCATTGACTGTTCATCGATCTGATTCATCGTGACAGGCTCAGGAAAAACTTACCTGACTATGATGTCATCATAGGGATTCCCCACTTGTTTCCCCACTGAGCCTGGATAAGCCTGGATGGAAGCTGCCTTTTTCCTTCCTGGCCTGTACTAAACCTGTGCAAAAAAATTGTATTTTCATTTTTATGTAATGGTATCATGTGATGTGACACTCCGCTCACCCAAAAAAGAGAAACATCTCGGCATGTGCTCCAGGGTATAATTGCACACCCAATAAAGCCCATTTATCTCTGGATACACCACACCATGCAGGGACACCGACAGAGCATCCTAGGTGTCTTTGTACAGCTTCCTGCCTTGACACTAAGCCTTGGGTGGCATGACCACGACGGCAAGACTTGGGGTGAAATGTGATGACAGATGAAGAGCACCTTTGCATGCTGCCCTCCCTAACCCTTAAGGGGATGGCAGACTACAGCATGGCATTCTGGTGCATGCAGGGGGGGGAAAAAAAAAAAAAAACTGAAAATCACAATCAAAATTTTATTAGTAATTCCTCAAACAAAGGCTTTGAGAGTTTGTTCTGAATGTAGCAGAACAAAGAAGCAGGAAAGATTTGGGTCCACTTTCACAGCAGTGACATATTAAGGTGCACAGCCATATGTTAAAAAAATTAAATCCCATGAAGTTTTGGTTGTTCATTAGTCTCCATTCCATCCTATCAGTTTCTTCTGTATTTTGTTCTACTCGTTTGGGTTGAAAACCAGCTACCCTGAGTTTAACCCGAGAAGGATCAGTTTAAAAGCAGTACACATTCCAAGGAGGATCACAGTCTATCAAGAGAGACCGCCACGTTTCATTAAGAATAAAAAAAACTGATCATTCAGAGTAGGCAGCATTTAAACCTGTACAAAAACACATGGTTGTTTTTGGCCTTAAAGGAAGCATTCCAGATCTTACATCTGAGACTTTATTCCTCTGTTTTCCTTAATCTGTGATATTGTTGTGGGTGAATTTGGTATGCCAAAGCCTTATCACCATTATTTTACAGATTTACCATATTCTTTTCACATAGAACCAGCAAACAAAGGTCACAGCTCAGTAAACCAAGGATTTTTCACAGATGTTGGGATTTCTTTCAAAAAAGAAAACTCATCAAAACAGGTTTTGTGAGGAGCACAAGTCCCATGCATTTTTAATGATGTCATAAGATGGCAGCTGTAATCAATGGTGTACAGAAGCCGCACTTGATAGGTGGCAGCTGGTTGGGAATATAAACATCTAGACGGCAGCACAATAAGACATTTGCCTCATTTCTATTTTGTCTGCATTTTATGTATTTTTAGCCAACAACTATCTGGAGAAACTCATCTAGCCCATGAAGTGACAAATGAGACTTCAAAACCTATGGTGGATAGGAGTTTCCTGATCTATCAGTCAATACAGATAACACCCAGTACTGATTTGCAGTTTGAGATATTCCCACCCACCTTAGATTTTGAAGTCTCATTTGTTCCATCACTACTTAGCTTTTTCTCCATGAGCAGAGCTGAAGTAACACCAGGATGCCCAAGCAAGCAGACATGTCATCACTATAGCTACCCCTTTAAAACTGGACTAACCTTTTAGAACATTTGTGCTCTGATCAGCACTCATGACAGGCATGCCGGGCACATTTAGAGCAGAAGGTGGAGGAAAAGGGCCCTGACCTGGCTCAGTTCTGAAGAATGAGATATAATGGGAATGACAGTGGATGAAGCACAATTGTGTCATTCTGTGGTATGGATAAGGCAGGAAGCCCTCCAGTGAACAACTCCGAGGGAGAAAGAAAATATCAGGCCCCACATTTCCACACCACCCACTACCTAAGAATGGGAAAGCCATGTCACAACTGTGGAATCTGCTCAAAGATCTGGAGTGTGGATTTCAGCTGGAAGAGGTACTTTGAGTCAGCCAGCATGATGCAGAAGGAATCACAGGTGAAGGATCAGAGGGAATTCAAGACAGCAGCATACTTTGAGCCAGAGGCAACTACATGGGTAGGTAATACCAGATCATGCAAAAACCGTGGAACATTAGCACAGTCGACATTGGGTGAAGTGAGATGACAAAAACCCAACATTACAGTTCCTATACTTACAGCACTCAGATTACCAATACTTTGTCTGGAACCAAAAGTTGCTTAGCCCAACCAGCCTGGTCTGGCCTCAGCTGTGAGGACAAAGGTTTGAGGACACACAGAAGGAAATAGCCTTCTGGAGAGATATTAGTTCCCACTTGAAAGTATAGGGGCTTGCAAGACCACAAGGCTCAAAACTGGTGTTTTTCCATGGCTATACATTGTATTCTGCTTAGTGGAACTGGTGCTTTCTGAAATCTGACTTTATACACATTCAACCCATTGGACTATACACTATGCAATTAAACCACCACACACCTGAGGCTTAGCATTTCAGTTTAGCCAGTCTTGTTCCACTTCTTAAGAACCCTTCCCTCTCAAATGAAAAGGCCAAAATGACATCTATAAATAGACTGGACATGCTGGATTGTGATAAAGGCTTTTATTTTGGTTACAAAAACCTGGCCATTGTGAATGGTAACCAAGATATTCAAAAACACATCAGGCTATGAAATATTATCCAAGACTGGCCTGAGACACTGATGGGTGAACAGGACAAAATCAATGTGTAAACGTCAGGCCAAAAAAAAAAAAAAGCTAATCTCTTGATAATGGGGATGGTATGTCCAATGTAGCATTATGTCACTGCTTCACAGTTTAACCCACAATGTTCCATTGGTGTCATGAGGCACATTTAGTCCAAAGCAGCTTACATTTTTAGCCCATTTCAATACAATACAGGTCTTGTTGGATGACTAGTTACCTGGGAACCCAAAAACCAGTTCAAGTGAGCATCTGAAGCTTGTTCCAGGTGATTTTGCCACATTCTTGTCCCCTTTCCATGAGACCAACAATTTATCCAAGATTAATATACAGGATGCAAAAAAAGGAGAAACAATCAACATATCATGCAGGAATTCAGTTCCTATGAATGTAACCCATTACAGTGGGAAACATCTGCTAAACCAGCATTACTTTTGTGCAAAGTGAGCAAAAGATTTAAAGATCAAAAACGGTCAAACAGATTCAAAAACAGCATCTGATTGGTGCTTGTTGACTTGCAATCTGGGGCTTGGGCATCAAGTCAGTTGCAAAAATGCAGAGACCATCATTAGGTGAAAGATGTGGTTTAGACATCCAAAGGCAGCCCAGACTCAGATCAGCGGACAAATCCCCCCCCAGCCTAAAATACCCAAGGTCATTACAGTTCTTGCATTAGTTGAGCAACCAGCAAGGGGACAACTGAGAGGACTAGAATGAGGTGGGGCAAGGGCATAGCCACAGAAGAGATCAGTGTGGCATCCTTCGATGCAAACAGCCCCCGGGTGTAGGTGTCATGAATGTACCTGAAGTTGTTTTGCAGCAAAGTTTCGTTGGCGCCTTCCTCTGAGCTATAGACTCCAGTGAACACAGCGATCTAAAAGCCATTGAAACAAAGGATAAGTCCTGAGCTATTAATCCAACAGAATTCATTTATCACCACAACTGATTTACGGCGCACCATTTAGGGGTGGACAGACAGCCGTCAGTAGCAACCATACACAAATCCCACAGTGGGAGGGAGTATCCCCAACCAGCAAATCAAAGAAATGGGAACAGAGGCATGCAGGTGCACAAACCTGTTTGCGCGATACATAGATGGGAACCTCATACACAGTCCACATAACAGCCTCTGAGCAAGGGGGAGTTGTCAGGCTTCCGTGATAACGATAGTACTGGGACATATTTTGTATTGGCAGGAGAGATGACAGAGGAAATGGAGCAACAGGCACAGTTTTCCCTGTAGGGGAAAACAAGCAGGTGACACTTGTCTCCTTGGAGAATGGGTACCACAGGGGTGCAGTGTGGCTGTGGTGGCAAACTTCAGACCACAGCCCCATGGTCTTGACTAACCTTTATACCTCACCAACGGCACCAAACTGGAGACGGCACTGAAGTTGGCATTGTCCACATCTGCCACCTACCACAACATACACAGACATTTAAGTCAACTAAAGGTGCCATTTAGTACTATACATGTACAGAGGTGCTCACAGGCTGGCCCCAGGATGCAACTCACATCAATGAAAAAGCCAAGCACTGCAAGACCGCTTGAGTCATTCAGGGCAGTTGTCAAGTTCTGGTGTGTCGTTTTCATGCTCACAATATGCATCTGCATGGGGGAAGTTAAGGATTGAGTCCATTCAGCAATGCATTTGGGTGGTGAGCAACATGGCACAGAGAGGCTTCTAGAAGCATACATGTGCATTTAAGAGACCTGGCTCAAGTAAATTACTTTCCAACTTCATTTCAGTACCCTGGCACTAAGACACCTCTGGACAGATTTCAGTGGGAGAGGAAGCCATTTCAACACCTTATTGCAGATTCATTTAAAATGTGCCATTTTTATATTATGGGTAGTAACCTCCATTGGGTATCGCCGGCCCTTCACTGTATGTTCCGACCCATTCATAGACGAGTTGCCCCAGTGAAAGTGGAGTTGTAGTGTCTTGTATGTACCAGGAAGTCCCCCACCACTCACAAACAGGCCTGCATCCACTTCAAGCACCACTGTTGAAATACAGAGAGAGTTTACTACCTTGTCAGTGACAACATGCAAAATTGCCAAAGATCAGAACCCATAAATACAGGCAGAAGAGAATACCAGTAACTATGCCTACAAAGAGATGCAAGGCAAGATAAGGTGGCCTGTGGACTATGATGCCAAGAAAGTTCAATTTGAACAAAAGCAGCTCTCAAAATAGACAGAGCCATACATTATGAATATTCCTCCCAAAGGAATGTACATTTTTCAATCAATCTAAAAAGACTTCAGCGACAGCACAGTTCTTATTTCCCCGCTAAATTATACGTCCAAGTAATACAGAGTAAATATGGAAATTAATGCTCTCACACACCAGAATGCCCGTTATTTTTTAAGTGCCATTGCCTAGCGGGGATCGTATCAAAGCCCTGTAGATCCAGTGCTCCCAGGGACTCGTTTCTAGTCATCGTATCGTCCAGATCGACTGGAGATTGACGTGAATTGATGCTGGGTTGGCAATGGACAAAGGCGTTCCCCCATAAATATGGACCTGATGAAGAAAGAAGCACGAGTTCAAGAGCCGGCCTGAGGACAAAGGCAAGCAGTATACAAAAGAACTTCGATTATCTGGGAAATCAATTAACCTTATAATACAAATCCTTTGCGTCCACAGATTTACAAGTTAAGGTCTCGGGGGTGCAAGTTAAAAAAAAACAAAACTTACTGCAGTATTCGTCTTCATAGCAGAAGTCGACTATAAAAAGAGATTTAAAAAGACAACTCTTCGATTTTTTTTTTCCATGAGGCAATACTTCACACATTACGTCAAAATTGCTGTCCGACTTGCGAGTATAAACCTTTCACCTCAATGCATACACATCTTGTAATACGCTGCAAGTACAATACCACTAAAAAGATACAAAATTAAAATAAAATAAAAAAACAATACCAGTAGTCGAACTGATGTACGAGGGAAACAAACTCACCTGCTAGGGATTTTTCAATCAGCATCACGACCAAAAACACATCCCGCAAAAGAGCCATCTCATATAACATCTCAAACCAACACTTGTTGAATTATAAAAGGAAACTGCAATTACTACCGTCGTATGTGTCTAAAGCAGTGCTTAAAAACTATATTGGATTTAAAATTGTTATAAAACGCTAAGAAGCGTTATGTCACACTTTGAGTTTTAGGCTCTAACTCGAACTAACACCACCCTGGCAATTAAAGCTTCGACAGCCCTCAAAGCTCCAAGTTTGTTCATGGGCGTTTTAAAGTTGCCCAAATGAATATTCAACAGCCCTCCACCCCTTCCCAATAAAACTGTTAAATATTCAATTGTCAAGATTTGAAGTCCACGAATCGGCACCTGGGGTTAGCGGCAGGATGTGAGCTGCTACAAGCGAATCGTCCCATGCTGTGACACTGAGGTGAATTTAATTGAAAAGACCACACATTGAATATAAACCAAGATATAATTTTATGATGTTAATTTCAAATCACGACATCATACCATATACCGCATATTGCGAGTACGAAGCTGCATTGCAGTAATTTCTATAGACTGTACACTATTTTTAATCGACCTGCTTTTGATTCCTTGAAATGTTCTTTCGTTGATTTTAATCATTGTATTGTGGTTTTTGCGTTTTTAACATTGAATATAAAAAACAAGATATTTAAAATATGTCACGGAGGAACGTGAAAATGCATACTTTTTAAGTATTAGGCCTGTTGTAATTACTGTCGTAGAAATACCCATGAAAATGCTGTTAGTGGTGGTAGGCTACATTAAAAATCATACAAATTCACTGCTTTGTCAGTCATTGTGACGTTTGGGAGATTACTATTTTGGCAGAGATCAATTCAAAACAGGAAGTATAATAAAACTGAAAATATAGGCTAGTTAGTAGGTAAGGATAAGGGTTTGTCTTTAGCACAGATACATTTAATTTTAAAATAAATTCTCATTGAAAAATTGAATCTGTGTCCATTTACCTGCGTACACCAATGATTAATAAGCATACAACCACAGCAATGTCTGCACCACCTTATTCTTTTATAGAAAAATTTATGAACAGGCTAAATGCAATCAAACTGCTTACTCGTGATGATATCGGGGGAGCAAAATTAACTTTCCTAACGTTTGGCTTTCGGTTAAGTCTTTGCAAGCACACGGGTGCATGATAGGATAGATGTCAAGTTCTAAATTTGGGCTGTGAGGAGCATGAAGACGTTGTGTGTGGAAAATGGGGGCCGCCTATGTGCAGCCGGTCAGTTCGAAAACACAACGGAAGGTTTAGTTCGGAGAAACGGCAAGCCTATTGACTTGAAAACATGTTGTGTTGCAGTCAGATTGTCTTGAAATGTTGATAAGAATAGATGTTTTGTCCATCGCAGACATTTGGAATCAGACAACTCAGAAAGAGACACGATGCGGGTAAGCTTGGAGATTACTTATTTGTTAATGGATTTATCACGAATAATTGCTTAAGTGTTCATATTATACAATCGACTCTGAGCAAATGGAAGAAGCTGTTTGTGACTCGGAAGACTACCGACGTGTAGTTGACATGAGGCAGGTGGTCAGAATGTGTCGACGGACATGACACCTCTAACCACAAGGTGTTGACACGTAATTGATCTTAGGGGGTAAAAAACCCAGGCTACAGGTTTGCAGATAATCATAGAATGCAATGACCTAAAGTATAATGATGACTTAAGAATAAAGATGAGCTAATGCTCACAGAATTAAAGCTACAGTATGTGCATAACAGGAGAAATCATAAACGAAATAGTAATTGCAGGGCTTTTAAAGTGAGTAACCTCATAGGTAGACATACAACTCATACATAAAATGTCATGTAACCTTAGATTGGAGTTCCTCTCATCATAACTCATGCTGACCTGTGAGCCCCAAGTACTCAGTAAAGAGGCCTAACCTGGACTCTGTATGATTTCTTTAGCATTTTGGATTTAAAATAAAAGGCAGATATTAAAGGACAGTACAGATTGGATTTTGACTGCCACAATATACTGTATGTGCACTTCTAGCAGGCTTATGCCATTATTTCAGAAATTTAAGTTCAATCACTTGTTTAGGCTTTAATGGCTGGCAGAAAAACCCATACAAGGCTGTTGCATTTTAGGGTGTAACTGTAAATAGATAGCATTTGGCTAAATGTAATCATTGAAAACTTCCTCTGTTCAGCAGAATTCATGCATGGACTTGGCAGCAGATGCTAAACAGTAGAGGTCTAGATGACATTTCCAAAGAGGTCAGTTTTTATTTGGGGTGAGGGGATTAATATCACTTTCAGGCAAACTGAAACAATAGCTTCTTTCTCGTCAGGAGAGATTTCTGCTGGATAGCATGTTTCAATCTTTCCCGTAAGACCAGGGAGTCCCCTCCTCAGAGATTTTAGCACTCGTATTTAGCATCACAGTTGTGTGGCATTGGGGGTTCCCGGCGCTTAAAACAACTCCCGTCTGACATTTGAGTTCCTTCATAAGAAAAATCTAAGTTTGACCAACAACCAAAAGGCAGTTTTTCAATTAGTTGTAAGAGAACGTTTTTACTTCGGTCAAGGCATGGAGGTCACACCTCCGTGCAATTCGACAACTTCAAAAAGCAAGTCAGCCTGAAGACGGCCCGGTACTATGAAATAGCCTATTTTAAGAAACTGTGGATGATACTGACGTTAAAATGAATCTTACTTCTCACAGTGTATAGGTACATTTTAGCATGGGCCAATTTGCTTGTTTTATGTTGGAAGTAACATGTATATTACAATATTACGTGAGAAACTGACCAAAATGTTTCCTGAAAAAGAAACTGCTAAACACTGACACAAAGAATGAATGTTACTAACTTCGAAGATACAGTAACACAGAACAAGCTTGTCCTGCATGGTATAATTTATTTGGCATTTGATTACACGTACAACTGATTGGTAATGGGAAAACATGTTACCCGGGCCGGGGAGTAGATTTAATAAATCTTTAACATTTCAAAAGTGCAGAATAGCACATTATAAAACGTATAATGCTAAAGCGTCTTTTTTTGGATAAGGTCTATACCACCAATTTGTGTTTATAATTTTATTTTTTTGTTAAAAAGTCTTTCCTCGAGGCGCTGATGTGGGCATTAGTTAAAACGTGTCAAAAACCTAATGACGGCTGGGACCGACGCTAGTATTTATCAGGAGCAAAAAAAAAGGCTTGGTTTTGCCTTCAGGTTATTCAGCAAATGACTAATTCTGGAAGTCACATAAACAAATTAGCTAGAATCACACACGCTGAAGCAGCAGATTCTGACCCCCCACCCACACCGACATTCGGACCAACAGCCCATTCTACGCCACAGCCGTAAGCAGGCCCCCTTTCGGATGGACAGTTAGACAGGTGCCTGAAATGTATTTAAGTCATTCAGTAAACGGTGAAATTATGCTCCACATTAAATTGTCAATGCAGATTTTTTTTTAAACGTATACCCCCTCACCATGACCAAAAGAAAATGGCGAACACAAAGTGATAAAATGACTGTGCTGTGCTTAATGTGTCCTTCTTATACAGACATAGTTCCTCAAACTGAAGTTAAGTTGATCTATCAGCACCATAAGCCCTGAAGTGTATCTGGTGAACTGTGACCAATACAGGAGGTGGGAGGGGGGCCATATCTTATGTCTTCCCATTGCCCAGCCGCTTTTAAAGTGGGGCTGTCATTTGAGAAAAGACTCTCTATACAGCTTCCTTATCCTGGCTGTGAAGAGCAGCCACATTCTGTGTCCACCAATCGAATTTTGGGAATGGAAGCAAAACGAACGGCCATGTCAAGACGACTGTCTTGTTACCAAAAGCTCTAAAGCACAAACTAGCGATGATATAATTGACCAGTCTTCTTATTCCCGGACCCCCTTGCTATGCGCTCACTTTGGAACACCTGATGAGCAGAGAGTTAGCGAGCCCAGGCTTGTATAACGTAATAGACTTTCTCCCCTCGCCACTCTCACACGCACACCAAACTTTTCCCTATGGTAATATCTCTCTTACAAATCAAATGACCTTAAAGTTTAATACCCTCCTCGCACACACACACACACACACACACACACACAAATACTGCTTCAGCAAAGCTCAATTTAGCCAGTGTCGCAAAGCTGTTGAATCAAGAACACAATTCCGAACCGAAGCACAAAACGACGCAACTCAGTGGAAAAAAACCCCACTCATGTTTACGTTAAGAATTCTCCGTTTCCACATTCACACATTCTGCCCTGTTGCATTTCAAAACAGGCACAAACCAGAAAGACAGTCTCAAATTTTTCTAGCTGTACAGTATAACATAACAGATTGGCAAAGATAGGGGAACAGTGCTTCATGAGTAGTGTCTTTGAATAGATTTTTTTAAAACAGCTGCAGAAATGGTTATTATACAGAGGATATAAAAGTCTTTAGGATGTCAATAATCCTATTTAATACCTCTCCCACTTTCAGGGTTATATTATCAAAATGTCCACTGCTAATAACAACTAAAGAGATTCCTAAAGCTAAATCAAACTAAGAGAATATCTCTTGGATCTCTGTGCTGTGACTTGTCCAGCAGCCATCATTGAACTCTGGACAACCAGTTCATCAGTCATCTCTGGTGCCCAAAAGAACACAACATCCAAAATCTGGTAGCACGGGGGGGGGGGGGGGGCCATATTCAATGTGTTAGCTTTGGCTACCATTGTCTGTACCTATGTGTTTAAAGTTTTCAAAAATCTTTTTAGAAATGGCATTCCTTGAAACGGTCCCCTTCCCCGCAGTCTTCGGTGTACAAATTTGGGAGAACTCATCTTGGAAGGTGCAACAGCCATCAGACGGTCAGTACGTCTGCCGCTTACGGGTCACTTCATGAGGTGTCCACGAGGCACCTGTCCCTGTCGTCACAAGGCATTTTGGAGATGGGTGTTTTGCTCTCTGTGCTTGTCCCTCTACAGAGGGGTCTTTACTAGCCACCAAAGCCCCTTTCTTGTCCTCATATCTCTTTCTATCTCTCTCTCAGGGAAGTTAAGAAGCGGGCTCAGCCTGACAGAGCGTTTTGTCTTCCCACTTTCTGTATACAAACGTATGACTTGATCCCTCTCCAGGTCACAAGCTTCATCCCTCTCTCCACCCCTCCTACACCGTGGAGCTAATGGGGGACAAATCGTCAGTGGGCGTGTCTGGAGCCACCAAGGGCTCACTGCTGTCCACAGAGTCCTCTCGGCCTGCTCGGGATGGTGCCGGCATGACGTTCTCCTCCGGAGCCCTTGACTGGGGGATGCTGGTGTCTACACTGGGCTGGTGGCCAATAGGGGGTGCCACAGCACTCCTCCCTGCAGGAGGGAGAAAACTATTGGTACCAAACAAATAATGATTCAGTATATTCTCTGTACTTTTTGGGCCTGAAAAGATGGGTCTACAAGTTTTCTACAGGAAAATGGAGAAAAAAAAAAAAATGTAAACAACCAGTGACAACAGTGAGAACAATGCTGAAATTTTTCTTCCTCTTGGAATTGAACAACAGGCTAGGAATTTCCAGAAAACACCTTATGTCACACATTATGTTATGAGGACTCCTTATGTCATCAGTATGAGACTTATTGAGAAGAAACCCAAGATGTGCTGCCATCAGCACTGCACTGCTGCCTGAGGGTCTTCCTCCCTCTCACACAGATGTGCGCAGTTGGGCTAGAAGTGTGGCCTACCGAGGTCGATGTAGAGGATGTCATTTGGGTTGATGGAATCCTCATAGGGTGGTGGTGGCTCGTCCGGGTGCTGGATGTCAGGGTACTTGTAAGCTGCGTAGGGAGGTGGGGGCTCCTGGAAGTGGAAGGCACCCCCTTCTCCATCGTCAGACAGGTGCAACGGTGTCAAACCAGTGCCGAAAACATCGGGGCCATAGTCAAACCCGGGCACCCTGCGACCCAGGTTGAAGTGATGGACTGTGGGGAAGAATCGGACACAGAGAACACCTTTCTGCAAATGCCAAACATCTCAGTGTCAGAGGCAGACCAGGAAGAGACACACACTCAACACACACAGGGGGCGTTCTTACGGTTTCCCCCGATGAGCGTTTCGATGCGCTGCCGTCTCCGCTGCCTCAGGCGGTGGACCATGAAGAGCAGCAGAGAGAGGATAAGGAAGGACGAGATGCAGCTAACAATGAGGCGCATGCCGCTGGCCATAGAGTCGAAGAGGCTGCTCCCATCTGCAAGATGACGGGTGGGTTCACTAAACAAATCCCTGACAAGTTTCAGTTTGCTACGTGACACATTGGGAAATAATATTTTTTAATCTGACAAACAAAGGTTAAGAGGCCATATATATAGAAAGATGGTGCCCTGCAGCATACTCAGTGACATGAGATCGTTCTTTGTTGTTCTGTGGATAAGTATTAAGGGCAGTGCTGGAGGAACAGCACCACCTAGTGGCAACATCAGGGAAAAAATACTTTAATCATTCAAAAAATATTTCATCCTAAATATGTAAAGCTTTCTGAACGACATCATTTTACACGTAACATTGGCACGCTATTAAACTAATGAATTTAGACGTTCTGACAGAATATTAAACATTCCAAGCTTCAAAACCTATTTACCAAAAAATAAACACTTCACATCTGTCCATTACGAATGAACACCATAAAATACAATATTAACCTTCCCAACCGATGAACAGCAACACAGACCCAGCAACAGGACTCCTATTAAGACAAGAGAATGAGGCTTTCTACCTAGCCCCCCCACTACCCATGTGGCCTAAGGGGCCTTCAGGGTGACTGTGATTAGAACATATTACAGAATCTGCTGTCGCAAACGTGCCAAGCAGGAGAAAAATCATCAGCTTGCAAAATCCAGGCCACTTCCTGCTTGACCCTGACGGCAAGCAGTAGCTGTTAATGGTTTTTTAAAATCACAGGAAGACAGCCTCCTGCTTTCCTCACAGCTAGCAGCACGACAGGGCTGGTGTGTGGTCACGGGTTAGAACCGTGAAGCAAGAGGTGGCAATTCAGCAACTTCAGAATCACTGAAGAAAATGGACACATTCCCACCTGGCAATTTACAGCTCAATATCAGTAAATAGTTAAAGGTTATTAATTAAGCAGCTCATGATGCAGGTCCCCCAAACATGAGTCAACCCCTAGCAGGAGGAACAGATATCCATCCATCCACCTATCTGCCCTCTTAACTAGTACAGGGCTGTGGAGGCCTAGAGCCTATCCCAGGCAGGACAGAGCTCAAGGCATGGGGACTTGCTGGACAGGATGCTGGTCAATCACAGGAGACTGGTTGAAGTGCCTTCTCTTTAACTGCAGGCGCTGGCACCCGAGCCAGGACCTCGTACCTGTGTCCAGGCAGGTGAACTTGCAGCACTCCCGTGGGTCCCTGAGCAGGTGCTGGCAGCCTTGGGGTCTCTCGCACAGCGCCGCCACGCACATCTCCGGCTCGCCGTCGTGACACGTGCAGCTCAGGCATGGGTCGTCGCCCTTGGGTGTGAAGTAGTAGCCCTCGCTCACCACGTTGTCCCTGATGTCCACACATGTCTGCCCTGGGGGGGGGGGGTCATCATCAGGCAGGCCCACCAGAGTTTGCTAAAACCCTCTCGCATTGACCAGAAAACCAGTAAATGAATATGAAGGTTGCTTTAACGGAACCTCACAACCTCTCAGAAGACACCCCTCTGTGGAGAGACCCCCCAGTTTTCTGGTGTCAGACTTAGGGTGAATTACCCCAATCATTACATTTCATTTACTAGCCCAATGGATCCTGAGGAAGGCTGCAGATTTCCTCCCAATCATCATTTTTAATCAGCTTTTGTCAATTCTTACTCCACTTCCTTAAACCAGACTCTTGCTCTTTAGGAAGTACACGCAGACAGCACAATGAACTTAAACGGACAATTGGATAAAACATTTCATCTTCAACCAAGTAATTTACTAAGCGGTGTGAACAAACCTCCCAGAACCTGAGAGAACCGAAAGAATCCCAAAGAATGATGTACAACCTTAATGTAGTGGAAATCGCTGTTGAGATCACTCTCCCTCTGCACTGACCCTAGTTTAAGTTGTATGTATCTCGGAGTGTCGGCCAGAACACCACTTAAGGCCTCGGATCCTGGAGAATCTTAATATCTTTACTCAAGCACAGGAACTGCCAATCCAGTTCTTGTATTACACTTCAGATTATTACACTTAGCTCTACACATCCTATTACTAAATATACAGTTGCACCCAAAATTATTCCGCCCCCATTGCAAATTAGGTTTATGGGCAAAATTTACAAACTTTCAGCTCTTTGTAATAAGCAAACCATACAATTTAAATAGCTCAACAGCTAATATTACAAGTGGTTTCTCCACATTCAACATTAAATGCCACTTTTAATAACTACTGCAGTCTCAAAATTATTCAACCACCTTCATGACAAGCATCTTTAGTACTTAGTAGAGGACCCTTTAACTGTTATGACCTGCTGCAAATGTGATGCATAGACAGACACCAGCTTCTGACAGCGTTCCTGAGGAACCTTAGCCCATTCCTCAAGGGCAGTGGCCTCAGGCTTACTAATTCTTGGGTTTGCGTACTGCAACCGCCTTCTTCAAATCCCACCACAGATTTTCCTATGGGGTTCAAGTCAGACGACTTGTGATGGCCACTCTAGAATCTTCCAAGACTTTTTCTGAAACCAAGCCTTGGTGGGCTTTGAGGCATGCTTGGGATTATTGTCTGGTTGGAAGGTTCAATGACGCTCAAGCTTCAGCTTCCTCACAGACAGCATGAGGTTTTCTCCTAGGGTTTCTTGATACTTGATTGAATCCATCTTGCCCTCCACACACTGCAGGTTTCCAGTGCCAGAAGAACCAAAGCAGCCCAGAGCATCACCGAGCCACCGCCATGCTTCACTGTAGGCAGGCTGTTCTCTTCAGTATGCTTCATTCTTCCTCCTCCAGACATACCGCTGAGGCCTGAAAAGTTCGTTTTGTTTCATCGCTCCACGGAACAGAATCCCAAAACTTTTGTGACATATTTATACAATTCTGAGCACATTGGGGCCGACTTTTCTTGTGCTTTTCAGTCAGTAATGGTGCACGTCTTGGAGTTCGGCCATGGAGACCTTCAGCGTTCAGTATGCGCCTTACTGGGGAAACTGAAACCTCAGTGCCTGCTGCTACTAAGTCTTGTTGCAGGTCTCTTGCTGTCACTCGAGGGTTTTTGGCCACCTGCCTCCTCAGTAATCTGGTGGCAGCTATTGCTAGCTTCCTCTTTCTGTCATGGCCAGGTAGTGTAGCCAGTGCTCCTTTAACTTTGAACTTGCGAACTATGGTATTGGTAGGAACATTCAGTGCCTTTGATATCTTTTTGTATCCTTTTTCTTATTTGTGTAAGGCAATGATCTCGTCTCTTTACTTCGTGGACAATTCTCTTGACTTTCCCATCTTTCTAACATGCAATCAAACGTCAGTATGAACACACTCCTAGCCAGTCCAGGTATTTGATGTGTTCTATCTCAAGCACACCTGATGCAATTAATGAGGCCCTTGATTAGCTGCATCAGCTGTGCTTGAGACTCCACCTGATTTGCAAATGTGTGCTCTTATGAGGGATTCTATTCAGGGGCTTGAATAATTTTGAGACTGCAGTAGTCATTAAAAGTGGCATTTTATGCAGAATGTGGAAAACCACTTGTAATATTAATTGGCAAATTTACAACGGGGGTTGAACAATTTTGGGTGCAACTGTATATCCTTATGATTCCATCGCCAAGGTGACAAAAAATGTGTTTATTCTGATGTATGTTTATAGTAAATATGTCAGAGTAACCAAAGGATCCAAATCCATCCAAATCCTATGAGTCTGAGGACCTTTTATACACTCAAGGAACCCCAAAGAACTCTAGAGAACCCTGGAGACCTACTCCTCTTGCAGAGGAAGGGAAACTTCTTATAGCAGTCCTCAGCATGCCAGCTGTGAAGACCCCTCTCATTCATGGTCTTGATCTGGAAACGCTGCAGCTGGGCACAGAAGATGCTGTCCTGGGTTGGCATGCCCTCACCGAAGGTCGTCAGGCCCTCTGGGGGCAGGAATACCTGCATCGACCCTGTTTGGAAAGCCAGAGTGGCAAAGGACACTGTCCTCAAAACAGCACCGGAATTCACAAGCTGGGGCCGTGGCCCAGAAAAACTGGACAGACAGACGTTATTATAAATCTCGGTCAACCCCTTGACCCAGTGAGATGCTCACCCTTATAAGCCACCTCCCAGTGTCCCTCCAAGGAATGGTTCTGACTGGTGACAACATACTGGTAGCCCACCCAGAACCTGCACCACAGGACGATATCACATAAACACGGACTAAACAAGGCTGACGTGTCGCGAGCAAAATGACAACTAACCAAAACTGTCAGGAAAAACAGGAAACAAGGCTGAGGAGGGGCACTCAACCGATCACGTGACCCATTGTTTGTTTGGAAACTTCAGAAGAAGTGTTAAAACAAGAAGCAAAACTAAACAAGGATGTCTGGGGGGGGGGGGACTTAAAACCAAAAGTTCTTGCAGAAGAGTTGAAATAAAGGGGGAGAAATGTCGACAGTGTTAGCTGTGCAGAGACGACATCTTCGTAAAAAACGCAGTTTGAGATGCGGCGTTTATGAAAAAACAGGCAGCAACATGGAGCTTATGCAACTCCCTGACGGTCAGGGTGTCTGAACGAGAAAGGGGACAGGATCCCCCACCAGGCATGCTCACTTGCACTGGTCCCTGCGCTCGCACACTTGCTCGTCGAAGTCGACCTCGATCCTCAGGATGAACTGCAGCTCCTCGTCCGTGACGAAGGTGGCCAGGGAGCCGTTGACCCTCTGGCACGTCTCCACCGCCTGCCAGTAGTTCTCGTTCCTCAGGTAGACTCTGTAGCAGCTTGCTGTCCGCTCGTAGTGGTGCCAGCCACTGGGACACTTCTCTGTGAGGGGATGACGGGGCTTAGCGTGTAACATGGAGAGGACATCGACAAAACCATGCATGTACGCTTAATCCCTTCAAGCTTACTGTACATCCTTGATAGACTTGGCTCATCTCGTTGCGACATTAGAAACAGTACAGAGGATTAATCGCCATCTGTTTTACTTTTTAAGTGTGTCGGGCAGCGCCACCTCAGACTGACCCCAACCCAGGAAATAATCAGTTGTGTTACAGACAGACCAGGCGGTGGGATCCACCAAGGTCAACTGAGAGCAAAGGGGGCGGGCCTTACTGTTGAAGCGCACAGGCTGGGCCACACCCACCACATCCTCCAGTGGGCTGAAGCCGTTCCCGTAGCGGAACCTCTCCTCCTGCGGGGCTGCTGAGGGGGGCGGGCACAAAGCAGCACAGCAGAAACACACACACCATGTCAAAACCTATTCTTTTTTTTTTTTTTTTTTTAAATGCTTCTACAAGACAGCATTCATTGGGACAATTGATTCATTGGTTTCAGATCTTACACTTAAGACATCTTGAAAACATCATACCCCATAAGAGAGGACCGACATCCATAGCAACCTATGCAAATCGCCTTGAGGGAGGAACACAGCTGTTCGACTCGAACCCGTGACCCCATGACCGCAGTGGCATTTCCATGCGGCGAATCTCAGCTTAAACACAACGAACGTTGCCATTAGTAACCCAGCGCAGCGTTGATAACAAAGGGGGACTTTTTGTGGATGAGGGCTTCAAAAAGCATCCTTGATATCTCAGTAGCTTACAGTTATGCAGTCCTGAGCCCGAGGATAATAAGCAGTCTGAAACTCACAGCTAATATCAGCCGCACTGCTACGCTTTGGCTCCACTGGGACACTGAATCACTGCAACTCTGAGCAGGACAGTTTGGACTTTGATCAGGGAAGTTAAAGACTTCACAATAAGTAGCACAGCGCTGTTAGCGTGAAGGAGAAATAATAGGAGGAGCCAGTCTGGCGTACCTCCAAACCCTCACTCCACCAGGTCTCTGAAGAGGCTGACATGTACGTTCAGCCAGGTGAGCAAGGAAATGGGAAGCTTGGCCAGCCTCCCAACTCTACAGCTGCCAAGACAGAGTCCTTGGAAAGACACATCCATTCTCTTTCATATGGTTTGATGGCTGGAGCCTCAGAGAGAGAGAGAGGAGGTAGAGATGGAGGAGGAGGAGGATGGTCAGCCTCCACCCTAACCCTAAATTTGCTAAATACTGTAAATGTAAACATACACACTACTGTCCAAAGCGACATACAACTTAGAAGAACTAGGGGTCAGAATCAGGGCATTGACCCTGGAGCAGTTGGGGTTAAGGACTTTGCTCAGGGGCCCAGCAGTGATGCAAGTGATATAATCAATCTGCCAGCCAAGGGATTTAAACCCAAGATCTTCCGGACACGGGCACAAATTGTTGTCCTACTGAGTGACACACTTCCCTTACGTTACACGTAGAGACCTGCTCTGATCAGTTGTGATGACACGAAACTTGACCAGTGGCTCCAACCTTCTCCGACACCCAAAATAACCAGACACCCCCCTGCTGCATTTCTGATCAACGACTGCTTCAAGCGCCAAAACACAACGTGGTGATACCATTCGTTTATATTATCTTGATCATTTGCCCAGAATAATCAGCCGCTTCCCTAACCCAGACGGCTGTATTTAAAAAAAAAAAAAAAAGGCCGAAAAACTGGAACAGCATGATATCCTCCACAGACGAGGTCGTTAAGGGCAGCTTGCATTAACCAGTCAGGACCCAGTCTAGGCCAGAAGCATCAATCCAGCAAGGGGATCAATGGGGGGTGGGGGCTAACTCTAAACCAAGGTTCACTATTGGTGGATTTCAACCTTAGCCACAGTACCAACCATCCCATCTATCACAGCACAACAAGGAGCTGCTCTCAGCCAGATTATAGTGTAACCGAACAAAAATGCTGTGGTTAGCAAATCACACACCTCAGGCTTGGCTGCCTCTTCATAATGCATGTGTTGTGGCCCTTTAACCGCAACAACAACTGCAGCAAACAGATCAGCACGTGCTAATGAATTGGCTGCGATGCATGTGGTGTTAGTGCTTTACAGACTGGTGGTACTGGAACGCCCCTGGGGGATCACAGAGAGGGTACTTACGGGGACAGTCTAGCTCATCGCTCCTGTCCTCGCACGCGGCCCAGCCATCACACCTCCAGGACACGGGGATGCAGCGCAGCTTACCGCTGCGGCACAGAAACTGGTCAGCTCCGCAGCGCAGCTCTGCAACAGAGAACAGAGGGGTCACACTCGCAGTTGGGGGGGGGGGAGGGGGGGACTAGAGCTGTGAGGCTGACGATCTCTCAGCCACGCGTTCCGTTTGAAGCGTAGGTGTGACGAATGCGTCCAAGCACCAGGCCACCTGGTTCGCATACGCTGTTGGTCATCTCGATTCATGAACATCAAGGCATTCGAACAGCAGGAGAGGAGGCGAGCCTCCAAAGGGCAGAAGATGGGGCAAACACTCCTTCACTGTGGCTGGGAGAGCCATGTAATGGGGGCAATAGTAGTAGCTTCCTGACAAAAAGTGAAAAAAAAAATATACGTGTATGGTAAACAAAACTAAACAAAAAACCCTAATATGGATTATCCTGTCTGGCACTGTAACCACGGATCCAGGTGTGCCCTGTCTCATGAATAACATACATTATGGGTAACTGGTGCCTATCTATCACTGTGCCTGTTGAAACCCTTTGGCACACAGGTTATTTGAGGACTCGATTATGGGAGGAGCACGACCTGGTCCTCATGGTGACTGGGACAAACAAGCTCTAAGCTTTCACCACATGCAACACAGGTTACACTCTCAATAGGGAACAGATGCAATGATTGCATCAAATCGTTCAGTTATTGTGGCCAGAGCCCCAGGAAAGGCAGATCTGTTATCAATGTTTTTACTTCTGACTCATAACTGCAGAATGCTGAAAATCAAAACATCACGATTTAACCTCTCAATATCAATCACCGCATCAAATAATTGATGCATTTTAATCTTTTGGGAGCAGAAGCCAAGAAGCAGCCATTTTCAGCTGAAGTGCGTTACTCTTTTTATGACAGAGTTGTCATCATTTGTAAAGAAAAAGATTTCAAATTGTACCCAAATCCTGACCGGAGAACAAGATACAAAAATGTTTTATGCGGGCTTCTGTTTGGTAGCAGATCTCAGATCAGTTCACGGGGCAGCAGACTGGAGCGACGAGGGCAAAGCGGTTCCAGGCCGCCGGTTCGACTGCCCAAATGTTTTAGTGCCTCTAGGACAGCTGAGGTCGAGGACCATTAACATGCATCTGTTACCGACACACCTGGCATGCAGAGAAGCTGGCAGCACATATCCTCCTGTGGGACCTGCTCTCGTAAACTAAAACCCTTATTTGGGTTTGATAACTGTGCAGAACACACCCCGTTAAATTGTGTCTCTGTGCAGAAGAAAAACAGCCAGGCAAACCCCAGAACAGCCAGGACATGGTGACAAAAAAAACAAAATGCGGCCAAAGCAGCCGATCGTTGATTGAGGAGCCACGGTCAAAACGGAAAAGTGTTCTCTATTATTTTTCATCCAGCATACCAAACAGAATCTCAGCAGATCAAAAATCTCGTTCCGAAGCTAATTTATGTTTATCCAAGTGCAGTAACACCTTTTAGAAATGCTCACTCGGGGAAGTCGACTGCAAAGCATTTTTGTTATACTGGCATTATAAGCAAAAGATGGCAATGCTATCACTCGGCGTTTAAATGTGCCCATATGGTGGCTATGAATTTGGCAAAAGGGCTTCTCTAAAGGCACCTCCTCGAAAGCACACCATGACTGCCTTAGCTGCCCCCCTTCTAGGGTATGTCATGGCCCTTTTAACTTGCCCCCTCGTCCCAACCAGCTGGCCGGAGGGAACAGGTTGGCTCGTGGCCTAGAATGACTTCACAGTGGCAAGAGCTGGCTTGTTTGGATGCAATACATGCCACCAGTCCGATGACTTTCGCATAGGTAACTGCTCCATACAATATCAAAACACAAGCCCCCCCCCAAACCGAATACCTTTTTATAAGTACCATCAACATTTAAATCCACACGAGTGCCAATGAAAGACAGCTACAGTGAGAAAGTCACCCCCCCGCTCTTAAATCAACTGCGCCCTAAAGAAAAATTTATCAACAGCATTTCAACACTACCTTATTCACACGACTGACACCAGCCCTTCACTTGCAATAACTGACATGGGGTCATGCTAAGCCGTGGGCCTTTAAGGGAAAATTAAACCTAATGTTCTAGAGGCACAAATAATAGGAATGGCATGCATCTTGTCTGCCCAATTTGTAAAAATATCATGACATGCCAAACCAGCTTTCAGTTAACAGTCTAAAAAACACAAAAGGATCAACAGGAACGAAGAACAGAGAGTACAAAGGTGTAGAATTACAGCGTTAACATACCACCCCAGGGACATACTCCCAGTTCTGGTGGTTTGCAGTCGCTTTCTTTTTAGACACAAGCGACCACCTAAACCACCACCCAGTCTCCCTTAGTAAGCACTCCCACCCAGCCATACACATAAGACAGGTCTACACTGCACACTTTCCCCACACACACACACACACCTGTCACTGCGACATGAATAATCTCTAACAACAACCTTAAGAAAGCCAATTTACTGCAGGTTTGCCAGTGATTAAAAACGCCAATCGAAACATACCCTAGGAGTGAACGCCTCTTGCGACCCCAGACCACCACTTCAATTGCGTCTATAATTATCCATGTTTGCAAATACCCCAGATAAGTAAAGCGAACGGGGCCAGCGCCTCTAGAATACAGAATGCGTCGAAAATGTTTGTCCTGTACAAGTTCCAGGTCAAATGGACAGAGAAGGGGGTGAGTGTCACATTATTTGACCTTGCAAAACATGGATACGTCTATCTGCGCCCCCCAGTCGGGATCTCCGAAAAGCCACCGGGGTGAGGGAAATGAAACAAGTGCGGCGTTTAAAACCACCGTGCCTGACACGCCATACCGAACCACGTTTAAAGACGGTCGCAAGGACATCATTTTGGAGTACCTTGCGGATTAAAACCTCCGCTGCGCTGCTCTTTTCGCGCATTAAGCATCTGCGAATAAAGGTTCTCTGTTTTAAGGCGCTGATCTAAATGCACGTCCACTCCAGAAGCCGCGGCTCTTCGTCCGGACACGCAGATATTCGGCTGTCACACGCTATAGAGGCAGTTAAAATGTTCTGTTTTATTAAGTTAAGGATTTCCCCATCAGGGTATGAATATGGAAAGCAAACTGAAAATTCAACGCGGGGTTGAATATCTGACAGCTGATAACTGAAGTTCACAGCGGCATATCTGCGCCTTAAACCAAATCACAAGTTACTCCCTACAAAATCAGTTTGTCTTCAATAGGCTCGCTAGCATATTAAGTAGGTAAAGAGGGGGTATAGCATGTAGTGGCTTGTAAGTTCAGCGCTATAGGAAGAAAGAGAACACGTCCGTTTTGTGAAGTTCGCAAATGCTTGAAGAAATTAACTAAATGCTGCACAAAAGACTGGTCTCTTTTATAGGGGACCGTCAGATCCCGCCGCTTAGCCGGGGAATAGGTGCCGAGTTCGCCCAAATGCCGTCGGCAGACGGACGCGGACAGGGGGCCTAAACTCTCTCGTGCCCACCGAAGCCCCCCCTGGCGTACCTCGCGCCGATCCGCGCGCTGTCAGCCTTACCTGGCCGCGGCGGGTCCGAAACAGTCAGCGCGCAGAGTAAAGACAGAAGGGCGAAAGAGCTGCAGTCGGGCTTCGGCAACATTTATCCTCCATTCATCATAGCAACCTCCACACAGAAATATATTATAAAAATACGACTGGACAGCACACTCCCAGGCGCACCACGAAGGGGTTATTCCATTAGGTTTTCGTAAGGACAAGCACTAAAGTCAGACACTGTAATATGCCACACTAGGCTCCATAAGATTGTGAAAGACACGACACCCAGCTACTCCGCTGTGCTCCAGTCCAAATTCCCAATAAACAAGATGGCTCCCTCCTCCCATCGCAAAAAAAAGCCGTGCACGACACTCCAGCAATCCGCTTTGAGGAGAAGGAGGTGGCGCTTCTCTTAGGCAATCCTACACAACACAGTTCGTACATTATAATCATAAGCAACTAAACATGACAAGTCGCCTATTGCCGTGGGAAATGGTCGCCACTAAGAAACGGTGAACGCTGGCTGTTGCTCAGATGTGGAATCGCAACGTTTGTGGTCTGACAGACTGACGTTAAAATGTTGCCATCATCACACTCTATAATATCAAACTGAAGTTTTAAAATACGTAGAAGGCTAAAGGGCTAAAGTATTCCTTTTCTGAGAGATGTCTGTAAGCAGCTGTAAACTCTGTAACGACACAATTGTTTCTGGGAATCTCTCAGCCTGCATACATCTTTAAGACTGACCCTGATTACTTTTCCTTGTTCTAATCGATGTTGACAATTTATACAACAGATTTTTTATTAAACAAGGATATATCCTATTGCAGTTGCAGAAAACAAATTTATATTGGTCATAAACGTTCGTTATGGCGCAGTACACAGTACTGTGCAAAAGTCTTGAGCCACCCCTCATTTCTATATTTTGCTAGGAAAATGGGACAGTAGGTGCAGTGATTTATTGCAACATCATCTGATCATCCGTAATCATCTGCACCTGTTTCTTCACTGGTTCATGCCTTAAGTTAGATGGCTTTGTTATGCTTGAATGATTCATACGTAGGTCACTGTGTGACTTGACTTAAACAAAAGACATTCCTCTGAAACTGGCCAGGTACAGAGACTGGACTGAAAATGAGAGCCAAACATTTCGAAAGTCCTTGAGGAAGCCTGGAGAACTATTCCTCATGACTACATTAAAAAAAAAAAAGAAAAATACAAGGCTGGCTCCTTGGAAGTAAAATATGAAGAAATGAGGGGTGGCTCAAGACTTTTGCACAGTACTCTATGTCATAAAGGTATTGCTAACATTCGAAAGCACATAAAACCTTGGCATTGTCATAAGCGTCAGTGGGTAAATCAAAATGACATACTTGAACTCTATCTGCATATACGACAGCCACGAAAGATGCTAGATAAAAACGTGCAATAGACGATTCTCTTGTGTTAAAAGAATGAGGTTACATACTTGGTGGCAATTTAGGAGAAGGGTCATATGCCAAAGTGAGATCTGTCTACGCCAAGGAATTAAAGTGCAGCGTTGCAATGATGACTATCAACAGGAAACGTGTGCTTAAAATATTTTAGAGAAGTTTTTGCCACGAGAAACGAAAATCCTTAAATCACTAAACCATTGCAACATTGTGAAGACGTTCAACATCTTCAACGGTTGTAACGGAAAACTGAATGTAATCATGGAGCTCTGCGAAGGAGACTTACTGGAGCTAATCAGTCATGAAGGTGCCTTGTCTGACCACCTAATGGTAAACTTTTCCAGCAGCTGACACTAGCGATACAATTTGCTCAAAACCAAGACAGTTCACCAAGACAAAACGTGAGAACCTCCTCAACAACGTCAATCTTAAAGTCTCGGATTTTGGATACGGCAGGTGAATTCACCGTGTACACTGCTCCAGAGGTTTGGCAGGATATCCCATACAACCCCATAATCTGTGACATTTGGAGCATGGGTGTTATTTTATTCACTGTGGTCAGTGGGTCGATGCCAATTGACCATTCCAACATTGGGAAAATGGTGAATCGTCAAATGCAACACCATATTGACTTCCCAGACCCAAACATGGTACAGCCTGAATGCAAGAACCTAATTTATTGCATATTTCATCCAAAAAATCCATTACATTCTTACCCCTCCCTGGCTAGAATCCACTCTGAAGATAGAAGAACAAGATAGGAGGGCCTCCACCTCCAAAGCCTTCATTTAAGAAAAGCCAGAAAGCCTACAGATCAAGGAACCCAAGGTCAAAATGAGGCTGAAATGAAACTCAATTCCACTGTAAGACCTCAACTTAGAAGACTAAGAGCTGAAGCACAGCAGCAGATAACTCCAGATGTTACAGGTGCCACTATGACATCTTTGACATTCTCGGTGAATACTAAGTAGCGTGAAATGCAGATCTCTCATGAACATTAATGCAAGCATTTGCGATTCCGTATGTAGTACCACACATTTCGTTGCCCTGAATCAGCATTCTGATGCAAAAAAAGAGCCTGACACAGATTTTAAACTTAACCAGACTATGTTTATCATTAAAAAAATCCAAATATTAACTGTACAAAATTTTTAAATACCCAGACAGACATTTTCCATGGCTTTTCACACACAACCCATTTATGTTAGTCTATGTACAACTGTTGGGTGGCCCAAGACGAGTCCATGTAGGGAGAAGACCAGGGGCATCAGGAAGCCTGCTGTGGTCCACCCAGAGCCTTGGGGTGGAGATAACAATGCATCTAGATCTGATCTTTCCAAAGTCACACGAGTGTCCACCTTTCAAACATTTAGAAGAAGTCTGACGCCTTCTTCCGCTTAGGGAGTTGCAGGAGGTTATCTGTGATGGAGGTGGGGTCCTGGGACACGGGGGTCCTGGTGTTGGTGGGTGTGGGAGTGCCTGCAGGAGTCCTCAGGCCACCCAGCGGAGTCTTGCCACCTGTGGCTCCTCGGGCAGGAGATGGTGTGTAGCTGGCCCTCAGGGCCTTGTCCGTGTACTTGCTGGATGTCCTGTTCACAAGTCTCTGCAGCGCTGGGGACAAAGCTGGACTCGGGCCTTTTGGGGTCAAACTGCAAACACAGAACATGGGGTTTTACAGCTGGTCCCACGGCAGCTGAATGCAGAGTGAATGGGGTTTGTTTACAAGGAGTCTCATAACAGTGCTGATGTTTCAGAAACAGAGCCAGGATTGCCTCTATGGTCACAATTTCATAGCAAGAAACTGCAGACTATACAAGTAATGCACTAATCAGCAAGAAAGAAAAGCCTTAAAGTATAGATATTTTAACATGGTAAAGTTAAAATGCTAATAAAGGGGAAAAACAAGAATCAATTTCCAAAACCTTATTTTCCCCAAATGAAACCAAAGCCTTGATTCTTTCACTCTGTCAAAACTGAATGGCTCATGTTTTTTTTTTTTTTTTAAAAACACAAAATGCTACAGTTCAGGGTTAGTCATAGAATAATGATTGGGTATGGAAGGCTTAAGGCAAAACTGAAATGAATGACATTTTCCGTTATCAGATGCTGTGATTCTAGCTTCACTCTGCTACCAGACACTAAATGAGTAAGGAATGTAGCCCTCACCTCGCCAGGTTTTCCGTGACCTTCCTCAGCGCTTCCTGTTTCTTTGCCCGGTTTTTTGCTGCGGCCTCGTTAGCCATTTTCAAACCCAGCCTCTCCCGTCGCCCCGGTTCGGGAATCTGTAGAAGACGCACATGGTGAACAGGCCATAACGTATCCGTATCATTTTTTAGAATAAGGCAATGAGAAACCTATACTGCGGTAAAACAAGACTGGGAAAATGAAGATCTAATAATATTAAAGCAGCACAAAAACTTTCTTTAAAAAGAAATTGCTTACTTAATATAATAAATGTTTAACTAGTTATTGTATTGTGCACAAGATCAACATGGACACCAGCAGCTCACAAACTGTACCTCAGTTTCCAAATAGCCAGTCGAATTTGCTGTACCTTGAAGGACGGTCCAAGGTTCCTCTCTGAATAAGGAGTTTCGGATCCCTCGAGGCGAAAAGGGGTGCTCTCGATTTCACCCCAGGTCATCAAAGGGGATTCCGCAACGCCTGTGGGAGGAAACAGAAGGGGTGTGCATGTGTGAGAGAGAAGAAAACTCCACTGTGACAGAGAGATGGATTATGTTAACGATGTCCTTATGTGTCAAGCTGCTGTGTGCTACAGCAGTCAGGAAACATGTTCCCTGCGGACTGAAACTGAGCACCAACATATCGCTGGTCCACAACGAACTAAAGGCGATTCATCATCTGTAAATTGGCTTCCCAAGTACCTACCGGGAGCAGGGGATGGAGTTCCCACATAACCATATCCGTTCACCTTGGGCGACTCATGTGGGATCAGCTCCTTGCCATCTGGACCAACCTTTCCCTGTTTAAACTGCGTATACACATGGAAAACAGATCTGTCTAGAAATATTCACTCAAACTTCATTTAACATCTTTTTAACCAAAGATCATCAATATATTTTGTGTGTGAATGAGGTCTATCTAGGCTGCAGATCTACAGCACAGGGGCATGCGGCAGTATGCTGAGCTTCGAGGCCCAGTTGTTTACCTGTGCATTGAGGGCAGCGGCCTGCTGCAGCTGGCTCTTGTTCAGTGCCCTGCTGAAGGGGTCTCCCGTGAAGCGCGTGTTCTTGTGGACCACCTCCCGTGGCTTCTTGAACACAGCATCCTCGTCCTTGACACCTAAGGGATGAGATGCTGGGAGAGTAAGCTCGCAGACTCTAGCTCTCTTTCAGCCAACCCATCAGTACACTCGGGCCACTCCCAACCCCAAGTCCAAACTCACCCTCAGGGTAGTACATCAGGGCGTTCTTAGCCTTGTACTCCCAGGTATCCACCCCGGCTTTTCCAGACTCGATGGCCTGCTTCTCCGAAGATGGCAATGCAAGGATCTCCTCGTGCCGCTGTCGCACAAATTGATAACACACCAAGATATACCGTAAAAACCACAGTACAACCTGCTATTCTCTACCCTCAGAGCTAACCTATAGCACGGTCTAGGTTCTTAACTATGATGCCACTTGTAGCTGCCTCAGCACCTCAACCCTGACTACAAACATAGAGGGAAGCAGACCACAACCACAGGAGAGACGGACATTTAAATGACACGCTTGCAGAAATAAGCAAAGACAACAACAATCGGTACCTAGACAATGAGCACAGACTGCTGCTGTATATTATCGCACAGACAATTTAAATGTTACGTATCCTCTTTCTGGAAAGGCGGCTCAACTGTAACATGCTTCAAAAGGTGCCGTAAACAAGACACAGTGTGAAGGAACATGGTGTCAAAGCCACACAGAGTCAGCAGTAGCAGATCAGCCAACCTTCGCTGACTCCTGCTCGGCCTCGTACATCCAGGCGTGCTTCAGTCTCTCCTTGTCCTTGGCAAGCTCCATGATCTGTTCGAAGGAAGCGTTATCCTCACTTGTGGCTTTCGCCAGGAAGCAATCCAGGGATGGAAGCTCCTTCTCCTCTTCCTCATCCTTCTCTTTACTACCTGCAGGAAACAGAGTATGGCCTAATGCTCGATATGACCCCCAGTCCAGAGGTACTGTCGTGGTAGACAATGTGATACTTTTAAGGCCGATTCTGTTTGCAGTTTACAACACACATTGCTAGATAAACAAAGATGTTTCCTTGCAAGCAGAGAGCAAACATCTACTTGTTAAACTTAGAAGCAGTCAAAAATGTGTATTTTGGTCATCTGAAGTCCATGAAGGCTGTGTTTTACACAGGTTTGTCAGGTATCAGTGTCAAAGGGATTTCCACTCCATAACATTTACCTTCTTCAGTGGCTTTTGTCCCATGCCGCTGCTTAAGAGAGAAGGATGGAGAGCTGGGCTGGCCTTCCGGGGTTTCAAATGAAGCTGGAGTCACATCTGGAGCAGTACAAATGACGGGGGGGAAGCACACATTAAACTTGAAAGCTTAAGAGAACATAGCAGACCCGTTGTTGAATAAATCAAGTACCTAACAAAGGCACCATTTTTACACCAAGTAAATCAAGATACTCACACGGCACTGAGGTGTGCGGTGTGGATTTGGCCAGGGAAGAGCCGTACTTTATAGCGATCTCCCTCATTTTCTCGAGCTCCCCATTTTCTTCAGCCTCCAAGTAATCCTTCTGGGCTTGAAGTTTAGTCACGTCGGGGAAGAAGTCTCTCTGGATGATCTTCTCTATACTCTGAAGTAATGACATAGTTATTCGCTTTTAGGGTTACTGTTAACTTCGTTATCTGATAAGCCACAGAAAAGGTCGATACTACTGGTAAGTAAAGACAAAGCATGTCATATAATGACCTTAACATCATCTGTTCAACAATCCAGCGCCCAGTGACTTGATGAGGAATAATCTAACTGTACCTCGATATACGCGTCTTCGTCGAGAACCTTCCTTTTGAACTTCTTTTTATCTTCTGGCTTTTGTTCCGCTGCGACAACAGCGTCCGGCCTCGCCGGGACAAGCGACCCGGAGAGAGAGGCTTTCTCCCCGTCGCCCTGCATCATGCGTCGCACCGCACCGCCTGGGCCCGACAGTCAACCTGTTCTATAACAGCCGGTCGAGCTCCCTTTGTCCGGTGTAAACGTCAGATACCGTGAAATAAACACACGCCCAATAACAATTTAAAGGAAATATAACAGTAATATCACGCAGACTAGAATTCATTTCCAGCTCCAACGGAATTATGCGTATGTGAAACGTAACGCTACGGACGTAATCGGAAATTGCAAAATAGTTCGAGGGTGGTACTGGGATTTGTAGTACATACTGCCCTGAACGCTTTCAAGACCGCTTCACAATTTGCTAGATAGTTATCTGCAATAGACCTATATTTAGGGTTCAAGCACGTTTCGTACGGAATCCTGTATTGTTTTAGTCCGGATTTTTCTCTATTTATTATTATATTATTAGTTATTATTAGGTTCTATTGAGTTCCGAACCAATCAAAACGTTTAAAGTCTTTGCTAATTCGCATAATTCTATAGCTAGTCAAATAGAATTCAACAGTTCCAGCCCCGCTTTTTTAGCAAATTTGCAAAATTTGCCCAATTTGCCTTGCATACAAGGATTTTCATCCAGTCTGGACACATTTGGTATCATTGTAATTTGGAGACCCAGCTGGTCAAAAATTATCCCAAAAATCTTACATGTATGCCATTTGGTGTAAGAGGAGGTAGTGCCGGTGCTTACCCCCTCCCCCCACCGGCCTGGGGCAGTACTGCATGCTTCAGCCCATTGTAACCAATCCAGCACTGCTTACATCAACCCCCTAATCAACACTGCTTGCATTGGAGGCGTAGCTTGTCAAAAAGTAGTCCCAAAAATTCTGTGTTACATTTTACATGTCCACAGGCTATGCCCCAAGCGCCTACGCCCCCCCCCTCAAATGCCTATGGATGCTTCACTGCTTATGCTAGCACTACTGCAGGCCATGATCCAAGTGCCTATGCCCCCCAGCTGCCTATGCCAGCACTGTATGCTACAACCCATGCTACCTATTCTAGCAGTGCCTGTCCAAAGGCCACTCCTCAATAGCCTATACTCCCAACTGCCTATGCCAGCACTACCTCCTACTGATGCAAAGTCAACAGTGATAGCATGGGCTAACCAGGCATTGCTGGAATGGGTATCATAGGTTGAAGCAGGCAGTGCCGGCAGAGGCAGTTGAGAAGGCATAGGCACATGGAGTGTGGTTGAAGCAAGCAGTGCTGGATGGGTAAAATGGGTTGAAGCATGCAAAGCTGATATAGGCAGTTGGGGGCATAGGTGTTTAACTGCTTATGCTCCCCAACTGCATAGCTCGACACTACCTGCTTCAAACCCCACATCAAAGCTCTTTGTCTTGTTTGATCATCGAAGCTGCGTTTGCTTTCTGTTTTAATCAATGGTGCATGTTCCTGTTGGTACTGCGTGCTTAAACCCGCTCATAACCGCTTGCGGTTATATTTTAAATTGAAATGAATATCTGCTCATCAATGACAGAAAAGATGTAGATCCTGATGTTGGTGTTTGTTATCCTAGACGGATACATTTATTTTCTACGCAAACACGAAATGAGTCTTAGCTCTTTTTCTATGTCTCTCATAGTCTCCTTCTCTCTTCTGTAATTTAGTCTTTGCTTTCGACATTTCTACAGTGTTTTAGGTCATTTGCGCCGAACGCCAACCTCTTCTGTCTTCTCCATTTGGCTCGACGATTTTTAAACCACACCTATAAAAAAGATTTCACAATATGTTGTTTTCGGTAGATTAACTGTTTCATGACATTCTCAAATTCGTTAAAGTCCGTCCGTCCGTCCATCCATCCATCCATCCATCCATCCATCCATGCCTTTGAACTGCGTGAGTGCCAATCCTGGAAATGTCAGGCAATAGCACTACCCAGTGATTCACTATGCCGCCTAATCACTGTAATTATCTGGCATATTTTGTCCTAATGCATATCATATATTTACAAGATCAAACTATCTGTATTTATATTAACGCGTTACATAATACATATTTTAACTTTGACATCGTGACGCGTAGCACCCAAAGCACACATTGGGCAGAACAGCAAAAAAAAAAACCAATGCGCTCAGAACCGTTACCTCCACTCGCTCCTCACGTAAGTGAGTGCGCAGTGCAAGCTGCTCTCTGGCTGTGACGTCTGGGTACTGGTTCTGAACAAACAGCTCCTCTAAGGCGTCGAGCTGGTCTTCGGTGAAAATAGTACGGTGACGTCGGGTACGTCTCTGGATCTGACCGAAGAACAGCTCCTCGGCGTGGCCGTTATGGGTATTTGCTGGCTTTGACGCTTCTTGAAGCATCCCTCTTGACCATACGTATTGACACGCTGCGATGCAGAAAGTTATTGTAAGGCTCAGTCTTTGTATATTTGATTACCGTGTAATGTAATCAAATTGATGCACATTATCTAACGCTGCTAAATTCTGAGATAAATTGCACAGCAAGTCCAAGGACAGCCATATTATTCGGTTTCCCACAATAAAACATCCTGCTTACACATAACTATTTATGTATGTGTGTTGAAATTAAAATTAATTCCTTTGTTCTCAGATGACGTTTAGTGAAGTCTCTACAAATATATGGCATTTAATATGCATTTTGTGAAATGCAACATATAAAGAGATAGGATTCAAATGTGACATGCAGAAAAATTTGTACATAAATGCGATGCATGGGAAGCTTACCAGTCACAGGTAGGTAGTCAGCCTTGAGTGACTCCCCACAGTGTGAACAGAAGCAGCAACACAAGCAAACATTGTCATGGGGATCGGCTGGGGCTGTGGATGGGATCATTTGAGACGCCACCACTCCCTCAGATGTCCCTGCCTGCCCGACACTCCCCTCCCCGTCTGCCCTCTCCGGAAGCCTGGCCAAGATGTCATTGATGGTAAAAGAGAGCTTTTTCCTCTGTGCTTGCCCAGCTTCCCCCATCGCCCCCGGCTACCTCACGTGCTGAGAAAAGCAAGCAATGCCTTTGAAACGAATGAGAGATGCCCTGCTGATACTGGACCTCCTCCGCCTCAAGGTGTGCATCTGTGTGTGGTCACACGGTCACACCACACCGGCTTTTTTAGCTGAGGTACACAGGCATCCTCTCCCGTCTCTGCACACGACTAGAGCTTCACTCAGTCTATATAAGTGAGGCTTAATGAAAAAAAGACCAACAAGAAAAAAAAACCCCATAATCCTCCTATAGACTCAAAAAATAATAAAGCGGTTGAAAATAAATTCCAGCTAATCTGGGCAGTTCTCTAAGGGTGTTAGCAGAGGATGTGGGACTCAGCTAATCTTGGCTCATTGCTTCTAAAAGGAAATCAGATTTTGCTTTCTCAAACAAGGGGGGAGAAAACGACTAAGAGCCTCATTGTGGCGGTTTCAGAGGGGTCAAGATTGCCTGGTATTAGGGGGTTGGACATGAAGATGAACCTTTTCTTGTTGTGCCCCTCTGGTTGACCGCACCTGTTTTATCTACGTGTGCCAGTTGCCTGTTGAGGAGGGATTAGGACTGGGAGTGTGCATTTTGTGCCTGGTTCTTGACGTGTCCAACGAGGAGACACGTTTGAGAACCCTTGGCTGTCACGTTCCTCTCTTTGTGTAGCAGGTGGTCAATTTTGGGGCTTTGGCTCCAAATCAGTGTTGGTCATGGTTACGGTCATGGTTACAGGAAAGATCCATGTGATTTCAGTTACCATAAGTATGTGATGGTTCCCATACAGTTTCCTAGGTTATATACAGTGTCTTCTGTGCAGGGGGATTTGAATTCCCCAGTGGGTATTAGAAGATTAGTTACACATAGGCCTATTTATTTATCCATCCATCCATCCATCCATGCATCCTTCCACCCAAGTTCGAACTGCTTTTTCTGGTCATGGTCACAGGTCGATTTATTTATTCATTTATTAAATACTAATTTATGAATTAAATATATAGACTTGTGAGACAGGCAACAAAGGCAACATGGATCACTAAGGCTGTACAGAGTGGCAATTCATTTTTGTTAGTTTTTTTCTAACTGTTTTTGGGGGAAAAAAAGACAAAAACAAAAATGCCATTAATATCACCCACAAAGTGGCATGAGCAGGTACTGACCCAAACACCCACGCGTTACCATCCTCCAGAATACGGTCCTTGGCTCTTATCAACAGTGTGCAGTCCCTCCGTCGGAGTCTCCTGACAGAGACTTCTGATGCATAGCTGTTCCTGGGCAGAGCTGCTGCAGAATTGAATTTATTCACCATCAAATCCTTTATTTTATAGAATGCTATACGACGCCTTTTTTATCGAGGAATTAGTGGATTTTTGAAATCTACCCTAAGCCTTACAGATAAGGGAGTTAAAAAACAGATAATACTAAACATGTCCTGTCCCATTCACTGAGATTTAATAGCCAGCCGACTGTTGACATATATTTTTTGTGGCTTGGGAGATGCTATCGTCATTCTTTGTGATTTTCAAAAGCAAACATCTTATCGTGTCAGTATTGCTTATAATGGCAGTAAATCCATTATAGGGGATTAATAAATAGGTAATCTTCTTAAGTTTCTCTTTTTTTAAAAACATATTAGAAGGGTACAAAAAAATAAACCTTGCCGGAATGAAAGGCACAGCACCATTAATTCTCAATTCGCACTTTCAGGCTGGTATAAAGTGTGGCTTGAGTTATTATTTTATTGGTGTATATATACAAGTATATATATTTGTTTTTTAACGGGAGAGTTTAGAATTTGTGTGACATTAATACCACTGTTGTTGAAGCCTTGTCTCTATTTTGCAATCACGTTTCTGAAAGGATGTATAATTACCAGTCCTGATTAATGATAAAAACAAATCATAGCTTGGTGTGATCATTATTTTATGCTGTTGGAGCTGGATAATGAAAAACTTTTTCCGTTCTGTGTCAAGTTAATTGCATTTAAAACTTCACTATATGACCTATAACGAATACAAGATTGAGTAATTGGGACCAGATGTTAACAGGAAGATTGTTTGCGATTCCATTCAGGGGAGATGGCGAGTGAGCATTTATACCCTTACAGGTATAAAGACAGTGTGACTGGCAAGAGGGGTTCACTGATGTATATGCTGTTCATGGATAGCTGATTATGCAGTGATCCACCGCCTGGTCCACGTGTCTGGTTCCCCTTCTTTGTTGCATGTGTCCTGATGTATCAGGATGAGCTACACATTGGGTGTTCTGCCTCTTTAGAGACCTCTAAATGTTTTTGGATATTTTATGATCACTCCTTTAGTGCCTTTTTAGTTATACCGTTTGGTGCCTTCAATCACTTTTTAGAGACTTTTAGATGCTTTTAAATATCCTTGATAATGTTTTCAAGATACCATTTGTCTTGTAATTATTCTTGGGTTACCTTTGTGGATTTTGTTTTTGGTTGGTTTTCTTCTTAATGGATGATTACATTTGCTGTCTCTTGTAGTGTTTCAGTTGTACTTGTAGTTATTGGCACACTTTGTGGTGTGCTTCATAAATTTGCAATTGAACTTGAAACCTGTCCTACCTTTCCTTAATAAAATGAATTTGTCTGTGTGGGTAGTTTGGGGCCCATTACAGTCTTGGGGTGAAATTCTCCAGGTCGTGTAGTCAGATGCTGATGCCACATAGCTCTTCTGTTCAGTACATATCAGGAGCATGTTTGACCTAAACAGTATCTGACTATTTTTTGCATGCGATTGGAAACTGGGCCATATCCATCATTTTGCTGTTTGCTCCCACACTCCAGTGCAGCTGAACTGGCTAATGGAATTACTCATCAAGGCAATAAGCACCAGCCTGTGTCTCCACGACAATGCAGGAGACGGACAACAATGGGGATGGGAGTCACTCCGGTCCGGATGAGTAACAGACAGCTGTGTACACAAAAAAAAATGCATGGATGAAGAAATAGCCCTTCTCTTTCAAAGGAGTCTGTGTTGCAGGGGCAAAATAGTAGGAACAGAGCCTTTGACAAACAACCAAACAGAAAGTGATATAACCTCATGTATATGTGTCTACATCACTCTCGTGATAAAGCTTTTCTCCTTCTCCTCCAGCAGAGCTTTGATCATAAACTGTTTGGACCATGGTAAGGGTCATGAGCGGAACCCACAATGGCACCACAATTTAGGAGCGAAGAATGCAACTGATACGTGAGGACTGAGTGACTGTATCTGACTAGTGACCAGAAATGTACTGCTGACTGGCTGTTAATGCGGTCTGAGAGTGTGTGCGTGCCAAGTTTCCCAGGCCTATAACAATAAGAGGACCGTTCATGTTACTAGGGAGGGGGCAGCATGGAGTCACCAACCCGGCTGCCATAGTGTGTCATCGAGAGTCAATGACCTGAAAGGGGAGTAAACAGGACCATTTTCTGGTACTGATACAATCTCCTTAGTGACCTGCAGAAGGCAGACGTACTGTATGTCCAGAGCAGAGACACTCTATCCTATACAGCAGCTTGAGAAATATGCTAATATGTCCCAGGTGTGTGGAGTGAATTGCTTTTTTTAAAATAATATCCATCCATCCATAACATACCTACCTCATAGCTTGAGGATATAACAGGTGACTTGCTTAACAATGTTCATACATGTTCAAAAAACAACTTTCTTTCTTGGTTATAAACTTAGTACCCGCTGACCCTGGAAGACAGTCTTGCTTAGTGCCTATCAATCAAGTTTGTGTTCCAAACAAGGAGAATTCATTTAATGATTCAGGAACCGGGAGCTGCAGAAGCGGCACGAGTGCCAGGCACAGAAGGATGAAATGCAGTGCCTGGTCCATCCGCTCTCTCCTTTTTTGAACCCTGCCTGCCAGTTTTTGGATGTGGTCACCGCAGCCCTGACCAGTGCCCCCAGCTGAGGAGAGGGCCCTGGCAGAGAGAGGTAACCCCCTCATCTACTGGTTGGAGACACCAGTGGCCTGACTAGGCTGCCTGCCTCCCTCCATTGCCATTCAGAAATCACCAGCCTTGATTCCTTACCTCAAATGGGGTCCTGTTTAAACGTGGTTAAATAAAGACTCAGACAAACCAGACGATGAATGTTCTCAAAGCTGAGGCAAGACAATGCGGAAATTAGAAACCAGGACTGTTACTCGAAGGGGATGCTTTTCTTATTGAAGACGACGATAACAAAGTATACAACTTTATTAAATTTTCTCATAACTAAAAGGAGTCATGTTCTACTAGCAGAATACTTCCCTTTAAATGTGTTAATTTTGAATTCTTGTTATGTGCCAGAAGATGGCGCTGTTGCAGCATTTAGTGTGCCTATTGCCAAAATGAAAAACTACTGCCTACTTTGTGACAGACAGTAGAAAGAGCCTATAGGTATTTAACCACATTAGTGATGCAGAGCTGATCCACGAACTGCATGCCAATGTAAAGCTGTTATACTCAGGTAAAACCACTGTTTCTGTTATGAGCATTAATGAAGGATGGCATCAGAGATCTGCATGGGGAATAATAGAAATTTCCATAATACTTTAGGTTCTTTTGTGATATCATTTACCCCAAGAAGTCAGGAAATTCGATTAGTAGTTACTGTATGTGCTATGTTGATATAGTCAGAAGCAGGGCACCAGGCAGCTCAATGTTGATATAACACTTTGACTTAAGTAGAGGCAAAATTAAAGACCATCTTCTTTTGAGGTTATTAGCACGGCTTCTTCCAGAGATCTCCAATGTCCTCTGTGAGTGCAGGTCGATATTAGACCAGTTAACAACAGGGTCTTTGTCATGTCTGTGCATTAAATAGACATTTAGGCTCTCTGCCAAATTGACTGCTACCTTTACAAACTGCAGGTCAGAGGATGTTGCTCTCACTTTTGCTAAACCGCAGCCATAAAGCACTCGACTGGCACGTGCCCATTCTGCTGCCGTGCCACCAGTCACAGTTGGCTAATGGCATCACATGAGCTCTGGCTGAGTTCTGCAGAACTGCACAGAGCTGGGATTAGCTGCTCAGGAACCCTGCTTGTATGATTTGTTCCCTTGGAAACAGTGCCTTGGGTCTCATCTCATAATGATCCTGGCACGGCAAAGCTAAATCACGTGGCTAATGGAGCGATGGTTGAGACAACTTGAATCTGATGACACGATCTCAAGCGGCAAAGGGACAGGGTATTTTCCCAAAATTCATTTTGTATTGTAGAGTACATAGCTTATTGAAGCTTACTGATATATTGAGGACAAGAAATGTATTGGAATTAGCCAGCAATGGGAGACATGAGGCATTGGGATACATAGTGAGGGGGATCATTGGGTGCTGCCAGGTGACGGCTGGTTTAAAATCAGCATCCCACTACTTTCAATCAGGCACTGACTGGCAGCTCAGATTAAGCTAGCCAATCGTGGGCTTCAAAGCCTGTTTTTTTACCCCCCAATGCTTGAATTAGTTTCACCTTCTTTCTTTAGTGTGTGACAAACTCAGAAGGATGAGGCAGTTTGGAAAAAATGAATTTTCAAAGGTGCTGACAGGTCCTTGGGGTCATTATAGTAACATAATGCTCACAGAGCACACATGCTTTAATTAAGCAATTAAAATTTGTGCTTAAGGCTGGGTTTACACTATTGATCCCCCCTGATTTCAGGTCCGATTCACATCGTAGAGAGCCCAGTTGGTCCTAATCTGTTGTTTCTTGCAGTCGGAGTTGATTACTTGACATGGACAATTGTGTAGCATATATTGGATACAGTCTCTAGTGTCTGGCCTACCGACGGTGGTTCTTAGGAGTTGTAGTACCTTACACATTTTAATGACTGGAATTTGGAGCAAACCTGATAGAGTTGTGTAGTGTGTGATCCCCAGCACAACAGAAATCTTCACTGATCAGTCATAAGTGTAAATCACTCAGTCTTTTCATCACCTTATAGGATTTGAAAAGTTGTATATAGTAGAGAAGTACCTTAAGACAAAAATGATTTGCAGATATTGTGGGGAAAACTGACACCCTTAATATCTTATTTAAAGGACTGGCATTGAATATGTGGGTTTATACTATAAGGAGAAGTTGTTTCCATATACTTCAATGGCAACTATTTTTTGAGTGGAGGCATGCCATTTATTATCCTCATGTCCCTGGATGCTCGAAAGCTTCTCCATCGTTTTGCATTGCCCTGCTGCTGTGCAATCGTATCCAACCACAATCAAAGAAAACTTTTTTTCTTTAAACTTGCCTTGCCTACAGCAAACTAGGACATTTGATAATCACAGGGGAAATGTAAGGCCACTGTATCAGTGGTCCTTTACATTAAACTTTTACTTTTCCAAACTTTAATAAAGAGTTTTCTTCCATCATTTGTGAGCCAAGGTTCCTTCTCAATTCATCATCTCTCCCATGCAGACAGGGATATATTGTCCTCCCTGCTGTGACCGAAAAGAATAAACAGCTGCTTGTGGGAATATTTTTAACTTATACAACTTTTAACTTGTTCAGATGAACTGCATAAATGACAGCGCTAGCACCATCCAAAATATCAAATGACCACACAAAATAAGACTGAAAAGATTAAGATATTTCACATTATGCTTAATCATCTCTTTAGAGAAAAATCAAGACAGCAGACCATTTCAGAATCAGTTTTTTTCCCAAAATACCTTTATTTCTAAGGCAAGAATTATATACAAGGTAACAATGAATGAACCACCTATAAACCATTTATACATAATGTATAACCAAGAAAGCTATCAATTAGCCATATCTGAGGATAGAACTGACTTCCTTTTCTCAGGTGGCATTGTGATTTCAATAGACTAATCAGGATAATTTAAAAACGGTCCTATCATTGCTTAGATTTCTAACTTAGATTTCTAAGAATTACTTACAAACTTTAAAGATTTTTAGTGGCCTGAACATTAAAATTAGAATGACATTTTACAGAAACAGACATTGCATAGGTATTAGAGTGGGGAAAATACTGATTAGTTTGTTGGCTAGTAAACACACTATTTCCAGTCCCACAAACCGTTAAGGTTGTTTTGCTTTTTGCCAAAGGCTAAAACAGTAAAAGCCATTTTTTTTTTTTTTTTTAAACATACTGTGCATATTCATACCCCAAACATACACATTTGATAGTCATCCCAAGGTTTCATGCTTTGAAAACAGGCTTGTGCAACTTTAATCAAACTACAGCCCTACTTTAGTATAAAGGAATTCCAAACATGGCTTTGTGATATTTAAACATACTTCAGAATGAGTACAATACACACAGATGTGGATGATCTTCTAAGGGGACTGACCATACCTGCAATTTCTCCTCCTCCACTCTGGAGTACGATACGTTTGGTAAACTCGACCCTGAATCCCGGTCGCATTCACAAAACACTCATTATATTTGACCACTATCGCTACTGTCTGATCTTGATGATACAAATTGTAGGCAAATAGCCTGGATCGCTTCTTACGGGAAGTGAACAGAATTTCCAGTGATCGACCACAGACTTAGCACTGCCCCCTGGTGGTGCAATCCACACATCAGTTTCACATCAATATGAATTGGGTTCTACAGTGTTTCAAATGTACTGTTTTTCTAAGCATTTAACAGTATCATTTGATCCTAACTGGTCATAAACATAGTGATAATGCATACCACATATTAATTAAATGGTACAAATGGCCAGGTAGAGATGACAGAAAATTAGGAAAGAAATTGGCCCGCTCTTAAAATTCATTATTAGTATCAACTCATTAAAGAGAAGAGCACATAAAATCTCCAGCAGTAATATTTGAAACAACTTAAACTGGTCACATTTTATTAAAATCACCATTTAAAACAATGAGTCTTAGGTCATTCAATCTTTACAAACAGGGAAATTGTCACTGACCAATTTTCCTGTTGATTACCAAGCGAGTTTGCAAACACTCAGTAAGATTGAGTGTTCACCTTCAAGCGTTAGGTGACTGCAGGATGTGAACAATCTTCGGCAAAAATAGACAAGCGGAGAGAAAAACAACCATTAAGAACCAGCGTGAGTGAACGTTTTTCCATTATGTTCAACCTACTTCATGAAGAACCACACCAAGGCCTGGAAAGTCCTGGGAATCTATGCAATGAGCAGCCAAAACATAATGACCAAGGCAACAAACAGGAAAAGGCGGGACAGGAACTGTTCATCCTGGTGCTGCGGGGTTCCGGGGACAGCTGCAGAGAGATGTCAATCACTAAGACTCCTCCCCTGAAAGCTGGTGGACAGCAGGCCAGACCACCACAATACAGGCTAAGCACTGAAACAATCAGGTGTTAATAGGAATCACGACATCACTATACGCAAGCTACAAGGCTAGTGTTCCGATTGCAATACCTGGCGGTGGTCTGCCATCGTTGATGTTAAACGCTGTGGCGAAGATGCCGAAGGGGAACGCACCTATGCCAAAGGACATCTGGAACCCCCCATCACCAAACCCAAAGCCTTGGAAGCCCTATGGGGGTAGTGATATCATATCATGTGACCTCAACAGACAGAATGATGTCAGCATTGCACGACCCGGGTCATTGGTGTGGGTTTTGCCTTTGGGGAGGCTGGTGTAATCGACACCAGAGGGATCAAAGAGGGGTTAGTTACCAGTGAGGGCAATGTCAGATCACACCCTTTATCCCACTGTCGGACTATGGGAGAATGGCCTTCAGCTCCCAAGCAACCCCATTAGCAGGGATTAAATCAATGAATAAAAAAAAAAACTGCGGGAGGAAAAACTCACAAACTGGGAGTGTGAGCATGTATGTGTGTGTGATGCAATCAGCAAAGCAGAGTGTTAGCAGTCCCTGGAGACCCTCCTGGGGCAGCCTAATGAGTCCCTGGGAGGGGGGCCGTTTTTCTTAATGAATTCTCTGCTTGGCCCCAAACTGGTGGTGACGGCGAAACACGTAATCGTTTCATCAGGCTGAAGTGGGACAAGAGGGAGACCCCCCCCTGCAAAACACGTACCAGCACAGCGGTCTCTCCGCGCACCACGGCCGAGGGGGTTAAAGGTGTGGCAATGCAGGCGATCCAGGCGATCCCTACTTACGCCTCGGTTCTCAGGCTCCGGTCTCTGTCCTTGAGGGCGAGGCGGCGTCCTCTCCCTAAACGACACCGAGGGATCAAAGATCAGTTTAGAATGTGGTTTGGGGCGGGTGGGGCAATCGCAGTGCATTTCAACATACGGGTTACATGATCAGCTCAGCTAACCTGGGGTCCTGCTGTCCCGTGCTGCCTCGGCCATATAAAGGTATGACCTTATCCCGGCTGATTCCAGCTTTGCAGACCGGACACACCTGCCTGTTTGGCCGAGTCTCCAGCCACTGAAAAGACAGCATCAGGGATAAGTGGGAAGGAGAAGAGGGGTCAACCTTCATTATTTCATATTTATGTACTTTTTTCCTGCAGTGTCTCCCCCTGAACCCACTTTCCACAAGTCCGCCTTTATAGAGATTGGGATCATGGGGTAAACAACATGAGGAAGCATCTGGAGTAACCTTGACAACCAACCCAATTAGCAGACACTGCACCCAAATACGGCGTCTGAAGTGACAGAAATTAATTTTACAAATAAATTTAAAAGGACAAAGCTAGAAAAGAGACGTGTGGTTTGACAAGGCACACATAGCTAAACGCCCCTGGTTGGGAGGCCCTCTCAGTTGAGTCAGTGTGTCGTGACTCTTTGTAAATGAAGACCCCAAGGGATTCTGGGCCATGGGCTGACGAAACGGTAGGTAAACGGAGGGCGGGTCTCACCTGATGTAAACATGGCCAGCTGACAGCGTCAAAAAACAGGGTGTTCGAGAGAGCAGCGGTTTGGAAAAAAAAAAAATAAATAAAAAGCTTACCATCATCTCATGATAAATTATCATTCCCTTTAAAAACGTGTTGTCATTGACAGTAAACACAGCATACTTTTCTGTTAATTTACTAATATTTTTACTGCTAAACTCTACAGTAACATATAAAGTCAGGTACCGTTTGAAATGAAGTGAATTACAGTAAAATCAACTGCTGATTCCTGTGCTTTGACAACATCTCACATCAGGCCACATTTGGCACAGCAGAGTTGGGAGAAACAGAGTGCCCATTACTGAGCCACAGCCCACCTCCCTCTCGGTTTGACTTCAGCTGCCCTGCTCCAAATATATGTGAGAATTTCAGTACTTTAAGGTTTTCTTATTGAACAAAAGAACTTCCTAGCCCACACCTCATTAAATGTACAGTAGCACTGATGTCTGAGAAATTCCGGTTTATATCTGCCTAATATTAAGGAATTAGGTCTGGGATCTCTCTCTCACACACACACACACACACACACACACACACAGACAGAGGAATGGCTGACAAGCCCTCATTCAAACAGTCGTACCAGAAAAGGTGGCCACAAAGGCTGATGACGGCATCCTTTGCAGTATCCAGGCAGATGTTGCACTCAAAGGTGCTATCCTGGGCACCCCCCTCCCCAGCCGTTGAGCTGCTGACCCCAGGGTTGTCGGGGGTTCCGGAGCCGGAGGCCAGTGGGGTGGCGCTGGCCATGTCCACCAGCAGTATTCGGAGTGAAGGTCAATAGAGTGAGTTCTCCTGTCTGCACTGTCCCTCGGTGACAAAGGAGGACGTTATCTCAGAGATCATGCTTTTCACATTCTTTTAAACGTCTCACACATAAATCATCTAAAACAAACACGCGCAAAAGAACTCCATGGAAATCTCGTTTGCATAAATTAGAACGTTCTTTGCATGCCGACCAGCATCTATTTAATCCTCTGTTGTCATGTAAGGAGTTTTTTCCAGCAACTTTCTTTTCAATTTTAAATAAATCAATTTATTATTTTGCCCGTTCTCGCGTACTTCCAATAACCTATTAGTTATTATTCAAAGAAATATAATTTGACTTTTATAGAACATATAACGATATAAAAGGTACATTATTTTTCTCTTGGCTTATTTCTACACTCGACATTGGTTACACAGCGCTAGAAAGAGCACTGTGTGCCTTAAATTACGAAAACCTCTTCATCGCTGGCAACATCATCATCATCATCATCATCATCAGCAGACAACTATGAAAACATCCAGTGAACAGCTCGCCTTAGTCCTCAGGTTATGAACATAGTCAGTAGCTCAGCTGGTAACCAGACGAGTGTAAACTCGGATAACTAACTGGCCACACGGTCATCCAGCTGTGCCGCCAGCTCGGCCACCCCTGCAGTCACACAGCCCACGTCGGGAATCTTTAACCCTCAGCCTGCACCTATGTAAACATAACAAGCCAGCTACCGGGAACAAAACATCAACGTACCGTTATTCCTACCATCAGACCAGTCTCTGACCTGGAAGCGCCTGGCTCCTGTGTGCTCCTGTGTGCTCCTGTGTGCTCCCCTCGTCCCCTTATCTCGGCCGGCCTCGGCCGTCTTACTCGGACTTTCCCACTGATTGCCTCAGCGCCGAACCCGGAAGCGACTCACGAACCACTGACGTCACGTACAAAGACCGTCAATAGCAAGACCCACGACCCCCGTGTGATTCGACTGTGGAATATGGCAGAGAAAGGGAGTAATACGAGTACATTCTAACATGGTGTGCGTTCTGTCGCGATAAATCAAACTGAGTGATTCAGCTACTGTTTCTATAAAATTTGGGACGATGTCTAACTACGTAGGAGCCTTTCACTTTAGGGGTCTTTGTGATTACATGTTTCTTTTTGTTTACAAAATCGATGGCTCAATACGTGGCAGCACACTACTGCCACCTATTGTTTAGGAGGTTGTCTACATGCACAGAAAAAAAAAAACGTACAAAAGGCTTAGAGAAAATTTTACATTTGATTGTGAAATTAACGTTGATGACACTGCGTCGCACTGGAGTTCCAGCGTCTCTAGACCTGTGTGCGTGTGGGCACCTTGTCATCAACTGGAATCCCATCCCGTGTCTATCCCTGGCTGTTGCTTCTGTTGCCCTATACTGTTTTTGATTGGCTCCAAGGTCTCCTGTGACCCTGACCGGGGTAAGTGGTTGGATGTGATATCAAGGCTATATATACACTGTGGTATTTTAATTTAGTCATAAACCGAGAATTTGTTGTATAGTCCTGGTCATGTTTAAATGTTTTCATGCTCTTAAAAAGGTTGCTTTAGAATGGACCTCCTGATCACAGCCATAATGCAGAGATGGGTACCAGCAGAATCAAATTATTGTTAATATTTCATGTTTAAGCTTTTTTGAAAAATCCATCCATCCATGTCCTGGTCAGGGTGGTGGAACAATGGAAAATAAAAAGGATATTCAGAAAAAGGTAATGTCTGCTGTGAAAGAAAAGGTTCTGAAAACATCTGGGACACATCACAGAATACCCAGGGCCTTTCTCAGACCTTTGTAGTGGGGTAGAATTGCTTTTTAAAAATGTCAGCACCTACGAAACACATCTTCTTTGACAGTCTATATCACCTACAATTGACCTTTGCTATACTCTTTTCTTTATATTTAGAGTACATTCTCTCTCACCACACACACACACACACACACACACACACCCACCCTGACTCCCCCTGACTCTAGTTCTGCTGGACAACTCTCATCTGAACTTGTACTTTCCTCTGAAGGACCATTAAATGAATTTATTAAAATATCAAGATAACATCTAATGATGAAAGTACAGTATATTCTGGACATTTCACCCTTAAATCATAACAGTCCTCATTACAATTACATCATCATGGTTAAAATGAGGTTTACTGTCAAAGTTCCATTCTAGTGTAACACCTTAATGCGGATTACAGAAACAGCATGTTACCATCATTTTGTGATTGTGTGAAACACCCACTGTAAAAGTCACTCACTAAATCCACACCTGAGCTTTGACTGCATATCAATGGATAAATCGATATGCATCAATTGTCACTTGACATTGTTATTAATTCTACATGAAGTATTTGTTTTACCCCTACTTATTGCCCCGTATACACAGTACAATATACTGTATGTATCATATCCTCTCTGTCCTCTGTCATCTCCTTCAGCTCCTGTCCTTTTTTAATCCTTTAAATCTTTTATCACATTAACATACATTAAATTCCATGTGTAAAGATTAAACCAAGAACAACCAAAGCTCTAAAGATTAAAAAATGTGGTCAGTGAGCTCCATCATAAAGAATATAGATGTTCTCACACAGGAGGAATATCAGTCTGAAGAAAATAGGACTTTGCTTGTTTATTTCTTTTTGTTTTGGAATAGTGGGAGGACAGGAATTTAATTTCATCTCATAAATTTGCATCATGGAGTTAAAATGTCCTCTTCAGTGCCCAGAGGATTGATGGAAATGGAAAAATTACCCTCATCCACTGACTCGCCCTCAGAGAAGTTGAAGACCAGAAGGCTACTAATGAATCATAATGGGAACCAGACCTTCGTATGGCCTGATTTATTTGCGATGACAATTATGAAATGTTAAAATGTCAGTTGAATATCCGTTCAGTTGCTCTCCCTTGAACACAGAGCTGTAATTTCAGAAGCTACATGTTTCTCCCGAATAGCCTTTAAGTGGTGCAGCAGGAATTGGCTGGCACAGATTTAACTTTGGTTTCAAAATGGGAATCATGCCAAGCCGGTGAAGCAAGGCTTTTCATCTGCTGTCTGGACGCTAGAGACAGGTGATATCAACCTTCATGGGGCTGCAAAGCCTTATAGATCTTATAGACGCTTGTTCATAATACTAGTTCATCAAATGGAAATTTAGTCCCAGCTCTGATGTGGTCAGCCAGGTTCTACCAACTCATTTTCCGGGACGAGCATCGACGTCCAAAGACCGAGAGCTCTGGGCCGGACCTACTCCACCTCATACCAAAGATGTGAGTGGTACAGGTGACGGAGGTGACGGAGGTGACTGATTGTCTTACTAATCAGACATGTTGCCTCAGCGGTAATAACCCTGAGGAAAGAACGGACGTGCAAAGAGAACTGAATTATAGTTAGAGAAGCATTACTAAGTTGTCAGGTATTTTCTATTAATCCCTTTTAAATTGCATTACATAAGACTTTCTGCTAAGAAAAAAATAAGCAGCAGGCAGAGGCTGACCTCATCTCTTTCAATATAGATTTTTTTTTCAAATTTTTTTGTGAGAGAAAAATAGAATTTCATTTACCAATCTTATGAAAGTAATAGGTTTCAGCATTATTTTTTTATTTCAAAAGGTAATAAATCATTTATATTAAAATGCCTTACACTATCCCCTATTGGGTATTTTATAAATTAATATTGCATTTATCCCTACATTATAACTTCTGCTCCACCTTAAACCTTGCAACACTGATCACCTTTCAGTTTCAGTTTGTATAGTTTTAATTGTTGTCATCATTTGTCTTATTTTTTTTATCTTTCCAGTATGGTTTCCTTTGTTGTTAATATCCAGATGCTTTTGTTTTTGCCTTAAGGACCTGGTTTGTCTCTCCTGGTAGGCTCTGGGTTTGCACGTTTCTCCAGCCTTGTCCTTCTCAGTCATGATGGCATTATCTGGAGCTAGACCGATATCGGTGCTGGATATCGAGGTGTCGGCATAGTTTCAGGGCTCAACCCGAGGCTCATTTGATCTGGCCTCCACGCTGCCTGCAGCACAGGTATAGAACCTTCTCATCATTCTCACCGTGGTGAGAAAATGGCTATTAATGTACAAACAGGCTGCACTGTGACACACATATGCAGATGCCCTTCCTCTCCCTTCCTCCCACACACACACACAGATGGACCTCACACGAACATAGTCAGTAAGAAACAAGGCACCCAAAATAATTAAGCCTTTAAGGAACCATCATACTAATAAAAAATTCTCATTAGCGATGACCTCATCATTACACAGCACAGCCTAGAAGGCGCCAGCTAATAGTTACGGCTAACAGTGAAAACTGAAAAGGACAATTTGAGCATAATTGGACTTCCTGAGGATATGAGGATAGGTTGTACTTCCTGTCCTTGTTATGGATTATGCAATATATATATATATATATATTTAATTTGCTTTGAAGATTCAAGAGCAAACTGCAAAGGGCAGTGAACTTCCACTGAAGGATGACCTTTATGCACCAGAAAGGACAGTCAGCAGATTCAACATCAGAATTGCAATCAAAGAAACAGTGTGGTGTAGAAGTAGAAATGAAGGAATTTATCAACATAAGATCATGACTAATACCGTGACTACCTGAACATCATAATTAGCTCAAAATACCAATCAATGTAGCATGAAAAACAGACGATTTATTACTGAGCTGACTTAACATCCATACCAACACCATCAGTACTACAGTGATATTGCACTAAGAATCAGCTGAACTGAATTCTCCATGTAAGACTAATGTGATTAATCACCCACCATTTGGTAAGAAGGTCCCCTTGGTCCTGATGTGCAAGTATCTGATGGCTGTGAGCCTGGGTGGATTGGGTGGGTGTTAGTAGGCTTCACCCATTTCTACAACCCCCCCCCCCTTTGGTCTCTGGGTGGTAAAAAGAGCTGTGGTAAATGGAGGCGTTTATTAAAATTCATTAGCCAGTTGGACACTGATTCCAGTCAACATCCATATGTGTAGAATTGTCTTGGCAGGAAATGACAAGCCTGCCTGCTCATGAATATTAATAAGAGCAAAGGTGGGAGAGGGGTTTTTTTTAACCAGTGCTTTTTAGCTGGGCCCTAGGACACTCCTTATAAAGCAGGTACTTTTGCACACCGTTAACATCAGGTTAACGTCAGAGCAATGTGTTTTGGGCTGTTGTATTGAGGGTGTCCAGAATGGAGACTTTAGAACCTTGAAAGATTGGAGGCAGGGGGGAGGGTCCCGAATGTGCTGCATTAATTTAGTGTATGTGTTTGTGAGACGAAGTAAATAAAGCTGGCTCACAATAATAATGCCTTCTGAGGTTTCAAATAAATACAGGGACCATTTTCTTATTGAAGTCCATGATCCAATTAAACAGCAAGAACTGCAAATATAGATAGGAAAACGCGGTGAGCAGGTGCCTGAATCAATGGAGGAGTGCCCAGGAAGGACGCTGGATGACCGACTTTGGAGGAGGATAGAATCATGTGACACAAGGATGACAAGAAACAATGGGGACATTACTTGGGGACGAGAATGGAGGTGAGTTTAAAACGGTGCGAAGGAACGAAGATGAAAGACGACTATCTCCAGGGATAAGACACAGGAATAGAAAACGGGTCCCTGGAGGTGGGACAGAAAATTACCGGATCGTGCATCAGGGTTTACACACATGTTCCAGGGCTGAGAGATGAAACAGAACAGAGCCCAGTGTAACTCGTTATACTGTGGCACAACTGAAGCATATTTGGTGTACTGCTGAATCATTAAAATCTGGTGCATCAAGGAAGCATTTTTCTAAATTAAATTACAGTAAATCTTGGCAAATCGCATGATTAAATACAGACATTCATAATTAACTGCATGATTAGCCCAAAAACATTTTATAGTGAGTATAAATAGAAGAGAAATGTATTTATTCTAAATAGAAGTTTTAAAATAAAGACCACAATAAATGATGTCTTTATCAGAGTTTCACTCCACTATGTCACCTAATATGGGTGGCGCTAGGACCCACTTTGGGACTTTAACCCCAATTACTTTTAAGTCCCGAATGTTTTCAGTGATCATAGGTATGTACTATTATTTGGAGCCAGATCCCCTCTCACAAATTAGTCATTGGCACATCCCCTGCCAAAAAATTTATCATCGCCACCTCTCCCTCTCCCACTTGCAAGGTATTACTCGTTGCCACCTCCCCCCAAGTGTGCAGGACATTTAACTTTCTGGGCCACACCTGATCCTACAGCTGAATTGGTCCAACAGCTGTTACTCTCAGAACAGAAGGTAAATGTTCAGCAACAAAAACCTTGACAAAAGAGCTTAAAAAACGAAGCCTTTCAACCACTGAATGCTCACTTACCTGGTAAGATCCTCATTATAAAGCAGTAGCCTTCTGAAAAATAAAACAATTTTATAGAGGTATGATAACATAGTAGTGCTCCTGTGATATTTGAATCCGGCAGGACAAATAATGAAAATGAGAAAATTGGAGTGACTCCTGTGCGAAGGACGATTCTTAAAAAATCCCATGACACTCTTATTGCACCTCATGATCTGGGTGGACACTTCACATACACAGAAGGTTCTACAACTAATTATTACAGTTTTTTAAAACAAAGTAATGTATCTTAGCTTTTCCCATCAACCTCCTCATCAGATGCTAAGTGAATGTTCTGATTGACCTGTGAATCCTCAGATTGGTTCTCACCTTGTTTACAACTAGAATACCATACTATAGGTCTCAGTTAAAAATGTTTGCTTGTAATATTTTCCCTTTTGGGGTGTGAAAATGACCACATGCATTAATGCAATCAAAGAAATAAAAACGCATGGTTACTTTAAAATGAACGCTTTAACTCTTGACACCCCTAAGTAAAGGAGATCTTGGGTGAGTACCCAGAATCATCGTAAACTCGATTGTACGATCAGTTGTCCAAAAGTATGGTAAATCGTTTAACTCCCTTGTAAATAACGGGTATTCCAAACCTATCGTCACTTCTTATGATGGACTTAAGACTTTCGGGATACCCACGTTAAAATCTTTGTGGTGAATCTTTAAATGTTCGTAAACTTGCTCGTATCTAGTTAAAATTGATCGTTATCGAGAAACTCACCGCATTCTGATTCAGTTATTGTTACTTTTTTATTCTGATAAAAAATTTTATTTTGATGCTTGGGCAGATAAGTCAGTGTGTGCTGGTGAGGTAACAGATCAAACAAACGCACGTAGAATGGAAGTTCATGAAGCATATTTTTGTATTTTTAAAATACAAAATACTGCAGTTTGTTTTTATACATTGCGTGGTTGCTGTATTTTAGGTTGATACATTTACAAGTCGGGTATTTTGCATTTTTATGTCAAAATACATTTTGATGTTTTATTTTTGCTTATCTCTGAATAAAGGCCACACGGACATTAAAAGAACATTTGCACCAAGATACACCTCAGCCATTCCTGTGGCGTCATCTTTTTTTCTGCGCTGCAGAAACATACGGCTGGCCAGATGTGCACGTCTCCTGTGTGTAATATTGCGTGCGCAGGATGACTGCTGCCCAGATGCTGCATCAGAAGTGTGATGTGATTCCTTTTGCTTCCATCCCCCAGAAAGGACTGTGACAGACTCCTATGCTTAAAAATGAGGCATACGGAATGTATGCAAATGACTCTCACTGTCCTTTCTTATCTGTGTGTGCCCGGATGACTATCACTTGTGGCTGGACCTGGTCCCAGCCTGCTAGAGGGACTAAGAGTCTGACTCAGTTTCTGGTTCCAGATCAAGAATCCAAATCGAGCCCAGAAGACTACACAATCAGTGAATCAGTGCCCGCTTCATTTTTTCCTGTCTTGGAGTGAGGTCCTGGAGATGCAGTGACCTAGGAAATCCATTAGATGGCAGCAGGATGTAAGGGCAGGCTGAATTGCTTTTTCAGGTGGTGAGCGACTGGTAGAGTTCAGTGCAGTGCCTCTGGGTAATGAGCATCACATTCCGCCCTCACCAGCTTAATGGTGTATACACTTTGCATGCCGTGCTAATTTGCTACTGCCACACCCTCAGAGCTGAACTGGCCATTGTGCAGTCGGGGGTTGATCGTTGATGAGGGCCCCTGTTGTGTTTGAAAAGCGAGCGAGGGAGAAGGCTGTCGAGCGACAGGTGGGGGGTGAGGGATTTGACAGAGAATTCCTCGATCCAGTAAGACATCAACAATCACTGATGGATACGCTGTAATCCAACTAAACAACAGAAAAAAACCCACGGGAGATCACTTTCATCAATGTTAGCAAAATGACCCTCTTCAGAAATGCACCACCTCTGACAGGCGGAGGTTCCAGGCAGGGTGTCTCCGCACCCCCTAAAGTTTTTACCCACTCTTTTCCCATTTATTCAGCAGATGCACCTACTAGACTGATATTTCAATAACCCTTCGAAACAATTAAGCTGAGTAAGTGTACAAAGTCTCAATGTGTCCTGTGCTTTTTTTTTTCTCCCAGGAATTTGTATTGCTCATAAAAATAATTATATAAAAATGAAGATTAGAATTGCTCTTATTCAGTTAAGTAGACGTATCTGGTTAATATGAGAACATGGCTGACAGTTGCCGCCCAGCAGAGACACTTCAGAGGAGCCTGTGATGACAGCTGTAGAGGCTTTGATTAAGCAGCCTTTGGACTGATTTTGGTTTGACGTGATCTTACTTGTATACATTGGCCTCTGAAGGCATTCATTTGACTGGAGAGGATGTAGTCCTTAGTTTCACTGGCCTGTCATTAGGGGGCTCTTCAGTATGATGTAGTTTTTCTTCTGCTCCTATGGAAGGGTGGGGCTGTGTGAAGGGCTGAAAGGGGAGCCAAAAGTGCCTACCTGGAGAATGAGGACGGCTCCTTCGGTGTGTAGCTGTGAGTTGCTCTTGAGATATGAACTACTGTGACTCCTGCCTTGGGTTTTGCAACAGCTACTGCAAAGCGGAAACATCAACCAGCAGTGCGTTTTAAGAGCGACGCGGAACCTGTCTCGGACGCACACACTCTCACGAGCACATCTCTTTAAATGGAGAGTGTCTCTGCTTGAGAGGCCAGTGTTTGACACCAAGGCCGTGTGGACCGTTAGTTCTAAGTGATATCATTAGCTGTGCAGAAATCAGTTTTGAAAATTGGTACTCAGACCATGACCGAAATTAGGACTGCGCATTCCAGAACAAGGCAGGGATTTGGTGCTTATTTTCAGATCCAGATGTGCTCTGTAGGGTGTGGTGGTCCTCACCCCAAAAAACTCCCAAATCAGAATGACTTCAGTTTACATGTGTCAGTGGAAACACGTTGTCACCCTCAGTTCTATATTTGGGAACATGGTCTTGCAACTTCTGCATTTTACGCGCTGTGTTTTAATCTTCTTCCCTGAGATGTTCTCTTTGCCAGTCCGTTGATCAAAAGTCACCAGTCAGTGGTGACACTTGGCTCTTGTCCAGCAAGCTCCTGCTGACAGCTTCCTTCACAGCTCAAGAAACAAGAGTAAAGAAATGAGATCACATCCCTGACACAAAAGAACCAGAGAGGGCTGCCTCTCGTTTGGGCTGATTACTCATAAATAACTGGTCTAAGCGGTAGCTGACCCAGGTGCTACTACAGAATGTTAAATACCTGTGCCATTTTAAACAGTACAAAGAGCTGGGGAATAATAATAATAATAATAAAAATAATAGAAAATTAATTATATGAATTGGGTCATTTGAAGGAGATACTGAAGCTCATACTTATATACAAAAACTCTGAAAGTCAGTTTTAAGTGTGTGGTTTTGTACTTTTCCATTCCTGTCTTCTTTGCTCTGTAGTGCCTCACCATACCCTCCCACCTGGCTAGCCCCTTCCTTCCTCTTTGATAATTAGGTTTTAGACATCTGGTGCTCTGCTCTGATTGATACCCTACCGTGTGCCCTGGATTGACAGAAACGTGTCGTGGCAGATGACTTGCTGCGGGGAATGCTTTCGGATCAATATGTCCTGTCAAAGCCACCCATGAATAAAGGCCAGCGGGGCGAATGGCCTGGGTGCAGAATCAATCCTGCCGTGAGCACCACCCTACAGGTGGAAACTACATCCATGGAGTAAAAATGGCATGAAATGCCCATTAGTATCCAACATTGACTCTGTGCAAGAGTATAAGCCTCTTTAATGAAGTGTATCTTATCGCTAAGCTCTTGTGTGCATTAAAGCTTTCGGTGTCTCTTTTATTAACTCCTGTTTACATGCCCACTAGACTGGGGAAGAAAAACGAAACCACTGGGCAGCTGAGAGTCTGATGTATGCATCGAGTGACTAGTCTGCTGTATTAATCTATATTAATAATGTACCACAAGCTTTGAGCGCTATTTCAAAGCTCAGAACTGTTATCCCTAAACTCCTCGATGACTCAGTGGCAACTCTCATCATGCTCAGAAAGCACAATGCTGTAATGGAGTGTTTTTTTCCCCTGATTGCCGCTCCAGCAAAATCGCTGGCTTGGCAACACTTTCCCCCTAATAGCGGTGGTAGCGAAGGTCACCCCGGATGAGGCTTTTAGGAGAAAGCGGGGACCAGCCTCCCTCCCCGCTCTCGACAGGGAGTGCGGCTGATGAGCCACCATGGAGTATGCGTGACCATTGTCTTCGAGGCGAGGGGTGTCAGGATCACGGGGTAACATATCCTCCTTGTGGCTGCTCATTTGGAGCAGAACCACATAATAAATGTGTGTCTCTTTAAAGCATTGAAATCCATTCAGAATAATGCTGCGGGTAACTGGTCTTCAGGTGCACAGGGTATATCACCAGTCCTTGAAAGCTCAGAGGCCTCGGGACATTTCAGAAATGTGGATGCCCTCCTTGGCGGTCAGCCTGAGCTGCAGTGATTATAGGAAAGAGGGTAAAGGGGACATTTCTCACAACGTTTGTTCTCCGTCATGCGTCTGTTGTCAGAGATGATTCATTTTTTTTCCTGGCAGCTGTGGGTTATTCCTAAGGTTGTCTTTCAGATAAGCAGGGGAAGGGGAAATGTCTTTAGAGAATGTGCCCACCTTCTGGGTCTATTGCCAAATTCCACTCGGTCGTGAGGTTTGGGTGGGCAGTGCCGCCCGCTTCCGAACCCCACTGGAAAGCGGATGAGGAGCTGCAAATTTTCAGCCCGACTGGCTGGAAAAGGGCAGGATCATCACACACAGACAGGGGGCTGATGAGAATGGCTGACCTCCTCGAGAGGTTTTGTGCTCAAAGCAACTGATTTGGTATTCAGATCACACGAGGAAGGGGAGGCTGGCCTGTTATTGCCTGACTGGCTGAAGCAAAGGTGCCTGGAAGCAGCCTTAAGCTGCTTCCACAGGCCTCACCCCTCAACTCCATTTCCAGGTCTGTCCTTCTGCTGCCCCTAAGATTCCAAACATCGTAGGAACCATAAGGACAAGGAATACACCAATAGGTAGCCAAGGAGACCATCCCATAATAACAACTTCAAGCTATATCTCAGCTGCTCGATGCTCAGCATTATGTGATAATTTCTTAATAGACATACGCGTTCTGTCTGCCTTGAATGCATGTGTGCCTGGAGGCGAGGGTTGTTAAAGGCAGAGAGGAATGGGGGCAGGCAAGAATGCAAAGAGGGATGAAACCGAGAACAAATCACCAAAGAAATGCATGCAAAACAGATAAACAGAGCGTAAGCCCTAACCCCGCCCACACACTGCCTCCATTGGCCACCCTCTCCCTCCACCCCTTCAATTCTCACAGTGGCTGTGATGATACAAGCTGAGAGTGACTGCAAACAACAGACTCTTTCTCTGAGTGCTAGCTTGACGTCTCCCCAGTAAAAGCCAGGGGCAATGTCAGATGTTCCATCCAGTCACGCAGCACCGACTTCCCAGTGCAGAGAGTGATGGAGACGGAATTTGATGTTACCACGTCTATCGCCAGCCATCCCGTAGTCCTCTACTGAAAGTGTAACAGTATGTGTTCCACAGAGATGCTTGCCTGGCAGATCCTGTGTAAAAGGAGATTTTCAAATACCTTATTGTATCCCAATTACTGCAATAGAAAATCGGCCCCGGCTCATTTACAATAATATCATTGCCATGCCTACTAATCCTGATCGCAAAGCCTTTGTGATGGAGATAAAAAAATCATATCAAAGTCATAAAATTAATTATCAGGGGCAAATTCAAACGAAAAATGGAATTGGAGCTTAATAAACCTTTACCCCTTCAAAAGCTGTGACCAAGGCCAGACAGTCTCTTCTTCATCAGGTGGCCCAAAGTGCTGGTTCTGCTTTGCAGTTTATGGTACATCACTAGTTCAAAGGGTAGGTTACTGAGTATAACTAATAGAATTTCCTGGGTCTCAACTCTGTTTCTGTCCTGGTTTTGACTAAGTTCATAATTTGTTTTCTTGAAATCAAATGGCTTCTTACCATCCATCACCTTTGTGCTCAACATCTGTCTTCATTGGAAAATTGATAGGACAGGCTATTACATTCTTTGGGAAAACACGATTTAATGCAGCATATATAGAACACCTGACCTTGAACTTTTCTGCATTGGGACTGGGGGCATCTAAGCTAGATGACAGTAAGCTTGATTCAGAGAGCAAGGTAAATGTCACTGTGTAAATTCTTATGATTCAGTATGAATTTTTTGGTCAGGTGCCATCATTACAGAATGATCTTGAGGATCAATGAATCATAAAGGAAATGATTGTGATGCTGGCTAAAATCAATGAGGCCCTCTATGCTGTTTAAGAAGGAAGGCAATAAAGACATAATGTAAGCTGGATCTGTGAACTGGATCAACAACCATCTAATTCAGGATCACGGATGGATTCTGAAACTGACAGAGTCATTCACTGAGAGAAGAGAGGAGAAGGAGAGGAAAGAGGAGAAGAGATAAGAGGAGGAGCAAAGAGAGGAGAGGAGGAGTGAGGAGAGGAGAAGAGAGGAGAAGAGGAGAGAAGACAGAAGGAGAGAAGAGAAAAGAGGAGAAGAGAGTGGGAGAATGGAGACGCGAGGGGGTGAGAAGAGAAGAGAGAGGAGAAGAGGAGAAAAGAGGAGAGAGGAGGAGAGAGGAGGAAATTGAAGCTGAGAAGAAAAGACGAGAGGAGAGAGGAGATGAGAAGAGGATGGAGGCGAGGAGTGCAGAGGAGAGGAGAGGCAGGCAGGTGGTGGATAGAGCACTTCAAAAGATTAATAGAATGTACCCTCCTTTGAGGAGAGGTGTTTTATTTTCCAACTCCAGTGCTCATTAGGAAGACGCATAATGGAACGTACATCACCTGGCAAACAAAATAATATCTAGTATCTAGTGAAATTTGATAAAGGCAGATGAGGTCTTTCTACTGTTCTTGCCTCAGCCATTGGGAGTTTGGGACTGGTGGTGCCGCGATCTCTGCCGGATGACGGTAAAGTCCGGTGCATGAGACGAGGGGTCACGACTGGCTTCCACAGCAATCCCTTCAAGATGTACAGGATTCAGTATCCTTGAATAAAACATGCCCCAAACAGGCAATGATGAGCTCAAATGGTACTGCACCGATTATCTCGCCAAATGGCACAAATCCTGAAGCAGATGACGGCAATCAGGACATGTCGTCACAACCCTGCTAATTGAATTTTGAGACGCTTTTGAAATGTTGCAGCCTATTTTATTTTGAGCTTTTCAGAGGGAGGGGGGCTGAATTATTTATCCAATCAGCTTTTGCACTGGAAAACAAGCCAAGCCAGAGTTTCATCCCAGTAGGACTCAGCATGGCTCATGCTCCCCCCCAGTGTCAATTACATTTCTGTCTGGACACACTCCAAGCTGCCAGATCTTTGGGGCTCATTTAAGCCACACACCCTTGTGTTTTTTCTTTGGCTTTTGTTATTACATCCCATCACTGCCTGTGATAACACGTCAGCTGGTTGCTATGACGATTAGAGAGGTAGGCAATTTCCTGCACTGGGATTTGACCTTAGCTTGGTAAGTCTAGCATTATTGCCATTCTCAGTTTAGTTTGTCACTTATCTGACACTTTTGTCCTTATCATGTCCTTATTGACTAGAAGTCTAGAAGGCTATGTTAAATCCATCTCTGCCCCGTCCCCAAATAAACTCCCCTTTCAACACACCCACCTCAGTGTCATGCGGTTCTGTTGTCTGTCCTGAAAAGGGTGGTACTCACAACAAATTTGTGTTCTTATCCAGCATATTTCCTGCCATGGTGTCCCTTGACCTTACATGACCATGCAGAAGGGAGGGTGTCCAGTGAGAACAAGTAAACAGGAAGCAGGAGCAAGTTGTGAATCGACAAAGGCCCCTCCCACCCCCCAGCCTGTACAGTGACCTCTCCCTGCACTTTGTCAAAAAACAAGCCGTCTTTTCACTCTGTAAAGAGGCTCTCTCCTCTCATGTTTTTTTTTACAGCTGAGGAGGTTTCCAAGGGCTGTTCTTCCTGCGTCAAATGGACAACAAGAATTCCTGTGTCTCTGGTACTGTCATCCCCCCACTCAGACCAGTATTTGTCAGAAAGAGCTTAATATTTTTTGCTTAATTCAAGAGAGATGCTGTTTTAAAACTCAAGCAACAAACTTCAGCTCAGTGGACTCCACGGACGCAGTAATGAACGCTTGGCATCGAGTGCCTCTCCGTGTGAAACCAGTAAGCGGGAAAGAAAGAGAATAAAAAATGGACAATTTGCCAATTTCTGTTACCCACTTTGGCACAATGAAAATGTCATCTCATTGATTCAAACTCATCAAATGTTTTTTCACAGATGCCATTGATGTTTGAAGAGGGTGTCCCATTGTTCAGTAGGCAGAAGCATGGCTGCAGTGGTGAGGGGGCGGAGGTGTAGAATGTATTAGTCTGAAACAGCGGACTGACCCATGACCTCATGTTCTCATTGACTAAAAACCCAAGGCAGACAGATTTTGATCAAAAAGTAGATTCTCAAATCTCCCTTCTTTCAGGGTCTTTAACCACCTCGATACAAAACAGTGCCTCCCCCCTCCAAAGAGATACATTTGTTAACGCCTAAGCTTGTCCGGCTGAGGTGAAAGGTTATATTGCCATGGTGATCCTCCACTGCACAAAGAAAAGTCTTTAGTAAAGTGCAGCGGACCAGTCTTAAGGACTCATCCTTCCTTTCCTTCTTTGTCGTTCGTTTTGCTTTCATGCTGAGTCTGTATAGGTGAACGCAGGTGGGACGGTTAAAAGAATCAGCGCTTCTATTGGCATAGAGTCACAACAATGTTAATTCACCTTAAAGACCTTCAAACATTTTATGTTCTGGAAACTGCTGCCCCTGTGGTCACCACCTAATCTTATTGCGGCTACCAATGTGGGCGATTACAGAGAATGTGAGCAAGCCACCCTTCTGGTCATATGGCCCAGTTGGCTAGAAAAACATCTATTTCATTGTTCCAAGGAATTCATTTGCACATCTGCTTGTGCCAGTGTTCCTACAGCAATAACCTCCTCCGCCATGGAGGAGGAAAAAATCTTCTGCAGATCTATCTGTAGGTGGACCAGTGATGGGACTGAAGAACATTCAATTCCAGTGGTCAGGCAAGCTTTGTATAAAGGTCAGAGTAAAATGTTTTTTTTTATAAATTAATAGATAGTTAAGGTCACGGTTTGGAGACAAAGCCAGAGAGGTGAGGTTGCGTTGGTTTGGACATGTGCAGAGGAGTGATGCTGGGTATATAATGGGAGAAGGATGCTGAGGATGGAGCTGCCAGGCAAGAGGAAAAGAGGAAGACCAAAGAGGAGGTTTACGGGTGTAGTGAGAGAGGACATGGAAGTGGTCGGTGTGACAGAACGGGATGTGGAGAACAAGAGGAGATGGAGACTTGGTCCCCTGCGGCGACCCCTGACAGGAGCAGCAGAAAGAGAATGATGAATAGATGGTTAAGGTTACAAAACAGGTGAATTGGACTGAAAGGTTATTGGATCAAGTATGGTCAGTGTATGGTCAGTGTATGGTCAGTGTATGGTCAGTGATTTGTATGCTTTGAGTGCTGCTCTCATACATGTTTAAATCATATCCATGACCAAGCTTTGAGAGGGAAACTTTTAATGTGGCACTCAACCGGCACTCATGAAGAGGGCTAACACCTCCTGGATCTCACATTGCCCGCACACCTCCTCCCTCCGCTTTTATGATACCCCCTTCTTTGTCCATGTTTGATGACCCTAGAGTGCTGCCCGTTGCACGTCCATTGAATACCCGTACAATGAAATGCAAGCATGTAGCACAGAAAAAAATTTACACAAGAAGCAGATGTCTGGACGACATATAATCTCAGGGTAAACGGTAAAATGATTCCCTTTCGAAATGCATTGTTTTTCTTATCTAGTTAGGCTTGTACTTATGGCTGAATGACCTTCTGATGTATGTTCTATGTGCTTAAATTTCTTCCTTTGAAAGAGAAACCGTGATGAAACAGACTCTGTGGGAAAATCTGAGTCTGAAGAAGATTTCTACAGGCATGGGAGCAGGGTCCATTTGACCCAACAGCTCCAGGCCACCACACAATCAGCTAAGCGCAGTTAATTACAGACAGAAAATTACCAGGCGGTTCTTCTTAAAAACACCAGTCTCCTATTAGCAAAGCCAGGCAAGCGGATGTGATCAAACTCCGGGTTGATCTGAAATCCTCCAGGAAATAACTCTACGTTTGTTTTTATTTTATTAAATCATCTGTTTGCTTACCCGATGCTGTTATATAGAAACGTACCTTACATACATAAGAAAAACAAAAATGAAACACTAATTCACTGGCACTTGGCAGTCTTTTCCATGTGCGCTGTGCAGCTGTGCCATTTAGTGTAAAATTTCAGATGCATGTTGCATCTTGGACTTCACGCAGTTCGGCATTAAGACATTTTTGGACACACAAATTGATTCAGCGATTTGACATCTCTGATAATCTAAAGTGTGTGATTGTGTTTGCTTGCCCTGTGATGGACAGGCGTCCTGTAAAGGGGGATAGGTCAGAGGGCCTCTGTGCCCCAGTATTTGATAATAGAAGAATGAATGGCTGAATGGATGTATGATGGTCTTTAGGAATTTTTGCACAAAATTGGCAAATTTCTTTGACTTAGAGTTCTTAAAAGTATCACATGTTGGGCTGTTTGTAGCAAGGTGGTGGGGAAGGATACAATATAGAGGGCGGGGTTATTGTTGTGGGGGAGGACACTTTACAGAGGGCGGGGTTATTGTTGTGGGGGAGGACACTTTACAGAGGGCGGAGTTATTGTTGTGGGGGAGGACACTTTACAGAGGGCGGGGTTATTGTTGTGGGGGAGGACACTTTACAGAGGGTGGGGTTATTGTTGTGGGGGAGGACACTTTACAGAGGGTGGGGTTATTATGTGTGCATAACACAGGATCAATAAGGCATGTCAGGTATTTGCTAGGCACTGATTAGCCAGGAGGGGGCTGAACTCTCCTTTCCACTCCAAGGTGTGAGCTTCATCCACATCTTTGCTATGATTGGCTGTCTCCCACCTTCACTGCAGAGCTGTCACTGGCAATATGTTTAGATGCCAAACCCTTCTGGCTTCTCTGCTTCGAGCAGCAAGTTCCAACAGCACATGAAAATTGGATGCGTGGGCCGCTTGCTGGTCGGACTTCCAGCCGGGATCTAGTATATGTCATTATTGTCCAGCAGTCTGACCTAAGGCAAGGTTGCTTCAATCAGCCTTGGTCACTGGTAGCCACCTGGAGAAGTGGGTGCAAATGACTGGCTGCTGGAAACGCTGGCAAATTTAGTTGATTTTACTCAGCCTCAACAGAGTTCAGCTTAGGGTAAATTCTCACACCAAGCAAGTGAACATTTTATATATATTTAAACAGGAAGGCATGCATTTCTGCCCCGGTTTCTGGTTGATGATCTGGTCACATGGGTCCACCATTCCGCTTGCCTGGAGCAACCACCTTCCCCATGGGGGTCCACCTCGAGGGAAACACAGGGGGTGAGGCAGGGCCATGTAAAATGTGGTCAGTGTCAGGAAGAGCAAGGAAATCCCAATTTGGCAGGCTTTTTTTCTGTAAGCACAAGCATCAGCCATCTTTTGTATGTTTTCAAACGAGAGCAGTAGTGTCACATGGCCTTATATCTGAGGCTATGAATGTGTGTGCATGAGAGTTAGTGATGAGCATCAGTAGAGCGTAGGGTTCAGTTTTTCTCAATGGTTTTACTTTGTACTGTAATTAAAGCACCTTCAGTCTCTCTAGTGCAGCTGTTGCACTGTTCAACATGCCAGATTCTACAGGCATGACTCCTCTCAGCTCCACAGAGGCAAGGGATCCTCCGAGGACATATGTGGTGCAGTTGGGTCCTTGACTGACTGATTTGCACGTCAACCTTCTTCAACCAAGGTATTGGAACCCACTTGGGGTTCTTGAGCGCCAGGAACAATCCGACGGAAAAGGTGGAATTAGCATAATAACGGTGCTACCCCCCCCCCCCCCCCATTGGAAATGTCAGTCTTGCCTACCCAGCATCCTCTCTGTTCATCAGCAGCCCTGTGAGGTAACTGTCTGCTTTGGAATTATAGAATCAGCTGGGCAGCAGCTTTTGAAGAGAGGTTTGACAACAAGGTTATAAATTAAAATTCAGAAAGGAGAAAACAGCATTAAAACGGGTGTGATCACTTCCTGTGTGGACCACTACCCAGTTGCTGTGTGTCAGACTAATATCCCCACTTGGGTTGTCATACCATTCAAACCTGGTGCCTGATCCTGAAAGTGAGCTTAAATCTTATAGTCAAACCTGAATTCTGATGGGAGAAATTTGGGGAATCAATTCAGGTTTAACTATAGGATTTGTTAAGCCTGCCTTCTGGAATAGCCCCCTGTGTTCTAAATAGCATATGGGCATTAGTTTTGTCTATTTAACCAAAGGGGTTATTCTGGGTCAAGCTGCTGACTGAGTGTAGAATGAGAAAACAGATTTGTCTCTTTAAGAAGGAAGCGAGTTCCTCGACTTTCCTGTAAGGCCATCATAGCATGTTATTTTCCCCTCAGAAGAACTTCACGCATCAAGGAGCACACATTAAGTAACTAATGCCTCAACATGCATCATTGTCAAGGAGTGAGCTCGCTTCGCTTTATGAATTAAGACGAGGCAATCTCTATAAAGTGGAGTTTTGACGTGTGGCACCATGCATTTTTTACAGGTGGTGTCACAGTAGCCCATTGTGAGCGACTATTTACCCGGACATATGCGCTAGGCTATTTTTACAAATAAATCCCAAACAGGTGGGCCTGGCGGTTTTTAGGGCTTTCTTCAAAAGCGTGAAAGGTGAAGTGCTTCCCTAAGGATACCGGTCATAGTGTAGAAGATTTAGCAGGTGAGAGGGACTAAGAATCTGTCCCACAAAGCTCTGAGAGGAACCAAAGGGTCTCCGGCTGTCTCTCACACTGACACCTGCTGGTAAAAATTGTTAAAATTACTGAAGCTACCTGGAATAAATTGACCTTCAAATGCTCTCTGTGTTCTACTCTTTAACTGCTCTCCCACACTGAATCCGGTGATCCTCAGTTACAATTGCCTTATTGACACAAATATACTTAAAACATCCATGATATTTGAGCTGAGCCATTTTAAGTCGGTGAAATGCTTCTTACTCCTGCAGGCACATATCTTACCTGGACCCGAATTCTCTCTACTTTCCATTCTTGTGCCCAAAGAACAACATTTTTGCAGAGATGTGTAGCTTCTAGCCCCTCTGAAAACTGGGTCACTCATTCATTTGTGTTGTTTTTCTGTTGAATTTTTCACACAAAGCTCCAGAAATAGCTTGAAAACAAGCAACCTGTTTGTTTACTGCTGAGTTTTTGTGGCCCACGCTATCAGGAAATGAGTTGTTCTCTGAACCACAGCCTTCTCTTATGGACTCCTGCTGGCATGTAGAGGATCTAAACTTCTGAATGCTTCAGCTGTGGACGAATTATTCGGGGTCTATTGACACTTCCCATTGGTTGGCTTGTTCTGGCATTTTAACCAATCCCAAGACGACCCGTTGATGAAAATGCCTGGGCAGCTCCTTGTAGAGGGTCAGCTACTAATTCCATACACGGGTGCCCTGACAACCGTTCCTTCATCCCTTTATGTGCAAACCCATGCTAGGATAGACAGGAAATCTGAGCGCATTCCGTCAGCTTGGCTTGACGCTGAAGTGCTGGAAGTGAGCCAGCGAGGTCATTAACATTCATCCTCCAACAGCAGGTCTGACAGGGGGTTTGACAGTTCTTCTTTCACTTCCACTTTATAAGCAGGTCCTCAAAAGTTGTGAATAGACAGGCCGACCATTATATTTGAGGCAGAGTGACGGGGGCTTTTGCCTGCTAGCGTTTAACGTACAGTTGCTAGGGACAAAGGTTCTTATTCTGGTTCCATTAGCAGGAGCTGTAATAGTTATAATAAACAATAAGGCATTTTAAAGGATTTTTTGAGCTTGACTGTAGCTCGGTTGAAAAATGCTACGGGGAAACAATGGAGAGATTATTACCCTTGAAGTCTGACGCATAATTTTCCTCCTTTTCAGGAGACTTTTGGATGACTGTTTTAAGACTGCTCCTGACACACCATGGTGCCATAGTATTTATTAGGTATATGATATCTCATGCATTTGTCACACCTCTGTCTGACCAGCTTGGCACATGTGTGAAGGTTTCACCAGGATTGTAATGGTGACTCCGCAACCCTGCCGTCCCTCCTTCCCCTGTAATCTCTAAGGCTTCTGAAAGGTAACCACCATTTCGGCCATTGTTTCCATGATTTTCAAGAGGTGGGCGAATGCTCAAGGGAATGTCACCACCATTAACCGAAAACTGTCCGCGCCACAAATGACAAATACCGGTGTTACTACGATCCTGCAGAATAATCCTGGGAAAACAGGTGGGTATCTGAAATCAACTCCGACTCATTAGAAAACCACATCGTAAGTCACCCATGCCTGCCTGGACTCAAGCACTTTCCACATTCGTTCGACTGCTGGTACTGACCCAGGAGAATTCATTAGCAGATCACACCTTGCATTTCCTCATGTAAATAACCCCCAGCCCCCCAGCCATATTGGACTGCCCCACTCCAGGACACCAATGCCAGGAGCCATGATGAAATGTTTTCATTAGGCGAAAACAGCGGCAGGCGAAAATGAAAACATCACTCAGAAGGTTTGCTCGTGCCCGCCCCTCCCCCACCCAGCTGTCTCTCGCTCTATCTTGGAAAAACCTTCATCTGTTTGCAAAAATTGACCCAGTGATGCAGCAAGCATTTTATATAATGCAAAAAAAAAATGCCGATCCAACAATGGATGTGGCAGAGGAGCAAATGTAATATTAGCCGTAAAAACACCTACTTCTTACACCCCCTGCTGTGTGTGACATTAGGATCCTTACTCATAAGGTAGTACGCTGAGCCTGGAAGGGACCTAAATGATGCTAGAATTTTGGAATGTGGTTGGCCATGACTCACTGCGGTGACTCACGGTAATGACTCACCGCCTATCTATGATGCAATGGGTTCAGGTGAGTGAGGACCAGATTTGGTTGAAACAGTACTTTTCAGACTGGGTTAGCATTAACAAGTTCCTAAACAATTCCTGATTTGCAAAACCTTCATTTATTGATGACTTGACTGCCATTCTTCATCCACCATTTTCAAACACCCCGTAGGCTAGATTGTTTTACTAATTAAGGTATTTCTTTATGTTAATTCATCACTTTAAATAATTGGATGACTCCTGGTTAGGACAGTTTTATCAGCTCATTTGACATGTATTTGTCAAAAGTAGATCCAAATAAAAGACTATCTTCTCCACTTTGGACACACAACATCATTTTAACAATAGGTTAGGACACACACACGCCAGTGCTTGTTGTTTTGACACAGTGACAGATGAGGGGGACACTTTTCTGAACAGGACAGCACATTTTGGAGGGAGTGTATTGTGAGACTGGTAACCGTGACAACACCTGAGATCTGAAGATGTTTTCAGATATTATTGGAGTGGCTTGTTAGCTCAGTTGGTAGCACTGAGGCCTCAAATCGTTGCTGGGGATTTGAATCCCACCTGTGGCATTTGCATTTTCCCCCTGTGTTGCATGTGTTTCCTTCTGTAGTCCACAGAAATGTGCTGGACCAAACCGCCATCTCTATATTCTGTGCTTGATCTATGACGGACAGGAAGTCCCCTGCTTTGTTAGCTGGGAGAAACTCCCAACTGTCTATGGCCCAAGTGGTCGGGGGATGTTTGGATGGCTGTGTGTGTATTGGGTTTTATTGGCCTTTCAGAAGAGGGATTCTATACAGCTGCAGCAGTGTGACTACCCACAGAGCCTCAAAGGCAGGGTTTGGCCATTAGAACAACGGAAGTCAAAGAAAAAGACTTAGATTAGCCTCAATATTTATGACTGAAGCTGAAGTTTACTGGTAGCGCTGGGGATTGCGAATGATTTCTCAACAATTGTGAGCAAACAAGGGAAAACCTTGGAACTGAATGCGGAAGCAAAATGACTTCAGTATGGGGAAAGAAGCATTCTGCTGAGCCCCACCGTAGAATAAAAAGCCTGTCCCAAATACCAGAAGCACAACTGGCAGTCCCATGGATGAAATAAACGGGGACACGGATGCCTTTCCTTCGAGGACAGACAAGCACTCTGAGGCTGTCATTTATTTACCTCAACTGAGTGCTCTCATTGTCTGGCTTCCACTTTCCCTGTAATTTAATATTTTATATATTTCTTTAACAGCAAGAGCAACTGGAGCAAGTAAACAGAGAGACACGCTGTTAGAAAGGCCTGGGACAACCCAGGTGTTGGCATGCAAGCCTAACACTTTGACCCAACATCAAATGCCAAAACAAACATAAAAGCACATTTTCTTCTGGCATGCCATCCATCCATCCATCCATCCATCCATCCATCCATCACTGCTTATCCAGTAGAGGGTCAGAATGTGCCTGGAGCCTATACCAGAAAGTACAGGGCATAAGACATTCGATGCCTTCACCAAGATGCCAGGCAGTCGCACAGAAACAAGCATTCACATATGGATGTTGGCTCAGAGACGCCTGTTCACACTAACTATATGTATTTGGACTGTAGCAGGAGTGCCTGGAGTCAACCTGTATTAACACTGAGAGTCCATGCACATGCCAAACACCTCATGCTTGAAATACAATGAACCCAAAATAAGAAACACACACTAATCACACGCTGAAACCTCCACAGTATCACCATCTGTGTTTGCCATTTATAAATACAATCATATCATTTGGACAGCACACTGATCACACACAGTTGTGCATTTAGAGCGTTATGGGGAGGGGGTGTAAAGTCAGGGGACAAACACCATCATTTCACCTAGAGGCAGTTTCTGACAATACCAGTCTGACAGAGGTGACAAACCAATGCTTTGTTTCCCTCCCAACTTGTTAAAGGCAGAGACTCTGTGTCCCGATATTGTTATTCCATTCCCATGGATCTGTTCGTCGTCCCAAGTGAAGGACCACAGTGGCACGAGCGGTACTGCGCCTGCTTACGTCCAAGAACAGAGACGCATTACCCCATCTTTCCTACGAGTCCTTCCTGTATCGGCTGGCCGCAGGGCCGCCAGTAGCTCTTTGCTGCCGAATCACCACCGCTAACGAAAAAGAAAGATGCGCTAAATCTGAAAAAAAAAAAAATTGGATCAAATTTCAATCTCAGGCAGTCATTTTACATATGGGTCAACAGCGACCATACATGTAGGGCACATTGTTGTCGTAAAACCCTGCTTGCGGTACGAGAGCGAGATGGAATGATTAAAGGGATGACTGAGACCCCCTGTCTCATGGGGGGTCATTTACGTAGCCTGCACCCGGATCCTTATCTCTGCCTCCTGTTCACCTTGTCCCCGCTGCCGATGTGAGGAGTCAGTCTTGGAGATTCAGGTTGGATAACAGGCAGAGTGGTCCAGACGGCAGACCAGAAGCCAGAAACATGGGTCATACAGAGGTTCAGCAGACTCACTGACTGCCAGTGGAAGAGCTGCAGTCTCACGGATTTCAAAAGGAGCGGGGGATCTACCAGAACGAAAATAAAGTTCTGTTATGTTTCATTTCAAAGGTTTTCCCTCTAGCTACTCTGGAGACATGAGAATGTTCTAACTGAATATGATACTTGCAGTAAGGGCTGCTGGTGGTGCAGTGGTTGAGGACTTAGATTTAGTGCCGATAGGCTGTAGGATCAAGTCCTAACAGAGACTGTAATCAATGCACTTAACATGAATTGTTTCTGTAAAAGAAGCATGGGTTTCTTTGATTCACATCATGAAGGTGCAACAGACAAATCAACAGCAACTGTGTGGTGCCGCCATGTCAAAATGGACCAAAATCTCTCAGGAATGGTTCAAGCACCTTGTTGAATCTATGCCACAAAGAATCAAGGCAGTTCTGAAGGCCAAAGGGGGTCTGGCCCACTACTAGTAAGGTGTATTTAATGAAGTGGTTGGTATACAAAAATATCAAAATTTGTTGTGGTTCACCAAGTTAATTTATTGAAAACAATGGGGACCAAACTTATGCGTTGGTCCAAATCAAATAAGTCCAAAGCTAATTTGACCCCCTCTCGCCAAATGTTGCAGCTCCGGAGTATTTATTTATTTCATGTTTGTGTATTTATGTTAAGATACAGAAACTGGAAACATTAACAACTGATTGCTAACTAACCCTAATACTGCACCGGTGTGTAAGCCTTGGGCAGCTTACCAGGAACTGACGAACACCCTCCAGACAGCCGTGAATAGACAGCGAGTAGAAAGATAATGGAAGCTTTAGCTGGCGGGTCCACCGAAGGCTTATCGGTGTATTGTTAGAAAATACCATGCCCACTATCACAAAAAATCATGGCTTTACGTATATATAATATATCTATATGTATTTTATACTTATTTAGATGTAGATATTTATAATATAAAAATATAACATGTATGTTTTATGTATATATGACCATATCTATATCTACATGACTGTATTATAGGTAAATGTATATCATAGTAACGCGTAATGCGCTCTAATTAATACAGCCCGATAATTAATAGACTTAATGGTTGGAAAGGCACAGTTAATGTGCCGATTCCCACGCTGTCTCTTTAAATACTGTAGGCAGCGTTGTAGGCAAACGTGTAGCCTTCAGTGCGCCGATTTCCACCGTCTCCGCGGTCTCGGCGCTCCGTGTGACAGGCGGTGCAAGCGGGGAGGGAAGGGATCGCTCCCCACCGCGGCAGGCTACATCACCGCTGACAGCTGCGTTTGACCCGCCTTGAATCATGGGCGCACCAGATCCCCTGCATACTAAGATCGCAGCTGCCAGCCCTCCCGAATGTGATTTTCTACTGTGGGTTTCTGGTGACCGCGGGGGACGCGCTTGCCCCATACTGATGTAGCCGGCGGGGTTTCCGCAGCATCCCGTTAGCGGTCCTCGGAGCCGGACGGCAAGGAAAGTATCCAGCGGAATCGCGGCGGTCTCCGCACGGGCAGGAGCGCTGCATCGCGCCGCGGAGATGGGCACCAGAAAGTCCTAACGCTGGTGCACGGTAACGATGGGATGTGGACATGGCACAATGATGCTCCTCGCTCGGAAACCACGAGGAAATACCAGGAGCATCGTTTGATGGCTGCGGGTGACATTACTTTAAATCTTCCTCTTAAAAGCCACGGTATAATCAGCAGCCGGACGGGGGTCTGGAGGGACCCCACTCCTGCGAAAGGTAGGAGTCCGGCATTAACCACTCATCACTCATTAATAAGTAGCGAGATAAACGGCGATGTCCCACATGGAGAAGAAGACCCAGCGAGCGCTGGGAAAGTGTCCATGCCAGATGATAAGTTACGGGGAGCGATGAGACCGGAGCTGTAAAGTGTAACATGTGTTTTCGACCATGGTGAATGAAACTGAGCGTGAACACGGAGGCAGCGCTTTCTGGGAACGTCTCATCCGGATGAGTCCCCGTCTGAGGCAGCCCCCCGAAACGGTGGTGACACTTCAGTCCCCATGCGTCGCCTTTTGTCGGGTGACCGCTCCTTTCACTCTCCGAAGTGACGGAGTGTTTCAGTTTCCTGCTAAGTCCTGAGACGCCGTGACACAGTCTTCCTGAGCCGGGAAGCCAGGCGACTTAGACGTGCTTGCATAACAGTCCGGCAGGTATCATTTTTCCAGGCAACTTCATCAGTCCATGTATTATAATTAGCCTCTATCTAGACTGATCATGCATATTCCTGTATGGTTACAGCTTTATGAGTCTTCTGGTAAAGACGATGCAAGTCATTATTCGAATATATATATATATATATATATATATATATAGATCAGGTATATGATTCACATTTGAAGACCGCATTCGTAATACGGGAAGATATTTTACATTCATGCGATCTGTTGTTTAAAATTCCGAATAAACCACGATCCTTCGCCATGTGATTATATAATTAAGGATAGATTTTTATTTATTTATTTTTTTTCTTTCCTTTCATAAATTGCAAATGTGTCACAATGTCTGAGTTACACCCTTAGTTGGCACTTTGGCTGCATGTTTTCGTTTCATTTGAGGCGTAAACATTTTTTTTTCCTCCGAAGATGTGAGATTACAGCTTTAGTATTTAACATTAAACCTGCAATTTGTTACGGACACGTGTCTTGTAGGAAAATGTGCAAACTCATCTGCACGAATACCTTATATTTTCTAAAAGAAACACATTTTTAAGAGAAATCATTGAGGTTTTCTTAATGGTATTTTCTGATTATCAGTCACGTGCGCAAAAGTTGAGGAGATAATTTGGAAAATATTTTAATATTTTGATGGGTATGCTTTCAATTAGACTCAGTTACCGCACACGTTAATGTGATTATGGAGATATACAGTAATACCATATTTGTTATCTCTTGTCTAAAAGTCAAATATCAACATGTTACTCTCCATAGAAAAAGTAGATAAGAACTTGGAAAAAAGTCTGAAATCATCAGCAGCATTTAATTTTGACAGGATCTTACTTCTGGCTTTGCTTTAAGAAAAATCCTGGAATGATATATTAATGAACTCTGCTCTGTGATTTCAGTGATACAGGCTGCATACTCATGCTTTTAGAAGGAGCTTAAAGTTCCAGATTATGAATCTAATCAGCACTTCATAATGTCATGTGAAATGGTACCCCTCCAGAAAAGCATAATCTAAGACAATTTTTCATGTTCTTTATTTGTTGTTGTGCTTTCTTTCTTTTCTTTAAACTAAAGCCCGTATTTCAACTTTGAACTTGCCTTGAGTTAATGCCTCAGCATCTAAGCTTTTAATAGGAACGATTTTTTTTTTTTTTTTTTTCTCCTCCAGCCTTGGCTTTTGGTTTATGAATTTTCTGAAGCGGTTTATGTCTTCCCTGGAGCCTAAGCAGCTGCCTTTTTCTGAGGGACATTATATTCAAAATGAACATGTAGATAGACGGTCTGAGAAATGCTTTACCTCATCTGACATCTGACCTTTTTCTGCAGGATTTAGGGCGAGAGGAAAGACCCCACCCCCGACCTAGCACAGCACCGATGTTGGTTTCTATGCCCACGTAGTGCCCCTTTTAATGAGAGCGATCTTGTAAATGAGTCCCCAGCAGGCAGGCCAAGGAAAGGTGTGCTGGCAGATAAAGCTCCTCAAACAGGCCAGCTTTGTGAGCAAATCCCGTGACAGATGCCCTCCTTGGTGACTGGTAGGGGTGCCTGCCTAGTACAGTGGTCAAGGGGGCAGCATGTGAGATATTATGTCCGCACGTGAGCGGAGGAACTTGTTTACTGTGCCCCATGTGACACAGTCACCAGATATTTTCAGAACATCAGTCCAGTTAGAACCTGAAAAATCAGCCCCAAATGGTTAGGTGTCCTGCAGTCTCAGTCTACAAACCCATAATTACCCAGAATTCTCGGGAGCAGGCTAAAACTCTCAGTGCATGCAGACAGGCTGATTCTGCCATACCTCAAACCTCCACCATCCCCATTCAGAAAAAAGAAGCGAAGAAAAAACTTTAATGCAACATAATATGCTGTCTCACAATAGTTCCACAAGCAGTTTGTTTCATGGCCTGGCTTTGGCCCGGTTCAGGTTCAAAACTGTCCAACGAAGGGATACAGGAGACATAATCCAGTCACTTGCTGGTTAATCTTTGCTTCATTGAATCAAAGGGGGAAGAGCTGGGGGTGGGCAGGTCGCATTTACTGTCACCGGCTTTGATGGATCACACCAATACGCGGCCGATGACGGTGGCATGCAATATCTGCCCCCCCATGGAGTGCAGGGGCCGCTCAATTGATCCTGCTGTCAAAGGTTGGTGGGGTCCTTCTAGGTGATGACGTATGCCGGAACCTCGTTATCGATCATGGCACTTTCAGGCAAGGGGAACCATGGAACATATTCTAAGTGAGTCAGAGTTCTCCCGTCGCTCGCTCCTTTTCTGGTGTTTCTTTCTGTGTTCTAATCCATGGTATGGGTGCCTTAAGTTCTGCTCAACTTCCCATCTGCATGATTTATACTTAAGGGTTAAGGCGACAATCAGTGTGTCTCGCTGGGTGACCCTGCCCTCCATTCCACAATGCCATTTATGAATACTAAGGTGACACCCTTGGATTCCTCTCTTCTGGCTTGAGTACTGTACTTCAGCACCAAAGTGCTGGTCTCCCAATTAACATAAAAAGTGTTAAGCAAAGAGGTTTCAGAAGGCTACACCGTTGACCTTCTAATCTGCCTGTTGAATTCAACCTGGTCCTGTCTGAAGATCTGGGTTTCGATTCAGACTGAAATCAGCCTTATATTGATGCCATACCAAGGATGCCACATTTTTGTCGACTTTCTTACTATTTGTAGGGTGTATTGCAAGCACACAGGTCAGTTACATTCATTTCACTTAACATTTGGCACCATCCCATAAATTGGTCCATCTAGCCCATCATTTCAAGTTCCGGTGTACCCCATGTTTGGAAATCTTGGTATGGTACGTACCCTGTGGAGTCATTCGGGTGGATTTGTGGAAGTCATTAAACTTAAAGGGTTACCTGTAAGGGGGATCGTCTCATAGTGGAGAACCTGAACACTTCTGAGAGATGATTAGGGGTAATGGTGGGGGTCCAACAGCTTTTTCTGGAGTGGCCGTGAGGGTACCTGCAATTAATTTTGACAACTCCCTTCACATGAAATCCAGGCCTTCTACAAGCTTGTTCCTTATACACCTGCTTAGCTGCTTAAAAGGGACTCCGGTTTGATGGTGCAACATTTTCCTGTACTGCCTGTTGCTTGGGAAGCTGTCTGTCAGGTGGCTAATGGCCGGCAGGCTCTTGGTTAATCGACTGTCGGTAGGTAATGTGTTAGTTAGTGAGCTGTTGAACAGTGGGTTGTTTGTTTGTACTGAAAGCATAGAAAAAGCAAAAGGCTTCTGCAGAATATCTGCTGTTTTCCTCAGATCCACCCTAATCTGAGACTATTCTTCCTGGATCATAAAGGTCTCGGCTGCCTCTCGTGAGATGGTGGATTTCTATATTTCATATCCTAGGTAGGCTTTGCCCACCAAATAAAATGCCAGATTCGCGTGTTTCTTAGAATGGGTGATGATATCTGCACAAATAAGAAATCTGACCTCAGTTTGACCACTTTTACCCGGTTTGCTGATTTGACGCTGCAGCCAAGCGTTCATTTGCAAAAGATGTGTGTATGCAATGTTTGTCCTGCCATTTCTGTGTTCTGCTTGTCTTTCCTACCTGCTGGTACTGGATGTTTAAATGTGAAGGTCACAGCCTCCATCTACTCCAGATGTGTGTTCAAAGAACCGAAAGCCAAGCCTTGAAAGGCCGTGCGTAGCTTTCCTGCAGTTATTTTTAACAACCGCCCAGGAAGCCAACCTCAACCTCAAAAAACAGCAACTGATAATTTTACCCATTTATATAGTGGGGTATTTAACAGGCGCAAACCAGGTTAAGTGTCTTTCTCAGGGGGATTCGCGTCGGGATCCTCTGGGAATTTTCCGGCATTTTCCTCCAGCAACCGGCAATGTTATTAACTGCCGTGCTGCCTGCCATCAAGCTAGATAATGACATCCATGTGGCTTGCAGCGGCAAAAGCTGGCTGCAGGTGTCCAGTTGAGGCAAAGCCAGAGTTACCAGGGAGCAATTTTGAGGCAATGCATGGTTAGCTATATGTTGCTAATAACATGTGTAAACTCACCCTGATTATATTACTGCCATGAAGAGGGTTGGTCGTCCCATGCAGCTGCAGTGTGTGGGAGAACCGTTGACTATGATAAGAAATTGTGTTGATTGTCTGGGTGAGGATTTAGCATTTTGCTTTAATTAGCCTGTAACATCTCTTCAGCTCACTGTGCAGAACAAAATTTGCCCTCCCTTTGTGCCTCGAGGGTGGTTTCTGCACAACCTTAGAGGCCTGGTTAGTAGAGCAGAGCCCAGTGTTTTGCTAGACGGGCAGTTAGGCACGGTAGTGAGACACAGGACCTAGGCTGGGCTGTCAGCCATGACGAAGGTAGCAGAGACCTGTACGGGATTGGTAATTGCTTCTCGCTTCACCTCTGTAATCAGGATTAGCTTCAGGAGCATGCTGACTCTGAGGGGAAGCTCTGTTTATCTTTAAAGGACTACTGGCGATGTCTTCAGGGGACTGAAGAAAAAACACTCTTCGGCAGTATGTTTTGTAGATACAGCACACAGGTCCTCCTACAAATTCGAAGGCCTTCTGTGGGAAAAAAAAATAAAAAAAACAGCTAAAGGCATATGTTATCAAAGTGTTTTGGAGCCTATTTAACATTCTGTGGAACTGCAGCGCATGGATTTTGTGTTCTGTACTGGTTTCAGGGCCTTTGACTTTGAATGTTTCTCTTAACGCTTCTCTTGCCTTTGAATTTTTTATTGTCAAAGCAAAATCAGAGGCCATTCTACTCTATGGGACGATCACTCATAACTGTTTCTGCATGCAAGACTTCAGCTGTTTCAAAATTGCATTGTGCGATTATATATATATATATTTTTTTTTTTTTAGCTTTGACAAAATAAATTAAAAAAATTCTGATATGCGGGAATTTATCTAGTATGTCAAGGCAGTTGTCAGTTGGTCTACTTCTGCTAATTTCAGTAGCCTGGCATTTCATGGAAAGAAATCTGTTTATAAGAGAATAACAAAAGCCAGGCCTGGTTCAATCTGCTTTAGAAGAGCCTTACCATTGCGAGTTGTCCTATTTTCTATTCTTGCATTTCTTTCACCACGTGAGTAAAACATCCATACATCTGCATGATTCCCATTCTGAAAGGGTCCGAAGTGGACATCTGGTGAATCAAAGCCCAGACAATCGGACTCTGTCTGCGTCTAACACAGCAATTCGAAGTCGGCACATTTCACGGTCGGTAGTCAATGAAATGGCAACACCAGTACGATTCCCACATGCTGCGCGATAGCTAGTTTCAGTTTGTTTCAGTGGAAGTGGGAATGCTGGTTGGGTTTTCTTTTTTGCATTTATTTGTATTTATCTGCAGAATTATGGTTGGCTGCAGTGGTGTTGAATGGGGCCTGGGGTTTTTTAGGTGGGACATGTGAAATAAGGTATATCAAGGTGATCTTTTAGCTTTTCTGTCAGATGTTCCCGAAAGATCAGTTTTTTAGTATCTGCTCAAACCTCAGAGGATCTGAGTAAGGAATTTATGGCGGTTTCTTGAAAAATATTTGTCTTTCAGTCAAATGGTATGGTAATGCTCTTGCTCAACACTCTGTTTAAGTTCCTGGTCTGCAGTAACATTTTAGTTGATAAATTAGACTCCTGAGAACATCATTTTACATACATCATCTTAGCCTCTCTGCACATTCTCTTAATTAAATCAGCTGGATCTTTGAACCCTCCTTGAAAGGACCCTGATAGGTTGACTGCTGTCCAGCTGGGCTTCCCATTGGTCCCTCTGCAGGTCAAACAAGTCAGGCACATCCTCATAGATTAGCTCAGTCTCACTGGGACTGCCAAGGGTATTGAGTAATGTCTTACAGTTTCCAGATACGTATGCATCAGTTGATTTAAGGTAGTTCAGCACTGGTTGGTGGTGAAAGAGAAAGGTGGGCTCCTTAAATGGGACATATTTTAATAGCTGCACTGCTGCTAATTCAACACAGTGTAAGAATGCAGTGCATTCTTACCAAGCCTTTGGCGCACAGTCTCAGTTCAGTGTGGTGCCTTTGTTAGAAACCGAACTCGGTCCCCAGTCACACATGTTGCAGGTAGAACTGCCAGATAATAAAATCAAACAGAAGTATCACCTACGGCAAATACAATTTTGGGTCAAAAGGAACAAGATTACAATCTTGCAATAGCCACACACATGTACACTCTCTTCTTGGATGTGCAATGCATGCAGGTCACGTCCGATCCTTTTTACACAGCCGTGTCTCAGCAGTGCAATTAAACGTTAGCGAAACACTCGTGCTGGAAAACACAAGGAATATTTCATTACAGTTGTCTGGCAAATCCTGCAGTTTCACGGGTCGGGGGGGAGGGGGTTCGCCTGAAATGGAGCACAAAACTGCAGAATGACGAAACTGGCCTAACATCTTTGCCTTTCACACGGATACATAATCAGAGCTCGGCGGCGACCTTGGGACACAGGGATTCATATCTGCCGTTTGTCATTCACCTGTTTGTACCCGTGTGCTGCGACTTAGGAAGCCATGCTGGTGATTGAAGAGGGGAGGGGGGTTAGCTGGTTCTCACTCTGTATAAAAATCATCTGTGGCTCTCTCACGCCTAAAACGACGGGTCTTCGCTGCTGCCTGTCGTACATCTGCAGTGAGTCCTGTTGCAGGCGGTGGCAGCTCATACTGAGGGAGACTTGCTTTTACTGCATAACCCCCCCCCCCCCCCCCACTATCCCTGACCAGACTGGCACCCTATTCAGACTGAGTGGAGACAAGAGCTGTGTGTGCAGTTCATATTTTATTCATTCTGTGAGCTCTCAGTACATCCCTTTCTAGGGCTTTTGGCTCAGAGCGCTCTCAACAGCTGTCAGGTGGAATTATTTGCATATACGTCTGTTTACATGAGCATGTGCATACACAAGAAACCTAAAAGTTTATATATGCGCTTGAACAAAAGCATGCCCATCTCCTGCTGTGTTTCCCCAAGAATGGCTTTGCTCTGTATAGCAGCTCCTCCTCATCTCATAACGGAAACTCTTTGAAGTCTGTAGGAGCCACCGACTGCAATTTTTCAGGGGATTTTTGCACCCCTCCCCCCCAGTAAAAATCTATTCTACCTCGTGGTTAAATGGGGTTAGTTGAATACTGTCCTATCTGTCTTCGCAGCTGCGTTAATGGCCCCTCCAGTAGAGTGGAGTTTGAGTTGACCCCGTCTTAGTGCTGGCGCCAGGGAGTCTGGCGTGACTTGGCGTGGGAATTTGGGGGGGTATGTTCAGGAACTGTGGCTGACCAAACATTCTCAGTGACAGCATGAGGCTGGGGCCCAGGCAGGATGAAGTGTGACCCCCTCCTTAAAAAAACTGGATAAACCAATTTACACTATGTCCAAATCTACTTTCCCCATGCTGAAACAGAGGCAATATTGCTTTAATTACCTGCTCTGTTTTTTCGGCTGACTGCTTAATAAGTCTCGAGAATTTATGTCATGTAGAAGCAAACTGCAGTCTGTATAAATTCCATAATTAACTCTTTTAATAATCTCTTAAAAGTAAAATCAGAATGAGCCTCTCTCCAAGCCAATTTGCTGAAATCCTTGGAAGGTACATAAACATGTTATCTGAAGACGCAGGAACAAATTACCTCCACCTGTTCCCAGCACAGGTGACATTTGTACATTCTTATTTTTTTTTTTTAAAGCTGGCCTGCCAGTGGAGGCCTGGTTGAGGCCCAGTGGAGGCCTGGTTGAGGCCTGGTGGCTCACTGGTTAGCACCGTAGCTTAGCCCCTCCAGGGTCTAGGTGTTGGATTCCTGGCCCTGGCTCTGTATGTGCCGATTTTGCATGTTCACCCCAGGTCTGTGGAGATTTTCTCTCACAATCCAAAAAGCAAGAAGTTCAACTGCATTGGTTTCTCCAAATCACCTGTAGGGTGCGAGTGTGTTCCCTGTACTTCTTAAAATAAGCTTCAGGCTCACCATGACCTGGCATTGGATGAAGGGAATGCAGATTTATCTATTAATATTTTAGGAAAATAAATCCTCTAAAACTCGTTCACGATATGCCTAAGTTGGCAAAGCTGTCTCCTGTTAATTATACTTCACTCTCTGGAACAGCTGGTGTTGGTGACAAGAGTGGTCATCATTCAGGGGTCGCTGCTCAAGACCATAACAAACCACGGGAGTGTGGGGCACACTGCAAACTTCAGCTGGTGCTCCTAAGAACTGGTCACTTTAAATGGCTCGCCTTTCAAGAATTCACATGGCATGAGGTTGGCGATGTCATGCCTGCAGCCAGCTAGCCACATCCAGCTTGCTGCAGCTCCACCTCCCCAGAGCATTAACACCTGTAGCTTATGTGTTATCTGGCTAATTAAGCTCGCCAATGTAGTTACCTCATTGGGAGGCATTTTGCGTTTACGCATTACTGAATTTTTATTTAAAGTATTGTTCTGACCTTCATGTACGACTCATCCTTTCCCTGTCGGTTTCCTGTTTTCAGCTTTGTGGTGTTTCAAATTTGGTACTGTTGCAATTTCTGTTCCTTTGCCATTTGGATTTCCTGACTGCTTTTGGATTACGCCTTTCAGTTACGTTTGGATTTGTATGTCTTTCTCGATGGTGCTGTTTCCACTACCCTTCGCTTGTCTGAGGATTACGTTTTATATTCGACCAGTTCTCAATAAACTTTTGAATTTCATGCTCGGATCTTTTTGTGTTCTGACTCATTACAGGGGAGGTGGAGCAGGTACTTTTATTTGGGTTTCGGCAGGATTAACAAACTAGAGGAGAGGAACAACCACAAAGGGCAGTTAGTTTGAGAAAAATGGTGACTAACAAGCTGGTAAATATTACAGGTGTGGCATGTATGGGACTGGGTGTGTAGTCTTCTCTGTCTGAAGAGGGGAAACAGCAGGTGAATGGAGGGGCTTTTGTCCCATGACTTCCCTCTGCCCTGGGACGTCCGCGCCTACTCCCAAAGCACGTTGAGGAAGAGGCTGCATTAGAAGACACGAGACTGACAATTCCAAGGAACTCCATCGCCCTTCTCACCAAACTGCTCATTGACAAGTCACTTTTAACAGGGTATTGCTGTCAGAGGGTGGGAGATGCCACGTGGATTAAACCCACATTTTAATGGAATGGCCAGATAGGCCATACCCCCAGAACACACTGCCACTGCCTGAACTGGTCTGGAATCAAGTGTGGTAGAATGTACTAAAGGCCCTTGCTTGTGAGTGTGGCTGCTCGTCAGCGATAACGGGTGACTCCTCAAAGGATATTAGGTGCTTTCTTTCCCCCCGAGTGCCATTGCCTGCGCATCCCTCTGTAGCGCTGTCCACAAAGCACCGTCACCGGGCGTTTCGAGTTGCTTGCATGGCAACCTGGGCTGCAACATTAGTGCAGCGCCTTTAATAATTTATCAACTGAGCCGTGAGGGAAAGCTAAACTTGCTCAGGGCGTGAGCATAGGGGAAAACACTTAGCATGGGCTTCATGGTGTGGGCTTGGGGCTTCGGGGTCTGGATGTGCTTTCTTGGACTTAGAGAAAAAGAGACCTCAGTCTAAACCGTAGTCATTAGATACAGGTAAGCTAAACAGATGTGCTCACCACCTGAGCTCACCTGTCCCAGGGCATCCATGTAAGAAAAAGACATTTTCAATACCCTGACCAAACTCCTTCTCTAGTCTTCGTTTTATGACTCCCACTTTGGAAAGAAGACCCAAAAAGTAGGTCATACCTGGACCAACATGGAAAGGACTGCCTGAACCTACAGAAGCTGCAAAAATGGGTTACACAAACCAGAGGCATATGCCTCGGTCGATCAAATGAAAGGAGATCAACAGACTGTCGTGTCACCAGGAATGAACAGACCTCCCATCAGTGGGTGTTGCGACCCACCTGGATTTATGGACCGTTGAACATGCAAGTTTTTGAAAGATCTGTGTGAGAGACAAGAAACCCAACAGAGAGAGTAGATGGAGGGACAAAGTGCAGCAAAAACATAGACCGATAGCAACTGGTGGCAGCTTGGAAAATTCATCTCAGGGTGCCTTTGGTGAAGGTGTGATCTCCATCACTCGGCTCCCCATGGACAGAGTGAGCACAAGATGTCATGGAAAGAGCAAGTACTAAAAGACCCTTGACTTCAAATCATGACAGAAATAATACCTAGTTCTGTCTGTGGAATCAGGGTATCTAATGTTATCCACTCCATGACCATGGTGGCTAGCACTGAGAAATTCTGTTGATGCAGGATAATAAGAGGTACTCCCCAGGCTAACTCTGTTAGGTGCCTGTGGCAGTACAGGGTACCCAGCTTGTAAGCTCCCAAAACTGCCTCTGCTTGCAGGAAAATGGAGAGTTACCTCCAGGAGAACCAGGGGTGCTCCCAGGCGCATAGTAGATCATGGAGGCGGGATATGAAGAAAGTGTGCTCAAGTGAGCAAGGTCTAGGAGGCCAAAAAGCAGGATCACATGGACCATGGCAACGTGGTCTATGCTGGAGGTGGGATGGCTTAGCAATGCAGCAAAAACTGAGGAACTGAAGGAGGAAGCTGAGCCCAGGGACTGGCAGAGAGTCATAACCAGGAAGATACTAGATCCAGTGTACAGTAACGAAGATCAAGATGAGATAAAAGCGGGAACCAAGTTGAAGCCAAAACGCGGCTAATGGAGAACTCTGAGCATCTTGCTTTTAGGTCTAGCTTCCGTCCAATATGAAGATATATCTTCACTTAGCGCTGCCTCGAAATCAGTGTCTCTAAGATTGTACAGCCCCGTTCCCGCCAGAAAGAATTCTGAAAAGTACTGTTTTTTCTCAGTCTCTGAGCTAATGCCTTAGTTGTGAAGTACATGCTTCTGAGCCGCCATTGCACTTTGTTTAGGGGAACTTTATTTATTCCCATTTTCGAACAGAGTCTGTTCATAGCCATCGATTATCTCCTATGTGATCGGACAAGTCAGCGCAGTCTTGTGTTGGATTAATGAAAATGGCTGCTGTTCATTAAAGTCTACGTAAAGAACATTACTGAAAAAATATAAGCGCTGTCCAGTGGAACACGCATGCAGATGAAAACCTTCAATGAATTGACATGGCTTTAATAGCTTCATTTGCCAGATTGGCAATTTGTGCAGCCATTGTTATTTAAGAGTCTGCATCAGTCAATATTAGCACAGAAACTTTGTAAATGTGCAAAAACATTGCATAGAAATCACTATATTAGACACTGAACCATTATTTCTAGTTGCATTTTCATAATTTATTATACTAGGAATATTGGCAGGTATTTAATATTGACTGAGGTCTTAACACATTTGAAATTAGTTAATATGTCACCTTTTGCTAATTCTTGGTTGTACGGTAAACAGAGAACAGTGCTTACTGTCTTAAATTGTCTTTTGGGCTATGAAGAGAAGGCCTGGGCTCAAAATCCAGCGGCACTTGTCTTTGGCCGACTCACGATGTCTTCCTGACCACCAGGCACAAACTGCTGATGGCTCCTCTGCCGTCCTGCTGTCAGAGATGGGGGGCAAACTTGGTTGCTCCTTGCAGGATTTGAAGATTTCCACGTAATCCTTTCTCCTTCCAGCACTTTGGTTCTGAAACCCGGGGGATTTATGGCAGAGTTCTTGGCAGAAAGAGGAAATTGTATTTCATTGGCAGCTAACCGCTGGAGCTGTAAGCCAGGATGAGTAACATATTGATTTTGCACTGGGCAGTAGGGAGTGTCGTGGTTAAAGACCTGTAGTTGTGGAACTCGACGATCGAAAAGCTCTCTAATAGTACCCCATAGTTATACGCTTACGGGAGGTAGTTAACCTGAAGTGCTTCAGTAACATTAAACTGCACGATTGCTTAGAAATTGATGTTGCTTATACAGTGGCTCAGTGGGTAGCACTGTTTCCTCACAATTCAAGGGTTGGGAGTTCAAGCTCTGCTCTGTATGAGTGTGCATGTTCTCCCCATCGCATTCTGAAAACATATGGTTGGGTGGATCTTTGTCTCTGAATTGCATCCTGAAGTAGGCTTTAGACTCATGGTGACCCTGTGCTGGATGAGGTTGAAAGATCGATGGATAGATGCTGCCTGGATTGATGGGCTGTGGTTCATGAGAAACTATGTAATGAGACAGTTAGTCCACACCATCAGATTTTAAACCATCACGATGGCCAGAGAAAGACATTCTGGAGGCAGACAGCTACAGTTCCAGGGTGCATTCAGAACAGCAGTGCTTTTAAAATGGTGAGTACATGAAAGTGTGAGGAAAAAGTAGGGAAGTAATGATGAAAGTGATTAGATAAGTCTTGCTTCTCCAATGATTCTAGTGTTTCCCGCTGTAAAAGATTATATTCTCATGTCCAAATGGAGCATTAGTTTAAATTAGTTGATTCTTGACTTACTGTCTTGGAGGAGCTTCCAATATGAACCAGAATGTTAAAACTCAAACAGGATCAGAATTTAATTAGTGCGAAGCTTTGGAAGCAAATGGCATCAGACCCACTCTACAAATGTTCAGTTTGCACAGAGGACGTGACAGTGTTAGCCGGCTAGCATTTCAAGCAAATTGAAACAAAAGAATCGTTCTCATTACCCGATAGGAGCATTGTTCTCATTATCCAATAGGAGCACTGTTCTCATTATCTAATGGGAGTATTGTTCTTATTATCCAATAAGGGCATTGTTCTCACTATCTAATGGGAGTATTGTTCTCATTATCCAATGGGAGCCCTGTTCATGTCCAATAGCAGCGGTGTTCTCAAGATGTATTCATCTCACATTAGGTGTCAGCTGTGGGTCAGTACAGGCTGAATGAATAAAAGTTCCTTATTTTTAAATGATCTTTTATTCTGTATGTAGCAAAACAGCAGGAACTCAAAAGAAGCATATTAGCATAATGCGAATGAATGTGATATGAAGGAGAAACTGAAAAAACAGTTAAAGGAGGATGAAAAAAATGAGTGAATTAATCTGGGTTCACTAACGGGCTTTGTGATAATGATAATAATCTTTGAATCAGACCAGCTTGGAACTTTCACCATGAAAACCAATCATTTAGGAGTTAATTTGAATTTCAATTTATTTTTATAGTGCCTTTCATAACACACGTGCCCCAAGGCACTCAAACAGGAGTGTGTGGTCATTACAGTGCACATTAAAAAATGCAAAAGGGCAGAAGACAATGGAGAAGAGGAACCAGAAAGTTACAGCAAGAACAAAATAGCCTCTGGGGGTCCAAGGTCTACTGGCCTTCCCCTCGAGGCATGTTACTGTTATACAGGGCAAGGAAAGATGTATACGAATGATTGAATGATATATACGTATATATATTTAGCTTAACTCCAGTTTCCTCCCACAATCCAAAGACATGCAGGTCAGGTCAATTGGCTACTCTCGATTGCCCGTAGGTGTGATTGTGAGTGTGTATGGGTGTTCGTCTCTGTGTTGGCCCTGCGGTGGATTGGCAACCTGCCCAGGGTGTGCCCCGCCTCTCGCCCAAAAGTCAGCTGGGATTGGCTCCAGCTTCCCCGCAACCCTGATGGATAGGCGGTATAGACAATGGATGGAGGGATAAACAGCTTATGGGCGGCCATATTGAAAGAAAGGAATCATAATGAGTTCAAAGGAAATGTGAGCATGTAAATGATGGCCATCTATATATATATTTATGTATTTATATACATCATTCTGATCCTCGAGGATCTTGTTTGAAGCCACATTGATGATGTCGCTGCATGGAGGGTACCATCCAGAAATGTGAGGAGGAATTAATTAACACTTATGATGATGGTCTCTGCTCTGGGCAAAAAAAATCGCAGTGGACCTGTTAAGCATGTAAGCTAGCATACTTTAGCTTGATTTAACTTAGTCCTGATGTCTCTGATGGATTTCTTACACAACATGGGAAAGTCATCAGATTGTCTACAACAGTTTACCCAGTACTGGGTTACCATGAGCTTGGAACCTAGCCTTACAAAGGGCAGAACATGAAGAAAAAGTCACAAATATGCCAGCTTCAGAAGTTGAACCCACAGTCAGAAAGCTGCCCGCTAAGTCACCTGGCCAGCCAGATGTGGGGTATATACACAGTAGGGGAAATGAACTCTTTTGTTAATGGAGTATGTTTGCTTGCATTAACAGAGCAGTGGAATACCGTCGATATCTGTGTCTTAGAAGCGTCGTAAAAGGCTGTGAGTAGATGGCCGTCATTTACATGCTCACAACTCCTTTGAACTGATATGATTCTTTTCAAAATGGCCACCCATAAGCTTTCCGTCTTTTAATGGAATGAGTCTTTTATTCTATGTCTTTTTTTTTTTTGGCCATTTTTATCCCAGTAATATAAGGCAAGCTTCCAAATGGAAAACTGCCTGTCGGAGCCTTTAATTGGCTTTCCCTTTAAGTGTGTGAGTCTTTGAGGTGTTTTTCAGAGCTAATATCAAGTGGATGATGAACAAAGAAAAAAAAAATGGTCCAGTTGGACTGAGTTTCAGAGAGGAGAGAATGGCGGATATCTTGCAGTAGTCGACTTTTAGAGTGGCATGCTGGAGATGGGAAAATTGTAAGGACTTTCTAACACACCGGCTGCCACTCAGAAGAAAGCAAAGAAAATAGGAGCCTTTCAATTTCGTTCTCTTGCTATATATTAGAACTTATTTTCAGCAGTTTTCTTTTGGATTATATATTTTTCCCCACCTCTTGCCCCTAAAAGACTTGGATGCTGCCAGCAGTCATTGTGGAATCCTCAATGCCCTCTATTATTTTTATGAAACATTTTTTAGCGTAGCCACAATATTGAAATAATAAGTAGGTTAATCTGCCTCACAGATTATAAAAGGAGTGATCTGGGTTTGATTTTTTAATCTTGCATTTCAGGGATTGTTTTTCCAAACAGCCTCAGCTGTGTTGCGATGAATTCGGAAACTGGCCAGCAGCTGGATATTGACAAGGGTTTGGATAACACTGGGCTGTTGCTCTTTGGCCCTCGTACTCCCGGGGTGTAGAGGAGACCATGTCCAGATATGCTGTCTCCCATCTAAATGGCTTTTATTTTTCAGTTTAGTTCTGTTTTCTGACAGGGTGTCAATCTGAACTGTCCTGTCGGTGTTCGGAGAACGACGGCAAGGTCAGCACATCACGGCCGGGAGATCGATCTGAGAAGCTGACCCCTGAACTCTCGGGGGTCTGTCTCACGCCCATCCATCACATTCTCACGCTGATCTGTCTTAGAAAGCTTGGCAGTTCTCCAGGGATAATTTATGATTGTCCTTTAGCTGTGCCCTGCTCTTGTTTGCTCTTACCCCACCCCCCACCTGGTAGTGGTAACAAGCCCACGGGGTTGGTGGCAGTAATATGTGGGTGGGTGTTTGGGGGGGTGAACAGCAAGAGCAACTGCCACCACCGTGGTACATACATGGGGCTTTTCATGTACATCTAAAAGCCCAGTAATGACTGTCACCGACATGACACGCAGTGGCTTTCTGTGACACGGCACATTTGTCCCCATAACACGTGGTTCCTGTTCCAAACATTTCTCTACATAATGACATCGTTTCTGTGGTGGTGTACAGCACACAGTGACCCACAGAACTCACAAGGTCTCAGACTTCTGAGCATTTAATCCAGTAAATACGGTACCCTGCTTACCAGTGTGTCTGCTGATGGGACTTGAACCTACAACACTATGACATTTCACTGCCTGAAAAGATTTATTGTGAGCTTTCTTGAGGTTATTACAATTATTGATAAAGTCCTTTATGAACACTTGTTCATAAGAAATGCAGTAATATGTATAAATACTGCCTACAAAGACTTTGGAAAATTTTTGTAAAGATTCTGGTGCTTGGTATGATTATTTTTTATCAGTAGGCCTTCCTCCTTGACGTTTTGGTAGGACTTCATGGGAGAAGCTCTTGGCAAACTTCTTGCTTTGTGTTTGGAGCCATGTCACACCCGCCTCCGGAAGGCTCGCGGGAACATGGCTCACTGTGCAGAGAGCAACCAAACTGCTAACAGATTTTTCCAGGGCTGAATCCATACCCCTTAGGATGAGGAGCTCGGTGGTCTGCAGCCAGGTCACCCTGCCAAGGAATAAGGATGAGGAGCAGTAATTAATTGTCCTTGGCACTAGCCTGACTGTGGCACTCCCTAAAATCAGACAGTTCCCAAATTAAGCCAGTTGGCCGAGGGCACAAATCCTACTGCTAGGGACATGGCATCGGGCAGCAGGTGTGGGTGGAGTCCCTCCCCCTTACAACGGGGGCCCGAGAGAGAGAGAGATGGGTTTCTGGGGCTAAGCATCGCCATCTTCATCACCCTTGTTACCTGGGGATGAACCAAGGCGGGGGCAAAGCCTACACGGGCCACTGCCCCGAATCGATACACTGCGGTTTGTCGATTGCTTCCGATGAGCCACAGCAAGATTTTAATGCTGTTGGAGAAAAGGCTAAAGGCATAAAACTTCCCAGAATATCAGGACAGGCTTGATAAATACAGTCCTTTGTTAAGAACATGGCTAAAATCCTACAATGAATTCCCAGCTCCCGCTGTGTAAGTTATTATTTGGACTACGTCTTTTAATTGGGATACGACAGCAGGCCCCTGCTGAGACTTGAAAGTCACATACTTAACCACCGTCCTACCTGCTGGCTTCAGACATCCTGCCAGCAGATTTAACGTGTGAAAGCAGATGCAGGTGCTTCAGCTATTTGTTGAGCATCTATGTGACACAAAACGGAGCAGTGATGTTTTGAGAGGATGCTGTGAATAGGCAGGATAGAATGAAGTGTAATGTTTGAGAGCATGGATTCATTACCTGAAATATGCTTGTTCAAGTCCCAGCAACACCATTGCTGTATTACTATTGAGAAAGGCACTTAACCTAAATTGCTCCCGTAAAACATCCAGGTATAGAAACTGTGTGTCGCTTTGGTTAAAAGTGCCAGCTAAGCGAATTAATATGAAGGAGGTGCATTAGATATAGAACATACTGGGGCCAGCTGAACATATCTGGCAGATACGACATATTTATAGAACCAGCACTTTGGTGCTTCTCAGTGGCAATTAAATAAGTCATCCCTCAGTGGTCTTTGATTAAACATTAGAGGAAATGGATGTGAATTAAAGGCGAATAAGTGATGCTTGCCCACGCACTGATGGCCCTGCCATGACTCAGCTGGCAGAAATACTTCAAAAGCTTAATAACGCTGGCATTTAGATTTGACCATTTTCCGAGGCAGTTTTCTCAGAGGGGAGAGGACAGAATTCACATGAGCATGTTTTGCAGCTATTCCTGGGCGAAATAACCTGATCCCCTTGTACGTCACAAATATTTTACCTCACCAAGCTTCAAGTGAAAGATCAGATAGTAGGAAATTTGGCTTTTTATCCTGTTAGTTTCTCAGAATAAAATGCCGGTCAGCTACAGATTTCTGTCTTGTTTTTTAAAGTATTAAAAGAGTGTTTCTGCCAGCCTTATCGCCTCTCTCAAAAACTTCCTAGACAGCTCTCCTATTGTAGCACATTAAACCATTACACTGCCAATGTTTAGTTCACGTCAGTAATAGTGTTCTTCTACGTGTTCTCATAGTGCTACCAGCGTCTCCTCTGTTTTCCTGTGGACTTTGTGCTAATCTGTATGCATGGGTTGCCCTACCCCATCGCTACGTTTGCCAGGCCTCAAAGCCTGGAGCTCTATTTTACAGCAGCCCTGGCTTATGAGTCATAACAAGGAATGGCCCAGAGCAATCGCACCATCTGCACCCATGTAGCCTTGTATAGTGATGTAAATATTTCAGCAGCAAATGTAGAATAATATTTGGAATATGTTGCCCGTCCATCAATCTCCCTCCGTGAAGATGGCACCCTGGATCAGTGCCCTGTGATGCCCCTGTCCAAGTTTTGCCTACTGTGGTTGCGTCTCACTACAGGTGCTGTTAAGCCCACCTCAGCCCCATCCCTGTAGCCCCCATGATGAGTGAAGCCCACACCCAGTAAACTGGCTTTTGCATCTCTTGGCCTTATGTGGGTCTGTTTGCCGACATGACCGGATGGATTCACACGTTATTTATGTCATAGTGTTTTTGGAATTAAAAAGCTGAAGAGGCTGAAGCAAGCATATGTCCCACACTAATGAATGTCTAAAGTGAAGCCTGCTATGCCCTTCTCACCGGCCCATTTGTCAGTGTGCAGGCAAGGGATGTGAGGGAAATGGTTCAAGCAACGGCTTTGAGACCCTTCTTTAGCTGTGGTCCTTGGTGTTTAAACTGGCATTTAGTAACGTCACTCTTCTCGTGTCTGGGAACACTGAGTACTTGCTCAGGAGGGCATGCTGTCCAACTCGCTGAGTGCTGCAAGAAGAAGGAACTCAATGAGACGTGATATGCTTAGAATTAAACTTTGAGTGGTGGATAGGTGGAACGGTACGTAAGCCCTGGATGGGTTCATGCCACTCAAGTTCTGTAGACCCAAGAATTTACATTTAACATAATATTCTAGAACGCAAAAGTGATGTAATGTTCTCGAAACTGCATGTAATGCAACCGTCTATATTTTTACAGAGTCTTGCTGCAGAAAGTTGCAAAGAGCCAGACGTCACTGTCTAGGTCAGTCTGATAGGTTGACATCCACTCACCAATTTGAACTGACAAAGAATGTTATTCAGCCGTTCCCCCGAAATGAATGAGGAAATAATTGCAGCTGTTTGCTCATTCCCAAAGGGAAATTCTGCCATCTATTGTAAACTGCCAGAGATGAATGCATGCACATCTCCTGCACATTATATCCGTTTCTCTCAGAATGCGGCCTACATTGGTAGAAGAATGCGATGGAGTGATGCCTGTAGACCTGGTACTATGGGTCTGTCTGCTGCTGCATCAGGACCATGAATTTGATGTCCTGGAGCAAAGAGAATTGTTTCCTGTCGGCCTCTGAGAGGTTTCAGAAGGACTTTTTCAAGGTTGAGAGATAATTACAGAACCACCAACACAGTTAAAGCCATTTTGGATCCACCGCTTATAGAGAGTGCCATTCAGTCCTCAGCTTGTGGCTGGTACAGACACATACACAAAAAAAAAAACATGTTTAGCCCACGGACCTTCAAACCAAGGCCAGGGCTCAGGAAAGAAGAGTGTACATGTATGTTCTGCTACTGAGAAAAAACAGCTCAAGATTAAATCACCTTTAATGAATTAATGCGTGAGATAAAGTCCTGTTTGTTGTTCAAGTATAGTTTTCCCAGCCTGAAATCATTTGTTAAATAGGCTTGTTTGCTCCAGGCTCCTCATGACACAGTACCATGCCGTACCCCGTAAATGTAATATGGGAAGACGGCTTTCAATATACAGATGTGAATAGGTACAAAGGGACTGTATTCATAGGCAATATCTACAAGGAACAATGCTTTAAAAATAGAAATTCACTGCTACTAGATCAGGTGCATTTGCCTGCAAGTCAGATACTGAGCCATCACCTGGGAAATTAATGATATCTGGCAGCGTCCTTGCAAAGCCTGGCTGAAATCAGTGTCACATCTCTCTATCTCCACTTCCACTCCATGCGAGCCCAGTGTGACCAGCGACTGTCTTGCGTGTGACCGATAATTTTATTTGCCAGAATTTGTTTATATAAATATGTTCGGATGGTCCTTCGGTGCTGTGTGGAATATGGCCCAGGTAATCTGTCTTGAGGTGGAACGTTTTGTGATCTGTTTTCAAATGGCCATTTTTTTGCTTTCATGTCTTCGTAAGTAGTGGCACAGAAGAAGCCTTTGTTTGGAGCTCAGTCAACGGAGATGACTCGCTGTGTGATGCTCCTTTGGTCTCTTGCTGAAACAAACTAGTACAAAAGGCTGAATGAAAATGATTATGATTTTACATGGAAGGCAATGATAGCCTAACTGTGGGCCTATGGGACTTTAATGTATTTTAATGATGAGGGACTCATACGAAACACTTCGCTTTTCAATTCTGGCTGCTATGCCTTCTGGGATGTTTTCTGCAGGTAATTACAGGAGGATTCCTGGGTGTCTTTTTTTTTTAATTGCCGTGCATGACACGCTGCACCTTAAGCAGCTAAATTAGCGGCAGACACGAGCAAAACATTTCTGGGTCCTTCTCCTTTTAGCGGTCACCTCCGTGTTATGTCATTTGGGCTGATAACCTTGTTCACGTACCTTTAGGGCTAGGCAGGTAGCCTCTAAATTAATGGATGCTGTTTCTTCTTTTTTTTGTTTCAGGTGGTGGGGAACCACCCATTAAAAAAAATCTGAAGATTCAGTACTGGGTGGAGAGGGCCCATGCTATAGCCTGCGGTGGAAAACCATGCCACCTGAAGCCCACATCAGCCGTCCCATCCCTGGACAGGGGTGGAGTCAAGCCAACAGCCATCAGCTCATTCGAGGACATCCATTGTTCCTGATGTGAGCCCGCCCACATCAGGACTGCCTTGGAAATTGGACTAGCTGTGAGGCGTGTGTGCTGGTGTCAGCCTGTATGTATATGTCGAGTGAGTGCACTGGCAGAGACAGAGTCTGGAAGTGTTCACCCAAAACAGAAACTCACTGTGCCAACCAGTGCACATGCTGACTGAAGAAAAATCTGAAGCTTTTTTGAAGCTCATTCTGAAGCTGTGACTTCCTGTGAGACCCCTGCTTTCTTGTAACTTTTCATCCCAGACTTTTTTGACCCAGCATACTTAATTTCTTTTGGTCTTCGGCTCATTTGGACAGTTAGCTCATCCGCTGGGGCTCTGCAGCTGCTGCCTTCGCTATATGTGTGCCTCTGGCCACGGAAACACATCTGGGCGCCACCGGGGCGAGGGATGGCACGGACCCTGCTGAGGCTTCGCCGCTACGTCCGCCGCAGACCCCTGCGCTTCCTCTCCTTTATCCTCCTCTATCTCTCCGCTGGCGGAAGCCTGGTCTTCCTGCGTGCCGGTGAGACGGCCTCCTCTGCCCAGGGGTCCGGGGCAGAGGCGGGCCGGGAAGGGACGGAGGGGCGGGGCCTCGGGTTGATTGGTAGGGTCTTCAGGGAGGGCCGGAGGCCGCTGCGGAGGTACGGCCCAGCTTGGTTCAAACAGGACTCCCAGGACCTCCCTGTGAAGGGGGGACGAGGTGGAGACCATACCACTGGGTGGAGCCGTGCCCTAAAGGGGCGGAGCAGCAAAGACTCTGAGGAGGGGCGAGGTGAGTAACTCGACGTCAGGTTTGGGGTCGCGCAGCGTATTGGCATGCGGAGGGACCTCACTGGTTTACCCCAGAAAAGCCTCATTGTCATTTTGCTGGATACGGTTCTCCTGCGTCTCCAGCATCTCACTCCGGGGTAAGACCCGGTACCCATAAAATGAATCATCCTCCACTGGTCTTTCTCTTCTCTTTCTGTCAATTGCAAGTTTCATTTCTGGGTTAACCTACTTTCCAGCATAAAGAAGCTGCTTCAAATGCTTTAAAAGAGAGAAAAGCCTGTTAAAGAGTTGGGTAGCACTACCATCTTCAACTAGTTCTCTCCATTTCATCCCTGTATTATTATTTTGTTATATAACAGATGTTTTGCAGTCTTTATGTGGCTGAAAAATGGCCGTCCCAACTTCAAAGATTCTTCGATGTTTCTGCCGTCCCTTTGTGTGGATGAAATCGTTTTCCTTTGAGGGAGCTGAATACATCCCTAAGAATCGTACACCGAGGTGTAGACCTAAAGGCTTTCTATAGCCTCTGTAGCTTTTTGTTCCCTCCCTGGCCTGTTTCTGCCTGCGCCCCGCCCTGCCCCGCCCCCCCCCCTGCCCCCGCCCCCCCCGCCCGCCCCCCCCCCCCCCCGCCCCCCCCCCCCCCCCCCGCCCCGCCGCAC
>JAACJT020000095.1:16897610-16923265 GCA_009936485.2 Gymnarchus niloticus | reverse complement strand
CTCTGTCGCTTTTTCTCCCCCCCCCGCCCTGTTTCTGCCCCCCCCCCCCACCCCACATAACCACTGCACGCCACGTACGCGCTAACGCTCGCTTACGATTCACGGCCTCCCGCGTAGAGACACAACACGCTATGCCGTCGACAGTGTCGCGCTAGCGGATGCTTTTCAGGAAGGTTTTTCTTTCTTTAAAAAAAATGAGAAGCGGAAGGTGAACGTGTCCCAGACACGGTTCAAATCCCAGGAGGCTCTCCTTTCTTGTACCCTTGAGCGAGGTACTTAACCTGAATCACTCCTGTAAAACACACAGTTGGGTAAACGGGCAAAAAAAAAAACAAAAAAAAACCTTGCCTTGGGTAAAAATCTCAGTTAAGCGACTGAATATAAAACGCAGTTGTGTGCTTATGATATGCTCAAAATGCGGGAAAAAAAACCACTGCAGGTTGTGTGATTCTGGCCATTATGGAGCCCCTGCTCCTGGGATCTTGTTGATGCTGAGGGCTGCGCACAAGAAAACTACACCAACATGTGTTTACCATCCCTAAACCACAAGCATCGGTGCACAGTGCTGACTCGGCAGCCTCGTCGTGGATGTTTGATTATCCTGTAATTAAATAACTTGGTGTATTTCTGGTTTTTGAGAATGTTTCCCTTCGATTTTTGACGGTCTTTTTTTTTTACTTGAGATAGCCTCTTGGGTTTGGTTAATCTACAGCGCCATTGGACGCATCATCTTTGAGGTAACCTTTGGCAGCCGTGTCTCTGTCTACAAACTCCCATTCTGAGAGCTCCTAAAATCTGACCCTAGAAAGAACTGTCCAGAGTTCCCCTTTTTTCACATGGATATCTCTGTTACACACATCAGGGAGGACATGGAGGTTGACACAGGAACGCAGTGTGTCAGCAGAGGCCTTGGAGTTAGGAAGCACCAAGCTGAGAAAGTCCTGGAGATCATGTTAGATCATGAGCAGAGATGTTTCGGAAGTGAGAGTCTTTTAAGCATTGGGGGGGGTGATGGATATGTCCATTCAGGTCTTGCTTGATGTAGAAGAGGCTGACTTGATTTGCATTGTGCAAGATCCTGGTGCTGATCGGTGCAGGATGGTGACGCCCCCCTGGGCCTGTAGTTTACATGCCAATTATGTGATGGATGAGAGACGTGGTCCCCACGCAGCAGGGAAACCGAAGCAGGGTGTAGCTTGCTGTGTTCTGCTTGGCTGGTGATGGGGTGGAACACAGCAGAAGTCCTCCAAATGTTTTTTGAGGTGTGACCTGTGACTGAGGTGTCACTGCAGCATACCCGGCACCACCTCATGCTCCTGTCCAGTGGCTTCATAATTAAAGGAGCCATTATTTAAAGACATCATTATATGAAATTTTAATTGGTGTATTGCAGTCATTTAAGTGATGTCTGATGGGAGCGAGTCATTCAATTCCTGTGCTCACAGGCTTCCAATTTCAGTGCATGTGCATACTTGTGTGTGATTGCCCCTCTATCTTGGTAAGTCCGGCCAATTTTCCCTTGCACGCGAACTAGGGATCAGCCTCCAAATGCATAATGCAAAATCCTGCCCATCTCAAAATGATTTCTGAAGCTTGCTTTGCCTCCCCCGCCCCCACCAACCAACGCAATTCCTGACTCCAAAGAAAAACTGCAATTACAGACATAACAGAACAATGCAAGAGGAGCTTAACCTGGCATGACCACAAGGGGCACACCCACAGTGACAAACATACGTCAACACACAGCTCTCACAAAAGGCCACCACATCTCTCCCGCCTTCCCTGACTGGTTCCTGTATATGAATCCTGTTCTTTTGTTAATGTCAGGAGTCACTGTTCTGACTTAGCTATTACAATACATGTTAACCTAAATCATTTCAGAAAGCGACCTTGACGTCAACAGAAATCTATCCTTCAGATTCTGTAGCTACTTGCTGGTTAGTGGAGTACAGAACGTTCAAATCTCGATAAATTTTATGTAATTTGATTCTTGTTTGCAGTTCAGTATGAGGAAAAAAATTTGAATTTCCGTACAATCGGCAAAAATCCAGTAACTCATATTGTTTGTGTTATGTTTATGATTACTGCTGGTGTGTTCACAGTCTCGAGCTCCACGGTAAGCTTTAAGACCTGCGCCCGGAAATCTACTGTCACCCTGCTGAAAAAGTGGGGACTGAAGAGGCTCGTTTAAAGATCGTGTCGCTCACGACTCATTAAGCTAATCCAATCCAGCGTTTACAGGGTTTCGAACAGATGGCCGGTAGGTCAGTGGAAAGCCGTACGAGGCACCAGCTTTACTCCCAGCCTTATGCAACATGTCTGTGGTAATTAGCTTCAGAAAAAATCACCTCATCCTCGGAGCCATAAGGATGCCAATTTTCTTGGCTGGCTGGATTTTGTGGTTAATCTGGGGTGGCTACTGGAGCATCTCAGCAACTTTCTCGCCCATACTTTGGAGGGAATGCTGTCCTAATTCAAAAATAATAATAGTAATTATTGTTAGGAGGGGCACTCTCTTCTTCATTATCATCAGCAGTTGGTACAGTGGTGCATCCATCTATCTTCCAAACAGTTATCCTGCTTATGAACATATGGAGCCTGAATCCAGGCCCAGGAAGCACAGGGCACATGCCAATTAATCTCTGTATATATTTGGACTGTGGTAGGAAATCTGCACGACATGGGCAGAACATGCAAACTCTACACATACCACATAGAAGTGAGTTTTGAACCCTCAACCCTGGCAGTGCAGCAGAGGTCACATGCTCATAAACTGTGGGAAATTTAAAGGTACCAATTCACAGTCTTTACGGGGGACTAAGTACCCTGAGGAAACCCATGTAAACTACATGCACTCAGGGCTCCCAGCCCCCTGATGGCGTACGTGTGCGGCCTCTGTGCCGCACCTGTTTAACTGAAACCTTTGGCGATAAACAGTCAAGAGTATGAAGCATGACTTGAATTCCTTTCCCTGTGTCGTTAAACCTTGAATCTCCAACCATATAGTAAAGTAGCGAGTAGGTCAGAAAAGCTTTTTTACACTTCGTCTCTGTTGCGACCAAAGTATATCCTTGTCTCCTTAATTAGAGTAGAATATGTTTTAAAAGGGACAAAGATAACTGCGTCACAGCTATTTCAGAATGAACTATTTTAGTGTGGCAGCCGGCTTATGAGAGGACTGTATCAGCCTAACATCGGACTTGCGGGTGGAAGTGATGGAGATGAATAGTGAGTGCATTAAATATTGTTCCTCATTTTGTCGCTGCTGCTGCTAATCCTAGCATGGCTTCAGGCTCCAGCTTCCTTTGATATGCAGATCCAGCATGTGGAGCACGTCAGAGAAGTCGCTGGACTCTCGCAATCAGCCGTCGGGCTTCTCTTGCACCTTCCGCGTTTTTACAAGCACGGAGGACAGGCTGGCTGCAGCAGGGGCTTTGGAAACAGCCGTGTTGGACAGGACGTCCTTGCCTGGGAATTGAGGCCGGGCAGAAGTGGGAGCTTTTTTACACGTCGGTCTCATTGCCTGGGGTCAGGCACATTGTTCTGGTTTTGCATTTGGGTTTATTCCAACAGATGAATAGATATACCCCTACTTTGAGTCCACTTGGTTCATGCCTCTGGAATGAACCACATATTCAGTGTGAGCAGGGGATGTTTGTAGATGGTTGACTGCTTGTTGCCTACAACATTGCTTCCTTAGCTTGTTCCATTTCAAGGAAACTGTTTCTTTATGAAGGCATTGGAGGCAGCCAGTGTCTTTTCCCAGCATGCGGCTCCTGCGTCTGTCAGAACGTTAATTTCCTAATTTGCATTTCCCTTCTCTTTTCCTAGGAGGAGATGTCAAATGCTGATGTTCAATGAACTTATCATGGCAGTCTCCCTCCCTACCCACCTCATTTCCCTCTTCTGGTAGTTTCATCTCACATCTTAGTCTGTGGGCACCGAGGCAACAAGCTCAAGAAGTAGTTAGGGCTTTACAAAGTCACATCCATCCCCTCTGCCTAAAAATTGCGATTTGGGGACGCTGCAGAGCTATTTTCCGCCAAACTGTTCGTCCTCTGCACTCAAACCCCAAAATGGTCCTGAGGTACTTTTAGGACCCACAACTCTGTACTCTTCATCACAAATGCTTTCAACAAGGAACACACACATTTTGGATGTAAAGGTTAAGGTCTGTCTGAAGGACATCTTGATATTGGTAGCTTCGTTTGATGTTTTCCATGGATGTGAATAGACCCCACTGGACCAGATCCTAATGGATAATCAGTACTGCTGTGAACTTCCAGTCCTCCCAAAATGTGCACTACCACCTTCTGTAAGGCTAAAAAGCCATGTTCAATGATCCACATTACCTAGAATTCAGCGAGAGTCCTTTGAGTAACTACCACTGTGCTGCATCAACCACTGACAAAATCCATCAGGTTTCCGTGCTGCACCCAGTGTTATATGACTGATTGGCAGGTTCTGTCCGGTCAGGACCTGACCTGGTCGAATTTCACGTATTTGATGTGGCTTTTAGATCTCTCCAGCATCTTAATATCCCTCAGTGTGTCTCCAGTCTTTATTAAAACACAATTGCTCGACCTCTCACCATGTTTTTCATACATTTCAATGAAATCAGCCAGGGCAAACTGTTGGACTGCCAGATTCTGTTGAGAAGGAGCTCATTGTTGACCTGCTCTTTCCTACAGGATGTGAAGTAGCTCCCTGGACATGAGTCCAACCCTATCCGGCAGATTTCGATTTTAGACAACTACCCACCCAGGCCACGGGGTGAGCAGGAAGTACAGTGGTTATGGACAGGAGGGAGCTTCTTGAAAAGCCCGCTAGCTCCTGATTTGTAGCTAAACACTCAGTTTTATGAATAGCTAAAAACTGGATGAATTGATTAAACCGTTACCCAAGGAACAGCATGTAAATTTAGATAATTGTGTACTAATTTAGTCGTATTTTTGAGTGTGTATTTTTGAGTCAGCTTTTATTTAGTGGTAATAGAATAGAATGAGACTTAATTATAAGTATTATCTCATTTGGAAATGGCAGAGAAATAAAAACAATAATAAATTTTGGGGGGGGGAGGGCTGGGACTCGAACCCTGGAACCTCTCTAAAGAGGAGCATGAAAGAGCTCATAAATAAAAAAAAGGAAGCGGGAAAAAAATAAATAAACACTTTTTAGTGCAGATAGGATTTGCAGGCATTGTTTTTAGTTCTGTCATTCTTTACATATACTTACTTATATGCAGTCTGATTTACTTTTGTGACGCTTTTGCACAAGCTGAATTACTTTAGGGAGATGTAATTCACGTAAGACATTTCATCGCCCAGTTATTAAGTCTACAAAAAGCTGGTAGTTGAAAACAGTGCACTTTCTAAATCTCCTTTCACACTATTTTTCATCAGTCTGCCACCAAGGGGGGACTGCAGTGAATTCCAATCAGGCAGGTAGAAACTGTGAGGGTTATTTAAGATGCAGAGTGATGTATTAATTAAATTTTAATATTCACTTCTGGAACGAAAGTGGCTGCATCATTGGCTGTGGTGCAAGTAATGTTTTATTCAAACGTTTTTAAATATAATTTATTTTAAAATGCCCTGGTGACTGAGTGACTGATAATAATATGTGAGGTTGTATCCGAAAAATCTTACAGTGTTCCATGACATTGTCTGGGGTATCGATTTCATGCTTGAAAAGGGGCAATAAAACCTACTCACGGAACATTTGGTGGGATTACGGCCCAGGGTTTGAGGTTTGATTGAGTAAGCTTGGCTTCCACTTTGCTGCGGGCCAGCTGAGACAAGCTGTTAGACAAATGTACCTCATTGTCTCGTCAATCATGGAGATTGACAGATTGGATGTGCAAGAACACAGTGGAGTGTTCAGGTCTCTGAGCCTTTGCCATGATAATCTCGTAGCATTATGGCCTTCAGGAGAAAATACAGGTGGCTTACAGGTGGTTTTAAGGGTAGTGTTAGTAAATATGTGAAGTTGACACATTTGCGATATGGCAAACTAATCCTTCATTTCTTCTACGTCCTCAGCGACATACCTTGGCTGCTACACCGATGACACCCACAAGAGGGCCCTCCGGGGGGCGTCCTTCTTGGATTACAAGAAAATGACAGTGTTCCGTTGCCAGGACAACTGCGCTGAGAGGTACCATACGTTCACAAGGAATGCTAAGGTGCCTCGTGAATTCCAATTTCATTAGAAATGTTTTTGGTGCATTTTCTAGCCGTTCCACCCTTGGCAGACGCCAGTACCTCCAGCACTCCGACTGTGCCCTCTGAAAGATTAACCTGTCTGGCCTGGATTTGCCAAATCAGCGATGCAGAAAAATGTTTTCTGTCAGCTGGTTAGGGGACGTAGGAAGCACAGGGAATCGCAGGTTATGCACTATATCTGAGTGGGTGGGGTTTAAATGTTTTTTTTTTTTAAATTTATTTAGAAAGCACTAGTAATGGTGGTGTTGGTAAGTCCAAAGTCCTAGACTCTAGAGCCTGGCTCAGGTTGAGCACAGATTCCCGGTAAGTCATACATATGTATTCCCATCATACATCCATCCATCCTCCAACTGCCTATCTAGCCCCTAATCATGGGGGTCCCAGCGCCGATCCCAGGAAGTACTGGGCTCAGGGCTGGGGGCACTGTGGATGGGATATTTATACAGCCCTCGTTTTCTGGGGAACGGCCACCTTTCATCCTCCGTTGCTGCCCCTCCACCCATCTCAGTTGTTCTCTTTCCCCCCTCAGTCTCATCTCAGTTCCTCTGTTCTGTGTTGGCCGTTCACCTGGGAGCTCCCCAAGATCCCCCACCCACAACCTGTTTACCCCCGCTCACGCTGCACTGGGAATGCTGGCAAATGAATAAATAGCATAGTGAACACAGACGCTAGTGCAGGTGATTGACAGCCCTGGGTTTCTTTCATGGGGGGGCATTTAATTGGGCATAGGCAACCCCTTTAGTTGGCTGCCCCCCCAGGTCCAAAACAAACAGCTCCCAGAGGTACTTAGAAGATGGAAAGCAGCGAGGCAGGAATGATTGATTCAGTCACCCCGTGAACATATTGATTTACAGTCAGCGCTACAGTTATGAAGTCATTAAGCGCCCGGCGCTGGCATGCCGCGGCCTGGCTGTAATGAATGCCAGCTTCACGGCGGACGGACGGTATGTCGTTAGCTGGTCCGTGTCGGATGCGCACAGCTCCCCTTGAGTGGTCATTTTGAATTTTGCATTAGTGCTGAGTCCTAAGACGTGGGCCAGAATAGAGGCACATAATCACAGGTCACACTGAGACCATCTTTGCCGCCTTGCTCTTTAAGAAGTAAGCACATTAAGATTAGTCACGCCCCCCGCCCTGCCCATTCCCGACAGGGGCTACATGTACGCAGGTCTGGAGTTCGGCGCTGAGTGTTACTGCGGCCACAAGATCCAGGCGGCCAATACCTCAGAGGGGGACTGCAACATGGAATGTAAGGGCGAGAGGGGCAACAACTGCGGGGGGGCCAATCGCCTCTCCATCTACCGGCTTGAACTGAGCCAAGACTCCGCCCGCCGCTGTGAGTGATCCCCCCCCGAACATGGGACCAACTTGTGGTGATTGATGACTATGCTGTTGGTCAGCAGACTCTGCTTGATATGTAAAGCTTGATATTTACTGATACAACACGTGGCAATATTTGGCCATTTTAAAATTTAAATACTGCAATTGATGCAATTATCGTATAATTTGTTTCCTGGAATACGAAATACCCGTGGCAGCAATTAAATGATTTTGGGTAGCCATATTAATATATTCCCTTGATATTATGTTGCTAAGTAGCTGCCTGACAAATGGCAGGTAAACAGAGCAACTGGGATGACTTGTTGTTTTGCCTTGTTGGAGATCTAGACCAGTTGGTGTCAGGGAGACCCAGGCCCTCAGAATTTTGCTTTTGGTATCTAAAACGAAAAGCACCTCTGTCCAGAGCAGAGGAATGCTTGATTTGTTCTTGGGTGCTGATCTTACTCACCGCACTCGTCCTGCTGCGTACAGCCCAGGTCACCATAACTGAGAACTGGATTTGAACAGCATAACTATGATTAACCGATTATAAAATGTAGGTTGTGGGGATTAGATTCATTTGTGATTTATTGTTATTGTTTCCATTTGATTAGATTCTCTTTCTGCTGGTTGTTAAATGACCCTTTAGTCATGTAACCCTAATGAAGATGAAGAAGAGGAATTCATGGGTCCCTTTCAAATGTAATAAAAACTGCAATTTTACTGCTGCCCCATCTCGACCCCCCCCCGCCCCATTCATGACATATGGTACATTCCGACACTTCAAGTGTCTGGCATAATTTAATGCCAGTATTGTTAGCTAACTGCAGCCATCTCACAGTGACCGTGAGGGTTATGTTCCTGAAACCGATAAAGGCTGCTTCTGGATGTGCCAGAGAGAGCTGACCGAAGGGAAACCATCACTGCGGTCAGCACACCACCAGTTCTTTGCTAAGCACTCAAATTACAGTACCAAGAACTGTAGTGAGCACCATTTTCTGTGCACTGCGTTATCTATCAAGAAGTGATGGGTGCAAGACTCGCCTCAGGCGAGGCAGCAACCTGAACCATGTGACATGGGGATACGAGGAAGTCTATGGGCTGTACATAAACAGAGGGGAGGAACAAAAACAAAAATGACAGCAAAAGGAGCAAATTGTGTGGAATGCGATTGTGACGTGACTTGGCCCCACTCCCTGTGATGCTCCACCTGCTTCACCGTCCGGCTGGTGCTGGAATACCGGGCAGCAATCAGGGAAATTGTGTTACCGGTCATTAAGCCAAATGAGCATGGCAAACACCCCCCAAGGTGACAGTTACCCAGGAGCACTGGCTGCAGGTCTCTCTCCCCCACGTTAACATCGGGGAGTGATAAAACAGACGCTCACTATAAAGACCTCGCCTGTGGGTCTCCCAGAATTCCCTGTCCATCTTCGGCTCACTGGTTTAGGTACTGGCCGGCCGAGTTAAGGCCTCAGTACCATTGTTGCCAACGGTGATTCATCTTCCAACAGTACAGCAACACTCCAACGAAGATCTCTGTAAGAGCAGCAGAAACAAACAATATACCACCACGTATGAAGGCGTCTGCAGTGCACACTAGCACTAAATAGTGTCTTCAGAACTACCTTACAGCTGATGCAGTGCTTTGCATCTAAATGGGCTCCTTAAATAAAAACACTTCACTTTGAACCCTGAACTGAGATTCTTTGTGTTTCATTGGAATATGTTGATCGGGACTGCAGAAGGGTCTAATCCTCAGTATCACCACTCCACACGTGAGGGTAACATCCTGCTCTCTGGCTAAGAAACAAAGCCTGTCACAACTACTTGTGGCGCCCTGACGTTCATGACACCCTGCGTCAGGAGACCTGGTCGCTTGGCACGTGTCTTCAAGGCAGTGGAGCGAATCAGCAGGCTCCCAACACAGGCAGCAGAGGTGCGAGACGGGCCTCATTGGGTCTGGGGAAAAAGTTGTTATTCCTTCTGCTAGCCTCCCACCCTACCCACCCGAGTTCACACTCTCGTGGGGCTGTTACCAGAAAGACACAGTCTGCTGTCCTCTTTTACAGGCTCCATGTTTGTCACCAAAGGCCAAAAACGTTGGCAGCTCCCGATATCCCGTCTGACCTTCAAATGCACGACGTCAGGTTTCCTGTTTTCAAGGAAAAAGAAAAATACACGAGTTCGTCTCAGTTCAGCTCACCATCCAGCTGTGATATCTGAGGGAGCAGTCCAACTTATAATGAAGCATTTAACAAGTGGGGGATCTCTGAAAGAAAAAAGAATCTAGACATTTGTGTTGGCAAATTTTGAACAGCTGGATTTATAATGAAACATTGGAACAGTCGCATTTCTCATGAAATATTTGAAATTCAAACCAAATGAGGACAGGAAACATTTGAAAACAAAACGGGAGATTTAAAATGTTTACCAAGTCAGAAATATCAGATGACAGCGGAAGTTCACGAGGAAGCAAAATTTCACAAATCACGGAGAACATAGATTAGTCATTGTATTTTCTAAATGAGGTGGACTATCTGTGAAAATGAATAAAAACACCTTTAACCCCCTTAAAGCTTTACCCCCCCCACCTTGGGACATAAAGTGCAGAAAGGAGCCTCCTGAGCCAGAGGGCCCTTTAAAGGTTTTAGGGGGCCACCAAATCCAACTGCACAACCTTTGACACAAATGTTGTCTGTGAAGGAGAGCCACGCCAAAAAAGAAATGCTATTGTGTGTGTGTTTGCAGATGGGAGTGCCATCTTCAAAGGGTGCTTCAAGAAGCCTGACAACGTGACGGTCGCCCTCCCAGTCGCTGTGGCCATCTTCAACATGTCTGTCGACAAGTGCGTGGACCTCTGCACAGAGAAGGTTAGGGATCCCAGTCGCTCTCTGCGGCGTTATTCTCGGTTCTGTTTAGGATGAAGGATCGATGGTGGTTGGGAAGGTAATGGAAACTGAGGAGCTGTCTGTAGAACACATGAGAAAGATATACGCATCTCAGCGATTAGCACAAATCTCCTCAACTGCAGATTGAAATTGAAAGTGTAGCAGATCCAATCAAAGCTCAGAACATCAAAAATCTTCATTCTGCCACAGCCCCCCTGTGTGTCAGAAGGATCTTTCTATCTGTCTCTCCTCTGAAGCCCCCTCGCTGTCTTAATCACGCTCCCCCTGGACGTGTTCTTGCTTCCTTAGTATTCCTGCTTGGACAAAGTGTCTCTGATAAATTTAATGACAGAGTCCTCCAGGCTGGAGCAAGGTACTGGATCTGTGGGCCCTGAAAATGAACCTTGGCCATCTCAGAGCTTGATGAGAATAGTAACTGTTAAAAATGAAATTGGCTTGGCGGTAAATTTATTCTGCGTATTCATGGACAAACACCACTAGATGTTTTTGTAAGCAGGGATTTTAAACCTTTCTTAAACTAAGGACACCCAGATGAAAACAGATGAGAACAATGGACCCCATGCCACAATTTCCATTACCAGTAGATTACATGAGGCCCAAGTAATGACACACAAAGGCCCAGAGTCAGTCGCCCTTTAGTCAGTTTTTCATGTGTTGACAACCCAGGTTTCAGCTTATTTTGCCTCATGTCTCCAAAGAGCCTGAGGGTGTGTCCTGGAGGGGAATGCAGTTTGGGTTCTCAAAGTTGTGGTGGGTACCATCAGGAAGATGGTCAGTTCTGAAAGTGAGTGCTGAAGGCTGGTTCCAAAACCAGATGAGAGGGATCAATCTGAAGATGTATTGTGGCAGCAGTGCAGATTCTCAAAAAAGCTTTGCATTGAGTTCTCAAGGGCAGGCTGTTACAGGTGATTTTGTGCAGAGGTTCTGAAGCCGAGTTCTGATGGTTGCCCTCAGGAGTTCCCACTGGCCGTCTTGGCAGGCCCAGTCTGCAGATGTGGATTCCCCACAGCCCACTTCTCGCTGCATGAGCGTGAGGACGAGGAAGTGTGTCAGCACTATTGCTCTGGTGATGAGTCAGAGAGCTGTGGCACAGAGGACTACTTCCTGGTATACCAGACACAGGTGCAGGGTGAGTACACCAGCACTGGGTCACATAAATGATGGCCATCCAGGAAAGACTGTGTGTCATGAGACAGCCCCTTAAGTACACGGTGCAGCTCAAACACCATAGCAACCCTTTGGGAATGTGAGGTTGTTGACTTTGACTTCCCTAAATGCACTGCAGCATCAAATCACGAGATGACACATGACTGAGTGAGATATTGCAAAATACTGGACTGCAGATGCTTTTTATGGTTCCTATTGTTTATTACATGGAGCTGCTTAGCACACAGAATTTTACTGAAAAGTAACCATGATGCTTATCTGCCACCACACATGAGCCACACCTGTGTTGCTATGGTACTTTGTGTGTCTGAGAGCCCCATTCTTCGCTGGAGCCCAAAACGAAAATGCCAAGTTCGACTTGCCCAGAAGCTCCCTGCAGAATGCAAGGTGGCTGCTGTTCCAGCGGCACGTGAATTCCAGGCCCAAAGACCATGAAGGGCCTAAAACACTGAGAATATCCATTATCACATAGACTTGACACGGACTATCACACGGGAGTGATCGTGGCATATGACCATCACATCTTTCCAAAGTGGCTGAGCGATCAAGACACTTCCTTTCAAATACCGGGAGGAGGCATGTCTCTCCCTCATATATGAATATAATGTTTATCTATGGAAAAATTGCATTGGCTCCAATGTTATAAAAATCAGTTGGACTGTTTGCTGTTATTAGATGTTAAATATTTTATGTGTTTCATATTACATTTATAAAACACTGCATATGTTTCCATCCATCTTATAACAGCTTATCCCAGTCAGTGTCGTGAGGGGGCCTGGAGCCTATCCCATGCTGGCAACATAGGGTATGAGACTAGGGTACACCGTGGATGGCATTCCAGTCCATTACAGGGCACACACATACTCATACTCTGTGGGCAATTTAGAGACCCCAATTAGTTGCACGTGTTTGAACTGCGGGAGGAAACTGAAGTACCCGGAAAAGACCCACACAACACTGGGAGAATACACAAACTCCAGACACACACAGGGTGGTGGAGGGAGCAGTGCCACCCACGGAGCCACCCGTTCATTGACGATCCAGTTTTGTAATTTGACTCCTTATTTCTCTTGAGGTAATGCAACATTGGTGGTTATATATCAGGTGACACTCAGTGGTTTCCAGAATGCTGTGAGACCGTATGAATTTGAGCATTAGAATGATCTGCCCCCCCCGATGCCCCCAGCGGACTGTCCACCTCATTTCCCTCCTCTTCAGACAAACGGTGCATGGATCGACACTTCCTAATGTCTCGAGCCAAACGACTGACAGCATTGGCCAGCTTCCCTGGGGCGGGAAACACGTGGGCACGACACCTGATCGAGCTAGCCGCGGGCATCTACACAGGCAGCTACTACTTTGATGGTTCACTCTACAACAAAGGTTGGTGATTTAGGATACAAGGGGCCCACCGGTGTTGTATGAAACATTTGCGCAAGACTTTTTCGACAGCTGATAAACCAAGTGTTTTCTGAACTTTGAAATAATTCAATTTTTCCTATCTTATAATATATATTTTTGTGGTTTGTCATTGCATTGATTCTTAGCATTATTGTAGTTCAAAGCAGTCTTGAAGTACGGAGTCTGGCAAACCATTCAATTCAGTCTAACCCTCCATTGGCTCAGACACATGGGAATGCTGGTGCTTTCTTTCCTCTCCAAGGCTTCAAAGGAGAGCGGGACCACTGGAGGAGTGGCAGGACCATCTGCATCAAGACACATGAGAGCGGCAGGAAGGAGATCGAAGCCTTTGATGCTGCCGTCCTGATTATCCGCAACCCGTACAAGGCCTTAATGGCAGAGTTCAACCGCAAGTATGGCGGCCATGTTGGATTTGCCTCACAGACTCACTGGAGGGGAAAAGGTAAAAGCAGTTTACTTCTTCTAGGACTTTACCAGCACTAGCAGTTCCCAAACTGGGGGCGGTGAAGTTTCAAATGGTGGGGACGTGTTGTGTGTGTGTTCATATTGAGAGGTGTGTTGTGGGCAAGTGGGAAACCTCCCAGACAACGTTCAGAAAGCACTGCACTAGGTTAAATCCACTAAGCCATTACCAGGTTAGGGTAGGTCTGATAGAGTTTCCTGTCCAGTTTCTTCAAAATAAATTAGCAGTTAGTTCATTTGATCATTGCTAAGAAAAACCTGCACAATTTTCATTATTCACAAACTTCCAGTGAACTGAAAACGGAAATTTTGTACTGAGACAATGCGCTGAAGTTGACCCCATGCTTTGTTCCGCTCCTCACCTACGTTGTACGCAGTTGTGCAATCTGTGCACAAATGGAGGATGTACATGCAATTTCCGTCACATTAGGCAATGGAGAATCTTACTGTATTTAAATAAACTTCTTAACCGGACTTAAGGAAACACGTCTTTCCAAAACTTTGGTGTGTTTGAAGGCTCCAGACCGTACAGCCACGTCCACTTGTAGAGTTGATAACATCTGACCACCATTTAATCTGCCCCCCTCCCCCCATGTCTAACCCAGGCCCTTTAAAAGCGAACTGGCCAGTGAGCCTGCCTTCCTGCTGTTATATTAAAGGTCCTTTCCCTGTGCATTTCTGGCTGTTGTAGTAACTATGGCAACCAGCCTCTCATCCCCTCCGCCTCCGCTTTTTTGCGGAATTGATTTCTGCTATGAGACTGTAAGACGTCCGGGGCATCGGAGCCACCCTGGATCCCACAGTCATGCACAGTCGGGGGGCAAATCGCGGCAGTATGTCAGGGAGATATCTTGTCCTTCCTGCCTCGTCATGAGGTCGTGGTCACGTTTTTCTTTTTTTTTTTTTTGCATACCTGATGCCTGACGACAGGATGTCAGAATGCAGGTGACGTCTCCACCACGTCTGCGGTGTCTCCTCTCCACTGTGTTTCTCTAAAACCGAGGAGGAGAAAAAAATGGATAAAGGCAACACCGAGATAAGATGCTAGCAGGTGGACCCCCCCCAACAGTGCAGAGAATTCACTGTGGAAGTCACCGTTGATTTGTGTTGCTCCCCCGAACCCAGAAAACACGATGAAAGGTTAAGCATCTGGTCAGAGCGCTGATCGTTTCACACGGAGTGCTGGGAAAATGATAGCTAACGGACGAGGTCAGGCGGAGACAGGCTCCATATATCGTTTTAGGCCCCCCACGTCTTAGCCACCCACTGCCACAGTAAATCTGCAGCCATCCACAATCCCAGTGTCTTTTAAAAAGAATGAAACTGGCTTTGTTCCACACGGTTAATTTAATCTCTCTGGGGGTGGCTCCACACAAAAGCTTTATGGGCTGTGATTACCTGAAGTGAAATGCATCAGATCTGTTTTAGGGGAAGCCCTCGGTGTCACATGATCCTTCAGGACTTGGGGGGGGGGCGTTTGACAGGGCACTTTTTTCACACAATCCCTTGAGAACGGCATAATTTTTCAGCTCAGATGTCCCACTGTTGTTTTTATTATTATTTCCTGCATAAATGTAATTACTTTTACCTAATTTCATTCAGCAATCACTTCCTGAAAGGCTTTGGACTCAAGCGTGACTGAAGGTGACAGGCAGGAATAAAATTTTAATGCTATAGACAGACCCAGGGTCCCGACTGGATGATGAGGTCTCTGAGCAGAGAGGGTGCACAGGACCCATGCAGTTATTCAATCACCCAGATACTATGTCCAGTCCCTGATTGTCATTTACAAAATAGTATTTGAAAATGTTTGATATGTTCTAAAAGCGTGGGAAAAGGTCAAGTGGGGAGGGATGCAACAAGAAGGGTGACACCTTTAATTATTGAAATAATTCCAATTCTTGAGAAATTTTGGAGATGATGTGAATCATCTAACAGGGCTTTCACGTAAAGTGCCAAAACTCAAGGGTTGCTGTTGTTTCCTTTAATAGACGTGGGCGTACTGTATGTGAAAGCCAAACAGCAACAGCAAACACTATGCAAATCCCACATACTGGAAATGCATTGTCCAAATTACAGCCATAACTCACTCTGTGTCACGTGTGTTAATATCTTGCTCCCTTGCAGACTGGCCAGAGTTTGTGAAGAACTATGCCCCCTGGTGGGCATCCCACACCCTTGACTGGCTCAGGTACGGGAGGAATGTGCACGTGGTGCATTTCGAGGACCTGAAGAAGGACCTGTTCAGCCATCTGAAGAAAATGGTGGTCTTCCTGGGCCAAGGGGTGTCTGAGGACCGCTTACTGTGCGTGGAGGGGCAGAAGGACGGGAACTTTAAGCGCTCCGGCCTGCGAAAGCTGGAGTATGACCCATATACCCCTGAGATGCGGGCCACCATCGATGACCTCATCAGGATGGTGGACAAGACCCTGAGGGAGAGAAAACTGCCAGGAGTTCCAGAGGAGTACCGTCCAAGATGATGGCAACACTCCTCACCCATTCTCTCTCCCCATCTTCATCTTTAGTCCCACCTTGGTTCAAAGAAACCTGTGGAAAAAAATACGCTAAAAAGCCAGCCTGTCAAAAGAAGTCTGTAGCTCAGAAGGACATCTGTCGCTGAAGGGGTAGTTGGGGGGGGGGGGCGTTGTAAAACTATTACATGCATTTTATGCATCAATCATAGCTGACAATCACTCGGTCCCCCTTCCATGCATGCGTGCCAGTTGGGTTTTGCATTAACAACAGGAAGACAAGTAGTGAGCTGGGTTATTTTTAGCCAGAACCAATTAATTTTCACTTATTTTTTCCCCAATACTTGATGGTACTGTTATTCCCGCTAACAAAGAATGGTCTTTTTTTGTCGAAATTAAATATTTACCATAGAGTGGCATTATTTTTCACATGGAAGAACAAAATTTTTTATGGCCTGTAACATCATTGCATGTAAGGTGTACAAAATCAAGCGTTTGGAGGAATGAGGTGTTGGGAAAAATATAAATATATTTGTTAAAAATCCACCTGATGAGTCACAACATACCAACCCTTTTCCTTCACAAGGGTGGACTGTAAAAGTAAACAAGATCAGTAGATAAATAATAATAATAATAATAAAACTTGTGAAACATATGATTAAATAAGCAGGGAGACATAGAGCAACACTGAGGAAATCCCAGGACGGTATTGACAGTTTAGATATTTAAACACCTGTTTTGTCCTCTAAATCCTCATTCCTGTGCTCATTTTAATTTCCTATTGACCTAATAATCAAACAAATCAAAATGCAGACAGTATAGGAGTCCGTTGCAAATGTGGTAACTAAATGAAAAGCTCGACACAAGGTAAAATCTCCTTTGCACTTTGTTTCCATCAACATCCATATTCAAAATACATGCTAGTCTACAGAAATGATATTTTATACATATGCATTTTGTTTTGCATGTGATTTAACATCTGTCTTTTTTGGTGCCACAGAGACGTCCTTCCCCTGGATTTTTTGTACCCAGGATGACATGTGAAGTTGGTTTACCACAATGGCTGCCTCTGACATCGCATTAGCCGCACATTCCCCACTGCTGTGGAGACTTTCCCTCTTTAATGAAGCTGTGATCTGCCATTAAGTTCCCCGACATTCCACATGTTTCGGGGGAAAACTGGGCACTGGAGAGTTAGCGCTGTGGTTTGTATTTGGGGATTTAGAGGAGTCGTTGCAAAATGTGTTTGAAGTCCCCTGCTAAGATTAGCAAAGACTGATAGATACATCCCCAAGGAGTATGGGCCAAGGTGCCGACATGCATTCTGGGTAAATGGACAGCCTTAACGTCATCATGAGCGAAATTTATTGAAACAGGAAAAACTCCTGTCTTGCAAAACAAATAAAACTACTAATAGCTAAAATATTACTAACATTCTGCACCACAATAAACAAATGAGGGTGACTGTAAAATCTGAGCTTGATAAAGATAAATGCACAATATATATATTTTGTGGAACCAAATAATATTCTTATTTGCCCTATTTTTTTTAAATCAAATGCTAAAAGCTATTAGTGCGGGTCATTAGTGGTTCATAATGGGTTTAAAGCATTAAGAAAATGTTTAGCGTTCTTTGGAGAAGAACTATCCAAAAAAAAAAAAAAACGTTTACTTGCTTTAAAAAATTATGTACATTTATATAAAGTATATGAAGGCAGTGGCCATTTGCAATCAAAAGATGTGTGTGTGTGTGTGTGTGTGTGTGTGTGTGTGTGTGTATTGGTATTCTTTAAATGCATGGATTGCTTCTATACTTACTATTTTTGCTAAGTTTACCTTTTCTTGCACCTTAGACAAAACGGTTTGTAAAATCACAGGGCCCCTGACGAATTTAATGAATTGGTTGAAAACGTTAGAAAAGGCCATATAAACCAGAGGACCACACTTCACGGGATGTTTTGAAGGACTGGTGACCTTCTCCTTAGATCACGCTGTAAAATCTTCTGATAGATTTTCTTTTCAAGAACCCCAAGATTATACAATAATTTAACTTGATCCTTTCTCCCTTTAAGGATTCACTTATTTAGTGCTTCTGATACAAACAACATTCTCATTTTATTGCTACTATTGCTAAATAATTCGGTCCTTTTTATTGTTCATTTTTACCCCTTTTATCCAAACCCTAATGACTATGTACTAACATTTGAAATAATATACATGTACAGATAAAAACATTTTATCCAAAGAATTAGGTTAACAGATTTCCTTCATAAAGAAACTGAATATACTGAATAATTTTTCAGCGGAAATGTTTGATTCAATATAATGTAAAATGAAACAACTCGGTGCCTCTAGTCTTAGGTCTGATATGAGATGCTGGGATGATTTTACGCTCAAATGGTCAGTCTCTTAATACGTTTTTAACATCATATGCTGATGTGTTTGGCACAGTTTTAATCGCTCGATAATGAATTTACCTCCTATTAATGATTGTATTTCGAGTGTAAAGTTGCTTCTCAAGTGTTAATATTTTTACTTTTTGCTTACAGTGGTCTAAAAACAAAACCTACACGTGTCAGCACGTCAGTAAATCCATATTTCCCCAATTCGTGAGCTCAGCGTGCTTGTGAAAGCAGCTAGACGAGGTGGCACCGGAAAAGTGTCCCGTTTCTGTCACCAGAAAGTCGCTCAGCTGAGCAGAGCCTCGTCAGCGGTGACAGATTTGCGGGGCTTCCTTCATATGTGGAGGGGTGGTGTTTGTTTTTCTGGTAAAATAAAATCTATTTTTTATGTGAGGACACATTAATGTGGACACGAACCACTATTTTCGCTGTATGAAACGAGTGTGCCATCCCTACAAGACAAGGTGGATGGGCGTTAGAATTTGAATGTACTGAATGTAGGCTTAGCGAAACAGAATGCCAAAAAGGAAGTGCAGAGTGATCTGAGTTCACCGTTTATGTCTGTTTGTCCAAGGTGGGACTCTTCTTTTAATTTGCGAAATAAAAATGGATTAAATGGGAAACAAGGTTTCCTGAAGTTTTGCACTTTTATGAGGTATGCTCAGGCTGTACCCATTAACTGTCTCCTAATTTTCTGATTTTATCAGATTTTTTTCAGCATCACTGTGAACCAAACCGATCTTTAATCGTTTTGACGTTTAAAACGTAATTCAACACGTGATTTTTGTTTTTACCCTTTTTGCTAATGTTTTTTTTTTTTTTTTTTTTCCCAGAATACGCATCGTGATGCATGTGAAAAGTGTTGTTCTAACCTTTGTTAATGTTCTCATTACCACTTTGACTAAAACTCGGCGTTTTAATCTACCACAGCTTTCTACATTGCTCATTTGAACAACTGCCACCACAATTACCCCAAATTGTCAAACCAACCGGAACTGATAGGTTTGTTAAAAATCTTTGCATACTCGTAAAAGGAACCCTGGTCATTGACAAGTTTTTAGCATGTTTTTGACATCAAATGTTTTGGCATTGCAGCAAGCATGTTCATTTTGGATGGAATTGAATCGTGCTGTCATAAATGTATGTTTCTGGCGTTTTTCATTGCTTGTAACCAGAAGAAACTGTGGGCATTTTTTTATACATGCTGAGTTTTTCCACAATAAATCGTGACCTTTTTTTTTGGTGCTTGTGGTTGAAAATAGCTTGCCACTGTTTACTTGACCCTTCCGAGAACAGATGATGGCTGATGGTAAACATGGACTTTGGAGAAAACAGAATATGATGTGTTTTCTGCTGTGGTTCCTCCAGCAGCGTCTGCCAGTGATGCAGCTCTGACAGGGTGTACTAAAGCATTTCAAACCAGGGCATGATGGGTAATCTGCAGGGCTACCTAACACTTCCACAACTATGTGTTTGGATGCATAGATTTGTGTGTTGAGCGTGGTTGTTCTCAGTTTTCCCATTTTCTTCTCCGAGGGTCTGGTTTCCAAGTGAATTGATGCTGCTAAATTGCCCTTAGTGTATTTTCAATAATGGTCAGGGATCCCATCTAAGGTGTACCCTGCCTTGTAGTCTGTGCTTCCTGAAGAAGTCTCTATGGCCCTGCAACCCAACTGCTCACTGAATGCTGGCTGTCAAAACGACAACATTGAATGCTACTGTTTACATGTAGGTTCAATTTCTGAAATGAAACAGGAGGTTTTGTCATGATACCTACAGAGAATCTAACCAGTTATACCTGGATGATTGTCAGAGTCAATGTCTTACTGTTCAAACAGGAAAAAGGAAAATGGATACCTGTGCATTTGGCTTCAGCGTTTGCCCCACAAAAGAAGAAATGAGAGTTAGAAAAAAGAAGTTTGTGCATCTGAGTCTGTGGTTGCACATGAATTCACAACTCCTCCTCCAAGCCACAGGACTTCCATGAATTCATGCAGAAGTGTGGAGGAGAAAGCAATTATAGCTAATCATCTGAGGCCGTCATTCTGGTCCGGTCCAGAGTTCAACAGCATCCAGTGTTTTTCTGAGAAGGAAATGTAATTTCGGGAGTCCTCTCAGTTTCTAGCATGTGATATGTCAGGGAGACACACGCTTCAAACACACAAAGCCACTTGACGCTGGCATGCCGTAAAGCCCAGAGCTACGTGATGCACTTGATCTGACACTGTCATGGCATGGATTAGCTTGGCAAGCCACTTTTCTATTGGTTGAAATGTGCTGCTTTGACAGGTGCTTAACAACTAAGATGGAAATCCGACTGCTGTCTCTTAATACGTCCAGTTTGTTACTCCTTTAAAAGTTGATGCCAGTGGTTCAAGGACCACAAGCTAGTTTTTATTTGCATGGATAGTGAACTTAAAAGTTAATCTATTTTTATTTATCTATTTCCAAGCTGATCAGCGTATTCAGATAACAGAAGGTGTAAAACAAACTTGTTTTGTTCCGTTACATAATGATTTAATAATGACAGAGCCGATGTCAGCACGTCAATGCTGTGAAACATATGGACACACGGGAAGTGGTTGCAATAGAAAGAAGGGGGGTGGGGGGCAGGTGAGCCATTCAGCAGTAGCTGTAGTGGATGATAAACCCACGTGCCCCTGATGTGCAGGTTGGCCCTCCTGGCGCAGTAAAAACCAAGGTAACAAGATTGATCATTCAGAGAGCACGTCTAGCTGAAGATGCCCACAAGTCCACAAGTCGCGCGGCCCTTTAAATCATCTGGCCCAGCATGCACGGCGACGGCGCTTTGCTCAGAACGGGTGGCCCATATCTCCTTTCACTTACAGATGAGTCATTCTGCCGGCCTCGAAGGCCGACTTCAACCTCTTCCTACACAAGCTGGCGAGGAGTGAAACTGCACTGACAAAGTGGCAAATTGTGACATTCAAAGGCACAAATGCAATTACATGGTCCAGAGCTGAGGGGCATCACTGACGTGTCACTGCAATGTTAACATCGCCAGTGGTTTATTAGGAAGACATTTGGTGGTACCTCTCTTTATGCCTATAACTCTGTGTGTGTCGGTGTGTGTGTGTGTGTGTGTCTGCGTATGTTTGCTTGTCTTTCCAAAAACACGTTCAGCTGATTTTCAGCTGTGCTGTGATAGACTCAGACATCATTAAATGCATTAAAGTGATGGTCTGTGAGACATCTCCACTAAGACAAAACTGAGAATGTGTGTGTCTCTGTGTGTACATGTGTCTAATAACATTCTCAGTTGTTGATATGGGGTTAGGAATCATTAAAAGTAACATTGTGTCAGCCGCTGGGAAATCCCCGTAAAGAGAGAAATGAAAATGTGTGTGTGTCTTTGAGGAATACCTACAATTGCAACAGATATGACCAGTTTCTGGTATCCTGTGCAGGACTGATGAATAAAATACTGCATTCTTTTTCATGTTTTCAAGGAAAAAATGAATCTCTTCATCCATTTTTCTTTTAATTTTCAAATCTCTTGACTACAGTTTCTCTAATGAGCAACAGTTGAAATCATACAGATGCAAACTACCTCACCAGTTACAATTTGTTAAATGCAAGACGCAAAGAATAATTTCAAGGGAATATCCGTTTGGCAGTGGGAATCCAAAACTGCTGAGCTACCCGGCTTTAGCAAAGTGCTATATGGATGGACGAGCGATGAGAATTGGAGAACTTCAGAAGAGCTGAAGCTGTACGGCTACAAGCTTGGCTGTCAGAAGGGCTTCCCTGGACCATGAGGTAGTTATCAGTCATGAAATCTATGGTATCATAATAGCGATACCACAAAAATAGGAATGCCCCAGAGTTAGCTGACAACAGAAGTCCTTTCAGCTGACTTCAGCAGGTCCTTCACGCACCGAGGCAAGCTTAGACAGAGTGCGGGAGTATGTCTGACTCTCTTCTCCGATTGCATTCTCCATCTGCTGGAACAAGGAGCTCTTAAGCTTCTTCCGGAAGTCGTGGCCCACGAGCACATACAAAATGGGGTTGAGGAAGCTGTTGGCAGAGGCCAAGGTGCTGCCCACTTCCAGGCCACATCGGAGGAACTCAGAGCTGAAGCTGTTGTGGTTAAGCTGAAGCAGTACGAAGATGTGGTATGGAAGCCAGCAAAGGAAAAATGCTGTGACGAGGGCAGACATGATTCGGAATGGTTTGGAGGACTTTGTCACCCGTTTTCTCCGCAGCTTCTTGATTATGATGGAGTAGCAGGTGACGATGACCAGGAATGGCACAACGAAGCCACAGAAGAACCGGCTCAGTGCCACGGCGCTTTGGCTGTCACCATATTCGGTGTAGCACACCGTGACACTCCCATGCGTTTTGATCCTGCGGAAAGCCAGGGCGGGAAGGCTCAGTGCAGCCGAAATTACCCAAGCGACAAGCACGGCGAAGGAGACTTTCCTCAGGGTGCGGTGGTTGAGGGTCCAGACCGGGAAGGCCACGGTCAGGCAGCGGTCGATGCTGATGAGGACCAGGAGGAAGACGCTGCTGAACATGTTAAGCATGAGAATCAGAGAGGCGAGTTTGCACATGGCAAGTCCAAAGGGCCAGCTCATGTAGGCCATGTTGGCGATGTTGAAGGGAAGGAATAAGCAATAAACAAAATCAGACACTGCCAGGCTCAAGTACCATGTGGTGTTAGTGGTCTGTTTCATCCTGAATCCAGAGATCCAAATGACCACACCGTTTCCACAAAGCCCCAGAAGACAGATGCCAATGTTGATGCTCATGAGGGCTGCTGTGCGACCTGAGGGGTGAACGAAGTAGTCTAACGTCAGTTGTTCAGGCTCACGGTCGCTGTCATCAGTGTCGTTGCTCTGCATGTAGTCTTCATAGTTACTGATATCAACGAACTCCATCGTGGCTGAGAATTTATGTTTGCTGTTTTTTGCCACTGGAAATAGAAAAAAGGCATATTTAATGTTCCTCAATAGCATTTGAAAAGTAAATTGCCTTAAATGACACATTCCTGTAATTCCATTCATTTGGGTGAATGCCAAGAGACATGAATATTTAAAATTCAAGACTGCCTTTTAAAATGTTTCTGTAGAACTGGGTAACAGTCAGGTGGACGCATACATGCTGGCTTCCTGCATCAAACCCCCTGTGTTATTGGCCTCATAATGTTTATGAAACAAGAAGCCTTGTTTATCTAAGATAAGGTAAAACATTACAGCAGAGAATTCCCAGGTGTTACAGCCTTACCTCAGTGGTCAGTGAGGTGCCATTGAAGACAGAAGTCCCTCGTGCTTCTTGGGGTGACATGCACTCACCAAATGAATTCATCTGCCTGTCCGCTTCCCTTTTTCCCTTGTTGTGTAAGTAGCACAAAAAAAGAGGTGTGGTCACACAACCGTTCCAGCCAATCAAAAGGGTCCGATGCCATACATGTTTTTTTTCCTCTGAAAATAGACAGTCTTACAGATACAGGTCACTTTACTGCTCTGACATTCTAGGACATTAAAGGTAAATGTTTAGCACAAATGAGTGACAAAAATCCAGTCTATTCCATATTTTTAGCCCAATGTCTGTTTTGCTTTTTAATTTAATACAATATGCTGAATTTGGTTTTGAAACTTAAGAGCTCTGTCGCTACAGAAGTTTGCTTCTGAAAAAGATTTTGGTTTCTCTTGAGGAACTAGGCCAGCCGCTTTTAAGCTTATCCACTGCTTCTTTTTGATAATAGCATAGCTGGGGGAGATGAGCTTTAAAGGCCTAGGCTGAAATGACGCTGTCTGTGTAAAACTTTAAAACAGCTTTTTTTGCTATTAAAAACACAAGTTTATTGTCAACAGACAATACTTGTGCAAGAAAATACGTGGACTGTTTTCATCAGTTTAACCATGGAAAAGTTGCAATTTGTTCTTTAAAAATGTATTTATTAAAAAATACCAGCTATAACCCTATGCAATCAATTGGATAGAGTCCTGTGTATGAGAGACACTGGGCTGTTTCTCCCTTGAAGACGTCTGAATTGCCACATGTGATTTGGGTGATCAGTGACTCTCAGGCAAAATATTGTGATTCAAACCTGACAGATTTCTAGTCCTCCTCAGGACTAGAAATACTTAAAAGGCATTTAGAACGTAGGTGAACTTGCTGTAGACACTAATGAATCAGTATGGTTAACCTCTCTCAAACTTCCCAAACCTTTTCCTGCTCCATAAGTTGACCTCCACTCTGGAAAAGAGCTACAGAGGTTATATGTGACTACAAGATCCAAAAATGGCGGTCATCAAATGGGGCAGCTGCTGGCAATGTAATATTTAAATTAAAAAAACTGACTTACATTATAATTTTCAGTACTTTGTTATCCGACCCTTTCTTCTTGATTGTCTGGGAATTCTTTTCTATGAACTTCTAATATAGTACCAAGTCAAGCAAAGGCATGACTCTGTCACAACATGTATCATGTCCTTCTCTGAATGAATCTCTCTTACCATCTATCGTATTTGAAATTTTAAGGTTTCCCACACATTTCCTGTTATGTCCAGGCCTGGGCTTCATGATGATCACTTCAGACAGTTTGTATTGATCTTCATTTTCCATGTGGTTATCATCCTGGAAAATCCAGGAGTTTCTGGGAAAAGTCTGGTGACAACAGGCTACAGAGAAAATATTTCACAGAATTGAAATTTCCATCAAATAGGGTTAGTGTGCCTGTTCCATTGAACATTATACAGCCTCAAAACATAATGAATACATGCCCATTTTTCTGTTAGTGTGTCTCTCAGATTGTCTCTTCTTATCAATTCCACATTTATTCCCTACATATGGAAGCACGTTATTGAAAAAGTCTTAAAAATTTCCAGATTGTTATCCTGTTAACATATAACAGCTCACCAGTTTTACCATGAGCGGGGTCACCATTCATCACAGCACACAAGGCGGATGACACCCTGGATAGACTGCCAGTCCATCACAGGCCACACACACACACTCTGGACAATCTGAAGACACCACTTCCTCCTACCATGTTTTTGGACTACAAATGAATGAAACGCAAATGCAAGTAAAGGCCACACACCCATCAGGAAGTGAATCTCTGACCCCAGCAGTATGAGGTTACAATGGTACTCAAAGAGTCACCCCAACACTACAGTAACCCTACTGACACCTTTCTGTAACACTTCTGTCATCGCCAAACACTCCTTCCAATGATGCAGATATCGAAGCATGACGCGCAGAAGTGGCTCGTGATAGGAATGACCAACTGATGGCGGGTGGGTGGGT
>JAACJT020000095.1:16864688-16897510 GCA_009936485.2 Gymnarchus niloticus | reverse complement strand
AGCCCCCGGCCCCCAGCCCCCAGCTAGCATGTAGACTTCACTCTAAATATTGGCCGTACATGATGCTGACCACATCCATTAAGTCACATGTCTGTTGTGTGTTTCTGTGAGACATCTGTGGGTTATTGTTATTGTTTTAGTTCTCCACTTCTATACAATGAGTCTTAGGCCATTCAGTTAAAGATTTGTACATCACCATCTAATCACAATTGTAATGTATTTGCTGATCTCCATATCACAGTAAGTGAAATAACAAACAGTCACCTCCTTGTGGGTCATGTAAATTATGAAATCCAAAGCTTCTTGGATGATCTCATATGAAGTGGTTCAGAGAAGCAATTTATTCTTACTGGAGCAATTTAAAATTCAAGGCATAAGCCTTGAATCTTGGTATTTGTTCTAAGTACAGGAAAAGGTTTGGCCTGCTGTTGAACAGCAGAGTTTAAAGCACCTGCTCATTTTCAACTGGAGCATAATAGTCAAATAGTAGAACCTGCTACTCTAGAGTAACAGGGAGACGTACAGCTAGGAAGTAGCCAAGAAGTTTGGTGTTATGGTCAAATGGAGGTAACCTTGAGGAGGAGGAGGAGGAGGAGGAGGGACTGATTGAAATGTGTTGGCCTGTGACACTGACATCTTTGTCACGAAGATTTCTCACACTTGCACACTTTAGCCTGAAGTGATTTCACAAATATTAACTTCACCATCTATTAAAAGACAAATCAAGCATACTGTAATTCCTTAACACCTCTATGCAGCACAGAGAACATGGCAATTAATTATACAAAAAACAAAAACAGGACTCATCCATACCCAATATCGTACCAGATAAGCAGCTGGAAGACAGATAGATGGTCTCATCCAGATAATGCCACTCCAAAATAAAGAATGGTAGTCATATTTAAATCAATGCACAATGACATGGAAAAGCTCTACACAGACCATAATACCTAGAGACCAATAAATGCCCTCTGAAATACAACAGGACCATCACTGTGAGGAGATAATACACTTAATTTTGGAAATGCACAATTTGGAATTTTTAATGAAGGTGTCATGAAATACACTTAGCTATGGAAACTGGTATGTGCAGGGACATTAACTTATGACAGTCACTTTCTATTTCAAGCCATTATTATTATTATTATTATTATTGCTGTTGTTATTAACAAACTGCTTATCAGACATGTATATCTAAATAAAAAAAAATAGTGTTTTGTACCTTTCCCATTTACACAGATGGATATTTCAATGGAAGCAGCCAGGTTGCAGATCACCTCTCTCCATCTGTAGAACATGATTAAAGGTACAACAGCGGTGTCCAACATTGTGTTTACACATGAAATGTGTTCATCATCAGGCAGACCTCAGAGACCTTTCTTGCAATAGCACATTTTCAGTTAATCCACAGGTGGTGCCCAAAGCGCATGGTTGTAACTGACTTGGTTGTTGGTTAAACACTGAATGAGTGGTAAAAGCTAAAATGATAGTCAAAGCTAAATATGGCATTGTTGTGATGTACAAACATGTTCTGAAAAATAATTCAAAAGCAAAATGAGTAATTTCTCAAAAAGAAAAAAATGATCAGGCAAAAGGGAAGGACGGCAACACTTTTGGCTTGTGGTTTAGTGGGCCTCCATGAACCATCAGTTCAACATGCGGTGGAACAGTTCTAAGGCACTTCACAGCACTAAAACGCAGCTGTTTCCTCCGTGATCATTTGCGATGCTGGAATCTCAACTTCCTGCGCTTCTCTTGACTTCTCTTCCTGATGAACACCTGGGAATTGGGTTCCAGACAGAGCTTCATCCTGCTCAGCTTCCTGCCTGAGGCCGTCTTCCTTGATGGACTCAGCGTTTTTGACATCGACTAGACAGTCCTGAGTTTCAGCCGGACAGGACTTTTCATTCTGAAGGCCACTTGTTTCATGCACTGGGGACTTTGTGTGACCCTCCTCTTCTACCATCTCTGTTGTGGGTCCCTCTGGGTGCTCTTTGACCTCTGACAGCTCTGCCTCGGGGCTTTTTCCCGTGACCTCAGCCACTGGAGTTTTGCCAGGCGATCGTAGGTTCTTGGCAGCCTTCTTGATGTCTGCCTGGAGCTGCTTGGCGGAGTCCATGGGCTCGGAGCCCTGGGAATTGGGTTGCCTATCCGGCACCTCGCTGAAGGTTCTGGGGCCTCCGGACCTATCCCTCTCGTCCACGTACTTCTGAGCAGGGAAGGAGGATGGGTAATAGGAACTGGCTTTGCGCCTTTGGCTCACAATGGCAGCACAGCAAAGGAGGAAGATGACTATAACTACAAGGGAGGACAATGTGATGATGATGAGGAGGTTATCCTGCAGGAATCTGGCCAGCTGGCTCAGGGTGGATGGTTCCATGTGCATGCTGCCTGACAGGTCATTAGTTGGGGGCATGTCGGCAGGGTTCTGTGCAGCATACCAGGTGGGAGTCAACCCCACTATCTCTCCCTCGCCACTGCCCTCTGATGATATGTTAAAGGGGAGAGGTGTGGCTCCTCCTCGACTGCTCAGAAGAAGAACAAAGCTTACAAAGGCCAAGTGAAGAGCCAGGGGTTGCTCCATGGTATCTCAGGAGACCTACGTAAAGCAAGAGGACAGCCGTTAGCCACAGGTCTGAAGCTGTACAGATGTCCAGCGCTTTCAGAACTTCTACCAAAAATTCAGTCCTGATCTGTATGTTGAAGTATGTTAATGGTATTCAGGCTAATGGACAGCATGCTGATCTATATTTGGCCCAAATGTGTCCTTCAAGATCTCAGAGAAGACACTTTATTAAACACCAAACACTTAGTGGGATCAGCAGAATTAAGAAATTCCACAGCAGAGAAGGTCAGTGCAGGCCTCCAATTTGCTCAGTTCATTTTCATTAGCTGTTATTGGGGCAACGCAGTGTTAATGTGATGTTGCTTTCTGCAAACCACACCTCGTAGCTCGCAGGAGTTTGCTATCCCTTTTTGGTTATTTGTATATTTACATAGCTATTTATGCTTTCACATTTACATTTTAATTTGCTGCCCATCCAAGGGTTCATTTGTTGACATCATTTTTGTCTGTGGGTTTTTTTTAATTTTAAATAGTAACTTACTCATACTTCTGTTGTTTTTAGAATGAGGCCTGCAATGATAGACAGGTCAGTTTCATCTAAAGTTCCTCCATTTACCTAATATTACCTTCTTAGCATACAAAGGGGGGCATCTGTACTGCCAGAAGGGGCATACATAAAAGTCGGAAATGGTAAACGGTTTTGCGTCTGTCTGCAGACTTTCAGTTGTGGGCTGACGGCTTCATGTGCGACTGCCTTCACCGGAAACACTCGCCATCTCGTTCAGCAGTGATCTCCTTAGAATGACAATAGAATTTATTGTCTAGACTGAGCAGGAAATCCAGGTTCTCTCGCTTCCACGCTGCTACTATTTCAGAGTACAGCTGCATGGGCTACAACAGCACATCCTCAATTGCAGCAGTGCAGTCCATTGAGTCTCGACATGAGTCTGACTGGCCTTGTAACAAGACTCAAACAAGTTTGACTGGCCTTCTCATGAGTCTGGTTGCTATGTGCCCAATGCACTCAAAGGAAGGTGAATATGCAATGGGATCGCGGTATGAGCACCGTCGATATGAGGCAGTTTGGACACACCCCTGTGGAGGCAGTGTGGCTCTGAGGGTTAGGGGTCTGCGTCCAGACCGTCACCAGTTTGACTCACACCATGTCAGCATTCAGCCTTCCAGCAAGGCCCTTAACCCCAGGTGCCCGAGAGGTGCTGGATGCTAGCTGACCCTGTGCTCTGACCCAAAAACTTGCTTTCACCTGTATATGGAGAGCAAACTGGGCCATATGGAAGCTGCCCAGCATCCACATTCCAAAGTATGACTCTTCTATAGTAACAGCCCTGGTTTCTGGCAGCACAGACACACTTGTATAACAAAGCTGCAGTCAGCAGGAACACAGGCACTTTGGCTGAGCTGATAGTTGTTGAGGTAGAGTGTGGGCCTCAGCACGTGTGAGGGAGGCGGCTTCCTCTCCCGGGGGCGTCAAGCTGGGAGACGGTGTGAGAGTGCGTCAAACCGTTGCCATTCATGAGGACGTGGCTAAAAAACCTCACCCTGGCTGTTTACGCCGATCGGGATACGAACAATTTTAGGCTGAAGGGAACTGGAAGGAGCAGAGCAGCATTGTAATCGGACGTTAAGGTCACCCAGGATAAACAGAGGAGTTAAATACTGTACATAAAACCATGAGATAGAAAGTGTTTCATAAGGCATGATTTTAAACATAATTTTTGTTGTGACGTTCCCAGCATGCCCCAAACAGTATAGTGGACTGAAGGAAAAGTTAGGAACACACAGCAATAAAAATCTTCAGTGAGGCTTCAGTGAGGATGATACAAATAATCTCTAACTGTAGTTATGGATGGAAAAAGCTTCTGTGCCCAATTTGTGCTCCAGGCATGCTAACTTTATACAATTCAGAACTATAAGTTGGAGCCACGGTTCAAGTGTGATGACATTAATGACATTTGTCTCTTTAGGAAAGTCGTTGCTTGTGTTGTCGGCTTCGTGGTATCAGTCCTGAGGGGTCAGTCCAGGTCACACGCCTTACAGCTCATTCTCTGTGAAATGGTATTTCATTTTACAGGACCCTTTACTAAATTTATTTTGAAAAACTTACACATGGTACAAAAAATACACATTATTAAAGCATCCCAAAAGCAGCGACAGAAAAAAGTAAATGGTATTAATTGAGACAACTGTTTATTCTGAGAGAAATCTCAGACTGTGTGTTAGCCTGTATGCTTCTCCCGTGGTGCTGTTTTGAGGGATGAGCACATGTACAGACATGGACATAAAGGTCCACATTGACAGCTAGGTGACCAGCTTGACTCAAGAGCATGACAACTTAGACTTAAGGAGACTTGATTGAAGGTGTAAGAGTCCAGCTGATGTAAACCTGTCAAATTTCTCATTGAAGAAGTCTATTATGTATGATACACTACCAGAGTTGTACGATAGATAGATAGATAGATAGATAGATAGATAGATAGATAGATATACTTTATTCACCCCAAAGGAAATTGCAGATATTGAAATGTACACATTTATAGTGTATTATCGATTATTTATAATACATAGCCCACCACAGGAGTGGGTGTGTTAATGGTTACATTAGTAACAGTTGTTAGTTTATTGAGCGGTTCCTTTGGATTGTGGGCTGTTTATAGAATATGATTTCCTGGTCAGGGTTAAGGTGGGTTTTGTGATACTTGTGTTGAGACAGCTGCGCATTGAGTCAGGGCTGAAGTAAGGACCCGTGTTTTCGGGGTGGAGAGGGGGTGGAATTTTAGTCTTCAAGGAATTTCCTCCCTAGCTTCCTGTCTCTTCTGCCTTTGTGTCTTCTCTCCTCTTGGCCTCCTGGATGCTTGTCAGACCAGACTTAAAGGGCAGGGGGAGTTACATACCCCCCCCGGAGGAGGCACACACAGGCACAGTGGCAGGATGGTGGGCAGGTCAACTGACAGTTATGAGGTCCAGAAGGTTGCTGCCCTGGTAAAGGGGCAGGCTGGCTGCTTCAAACTCTCTCCTACATAAACACTGCAGGGAGCACGTTTCTTGCAAATTATGCCGCTCAGGAGCATCTGAAATCTTCCATTGTAAGTTTGCTAAAAAGTTTTATCTTTTTTCAGCCAAGACAAAGTGCCCTAATTACGGCATTATAAATGTGTGTTAATTTCTCAAAAAAGCAAACTAATCGTAGTATTCATCCGTTGTTTTAGAATTTTGCTGTTCTAACTTTGTGACCCTCGTCCATCAGTGTTTCTTTACTCTTGTTTCCACTGCACATGCTGTGATACCATCCATGCTAGCCTCATCTTTGAGGGGATATTTTTAGATTCACATTTTTGGCTGGAGAAAACTCACTCCAAACAACCTCACATCTGTGTGAGTACCTCATAATACAAAATCTCCACCTTTCTGTGTGTGTCTCTCTCGGTCTCTCTCACACATACATGATACTGGGACTCTTAAGCACATTTTCCTCAGTGACTTCAAATGTTGCTTCATATTCATCTCTGCCATGTCAGGCATGATGTTTTATTTGGCTCACATTGCAATGTTGTTGAATCTTTAGTGAAATCACACTGAGAAGGATTTTATATAAAATATGCATTAGAAATAAGAATGATAGTAAAACACGCTGAATGTGAAATTAAATTAGCTTAACTTCACTGTCCATTGCTTAAAATACATTCAAACATAATATATAAGACATTTAAGTTTGTGTTCCCAACATTCATGACAATTAGAGGGAAAAAAAAACAAAAGTGGCATGACTGCAAGTCACTTAAAGTAAGGTGAATCTGAAACACACAAAATTGGAACCCATGTCCCATCAGAACCAGGACCACCTGGCTCACCCTGAGATCCACGGAGAACTCTGAAGCTCGAGTTGCTCCAGATCAGTGAAAAGCCATGAAAGACAAATCCCAGTTGGTGATTTGTTTTATGACTTATTATACAAAACTGGAGTTTAAATTCATGGTCTAACTTCTGCTTTTTGTTAAGACATTTAAAAGAAAATTAAATTTAAATTACAGAAATTTAAAATTTGAATTACAGAAAATATACCTGGATTCACACCCCATCCCATTTTGTGCCGTTAGCTACAGATGACTTTGCAGCATCTCTCATCCCCCCCATGAATGTAAAGTTAAACATCCCATTGTAGTGGGGCTCACAAGACCCACAGTATATTCATAGCCTGAGCTCAGGAAACAATGACATCTAGAGTGCTGAAAACAATAAGCCAGATAATTACCAAGACCAACATTAAGACGTCTTTTTGCAAGCTTTTTGCAAACTGAGGAGAGTTCCTGTTTTCACAGTACCTAAGCCTTGCTCACCATTAACATGTGTTCTATTAAACACCACAGAGACTTCAGAAAACCTCACACGCTGCTCAGCAAAATGTTTCACCCTGATTTCAAGAATTGCTGGAAAAGAATCGGCTCCTGCTATACAAACACATCTTGCATTGTTTGTAGTTGACTTCAGTAGGTATCACTATAAATGCATCCAAGAGTAAGTAGCAGATTTCTCTGTAAATACATTGTCCGCAAGTCTTCTCCTACTTCTTCATCAGTTGTACTATTAATGCATCGATGTAACTTTAAAAGATTTTTTTACTCACAGCACTGTCTGGGCCAGAGTAATCTTCAGGGCTGGTAAAAATGGTCAGCAGGGAGAGGAAGAAAGGATGATGGCAAGAAAAAGAGACAGCAAGAAAGACTTCTCATGCCTTTCGTGTTGCAGCGGTAACTCACAACAGCTCTGGACTGTTTGAAGAATTTCTGGTCGGTTTTAAAAAAAAAAACAGGCAGTGCTGCTCATGGGGGGGTCATTCCCTCCCTCCTTCTCCTAGTACCCCCTCACTCGCCCCACTCAGCCAGAGTAGAGTCACACACACACACTCACATTGTTCTTATTAGGCTCCAGTTTAATGTGCTGAGTGGAGGGAGGCAGACGGGGGGGTGTCGCGGCTGGAGAAATCCCTGCAGCACATCTGGGAATGTGGAGTCAGGATGGCTGAGTTCATACTGGCCGGGTGGAGGGGGAGCCACTTTATCTAAGCCTGGCTTCAGCCCCATGCCCTGAGCTGCTACCCCCCCCAGTGAGTGAACATGGTGTCAGACTTTACGATCATCATCGGCGTGTTGTTGGGGCAGAAAGAGTGAAAGGCGATGCCACAACGCCAACCCTGTAACCAGTCATCTTTTTTCAGGACCATCATCCCACAGAACACAAGACGTCTCTCAGTTAGTCAACCATGTGACCACACAGAGAGGGTAGCGGCAATCAATCAGCCCCTGGTTAATTAGCATCCTGCAGAAACATGCTGGGTTCTCCATGCTGGATGCCCCCCTCCTCTCCCCCGGAGACAGACGGGGTCTGTTGGGAAAGCGTTAACGCTTCCTAACCATACAGCCACGTGCCTTGGCCCTCCCACAGAACAATGGGCACGGGGTTCTGCGGAAGGCCAGGAACGCCATCTCATCAAATGTCCGCATCTCCAGCCTGGCAGCAACTCACAATGCCGGGGTTACCAAACTGTGCTTCTTCCCAGGTCCCAGTACAGTGCCGGCTTCTTCTATGCCAAATCAAAACACAGTGCTGAGTGAGCTCCATAAGCGACCATTAGCTCTTGGGAGAATCATTCACCATTGCAAATATTTCTTCTGGCTGTTTGCGTCTTCTTCTGCTCTTTGGTTTTTCACTTTTGCATCAGAGACGTTGCGGGGGGGTGGGCTTAGGGGTGCTTCAGCTGCTGCTAAGATACCCATAGCACCCCCAATAATTTTTTGTTACCTTGATTTTTTTTAAATATGTAGCAAGTACACATTTGAACTTCATAACAACATCATACAGGTGAATCAACATATTTATGAGTAGAGTACGGCTAAACAGTCACATGATCTGTTTTTCAGTAACGCACAGTGCAAACGCAATGTTCAGAGTTTTTATTGGTTCAATAAAGTGGTAAAAAAAAACTGTGTAGCTAACTGCATTTGGAAGCCTAACCCCACAGCCTATTGTTTCAAGATAAGCTTGAAAATGGAACATTTTATTGTTCATAAAGGAAAACAGTGACACACCATCAGTACCACTCTAGAGTTCCTGTCCCCCATGAGGTCGTACAACATCACATTCGCAGGCTTGTATAAGTTAAAGTCCAGTTCACTCACACTCCCCGTGCCATTAGTGAGCTGTGAGTGGAGTTTTTCAAGTCTCTGTCGTTTAAAATATTAGCTGAGAGACGCTGGCTTGCACCAGTAAAGTGACACTTTTGTGCATAAACTCCGAAAGAACAATTAAGGGCTCTGGATAGCAAGCAGATAATTGATTCATTCTAAACAGTACCCATCTGGCATATAGATGTGCATGCTTTGTGAAAGACTATATACCTGTTAGCAACGTTACAACTATGACTAACTTACCACCCTCACTGAATCATCAAGCGCCTGTTTTGAACCAGCAAGAAAAAATGTCTGACGCCAACATAAAGGGGAGCATCAGGGTGTTCATTTACAAGATAAGATAGCTTTTGATTGGGTGCGAGAGGTTACAGTACGCTGATGTGGGTAAATTGGATTATGGAAAGGAGAGAACCCAAACAACAAAGCAAAAGACTGGCATAAAGAAAAACCCAGTGGAGGTAGCATGCTGTGATCTGTCTGAGAAGACTTGGCAGACCTCACGCTGTATGTTGATTTGTGCTGACTAAAAGGAGTTATTTCCAGATGTGTTTCCATGGGTGGGGGGAGTGTTCCATTCTCACCCGCTCTGTGACCCAGAAGAAGCTCCTCCTAGCTAGCAGAGCCACGGTCCCTCATGATTTCCTCAGCTTATTCAGTCTACTTCTGGCATCTACACTTTATTGTTTCACTATGTTGGATTCTCAGCCTAGCTACACTTAAACCTTAGGTGGCTCCTGAAACTGCTGTATGCTTATGTTGTGTCTGCCTCGCTGTGTATCGCTTTACACAAGTGTCTGCTAAAAGAATAAAATGTACTGCAAAGAAGTGTATGTCATTCTCTTTTTGTCTTCGCACTGTACATTTCTAAACAATATGTTGGCTGTGTGAAAGTTGAAGGAATAAGCATTCCAATGCAGATGTTGGACATAAAGCACAACACACATGTGTAAAGCACATAAAGCATCTTGAATCTTGACTCATTTAATCTCAGTTTTGTTTCTTCTTTAGTATTTTGTCGTCTTGAGGGCAGACTCTGTGTGTACCAATGAGCCCATGCATTGGCCCTTGGTGTGGGTTTGCATGTTCTCCCTGTATTTGTGTTGGTTTGCTCATGGTGCACGGGTCATCTCCCAAAATGTAAGGCCATGCAAGTTATGTGAATGGTTTTCTCTAAATTGTCCATGGTGAATGAGTGCCCTAAATGGACTGACCTCCCATCCACGGTATTCTCTGCATTCTGGGATGGGGTCTCTGTGGTCCGGTTCCAGATATGTAGTTATGGAATACGGGTGGATGCGACTGCTCTCCTTGACAATCCACCCTCACTGGACTCATTAACTTTTTTACATACAGTATGTAAGTCTTTTTTTCAGGACTACAGTCTTGATGTTTGTACCTACAGTTCTGCCCTGCACGGTCATCCATTTAAGTATCATGAGTACTGTACATTGGGAATAGGTGGGCCTTTGAAAAAGACAGCAACAGGTGAGTTGCCCAGCCAATCAAACACATCAACCAACAAGTTCCTTATTTAAGAATCAAATCTTGATTGTTCCTTCATAATCTGTAAAGTGAAATATAAAATTAGCAGAGAAAAACGTCTAAAAAATTCTTTGGCTTGTGAATAACAAATTACTTCGAAATTTATTCCATTTATCATTTTCTTTAGTCTACAAACTTCCTATTTGTTGTTATCATTTGCAATTACTATCCCATCCAGGTGTACAAATTCCAGTCTAGCAATGAGAGAAACTGACCATCCACAGTTGGTGGGGCTACCCATCTCAGGCCAATCACAGTCCAGCTTTACACAACAGGAACCAGTACAGAAGCCAATCTGAGGATGGGTTCAAGAAGCAGGTGACCGATAGAAGAATTATAATGACATGAAAAAGTAAGATGACAGCTCCAATATATGCATGTGATTTTATTAGAACATTCAACACTAGGAATTATTTTTTAGTGACGTGACAAATGAGAATACTCCCACCCACCTCAGGTTTTGAAGCCATATTTGTCCCATCACTATTTACTGTAACAACAAAATGTAAACGCAAAATTTATTTTATATTGTAAAATATATCTAAAAAATAATCCATAAAAATACATGATCTGGGCAGTGGGCCAGCAATGGAGTGTAAGAGCTTTAGATTAACACAGCTCACTTTGAGCAATGAGATTTTAAAACCTGATTTCCCACATCATTCAGTTTCAGCGGATGTCATTTCAAAGAAGTAAAGTTGTGGGTCTAGTTTCAAGAGCCTCTGAAACGTGGTGGGAGGGGAAAACCTTCCTTGGGACAACAGTGCTCCGCTACCCATTTTTAACCTGCATTACACTATTTTCAAGGACAAAGATGTAATGTGACACCAGCACTTCAAAAATGCTTGCTCCTTCTGTGGTTCTAAGAATTTGTGGTCACAGCTGCCATTCTCTGCCCAGGCGTTTGATGGGCAGCCTTGAGTTCAGCCGTGCTGTCAGACATCCTATTGAACCCATGCCAGAGGCAGTAAGGCTTCACAGGCTGGAGTGGTTCAAGGTAGAGATGTCCTCCAAGTCTTCATCATGAGTCAAGAATTGTTATGAATCTCCTGTATTGTTTTCAAGCCTGTCGACTTTGACGGGCTTTCCCTAGTGTCTTACCCCCAGAAGTAAAATTCCACTGACGGTTTGGTTCAGGTCCACATCCTTAGATAAACCATCAGATTATATGGACCAACAGTATTTTATCACCCGGCCAGCAGTATACTGTGCCACTTCCGTGTTGAGCAACCCACCATCTGACAAACAGACCATTGTACACACCCAGGAAGAAACTGCTCCAAAGATCTTTCTCAATACCTTCAGTTTTACCAGGTTAAGAAATCAGTGTTGAAATGCTTCTTGGTTCCACTACCCATCCATTTTACAGAAGTCATAAGCAAGCATGACTAAATGCTATTATAAGTTTATTAGAGCATGACAGACTGTCAAACCTATAGGCCCAACAGAAAGGAAAGGACCAAGACTGGGTGTAAACTACATGAATATTTAAGCTCTATGACGGTCTTTGTTATGATGCCTGCTAAGGCAACTCTTCCTGTTTGAAAGCAATTTGCCGTAAACAGGAGGACAGAGCGTTAGTTCTGTCAAGCAAAACAAAACAAATGGAAGTTTCCTGTCACAGGTCTCTGCCATGGGGCTTCTTCCTTTTTCTGCCGACAGTACCTTTACAGTTATGGTGACATTAGACACGAGGCCAGGAAGCAACATCATCTAGCAAAGAGCCACCTTTATACAAAACCACATAGAGCTTATGGAGATATTTTGGTAGACTCAGTCCTCCATGTCTTTAGCCACCATGGCTCCTGCTGGGGCCCCACAGAGACCATTCATTCTGGGCACACGGCGAGGGCTTATGTAGGCCTCTCGTTCTCTGGGAGGAAGCTTTGGAGGGTGAGGTCATCCCCATCACTCTCTTCCATATTGGGGATCAGGGCACCATTGCTCCTAGGCTGGCGAGGTCTTCTATGAGACACATCTCCATCAGGTAGTAGGGAGGAGATGCACACCATCTCAGTGCTCTGACTCTTGGCTATCCTGTACCGGTGCTTGTGGGCAGACAGTTTGGTGCATAACATGATAGTGCAGACAATGAAGATGGTAGCCACGCCGGCCAGAGAGGCGATGGCGATGAGGCATTGGTTCACCAACCCGTCCCTCCGTGGTGTCAGCGGAGAACATGGGTTGTCTCCTCCTGATGCATTACCCCCTCCAGGTTGGGTGGTAGAAGACTTGGTTGTCATTGAGGTGGTGCTTGATGGCCCATGATTACCTGAATTCTTCCGAGGAACCACAGCTCCCATGGAGGAGTTTGTAGAGTTGGTGGGCATTGATGTGGAAATAAAAGAGGCTTGAGTGGTGTCAGAAACCTTAGAGGTGGAGTGAGGTGTTGAATGAGTTAAGTTAGACTGTGTGGAGATGGAGTCAGGCAATCCAGAGGTAGAATTAGATGTTGAATGGGTTAAGTCATACAGTGCGTGGGTGGAGTCAGACACCCCAGAGGTGGAGTGAGATGGTGAATGGGTTACATCAAACATTGCATGGGTGGAGGCAAATGGAGCAAAGCTATGATTGGTACTATGCTTCGAGGAAGCTGAGGTCACAGCAGGCATTGAAGTAGACCCAGAGATGACCTGATCTGAAAGCAATTTGTGGGTGAGTGGAGATGCTGAGTTTGACATCAAGCGGGTTGATTCACCACTGGACTGCTGGGTTCCACCTGTCAGATGCACCCTAGGGGTTCCTGTATTGTCAACATACACAGGATTTGTTGTCGTTTCCCCTGCAGCTACCGCACCTCCAGTGGATGCTTCCCGCAAACCACTGGAGGTGGGAGCTGCTTGCACAGTCGGTGACAGGGTCTCATTTCTGTGAACTGGGCTGAGCAAGGCTTGATTGAAGAATTGAGCAGCCCAAAATAGGAGACATAACGTTGAAGATGTCATGGCAGGAATTCTGGAAGGACAAGGGGTTAAATGATTCAAAATTCAGTTACTCTTTGAGAAGTTTCATTTCAATGCTGTTTATCTGGGAATACCTCTACAGACTTCGTATTAATATCACTAAGCATTTTGCGACTTTTCCTTTACATCGTTGCACCTCAATGTTTCAATTGCTACTTTTATAAGCAGCTTTGTGGTTTTGGTTAGAAGATCTGACCTTAATAACCCCTCCGCATCTAAGTGATAGCATGAATACATGATCTTGGGAGGAAAAAACACTTTTCGGAACACCATATGTGATTAGATCATTACACGTCCGTCTCGGGTTGTTTTTTTCCCCATTTAAAACGCCCAGTATTGTTGGTGACAATTTACACTATACAGCATTTTTCAGGAAGATTTTTTGAACAGTCGTGAATTGTTGCCAGCAGCTTTTCTTTCTGAACGTTGCATTTTTCCAAACGGTTTCATTGTGCCTGTTCACCCCACCCCCCGAAAAAGCAGTGGTGGCATCTAGTGCGACTTAACTAAGGGCAACATGACGTGCACCGCGTCTTGCTGTCTGGTTTCCTCTTCAGTCCACTTTGATCATTCTACTGAACCAAGCGTGTCTCTGCGTTACGGCGAACATACTCTAAACAAACCTGGAAGCAAATCAATGCCCATGAAAGATGGTTGACATTCACCGCTGGCGGTGTACTGCTTGCACAGCTACCACCTAATTTCAGTTCATTCATGGGGATTACACACCGGGCACAGCACAGTATAACTGTAATAGTTTGATTCGAGTTGATATCTCGACCTTTTCCCCGAAAAGAGAACGACCCCGGCAAGCTGAATGCAGCAGACCTTGAGGACCCCCGCCTTTATTCTTAGACAGGGTTTTTTTTTGTTCTCCGTTTTCAGTTGTCGACACGCAGTCTCGTGCCCTTGCCTGAGCTCTTCTTTCCTCATACATTTTATCTTTTAAATACAAATTAAGGTATACCGCAACAGATTCTCAGCATGCATTGTAAAATTAGTCTGTTATAGCTATAGTTTACAGTACACTCAGTCTCCAGCCATTTATAGTATTACAGGGCACTTTTTACTTTTATCTGATTCATATTTAGTTATTAAATAAAAAGCCATTTTCTTGAATTTCCTAATAGTCTGTCATTATTTCGACATGATTTGTATGCTTTTAAGATAACATTTTTGCCAAACCATGGTCGACGGTCAGGAAAAAAGCCATTTATCGATTCATCTTCCGTGACTGCATGCTTGTCTGCTGCAGGGTTGCTCTAATGATCATCATAACGGAATTTCCATGTCTGCACTGAGTAGCTGGGTGAAATGATTCAAGAAAGCTGATACGTTTACATTCAATCAAATAACACATGCACCACGTTTTAAAAAAGACGAATCTGGCCCCCAAGAAAAAAAGTGAGTTTAAGGAGCGCCTGCTGCAGGGCCACACTTCCAAGAGCCGAAGAAAGATCAGCATTTTTTTTTTTTTTTTAATGATGACAAAAACATCTATGGTACTCCGGAAATGAGCAGATGGTTTCCATGTGAGACGCAGAGTCTTCGAATAATAATGACCTTTCGCCCCATGTTTGGCGAGGCGAAATAGAGGGGCTCTTACCTCACTCCGGGGAGAGCAGGAAAGAATTCCCGTTTCACCAGTTGAGGTTCTAGACAAGGTCCAACACAAGGTCAAAGCTGAGGCGCGTTCCCCAGCTAGGGGGCACAGTGAAGCAAAGACTACCTGACTCAATGGAACAGGAAATATTGTAGGCTGAGTTGAGCTGTTTGAAAAACACGAGAAGTGTTACGTGAAGGGTGGTGGAGGTTTCCACACAGCAGCCGTAATGAGAAACACCTCCCTCTTCTCTGGCGGGCCCAACTTCCTCTTATTCTGCCCGTGAAATGAAAGCTCACTTGCGAGGACCTGATCGCAATGCAACAGAATGCACCGGAAGACGTCATGTGAAAAGAAATGTGTCAGAGAGATCTTGCGTGCAAGAGCGAAAAGACCTAGGTAGCACAGTTAAACCCAATGACAGAAAGAGATGGGTGTTGCACAGCTTTGAGGGAGGATCCACCAGACTTATCTCATGGTACACATAGTGAGCCTGATGCATGCTGGAACTAACCCCACTGCCATGCTTGCTGCTCCTTTCCATGCTGTGACTCACTCCTAACCCTCTCATGGCTGAACACAATCCCTCCTGCCAAGATCACATGGCTGCTCATCTCCAGCATCTTTCCTTCCTCCATTAGTCATGTTCCCATGCTTCCTAAGGTGGCTCACTCAGTTTCATTGTGCAGAGTGTTCTTCGCACCGTAGAGGAGCTTCCATTAGTCAAATGTCAGGTTAGAAAAGGCAGATGACAACAGAGGAAAGGGAATGACGGGGGGGGGGGGGAGAGAGAACAACTTGTGATGGTTTAAAAAGAAGTCTAAGGCCATATGGCTATCTAGCACCCCTGTCAACATGGTAACCTAATAGTCTTCTAAGGTTGAATTATGTTATTGAAGTGCTTGCATTCCCTCCCATTTCTGACACTCTGGGTGATAACCCTCATAACCACTCAGGAGTTTCCAGCTGCATATGGGATTGATCCACCAACAAGGCTGCACAAACCTTTAGCACAGCCTGCCACACCCAGGGGAGGGAGCTTTGACATCATGGATCTAACCTACCACTCAAAATAAGTTAAATTTGCTGTCACGTGTATTCAAAATGGCAGATGTACAGCCAGGTTCAGCTTGCTTCTCTGCCCACCAACACGACCTGCAGCCACATTACACCCATCACTTCATGATGGCCATTTTTAGTCCCCACCACATCTGGTCTTAGTGAGAGATGAGTTGACTGAAAGTGACATCATGGAATTTGGATGTGTATTAGAACCTGCTGCCATGGACACCACCACAGCCCTCTAGAAATGGTGCCGCTAACTTCCTGTCTTCATCTTCACACACGGTGACATCGACAGACCAGCTTACGGCAGCACGCTTGCACACCCGAGAAGAGAATCCACCAAGTAAGAAGTGACTTAAAAGAAGCCTTCAGCAGAATTTGGAATAATTCTGAATTCTGCTACATTATATTCAGCACTCACTCTATCACCTGACCCAAATTTCTTCACCCCATCCGATTCTGAGGATCCTACACGTTCAGGAAAGGAGCATGATTGGACAAGAAAAAAAAAAAAAAGACAACAATGCATTTTGAACCGACTTTTATTGGTTTTAAAAATTAGCAAGATTCTCTCTCGGAGGGGAAAGGACTGTGAATGCCGGCACAGAGCAGATCACCACAGGGGAATTCGACTGTTTACTACTCCGTATCTGCCGTTCTGCAACTCCTGCCTTCTCAGCAGGCTGCGGAGACACGTCAGAAACGGAAGGGAGGAGCCCAGTAGTCCAGCAATACCGAAATCACATCAATAGCCCTTTCCAAGGCCAAACAGGCCAGACCGCCATCCCTTGCAGGAGACTGAAGTCTTAATGCTTACAGGCTCATCATGAAGACCCCCCCCATCTGCCCTTTTCAACTTCAGCACTTGTCACAGACTGGCCTCAAATAGGGCCGAAAATGGATGAAAACACTGGGGCCAAGGCAGTTGACCTTTTGCGGCCCAACATTCAGTTTCCTTTCGAAAACCTCACAATCAAAGATAACATTTCATCCTAAAGCCATTCTTGGTCTAGTCTCAAGTTCCCCTTGGCAACAAGCTGATCAGCACTTCCTCACAACCTCCAAACCCACATCCACGACTGCATTTCCAAATCACAATGCAATTGGTTACAGAACCCTTGAAGGCCGGTACAAACTCAAGGGAACCGACTGAAAAACTGCATGCGTCTTACGGTTTATCTCAAAGCATCAGGGTCAAGGTGAGGGGGCGGGGTAGGAAGCCGGTGGTGCAAGTTAAAAACAAGGGTGCGGCGTGAAGGAGGAAAACCCTCACCACTACCACTGCCACTCAAAACACAAACCACTGCAAAGCTCAAGCTTCCATTCCAACAGACACAGAGTATAGACTGATTAAACTTCTGTCCCGAAGCAGAAAAACAGCTGAAATTACAAATGAACACCAACAGGGTGGACCACCAAATACAAACAGTGAGAACAAGCCAAAACAATTTACATGCTGATTCCAGGTGTGACCAACCAGGAAGTCCCTTAAATAGGACCAATCAAAACCAATATTATGCATTTATTCCAGAGACCATCAGGAATAGATACACTCCGAAAGACTAAATGAACTTATCGGCTAATTTAGTACATGTGGGGAGTAAAACTCCAGCAACGGCCCACAATGGAAAAGGAACTGTAACATTAACTGCAACAAGAATACAAAAGCAATGTTTCTCCCCATAAAAAAAAAAAAAAGTCCCAGTTCACCTTTTTGGGAACCCTGCCATTCACCCTGAGAGTTTCAATTCCCTTATTAACCTGTAGAGCACAGAGCAGAGTGGGACACCCGGCCCACAGTTCTGGCAGGAATCACTCACTGACTGTCACAAACAGTCATACTTTCCAGAAGATGAAACCTGCAGCTGCCATACATGAATCTGAGCCCTGTGAAGACTCACCAACTGATTTTTTTTCCCCACAGCATATCTGACAAATACCGAAGTTCTCTCAGTCAAATGGAGAGCTTGCTACAGGCTGTTGGTACACAGAGAGAAACCAGCAGTGAGAAGATAGGTTAGCCAAAAGGAACGCGTCTGCAGTACAACGTACGATTTATTATGGAGAACACTTTTTCCACGTGTAAAATCTTTATTGCATGCACAAATGTTTGCCGGAGGCTGTTGACTAGAAGTATGCGCTCAGAAAAGTCCCGAGAAAACGTCATCGCCATGGTGACAGAACTACGAGCCTCCATGCTCCTTCGATCATCTTGCAGACCGGTTGGGGATGGCGGGGGTGGGCAGGAGCGCAGCTAGGTTTACAGCTAAACGGTTACAGAAGACAGGACCGTCCATTTTCACAGTGCCTCCAAAGCATACAGTTAAAATTTTAAAAATAGATTTTGGGGGAAAAGAACTACCCAACAAAATGATTCCCCCACGTCGGGAAAGAATAAAATTTTGAAGTAGGCCAAGCAAATAAAGGAATAATTTCCTTTCTGAGCTTTTCAGTAGGAGATTTATAGATGCACTCTATGCTGTCCTGTTACTTTGTCCCTTATACAACATATGGAATGCGAAAAAGCGAACAAATACTGTAAGGGAGCCGTGTAAACAAACTTTCAAATTTGGCAACATTAAGGGAAAAATGCAATACTGATAACTGTATTTTGAATGTATATAACATTTGAGTACACCACAGTAAGTACAAATTGTTCACATCAGAATGTTCTTGGTCACAATTTTAAAAAGAAAATAAGACTAACAAAAAAACAGCCAGTTATTAAAATGTATGTTATTTTTGACCCCACCCCCAAATTAAAAGCTGAACAATCGATTGCAAGTTTGTTTCACTCTCCTCACTGCCGTTTTGTGGGGTATGGGGGTGGGTTTAGGGTATGGAGGTGGTCCATACTGGAATGTCGCTGGGCTCACTGCTGGGCAGGCTTTGGGCTGAATGCTGTCATCGTGACTGGCAGTGACTGACCCCGCCCACCCTGCCCTCCGAGCTAATGGATTGTCCTGAATGATAGTGGAGGTGGTAGGATTCGTTGGAGAGATAGGGGTGGGTCACGGCTAGGAGGGGTCCTTAGATTGAAATTTTGGACATCTGCTCCTCCAGTTTGGCGATTCTCTTCTCCTGGCTTCCGATGAGGTCCCTGAGGGATTTGACTTCTTTCAAGATCTCTTCCAGCTTGGCTTCACTTTGCTGGGGAATAGAAGATTGACTTTTACATTCTACAGTTTATATACTTAGTGGCATACAACTGAGGCAAGGATCATAAGCACACGGCTATCAAAGTGCCAAAAGTTCTGCTAGGCTAAGCTTGTGAAGAGATGACGTGACCCTTGGAGAGAAACCGACAGTACCGTTTTGGCAGAACGGCAGCACAGATTTTAGTCAGATACAAGCATTAAATAAAAACGTCCAAAAAAAATTCCCTCTGGGAATCAATTATGCATGAGGTATCCAATAATCTATCCAATCTTTCTGCAGACCAATTTGTTTTACACAGAGGGCCACCAACTTAGGCACTACTGACTGACACAAGGTGATGGTGAACTCTGGAGGGGTCCACTTAGCTTAAGTTCACAGAAAAGTGGAACTTTTTTTTATAACCAAACACACTGCAAAAAGCACACTCTGCACTGCTCCTGAGCTAGGCCAACTCACCCTGCAAAGTAACATCACCACATCAGTGCATGGCAGAGCTAGTGGAAGATTCCGGCTTGCAGGGTGTGCTAGTTTCCAATGACACCGAGAGGTTTGAAACCTTGACTAGGAAATAAGTCATCTCCGCTTGCATTTCCATTATGAATCAAATCTGCGAATGGAATCGATGGCTCTGTGGCACACAGTGTGGTGGCACTACAGAGGCGGGAGAGGGCTGGACTCACTATAGACGGAGTGGAGGACACCTGCTTGTGAGCAGGCGCTGTGTTCTCCGTCTTTTTGGCCGGCTTGTTCTCCAGAACGTTCTTCTTGACCACCTTGAGGTCTCGGTTCTTGCCGGGGATGTAGCCGTGCTTCAGGGAGATGAGGATTGGGTCGCCGTTCTTGCCATCGAACCACTCCTCTGCCTCCAGGGCGCAGTCCGGTCCAGCCGTGTCGGGGTACAGATCGTCCTGAAACAGGTCCGACTGGAAGAGGAAAGGAAGCCGTCAGCAGGCAGCCCAGGAGATCCCACTTGAGAACCTAGGCTTGGAGGTCACTGTCATTCTGACCAACACCAGATTAACAGTCACAGTACCTTGTTTACGAGTCTGCTATGCAAGAAAAGCAGACACACTGGCAGAGGAGGCCAATATAAGAGCAGTGATAACTCAATATTAAATCCAATTTAGGCTTCGCTTGGAAATTCACAGTCATTATCATCAAACTAAAACAATCCAAACTTGTTTGAGGGTAGTGGCTCAATCAGGGGTCCTGTTGCCACCTGGGTTTTCCGCTAGTCACAAAACATGCAGTTCAGCTAACTGGCATCTCCTCATTGCCTCCATTGCATGACTGTGCACATGGCCTATGATGGACTGCCATCTCATCGAAGGTGTACCCCAAGCTCCAGTCCCCACCAAGACCCTAACCAGGATCATACAGCAGTATGTTTCTCATGGAGACATCACGAGAGGCACAGATGGCTCCCACACTTAAATAAATCCAAAATTAGACAGTCGAAACATTGAGAACCTATTTAGAGCTAATGACTCTCCTACACTGATTATTGGCATATTGGAAACTGACATACCTTCCTGGGTACAGTCATAATGATGGGCTCACACTTTCTCTCGTGCAGTTTGTAAAACCTGTGGAATGGAAGGCAAACAAACAGGAAGTTACTGAAAGGGGGACAGCCATTGACTAAATTCCATCAAAATTTAAATGCAGCATAGCAAAATGAGAAACATCAGACATCCCCTCTAACATCTGACAAACCGTCACCTAATAGCACTTCTATAAACTATGATGCAACAAGTGCATGAGTCATTGTGAGCTTCAGGGACATAGCATGGGCAGACCACAGAGGACTGCAAAGGCTTATGGGATACATAAATCAGACCATTTAAAAAAATGAGCAGGTGGAAGAAACCACACAACTTCCCTTTTTGAGTTGAGCATTTCAGTTCTGACTGAGGACTTTACATTGCTGGCTGCCCTCTAGTGGACACAGTCAGCCATCACAATCATTTGCATAAAACCCCAAACCACCAAAAAGTATGTATGCGCAGGAAATTACTTTCACTACCTTTATTGCAGAGAGAAGATCATTTCCAGTAAAAAGATTAGAGGGTCCCAATGAAATGTTTCTGGCTGACCAATCAGGAAACCCGCAGACTTACCGGGAGATCTCACACTTGTTGACGTCAAGTCCCCTTTTAGGCATGAATCCCATGCCCCTCTGCGGCTCCTTGGTGCTGAAGGTATTGAGGTAGTGGACGAACGGCGCCTCGTCAGTGATCTCAAAGTACCGGATACTGCTGTCTCCCTTGAGACACCCACCAAAAGACCCCAAATCATTAACCAAGAACATGACCAGCGAGATCGCACTTTCCAACCATAACTGCCTAGAAGACATCTTACTAGTAATAAGAAAAATGGGGCTTTGAAAAGGGGGGGGGGGAACCCATGGTAAATGAGATTATAGAACCAAGTTTGTGGACAAACAGTGGGGTGCTAGAATAGCCAGGTGGACTTCCGAAGGGCCCCACCTACCTTCCCACACAGGTAGACCATGTTGGTGTCAGGATCGTAGAAGGGCAACAGAACACCGTTGCTGGTGTCCATCTCATGGACCGTGACCGGCTCATCCATGTTTTGCTGTGGATATACACACAGTCAGTCGCAAATTTCTAAGGCAACGTCTGATCCAACGCAAGCAGTCACACAACGATGTTCCTCATGTGACACTTAATTGGGGGGGGTAATACAAGAACCCTCCAAGAATAAGAATGCGTATGGAGTTCAGTACTAACACAACTAGAGTACCCCTGTTACCTGGGGGCAAACTTGCTGATCTTGGATCTCACACACGGTTCATAGTATGCACAAAGAGTACACACGGTGGATACAGCGCTTATATAGCATCGGGTCAGCATCTATGACTGTGTTTAAAGGTGTAAACCCATCTAGCGATTTGGACAGATTGTTCCTTCACACACCGGCAGGCTTATATTCATTTTTAAGCAGGTGCCTCACATTCAGCACGAGAAATCGGACCACCTACCGGGTTCCAAAGCGCCAGCTGGCGCTCGCTCATGCGGCTGAAGCCCGTGGTGAAGATCTGTCCATCAGCCAGGAAAATTGCTCTCATGGGGCGAGCCCCCTCATGGGCCTTGTCCTTCTCCTGAAATGGGGGGGGGTGGCGGCAGCAGTTGAGTGAGTCATGTCATTCAAAGCAGTTTCAGAACCTACCTGATCTCCTTGCATTATCTAGACCCCAAGAAAGCTCCCAGCACTTCTACACTAGCTTCAAGGGTATGACAATAGAATCCAAATCAAGCTTATGGAACCTTCAGTCGGCAATATCCAGGGAGACTGGATGCCCAGGGTCGGGCCTGAACTCACCGCGACAATCTCCTCCTTGCGTGGGTCGATGACGCGGATCTTCTTGTCCTTGCAAGCGGTGCAGATGAGGCTACCGTTGCGATTCCAGCAGACACTGAAGATGACATCTGGGTGCATGTCCTCGAGATTGATCAGCGCCTCACCCGTGCCCACATTCCAGATGATGATCAGGTTGTCACAGCCTGTTCCAAAGGTAAGGAGACGTTTACCCACACCTCGGCATCTTAAAACGGGAAAGCAGATTCCACTACAGTCAAGCCATGTCATGTGCACCCTGAATTTTAAATGTTACCAGGAAAACAAAGACTCAAAGTACCCACCTGCACTAAGAAGAACGTTCCGGGCAGTCGGGTGCCACGTCACGATGCCCACCCTCTTGGAATGCCCCTCTAGCACCACAACGGGCTCGGACAGGGAACTGGTCAGGCCGTTTTCAGGAATCTGCCACACCTGAGGCAACGAATGGGAGAAGCTGACAATGAAACTGTTTCTCTTCTGAAATATAAGCCACATCACACACAGGAACAGCATTTCCCAAGAATGCATTAAGACATTTTTCTCAAGTTAATGGAATCAGGCAGCTGGCACGTCTAGCCATCGGCCTGCAGGTGGCAGCAGGGAGACAGCACTCAGACCATGCAACAACTGGAACTGAGCGATGACATCATTCTCATGTTCTGCACGGGCATTTTTGTTAATGGGCAGAAAAGAAGCCTGGCTTCAGGGACAGGAAGGCTGCTGTTCTCCTACTCTAGAACCTACGAAGGATTCCTGAGCGACACAGGTCAACATGTGATGTACTGCGAGAACGAGAAAGAAAAAGGAGAAAGGAGACCAGGAACACGACCCTGCATCGTGAACCTCGTCCCCCGTCACTTACAAAGCCCCACGCCCCCCAGCAGGCAAGAGATGACCGTACCATGACCGTGCAGTCCTCTGAGCCACTGGCGATGACCTGGTCATTGTGTGGGCACCAGTCGATATCCAGCACAGGGCCTGTGTGACCGCAGACCGTGGGGTAAGATTTGTCGATGCGACCAGTCTGTGAGCACAATAAAATTAAGAAAGGGCGTTAGATCACAGCACCTGTTTAGGTTCACACAAAACACATGATTGTGAAATGTAAAAAAATGCATGTAACAAAAGAGGTATGTGAATGTCGCAGAGGTGGGGTGGGGGGGCTCAGCATGTGGTGAACTAGGTGGTGTCAAATAAGCACAGGCAACAAAGGGACAGTTCCTCCCACGGTCACACCCCCTCGCCCCGCGCCAGCCTCCTCCTCTGCCCCAATCCAATTAATCAATGCTTTGAGAACATTTTCACATGCCCCTTCTCTGTGCATGCTTCATGACATCAGCACAAAGGAGGAACATCTGTACCCATTTCTCAAAGCAAAAAAAGAAGCCAACCACTAAGAGGGGTGAGAGAATTCCTGAAGCGCAATCCATCCTGTCCGAAATCCTGGTTCTGCGGCCTAAAGAGGCCACATTGACGTGGTTATCGTGACCCCAGGTTGAAAGTATACTGACTCTACCCGAGGAGAGAGGGGACCAAAACTGGGAAATGTCTGAATGGCAAGCAAATGAAAGAGGGCAGAATTAAGTGGGAAGGGAGAAATCCGGCAGGAGACAGAAGTCCCGTGTCACACCAGTGCTCCTCTAAGGGGCGGGCAGCCCAGACAGGGCCAGCGTGTGACTGGTCAGCTGCCCGCTCCGGGCCTTTACACTTCTGCTACACTCTGCCGCATTGTTTCAGACGGGGGGTTGGGACATTTGGAGACGCACTGAGCACCCGTCCACTTCCTCTAGGGTCTCTGCTGGGAATGAAGTCACTGAAAACATCCTCAAATCTCACCCCCTCCCCATCAGTTTATTGTCCTACACTTCAAAGGTCTCGGGACATGTGACCTCTGTCTTGCACGAACAGCACACTTATGGCCCAACAGTCCCGTAATTCATCGTCCTGAGGCGTCACATAACAAGCTGAAGGGGCAGGACACATTTTTGAAGCCCGATGCAACACACACCCTAACTCAGAGTTCACCGCATCCTGTACAGAGTACAGCATGGCACCCTTCAAACTGTGGGAAAACACACTTACCCAACACTGACGAAGGGAGTGAGGGGTTATAAGAGGTCTGCAGTCTGCCCCGGGGGCAGAAGAATGTGGCGCGGCTACCAAACAGGCCGAAGGATGCCAGCCAAACGAACCCTCCTGCAAAGCTGTCGACCGGAGGTTGTCTGGTAAATATTCAGCCCCATGGGTAGATAACAGGTCAGTGGCCTTTGTTTAGGAGTCTCAAGCAGGAGCCAGTCAAAGCGGGCCATGGAGACGACCGTCCTGAATGAGGGCTATAAATAGCTTGCACCATTATCCGGCTGCAAAGGTTCGCCCTGGAGAGCAAGCCACGCTGGGATCCTCACGCAGCCGGGGGGCGCCGCAGTGTTACACCACTTTGGTTGCGTTCAGCTAAACGGCGTGAGGGTTCTAACATATTCCGGCACGGGGTGAGACCCCCCTAACATCTCATACTTCAGGACACTGTCCTTATTTGTGCTCTATATGACAGCACCTGCGTAATGTACCATCAGTCCTTCAGTCAACACAGGAGAGACTGTAGCAAGGACGAGTCTCAGCAATGAAAAAGATGGCAAAAACAGACAGAGCAGTGGCAACCAGGATCACAAATTACAAACATTAAACCATCAAAGCAAATCTCAATTTTTCAATATAGGAATTAAGCTTATATGAACAACCATCCATCTTCTAACCGATTATCCCAGTCATGCTACAGAAATATGGGGAAAAATAAGATTCATGAGAGCTTATATTAATACCCCAAATAAAAACATCTGGGCTGATACAGTAACAGCAGAGGAAAAATTTAAATCCTGGTTTTCAATGCGTGGGTTTGTGGGACGTCTGTTACAGGGAAATACTTGACCCAAGCCACTGGATTCCTTTTTTCACACTCTTCCCTTCTGCAGAGCACACCCCCTCCCTGTCCCACAATCCACTGGGCACTAGCCCCACTCCCAGCCAATGGCCAGGCAGGGAGGAAGCTGCCCTGGAAGGCTGACAGGCAGAGTGCTCTGAACGGCCATATATGGTCAAATCTGCTGTCAGCGGCGGTGGGCTCCTGGAATACAGATCAGGGGAGAGCAGCCACTCATAGAGCCGCACGCGATGGTGGGCTCTGCTACGGCAAGCACGTTGCAGGCTGCGCTCCGTAGTATACACTAACCTGCAACAGTAGATCGTGGTTGCAGATTTCAACACTGTGTAGCCATCACAGAGTGTGTGTGTGGGGGGGGGGGGTTTAGATAAGAAGCCACCAATACACTCCCCATTCACCCAAGTTCCTCCCACACACACACACACACACACACACACACACACACACACACACACACACACACACACACACACACACACACACACCATATATGGCAGGCCTGAACACTGAACTGTCTCTCTCCATATTCACAGGGCAGTAACCTCCTGGCTGCACCTCATATCTTATTTACAGCTCAGTCAGACTCATGCAAGATAAAAACATTATTTTAAATGCTATATTTTTAAAACCAGAACCAAAAATTGATTCCCTATAATAACAGGTAGATATGCTGCATCTACACCATACACGTACTAGTACACTACGCGAAGAGGTAAATGACGACGCCACTGGTGGTGGCACGCTACCGGTATACCTAGTGGATGTGCTGGTCTTCTCCACAGTGGACATGAGGCGGGCAAAGGCATCAGCCACCCGGCTGCTAGAGCTGCTGGTGTCCAGCTTGGCTGTGGTCAGCTCGTACAGCTCCGGGTCCACGCCTTTCAAAGTGCCAAAGGGTGAGATGCAGATGGTGAGCAACGACCAGCACAGTGTAAGCCCATTGAGGGGGGCAGCCATCTTTTACATTGGTGATACAGTAGAGCTACCACTACCTGGCCAATCTAACGTACTTGGCCTGGCCACCCAAAACCCCCTTTGAACCAAGCACCAAGAAACTATGCTGAAGCTCATCAGAAGCTCCAGGGGAATCTTCCAGTGGGGAAAGTCCTCTGAAAACCTGTGTGTTTCCATATACATAATTCAGCAGAGGCGGACGGTGGAACGGTGTAGAGCCACAGGTAACAGGAGCTACACGTGCCCAGGCTCTGAGACGAGAGGAGTCATGCACCTGGAAGCAGCTCTCTCATCACCATATGCATCAGCAGATTAAACTGGACCCTCAGCAAAAGTTTAATTCATGTTTGTTTCCAGTATGCCGAATTGCACAGCGTATGCAGGTGCTGTAGATAACGTTAATAAGCAGCAGTCACATTTTAACTGCCCGAGTCACTGCATTAAAAGCCTGCCTGGGGTCTAGGCCTGCACTCAAAATAACATATTTGGGTCATCGCCAGTTTTTCAAACGAGAATTAGGAATGTTTCAATTACATCAAGCAAATATCTAAAGGCCACAGCTACAGAAATGAGTTGGGAGACCAGACAGAGAGAGGGGAATGGCAGAGAGAGCTGGGTTAGAGACAATGTTAGCACTGCGACACTGTGGCAAATGAAGAAGCGCGCTTGCTGACCTGGAATAGACGTGGTGCTGACAGAGCTAGAGTCCTCCACGGGCCCAAAGAAATCGAGGTTGAGCAGAGAGGAGCCTCCGCTAGCTTGAGATCGCCACATGGGCGAGGGTGGGGCAGCCAGAGGAGGCAGGGTTATATGCAGGAGTGGAAAAAGAGGCCATTTACACACACAGGATGGCATTAGGAAAGAAAGCACACACACACACACACACACACACACACACACACACACACACACACACACAGTGTTAATCAAGAAACCAGAAAGGTGTCCAACACAAAAATTAGAGTAACAATGACAGTGGGAGAATATTAAAAGTCAGGAAAACAGATTTGTATATATGAAACTGACAACGCGATTCAAGCCACAACATTCTTCTGACATAATACACAGGTTACATACTGCATTATAATGCTATGTTGGAAATGAACATTAGACTTATTGTACTTTTTATAAAGGCAGCATGTTTCTACAACATGGCATAATCCTGACTCATTAGATCAGTATAATATTACTATTCATGTATTCCATTTAGCTTAATTTGTAAAGTTATGTCCCGCTTCACTAAAGGCAACATTTAGAAAGTTTTGAGCCATTTTAAATCCTAAATGCTGATACACTGCAAAGATTCCTTTTCATCTTGGAAATTAAAAAGTGAAAATCTAGATTAAACTCAAGATTAAAAGGTCTTGAAAATGCCTTAAAATCACAGGACCTGTTTTCCAAAACAGACTCTCTATGGAGTGTTTGGCTAGTTAGTGTCAACCCAGCACCTCACTGCCCCACGTTAAAAAATAGACAACGACAAATACAAACAGGGCACCATTTTCTGATCAAGGTGACATTCAGGAGAAACACTCCACAGGCGGGCGAGGAACGTGGAGGTGGACATACCATCCAAGGGGTTAGTAAGGCCACTGCTACTCCAGTCAAACTGAACAGGGGGGAGCGCCTCCTGGTGGTGGGGGATAAAAAGCACAAACACAGGAATGAGGTCCTGCTCATCTCGTTCACAGCGTAATGTGTGAGAGGCTTGGGCATGTCCCCCATACAGTGGAGGGCACCGGTGTACAGCTCTCAAGGCACACTCATCTGTTGGCCACATACCCGTACCTGGGCTGGGTCTGGTGGGCAAGTGCTCATTTCTGGAGAGACGGGAGGCGCTTGTGCTATAGAAGCGATCTTCTCTGCCGCTGAAATGGGCTTCACGGGTTCTTTGGTAGGCTCTAGCATACCCTGATGAGGAAGGGGAGGGGGCCTCAGCATAGGCTCATGGCGCGAGTGGAGACTAATTAAAATCGCCAAATGTCAGAGGAAAGGCGGGAAATACAGTCATTGCTTCATGCTATAGACACTCACCAGACTGGCGGCATACATGGGTACAATCACCGGCTGCTTCTTTTGACCTGTGAACAGCTGTGTGGACAAACAGAGCAGCCACTTAGTTTGTTACCTTCGCGTCATGGTTGGGTCACTTGGGTCAGCTGTTACTTGCAGCCATGCAGGGACAAGAGTACTGTCTGTGGGTGGGGGCTAAAATCCCCACATCATGACGGCAGACTCACAATGTTCCTGGTGTCGATGCCCAGGGAGCAGAGCAGGGCCTTGTTGCTATGGGAGCCGCCCCACTGGTGACGCAGGCCAAAGGCATTGTGGATGTCCTGCAGCTGCTGCCACACGTCCCAGGGCCCCCTGCAGAGCAGCACACTCACATGACACGGGCAGCACGCGTTCTGACTACCGTGTAAGTGTGGCTGTAACTGCCAAATCCTATTTGGGGCCTGGCTGCCTTAAAAAACTGGGAGGTGTTTATTTTGGTTGTAAAGCTTTGGTAATTAGGGCACAGGGAGGGGATGTGGAGGCGGGAAGTAACACTAACACATTACCACCCTGACAGTGCTCTGTGAGAGGCGACCACGGTATGCACACCATCGAAGTAGTGGTCGACCAAACGTCGCCATCCAGCAATTACTTGGGAGTCCGTACCCTTGGGACATAGTGGCACTCCTGTCCTGCTGCCTATCCGGAGGCTCCAGCAGTGCCTGCAGCGGGACAACCTCCTCCACAGCCTCGGGCTCCATGGTGGGTGCATCTGGGAAGCCGGCCAGGAAGAGCCGCTCCAGCCGGCTGGCCAGCGACACCTAGTGGGTAAAACAGTGTGTTGGTGCAGAGTAACAAAACACAGATTAGAGACCACTAGGGGTCAGGGCCACAGTTAAAATCAGGAAATCAAGATGGAGGGAGAAGGTTAATGCAGGTTTACCTCTAGCACACCATGTCACAGGCAGCACATTCACTCTGTGCTTGCATTTGTATATTTGTCTTTTGACAATTATAAAGATTTCTGAAAAATATATTTTCCATTTGCTAGTATTTTCTGCTAAACGACCATTCTTTTAGAAAATTTCTGAGCACAGAAGAGATCAACACTGAATAAAAACCACACAGGATTTCTCAAAACCATTTTTGAGCAACCAGAATTCAACATGATTTCAGAACATGACTAGAGCATCAAGAGGACAACACCGTCCTGAACAGTCAGGAAAAGCTCCAATAGCCATGAGGAATAGGGAACTGCAGACACTGAACAAGAGTCACACTTGCCAATAACCCATTTCCTGCCTAACAAAAACCAGAGGGACACTGGGAGAGAGGAACTGGCTGTTCTGTCATTTCTCTCAAGAAGGAGGGTTAATGAGTCAGGGGCATGTTCACTACTCAAGGCAAGATAGGGAAGCAGCACACTCAACAGGACAGAGGTCTAACTGCACCAGCCATTGTACCATGCCAATACCCCTCAGAGGCCCTCTTGAGATGCATTCATTTCCTCTACTACAAGCCACATTCATCTCTGCTTCTTTCACAGGCTTAAGAAACTTTGACAGAACACATTTCAGTCAGATGCAGAGGATTGAACAAATTTAACTTAAAAAACCTAAATGTTTTGTGCTTGTGAGGAAAAAACCCAAGCATAACACTGGAAAAAATGACATCATTCTTCATCACAAATCAATAGCTGTGCCAAGCCACGCTGCTCCAACTGACTCATGGTCCAGAGGCTGCAGGACCACCTGCGAGAGCGTGCTGGTGAGGGGACCCCGCCAGACCTGCTGAGCACCAGTGAAACCAAGGGGTGAGTCAACCCAACAGGAAAACTGTAGCTGTTGATCTGAATCAGCAGCAGGGATAAATACATTTAATGATAATTTCGCAGCTTTGGACCTCTGCTCTAGAAAGAGATTCCAACTGCAGCAACAGTCCACTCAACGTATCAAAGCCTGGCTGTCACAGTGATATCCTGAGATTGGCTCCAGGCCAAAACAATTTAAATTACCACTGTAGCACATCTCACTGACATTGCACCTTTAATCATAAACCAAATCGAGTCTTGTATTTAAAAATCAGAGGTGTAATTTGAAAGATATCATACCAACACAGTTCACTATTGACAAGCTATAGTTATAAAAGAATCAGCTGAACATGTACAAAGAATATGCCCACCTCTATGTGGGTTATAATCTTACATCATTTTTTCCTGTTTGAGTATGTTGGCATATTCAAACACTACCACCATAGCCTCACACTGGTACATTTTGGTGATAAGGCCAGTTTTAATCTTAAACTTTGCATGAAAGTTACCAACATTTCATTGAACTAAAGCACAAAAGTTCAGCATTTAACTTAAAAAATGTATATGGAACAATAAAAGGAATTTAGTTGCAAAACTGGGAGTCTTGTGTTTATTTAAAAATGACTATTAATGTGTCAAAACTAATCAAGCATCTGTGCAGTTTGGTTACCTCACTGAAAACGTCCTTCACACTGTGTGTAGTTGATAGCAGTTTAGTTTCTCAGCAAGACGATCAAATTAGCCACTGCTCATTTAAAACCAACTATTAATGCATTCCTGGAGTATTTTAAAATAAAGTGACAGTAGCCCCCCCCCCACCCTCCAGAAGACCGCAGCAAACTAATGAATGTAGAAATGGGCTCGGATCCCCACCCAAATTCACGAACAATCAGGCCCAGGAGGAAGGACCAGCACTTCAGATAACATTCACAGAACTGGAGTTGAGTAACTTCCCAATGGCATTACAGGGTGATACTGTGTAACTAGGAGCGTCATTATCGTAACGATCTTTGACCAACCGACACACAAATCACAGACAAAAACCCAAAGCTGCTCTTTTACCATGCTGGGTTTTATCTGTTTAGTTTCATACCACTGTGTGAATATACAAGAACCATAAAGTTACAATACAGTGGCCGCAGATCCAATATGCAAGCTGCACTCTAATAAACAATCTGATGCAGCCCAGTGAGATAGGAGAGTAGATTTTAAGCTTGACTTGTGTGGCACTGATTGTTCCTGGTGCTTATGAATAAGGAACTGAAAAATAATGAGCTTAGGGAGATGCAAGCACTACTTAATGCCAGAAGAAGTGGCTGCTGGGTAAATTTCCTATAACCCCTTCCTGGCTGTCAATTATCAGCCTTTTACTTCATGCCCTGGTGCATTATTCACTAAATATATCTATTGTTAATAGTATCACAAAGCTATCACACTCAAGTCAATGTTAGGGAAACGATAACTGCAGTGGCAAGGTGAGTCTATGGTCAATGGAGACTAGGACCCATTTCTCCAGCACACAGAGCTCATGTGAACCCAGCTCAATTCACCAAATCGAGAGTAGAAAGAACAGAACCAAGGTGGCCCTGACCATAGTAAAAGCTGGGTTACCTTGATGCATACGTGACGGCTGCCAGATTTACACAAGGCTGACAGATCAGGGAAACTGGAACTATGTCAAAACAGCCCTTGAGAAGCGGATTTAGATGCCGTGAAGGAAACTGGATTTTGGCGAGACTGCATCCACACACTCACATACCTGTTGGACCATCTCGCTGCCAGGTTTCTCACATACCTTCTGCTCATGAACCCATCCTTTCCTTTCCCCCCTCCTCTTATCCATTCGTCTCTAACAAAGGTCACAAAGTCCAGAATGCTTACAGTATATGTGAGAAATTTACTGTGAATGTGACCTGTGCATCATTTGAATGCTTCCAGCCATAACAATACATTATACAATTCTAAAGATGCAGGAAGATAGAGAAACCATGCCTTGTTAGCTCTACCTTCTTGGTGTACAAAGGAACGTAACCCCAGCCATTAAAAGTCCAGGTGACTCAGTCTTAGGATCTAGTTGTCCATTGATTTATACGCCATAGCCTCTGTAAACACACAGACGTAACACCTGGACAATATATGGTTTATCTGGTTTATCACCCTATTCAAACGGGAAAGCAGATCTCTTGGTTTGTGGTTTAAGTAAGGGCCCACGGGATAGGCAGAGCTGTGGCACAGTACTGTGATTAGCACCTGTAACCAGATCCTTCATGGACTTACCGAGTACATCATCTGCTGGGTATGCAGCCAATAAATGTTTTGATTACTTATTGGCTGTCTGAAATTGCTGTCTAGGCAATTCCTAGGTAATGGTGGCATCACAGTTCTGGGCTGGAATCAGTACACACGAGCATGAGGCATTATGATCTAATAACTCTGGTCTTCTGCCTTTATTAAACTGGAGATTGGCAGTGATATTTTATACTGTGATATGCTAGCATGCAGCTTCCAAGTCAACCAGACATTCAATTCAATTCAATTTTATTTATATAACGCTTTTAACACGAAGCACGGTCACAAAGCACTTTACATAGTCCCGGGTCCACAGTCCCCAGAGAGTAAGCCAAAGGCGACAGTGGCAAGGAAAAACTCCCTCAAGAG
>JAACJT020000095.1:16825306-16864588 GCA_009936485.2 Gymnarchus niloticus | reverse complement strand
CGGTGGAGGACAGGGTGGCCTGGCGTGCTGTGGTCCATGGAGTCGCGAAGAGTTGGACACGACTGCGTGACTAAACAACAACAACCTATTGTCCCATTTTCCTAGCAAAATATAAATAAATGAGGGGTGGCTCAAGACTTTTGCACAGTACTGTACCTCATCAAAAGCCACAGCAGGTCACTCGACCACCAACGTACACATGGAAACACAACAAACAGCTTCGAGTTCCACAATTGGATTCAAGAGGCTCCTTCATTCCTGCTGCCAAGCGCCTTAATCTGAATTACCGGTTTTCATGAGTATTTTAGTCAAGAGCACCAACGAATACAAGAGCTGCAAAATGCAAGCCAAAAAGCAATGTGGACCGTGAGGGCTGCCCCAGGTAGCACACAGGGACCAGGCATCCACACCCAAAATAATCCGGTACTCTCAGTTATTCCTATGACTCATGACTCATATGCATCAGCAGAGTCAAGAGACTTCAAAAGGAACATCTTGAGAACTGCAGGCTTACTCTCCTGTGCTGAAAATAGATCTTTACATGAAGAGGCCCAGACTTCACATTCCTAACAGATGAGCAAGGCTGCTTTACATGATGGGCACCCAAATTATGGCCAAATTTGGACGGCGGTACCTCTGGGTTCGACCCAGGGAAGGCGAAACGCACTGAAAACATTAGCAATGTTCAGGACTCGGGATCTGACATATTCCTGAGGCCTTCTCTGCTGATCCCGGTTTGTTTCCCCCTAGATTTTCAATAAGCTGTCTACTACCAAAAGATAACAGGAACACAGAACATTAGGACTGAAGGCCCCCTAGTTTCCATGGTAACGAACAAAGGCAACACAAATCCATCAGAAAGGACTGCATCACGATAAATTCCCTAAATCTCGAAATGCTTGGGAGGCAAAAGATAAAATCATCCAAACCAAGCAGTGTATTTTATAGTACAAGATCAGGGGGGGTCTTAAAGACTCAAGGCCCCTTCAAGAAAGAGTCAACCCCTCCCTCAAAACAATGATTAAGCAGTAATCAGATGAGTAAGATGTGTGCTTCTGACCCCACCACCTGTTTCCCACCCCTCAGGTGAAGACCACCCCAAGGCAACACCCCATCCTCACCTTGTGCAGAGGGAGGACCAAGAAGGCCCCACCCCCACTGGCCTCGATGATGATGGCCACAAACTTTGGATTGACAGCACAGAAGGAGCTGTCCCAGGTGACACGCGACACACGGATGTCATCGTAGCACTGGTCATTCTTCACCGCCTGGCCGAAGACATGGCGGAACTTGCTCTGCCGGACGACGCGCCTGAACATGTCTGTGGAAGAGGAGTGGTGGTTAGAGGCAATGTGAATGGGAAGTGAGAAGGCAGACAGCAAATAAAACTAACAGACCTAGCTTTAAGCACTGCAGTTACAACACAACTGCCAGCAACTGTTAAATACACTAGACACAAGACACCAGTTAAGGGTTATTAAACCAGTTATCACCACCCTTTAAAGAACACACGTCACTGGCTGGGTACTCTCCACATTCCGGAGATGCAAACAGAGTTAGTGAGTGGCTATGGAGCCAAGGACTAACACTTGGATTTAAAATGACATTATTTGCATGAGGGTGTGAGTAAGTTTCCGTGGTATCAGCTCAAATCTTCAATGGGCAATTCTGAAGTCAACCTTCAGACAGACAAACACCATGCCACCCCTCCAGGACCTGAGAGATCAGTGGGCTACTTGGTTCTCAGACAGCCTTGCCCAACCTTGGAGGACTCCCTTCCGACAGCAAAGCACATAAGCGACACCTCAAATGAGAGGACGTCAGCCATGAGCTTTGGCTTTCCTGGAGCACACGTGAACAAGCTTAGGGGATCACTACTGGCAAGATGCGGCGGCTGCACAGTACTGCAGCTAGACAAAGCAGTTGGCTGCTCCAAGGGGAACAGAACTAGCAGACTACCACTCAAGACTGTCACATGCCAGAAAGACCTCAGACTACACGTTCCCAAAATCTCAAAGTGCAGGTTAACTATCCTCAGTTTCACACCATGATGGAACAGGCTTGTACAGTAAGAAGGGTAAAATGTAGCCTATATTCACAGGCTGGGCTTTGGTTAGTGGTACCAGTAAATGTTCCAAAATCTTCATAAATATACTCAAACTATACTGACAGGGACACAAACAGGTCACATGACCACATGCAAATAATGAGACCTTGAGCATTTACCTGGAAAATTATATTCAGACCGCACGTCCAAGGCTGAGGCAATGACCCAAAATGAGTAGGAATATCAATACTCAAAATAAAATGAGGGCCACATCTGAAAACTTTCTCAGGAAGCTGAATGGTCTCCTCTACAAAACCAGAAGTTCTCTGGAGGTAAGGTTCAGAGAAGTTGGCTGGTCTGTGGTCCTCCTTTCAACGACACTGTTTTCCAAGCCACTCGGCCTTTCAGGCTCCTCTTCATCACCTAGTCACAAAGCTGAAGCTCAACAGGGTCAGCCACATTGTCATAAAACAAGCTAGACACACACAGCAGTACCCAGATGCTAGAGTTCTGGACCATGCCAATGTCAGCACTTCTAGCGAAACAAGCAGTAAAACCCCGCCATCCTCATGATGTCATCTTGGCATCAATGAAAAGACATCCTTCACCTAAATGGATTCTCTTAAAATCCCACTTTGTCAATACACAGGTAACCTCACACACAAGCCAACTGCGGGGAACAGCAACACACGACATAAGTGAAATTTACAGTCTCAGCCCCTAGAAAAACCAAGCTGAAAACATCTTCAGTCATTTGATGAGCTATCACATTACACCAGGAAAATCCTAATCCATCTGCAAAACCTATTCAATCCATCAGAACCCCAAAGCTCCACCCTCTTTCGCACCACCCTGTTAAAACCCCACCACCGGTGGGAGCCCTCTGTTACTGAAACAACTGTAGGGTCCATTAAGAGGGTCACAAGGTCAGTCTCAGCCGCTAGGAGAGGGCAGGACTCCACAGGGACAGGCTCTTTAACCATAATGCAACACAAAAGCAAGAGTCAGAGAGCCTTAAAAATTTCATTAGTGAAGCAGCTTTTACAACACAGTCACTTTCTAAGAGTGAAAAAAGCTTTTAGGATGCATAACAACCAGAGAACGGCATTCGCTCTACTCAAGACAGACCAGAAAGGTTAACTAAATGTGGGACAATCTTTTTGCCATGTCCCATACAGATCTGGGCAACCCCCTCCTCAGAGTTTAAACAGTAATACTGCAATAAACTCTTTCATGGGGTTCACAGGGTTCACATGAACCTCAGGGGGTCAGGCTCGAAGCACCTCACACTACTGTGCTAACCGCACTCCTGTCTTCCCCAGTCTGCACCTGAACTCCATCCACCGTCCATGTATCTGCCAACCACTTACCCAGTAATGTTTCAGTCACAGAAGGTTTACGGTTTCCATTTACGCCCAATTAATAATGAACATGCTACAAATGGTGTAGCTGTATGTGTGACAGGCAGAGGGCTGTACGGTAGTTAAGTTCACACCCTTGGAACAGAGAAACTTGACCCAGCAACCTCAACTAGAATGCTGTACCGTTCATATCAACAGCCCAGTTTGACAGAACACATTTAGTGAGAAAGGAAGGCTATCAAACTTCCTTATCAACAAACCTGAGATCCAACCCCTAATTTCCATCTCGACCTCAACCTTCTCGGCACACGTCCAACAATCTGAGCACTCATTTAACTTCCCGTATCACGTTCACACTGGTGGCGATCAAAGTGATCACAGTGGTGAAAAGTCATTCATTTTCAACGGAAGCTGCCAATGGTTAGCGGTGCAATCAAGCGACACAACAAAGTTGAATAGGTCAACCTAATGCAAATGAGCAGCGACGCAGTTCAGCGATAACCAGTTCAAAACGCCATTTTCATGATGACATCTACGAGGCTGTATAATATAGCTACTTACACAAGCTAAAACCATTTTTTTTCCATTTGGCAAAAGCATTAATATTTTTCAGTTGACAAGGATAAAGTTATTTCATGGTTATTTTGACAGCCACTTACAATATTGGCCAGGAACAGATCATGTAGTGTTCCTTTAAAACATCGGATTGTGGGGTCATACAAACTATCAAACAGCTGTCTGTTAGCGGTTCAGCTGGAAACGCTGACCAGGGACAAAAATCACCGGCGGTATGAACACGGAGCACAGGAGCGTTGGGATAGGCTACGCTCACCTGAACAGATCCATGTGATGGACAGCTGGGTTTGCTTTGCACATCCTTTCCTAAAATAGGTCAGTTGTATGACTTTGGACAAATCAGCCTGCCACATATTTGCAGGTACTGCGTCCGTCTCGCAGTTTCCTGGACATTGCCATTCCATTTCGCTCACCAAAACAATCCATTTTACCAAACCCAGCTACCATCCTTCACTAATCTGTATATTTACAAGGCATCCACGCACCATCTGTGAAACGAGTTATGCCAAGAAAATCATCAGCCCCAACAATCTAGCGATTGTCCTGCCTCAGAAGTATAAAACCGCACAAAGACAGATTACAGTCTGAGCCAAACGGAAAGTTTAGTCAGCACAAAAACTGCACTTTCCCGCTCTAAATGTAGTGGAGGACCACAATGGACCAGACAGTACTAAATAGTCGTAGTCAGAGCTGTTTGACCTTAAATCTTCTGATAACAATGCCTGCCTACTGCTCTAATACCATGCTCGCACAGGGCATTTTGTGACAGACGGTGGTGATAAAAGGTCAAGGATATCATTATGGTAAAATCAGAAATATAACACCAGGCAGTTCATGGGTGCAGGGAGTGCTGAAGGTAAGCTGGTCAATATGCAAATCTGACCCTCCAGATTCCAGAGGCCATCCATGAACATGCAGATTGCCGCAGACCGCCAGCTTTGAGACAGCCTGCCCGCCTGGCTCTGCGTTTACCAACACCACTGCGTTGCTCGGCAACCAGACTCATAAGGGGAGGAGCTGACTGGAACAGAGGAACATTGAAAAATTGTAGCAGTTTTGCCTTTTATGTTCAGGCCGAAAAAATGAGAGCGATCACAGGACTATTTTAGATGGAACGTGTACAGGGCACAAGACCGATTCCTAAATCTTTAACCATCGCTGATTGCTCAGCTTTTGAAGAAGCCCTCCAGAGTACATCTAACAGTTTCTGCAAACATTTACATTCTCAAATTTTCCTGCACAGAAGGTCTACTGAGTAAAAGAAAAAAAACAGTGACGAAAATGAACCAAACTGGACGGGTGGTTCGAGGACTTTCAAAGGCAGCTAATGATTCGCTCTGACAGCCAGAAGGTCACATGATCAACTCTCTTTTTTTTTTTAAGGTTAAAACAGCAAGGTTTTGGATGCAAAAATAAAATGCCCACTTCTAAAATGTAACATGTGGCCTCTACTCACTGCAGAGATTTACTTTACAGAGAGAAACCTAGTGTTATCATTTCTGTATTGCAAAGTGTACTGAACACAAACTGTGATTAAAATGAGATTGGGGGCATGCTTTGATTTATGCCTTATTGACTCAAGCTGGATATTTGCGCATTTATACAAGTCTATATCAACAGTGCGGTGCTAGAATTCAATAAGAATGTGACTACACTTTTTTTTTTTTTTAACTCCTTCAGCAGAGCTGCCAGCGATACAAAGTCATCATTTTCACTCAGATTCACATCCATGCCGAGACTGGCCTTAAATGTCACTGAAGCAACAGGCATCCTCAAATGGATGTCAGCCAGGCAGGTGACATAGAGACCAGAAAGGCAGCCACCTGTAGACAGCTCCCCGGCCAGTCCTGCTGTCAAGCAAACCATCCTGAATGTGAAGCATCAGGCAAAGCAGACGGACTCACCCAATCACGATGATCAAGTAGCAAGCAAACCACTTCTCCTGCAACCTTTTAAACAAATCGCTCAGACTTCCCCCAAAACCATCAAGCTGACTGAAATCACATTCTTCAGTTGTGCCTTTGCTTCTTAGGGTGCAGAACCCGAGAGTACTCAAAAAAATAAGGGGGGGGGGGGGTTAAAATTAATGTCCAAGAGCCAACTAAATTGGCAGGGGGTGGGAAAAAATTGTAAAGGCAAGCAGCCTTTTGCATGCTGTTTTTCAAGCTTCAAACCCAGGGAGTTTCCCAAACCACCAGGAAGCTGGACTCACCACCAGCGGCTGGCAGACGGACGCTGATATCACCCTGGAAGCTGATTCGTCAACCGATATCAGAAAGCGATTAGTGCTATCACAGCACCAGACACCGGTGCGGTTGATTGCACAATAAAATCCATGATGACTGACGTGTTCCAGGGTGTGGGGTGATCACATATGCCCAGGATAGCCCATTCCTGCACATCCCCCGCCTCCCACAAGAACAAAAGAAAATTTGTGAGGGCCGGTCAAGGGCTAACACTGGAATCACTATAAAACCAAAAGCATCTGTTCCTGGCTCCTTGAAGAGCATCCTTCCTGGCTTCAGACCCAGCTGCGCCAAAGGTGAGGGCAGATGTACTCAGCTTTGGGGCTAATGGGGAGCAGAAGGGACACACACTCTGAAGGAGCACATGAAACCAGAGAAGAGCTCCTAAACAGCTGCCCGCTACCCAATCAGGGCTCAAATCACCTTTGGCCTTGGCAGAAAGGCACTTCCAATGCCATAAATGGTTGGATTCAGGTGCCCAGTTACTGAACATCTCTCCGTGACAACAGAGGCTGTAATGACGTTAAAGCCACCCACATCTAGCATTCAGCGGTCAGAAAATATGCTGTAAAAAATACATATTAAATGGCTTCCCTCCACAGGCCTGTTGCTGGTTTTTGAGACTACTGTCTGGCTGTGACCCCTAACATGCAGCCAGTTCTGCCGAAATGGTCCCCAGAACAATGCGGGCATGAGACATACGAACTACTCTAACACAAGCATGCACCCCAACCACAGGGGTGGCCATCCCCTGTAGCAGCATCACGACCAATGAAACGATTCCTTTTAGGTATCCTGCAACCTTTTCGAAATAAAGCAAATCATTGGTTCTGAAGTACTCAGTGGTACGACTGTCTCATACCTAGAGAATTCGGGTTCAAATCTCACCTCTGCTGTGTATGGGGAAGTTGCATGGGTTTCCCCCCATTACACACACTGAAGACAGCTAGGTTAACTGGCATCTGAAAACTGCCTAAACATTTGGTCGGGTGCATCTCTGGATACACACAGGTCCACCTTCCTCACTCTCTGGCATAGGGATCAGGCTCACAGTCACCTTGTGCAGAATAAGTACTGCGGTAAAATTAGTTGCACGATAGCATTGTGCGATCAATGGGTTCAAAAGGAACGCCACATCCGTGGCTCCTGAGTACATACAGGCTGACAGGCACAGTCACAATCCACCTCACCGGGGTGACATTTCAGCCAAACAGAACACCACGACATCTATCACAACCCACCAAGTCCACCACATAAACAACAGCAAGCTGAAAACCCATTCCTGTGGAGTGGTAACGCCCACACAGGGCAGAGCTTAATCTCAGATGACATCCAGGTGTCCCAGAACCTGACAGCATAGGACAACATGAAGGTTTCGCATTCTTTACTGTAGAATCTAAAGCCAAAGCTCCTTCCTGCCACAGAAGATGACAAAATGGAGGAGGAGCCTTGATTAAAAGCACAAGCTGCCAAATAACCATTCCAGCACAAGTCAGATGTCAGTGCCACCCCCCATCATATCTAGGGCCAAGTCTTCCAACAGAAGACCTTGCAGATCCAGTGTTTTATGCCCCCTCCCCCAATCAAAAACTCCCATGAAATTGAGCAAAGGCAAGCAGAAAAAGCGAACATGAGAATCTGTGCACCTGCCACACCCCCCCACAAAAAGTCCATCTGGGCCTCTCAGCATGACACCCAGCATCAATGGCAAAAACCTGAATGAAAATGTAATTATTCCCACCACCCGAGTGATGCTGCTCAGGCAAACTGGCTTCCGAATCTGACAGGGGTGGTCAGCCCGAGACACGACAGAGAAGGTAAAAATGTCACAGAGTCATCGTGCCTTATACTTTCCGCCACACAACAATAAGTCTACTGGCTGTTCACGGAGATGGGGAGGGCAGGGTCACAGCAAACCAGAAGAGCCTGACACTCAACACCACCTATAAAATCTGAGAACTGACCTTTCAGCAACAACTGAAGGCAGGGATGTCGTCAAATCAGCATTTAAACATTAAGAGCCCCGTGTGACCGACCGCTTTCAAGATCATTGTTATGAGCCCAGACACAAACTCCCAATGCAGATCAATCACTTCAGCCTTTTAACTGTGGGAAGAAAAAAAAAAAAAAAAGCATTAAGGAAAAAGTCCCAGCACTAGAGTGTTAGTGCCATAACAGTCATCACCAAACCTAGCGCTTGTTGTCTAAACCCACGCAAAGATATTCTGGTCAACAACAAAATATGGAAACAGCTTAATCCAAATCGAGCAGCAGGAAGCACCTAGCAAACCCAGCAGCATGGAAACGGACAGCCCACAAAAAAATGTAAATGAACAGCTGTTTCAACTATATTCGCAGGAGGTAAATGAAAACAATTAGCCATGACAGAATCATTTTGACCCCGATTTAAAATTTAGTATTACATGAATTCAGATTGGAATTCCAAAGTTCTTCAAATTTTTCCCCCTACTAGGATTATCGACTTCATTAGTAAAGCCCCATTACAAGTCTGCTTTTACAGTTGCTGTAGTTTCTTTACTTTAGTAGTTTATATATTCAACTAGACACTACGTAGGAGCAACAGTACGAGTTCATTTCATGTCCCACCTGCAGAACGCATGGCTGGACTGTTAAAGGTCCACAGCCCAAAAGCCATAACTAAAGGGCAGTCCCCAAGATCGCCAACTTCCACAGACTCTCTAAAAGCACATCAATACTATTCTCATGTCCAGGACACTAAACGTTTACATCGATGTGGACGCCACAAAACCGTCGGCTGACGGGCACAGGGAGGCCTGTGAGTGCAGTCTCATAAAGCAAGCCTCTTATTTACCAGAAATGGAGCAAACACTCAGCATATTTAAAACAACTGGAAAATGAAAGATATGATCAATTCACAGAGTACAGCTACAGTGGGCAGGCACTAAAACAGGGAAAACAGCCTGGAATGACCAAAATCAAACAATGTGCTTTACAATAGTATTTTTGTCAGTGTTTAGGGTTCAAATAAAGCCGTGGGGGCGGGGGGGGCATCTCTCCAGCAGCCACATTGCACCGCAGGAACATTAGGTAGCCTTCCATGCACGTCTCTGCATTGCTCGCCCAATTTCACTCAACATCTTAACCTACTTCTCTCCACCCCCCCACCCCCTGGCAGTGTGTAAGGCACATGGGGCGGAAAGGGCGGCCCTCACGAGCGACGGTCAGGCCTTCTGGCAGCAGGGGTTGAACGGGCTCCACCACCCAGGGATCCCAAACACCACACGAGAAACATCTGGGACAGAGCAGCCCATAGTGGAAATGACTCACAAGGAGAACAGATAAGCACACACAGACACAAGCGGACAAGAAAAGGTTCTGCTTCCATCTTAAAACAACGATTTAACCCAAATTACACTGGGTACAACATACATGCCAATTAAAGAATATATATTAATTTAGCCATCAGCTATCAATCTCTTTAAAGCTTGAGGAACTCTCAAAAACTGGATTAAGGAGTACTGGGATGTCATTGTTGAATGTTCTACTGTCAGATAATGAATTACTCAGTTCCTAACACGAGTTGCAATGAAGTCATCATTATCCATATCACTTAAGTTTTTTTCCTTTTTTTAGTGAAATGCTTGATCCATCATTCAGTACCATTTCATGGACTCAAGCACCCAAGAAAGAGAAACCAGACCCACCACTGGGCATAGTTCAGAACCATTTAACTCCTGTGCTCTATGCCCCCAGTCAGGGATCTCCTTGTACCTGCATCATCATCAGCGTACGCGTAAAGATAAATGCCATTTAAAGCCAACGGCAGGGAAATGTCAATGTGTGCTCATGGACAAATAAACTGAATAATAGTCCTATTTATATTTGTCTACTATTACTATTGATTAAACATCATAAGCTGTTAGCAATATTCAAGACAGATACAAGTGTAGTATAATAAAATTATAGCTAATAAATAAAGTGGGGAGAAGCATTTTTCCAACATCTGCTCCCTGACCCTTCTCCATCGGCTGCAGATACAATGACATCATACTGTAACTGATGGTTACAGTCTTTCACATCAAACCCCATCAGGCGAGCCTGTCAGGAGACCGCTGCGGTTTCATCTGCCCTGTTTTGAGATTGAACCACCTCAGAAATCCATCACCCCCAGGTCAGGCAAGAGAGATCCATCTGAGGTCAGCAACCCCTGACCAGCACCAGATGTCAAAAAACAAAAAAAATAATAAAACCGAGCTGGGAAAGGCAAGATGGGACACCGGGGTGGCGATGGACAGACAGAAGGCTTCTGATGGATCCCATTGCCTTTGAGTACCATCTGCAGGCTGCATTACGTAATGGATCATGGTGGTATGTTTCCCAATTCCTGATTTCCCCTTTTCCTTCTTGCAGGGAATAACAGGGCAATCACTCATACCGCAGAACGCCCCAGTTTCGACCAGTTAACCCTGGTAACCTGCCCTCACCGAGAAACGTCAAAAAAAAAACATTTCGGTTTAGAGGAACATTAATGAGTGGCGTGAGTAGATGTCTGATTCAGCCGGCGGGAGCCATTTGCCGGACTGAAGGAGGAAACCCATTTCTACACCCAGCCGGGTGGAGCAGCCAGGAGGAGCGGACACAGCCCTGCTTGCGAACTTCACCCCCGAGATTTAAAAACGAAAGACTAAAAGCCACGTCTGGCCACTGCTCAGAAACAATGACAGAATGAAACGGACGTTTAGAGACATACGTGGTGTTGTCCCATATTGTGTTAATAGCACGTAAACCAGCAGTATGTAATGGCAGCCTGCTCGCATCACCTGATAAGTAAGGTGACCAGACCAGCACTACTCTCCACAGCCTGACTGGTTAAACTGGACCCGGTCATGGGAACCACCAAATACCACCAGGGCATGCATAATTTCCTTCAACCCATTCAAATCATTTGAACGCAAACTAAGCCGTTTGGGACACGACCCGAGATATTATGAAGCCCTTACCTCTTTGATATACGCAAAACGACCCCTAATTAACCAAGTGACGACTTAAAGCATGTAAAGTCTCCTGCTCGCACGAAATATATCCAATTGTTTGCTCCCCGCCGCAAAGCGCTGCTAGTTGGCCGTTCTTTTCTCCAACTCTCTGGCACCGAGAGACCGGAAGCAACGCCCTGCCTTCTCCCCGCCTCTTCCAAATCTCAGCCAAATGGGATTGGGATCGTTTGAGCGGCAGCCGCGTCCTCCAATAGCGGCCGCGTACAGTGAGTCCTACTGTCTCTGTGGAAAATATGGAATGCGGGTGTGACTGGGCTGGTCAGTCGTGTGGAGGAAGCGGAGGACGCCGATTTTGAAGTGATTACTATGTATTTGTAGCTATCAGAATTCTGCTATTATATATTATTTATCGAATCGCCAATATTAGACTTATTCATCCATCTTCCAACCGTTTATTCTGGTCAGGGTCGCGAGAAGCCTTGGAACCTAATTTAGGTCTATTCGTTTGTTTTTCGAAAATATGTGTTTACAACACAACATCTTTTATTTTGAAAATGCAGGACCTGAATCGCAAAGATCTGCAACTTGAATTTTCTGATAATAACCTGGCGTTTATGTCTGGGCCTCAAAATACCCAGACATGCTCACAGAACTGCCCATGTCCTTTATTTCAAATACGATACCATGTATGTAAATTGGACTTTCACAAAGTTACATGTGCGCACTGATCATTTTTAATGGCGACCTGGTTGCGTTGGTCGCTTTGACGCATATACGCATGGTAAGGCTACGCTACTCTTAATATGTATGACTTTCCATCTCTCCACATTGCTAAACGATAGTAACCACAAACGCAGAACAGTGCAAACAGTGCCCTCTATCGGTTTCGCAGTTTAACGTCTGTTTTCACCGTACCCTCAATATAATCATAATTACTATGATTTTATGCACATAGAGTACATAATTACTTCAATTTGTTGTGTACACCTCATGCATAAAACATACCATGTTAAAACTATTTTCTCAGAAAGAATTAGTTTTGGAAAGACAGCCTCTGGTATCCCACAAAATCGTAATGATTCATTCAAACTTAAGCATGAATATAAAAGATTCAATCAATATAAGTTGTTATCAGATACGTGTGAATGATGTGCGTGATGTAGTTTCACAGCTTGTGCAATTCTGATATGCGTAACTGATTTTTTTAATTAGCATATACTTTAGGTGTTCTGACAATGATCAGTCATCACATAACATATTCACAGTAGAATTAGGAAAAATACTCAGAAATATCCAGCATAGCACATCAACTTTTTCTGAGAGCTAAAAACTGAGCGCACTCGCTTACTAATATGCAGTCTGCTTACATTGTTTGGCTGTAACAGGCAATATATTGATTACAAAAATTCACCACTACAGTAGCTGGTGCCGATGGTAACTTCTCCTTAACTGGAAAATGCCTCAGCCTGACTCAGCAAAAATGACTAATGATAAAGCAATTTAAATCCATTTTGAATAAATGGGAGTCCACACAGCTAAAAGGGGTAATGTGTAGTTCAGTGAATTAGGGATCTGTGCCTATTTGCAGTTCAAATCCCATGGCCAACAGAGTAATCATATCACCATTGGGCCCTTGAGTAAGGTCCTTAATCCCAGTTGCTCCAGCGATGCTGGATGTCCCTCCATTCTGACCCCAAACACTCCTAAGTTGGACGTAACTTTGGACAAAGTGTCTGCTAAATATACAAATCTGGGAGTGCACTGGCATTTAAACAGGGAGGATGTGAGGTTTTAACATCTCTATAGCATTGGCTTTACAGGCTGCGGTAATAAGTAGTGATGAGTGAAACAAGGTTTAATAATCCAGAGTGGGTGGGATTGTCCTAGATTTTTAAACCAGTATTCACTGATTTGGTTTGGTTAAACCAGCCACTGGCTGACCCACATTACAGATATAGAAAACTTCTCATGATGTGGGAAGTAAGGCTTGGTTTCTCCAATTACTCCTAATAAGGGTTCTTCTATAAGTAACTCTGAAAATCTGTCCATATCCATTTATTTAGTGTGCGACCACAAGGTGGGGTTATATTACAATTTTTACAAGAACAATATGGCTGTGTTCATGGAAAACGAGAGTCCGTTCTTTGGAGCACTATACGGCACCATTCTGGACTGCTTGTGCTTTGCTAGTGTGAGCGTCTGGTTTTTTTTGTATAAATGAAAACTCAGGACACTTGCATTTCTAAGATCCACAAATCTCAGCATGCCCTTCCTTGTAGTTTTATAATGGCAATGAAAGCACTGCAAGTCATAAATTCTTTAATTACCATATTGTTTCATGGACTATGTCATCTTTCTGCCTTAATAATTTTCACTCTGTGGTGCATCCTCACTAATTTGTGATATGTTCTTATCTCAGTCGCTTTCTACAATCTCATGAGGTCAGAAGGTGCTCCTTACCCTTTTTTGGTGTGGAATCTCTCTCAGCAGCTTTTTCCGCAGATTTCTTTGGAGGGTCAAAGGCTTGCTTCATCTGCGCCACCTTCACAGCCTGCTCACCCCTCCGCACCTCCCCAGGTCTCATCCAGCTTGGCCGCTTGCTCTCCTCTTTTACCTGAACGGTCTCCTTGCGGGACCCAGAAACAGCCTGGGGCCTGTGAAGGACACCACCCTCAGAACCTGCCAGGCTGCAGAGCTCAGACCGGGTGAACTTTGAGCTCCCTGGGTCAGCTGTGAAAACCCACTCTGCCACCCGCTCATCACACAGATGGAACTCAGGTCCCAAGCTGTGTGTGCATGCAGACTGTGGGCGTGCCTCTGAATCGGCCAAAAGCAGTGCGAGGTATTGTTCAACTTCAGATGGAGATGGACGTAGTTTAGGCTTTTTGGGAACAGGTGGGGGCGGACCCTTCACCCTCCTTTCTGAGGTGTAGGGCGAAGCCCCCAAGGACGATATGTTGTAGCCTATTAAATCTGAGCCAGGGAGAAAGTCCACTTCTGGCAGGTGTCCCATTTGCTGACTGCCTTTATCAAAGGTTGCAGCTGTGAGTTCAGTTGCTCCTGTTTCTTCTGCATTATCGTGGCTCCCTAAACCAGTGTGATTCTCATCATGTCGTCTCCGCTGTCTTTTCTCTGACTTCAGTGGAGCAGCATTTGTTAGCTCAGCTTCAGATCGAATGGAGATTAAACCCATCTGAGCAGCATCCCTGGAGTAATCTGCTCTGGTGACGTCAGATCTGGTCGCATCGTCGCTGGCAAGGTCTGATCTTTCATCATAGGGGGTAACAAAACTGAGAGAGTGTGGCTCACTCTCCCATGTCACTTGTGGATCCTGCTTTTTATATTTATGCTTAAATCCAGGCTGGGATGGTGCAGGCCCTTCTGAATGAGGCTTAAAGTGTGTTAAGTGCTCTGATGTGATTCTAAAGGAAGCTTCAGTGTTTTTCCCAATGCTGCTCATTAACACAGGATCCCCCTGTCCCAAAGAACTCACCTCTGCAGGCTCCCTGATTGGTTTTTCTAGTGAGTCCAACTCGCAGGGCTTCACTTTGCTGCTGTCCTCCCTCTTGCTATTAGAATGCATGTGACGCCTCGAAATCCCCTTGGCCTCTAAGGCTTGTATGTACATGTGAGGCATTTTGGGCTTTTTTGGAACAGGAGGCGGAGGACCTTTAGCTTTAGCCTTCTTCTCCAGTGAGACTCGATCATATGGGATACCCAAGGAGAACGTGTCAGCCAGGTCTTTTTCTACTTCAGAATGGATTTTGGTTTCTGGTGGGCGAGAGACATAACTGGCGGCATCTTTGAGTCTTTCATCCCACTGCGATAATCCTGTCTGTTCCATTTGCTCATGACCTTCAGGTAGGGCTGCATGACAGAGGAGACTGTCACTTGTGACCTCAGTTTCTTCAGTCTCTATGTCAACACGGCTTTCCAAATGGACGTTATCCCCATCAGATGTATTTGTATGCCTGTTCTCTGAGGTAGTCTCCACCGCTGTATTTGTATCTTCAGTTTCTGGTAAGGTAGAGACAGAACCTGCTTTCTCCATTAAGCATTTTGCCTGAATGACCTCTGAGCTGGACACCCTATCCGCCATATTCGTTCCGCTCCTCTTTGATGGAGGGGTGGTGACAACAGAGGAATAATCAGACTCTTTCCTCATCGTCGCCTGTGCAGCTTGCTGTTCATTTTCATGACTTTGTGGTGTTGGAGGACGTGCTGACAGAGGGCTGGATTGTGCTATTGTAGACAGTGATGAAGCCAGGGAGTTAGCGCTTAACCCAGCGCCGCCCTCTTCTGATTGGCTGGACCTTACATACTCTGTGACTGCTTTTGATGCTTGCTCCTCCTCTTCTCCTTCTGTCTCTTTCCATTTAGCCATCACCTCTATGGAGCACGGGTAATGCCCTAAAACGGTAGTCGTGGGATTGACTGCATCAGCATCAAAGAATGGCTCCACCAGCTCTTTGAGGGAAGGCACAGGTGAGGCTCCTGTCTCAACCTTTTTTTCTGGCCAGGCTTCAGCATGTGGAAGGGGAGAGGAATATGGGCAAGAATGCCTTGGCTCTATTTTTGAAATGGCTTCCATCTTTGGCGGTTGAGGGACAAGAGTAATACTATTTCCACATTCTTCACCACCTTGTAATGCCCCACACTGTACTTTTTCTATTGGGTCTTTTTCAAGTCCAGAAGAAAAAATAAGCTGCTGTGAAGCAGGCTCGGCTACTGCTGAAGAAGACTGTGTTCTTCCAGCAAAATTAATTTCAGGAACTGAGTCACTTTCACCAGGACGCTTTTCTAAGTTCCCTGACATGATTTCCATTGCTGAAGGAACTGACATCGTTTTTTGTCCTGGTATGTCGTGAACGAATTCTGGGTACTTTGCTTTTCCGGTGGCACGTTTTACATTCGAGGCATTTGAATTTGCGACGTTGCCTGTTGTAGCTGGTTCCCAAGCTTCTGAGAAAGTTAGTACCTTCGTGGGTGGAGTGAGTGTAGCACTGAGGTGGTCGTGTTCTTCTTCCCATTCGAAATGTTCAGCTGTGTTTTTAAACTCATGCTCCACATCACGTGTAGGGGCTGGTGGACAGCTTGAAGCAGGGTTTGATCCTTTTGGTGCGGAGGCGGCCAGCGCTTTACCAGAAACTTCGACCTTTTTTACATCGCTACCTTGCACTGCCTTGCCGCGTGTGCTGCTCTCAGATTTGCTTGTCGACATTGTCTTATGGTTCTTTTTTACGCCCTCACGTGGAAGATGCTTTTCATGTCCCTGTTTATCTGTCCTTTCCGCAGTCACTGCAGATGCCTGCCTAGTTGTGTTTATTTCAACAGCAGCATCTACCTTAGCCTCTGTGTTAATCAAACATCTATCAGCAATCTCAAAGGTACATGGCATTGTTCTTTCCTCAAGGGAACTGTCAGAAGAAGTATGGTTCTTATCGTGCTGCCTGGAGTCGTTTCTTATCTCACAAACAACTTGTGGCCCGACCATCGTCTTTGTCTTTACTGCCTGTAGATGAGGTTCATTTAATTGCAGTCCGGGATCCAAAATGACGGTTGGGGTCTTCTCAATGTCACAGGGACCTGGAGGTTTGAGGTTTGACCTACTTGCAGAAGATGACTCAAGGGTGTCCGCACCAGTGTCATCTCTCAAATCCAGATTAGTTTCTTTGGCCTGGTGTACTGCTCTTTCATCAACTGTGGGCTCTACGCATGTGTTTAGCTTCTCCTCACACTGCTCATCAAGCTCCCTTTCCCCAGTTTCTAGCTTGGGGGTCACAGTCTCAGTTTTGTTACTCTTCTGTGATGGACACTCCTTTTGCTTGACTTCAGTGGAAAATACGTAGAATGTTTTTGTTATCTCAACTACCTTAGGATCAGGGATGACTGGTAAAACACCTGCAACATTGCTATATTCTGCATCATCATGGTCACAGATGTTCTTCTCTGTTACACTTCTGACTTTATGGCCTGGGGGTTTTGCAGCTGCATGAGTTGGCTCCATCTGAATAGGAGGTAGGTCCTTCAAGAACTTGCCCTGTGTATATAGATCCATCCTAGGAGAATGCCAATCAGATGTATCCACATTGTTGTTGTCTGGAGTCAACTTATTCCTTGCTTGTCGGCCTTCTTCTTCTGCCAGAGTTTTAACTCCAGTCTGCTGCTCTCCGAAGCTTTCTGTTAGTGAAGTTGGAAATATATCAGCAGAAAGCATGTGGTCTTTAAAGTTTTCCACCCTTTCCTGGCCATCACTTTCTAATCCTGAGTGCCTTTGTGGGTGATGAGAGGGCTCTGGTTTATCTTTGGAATGCCACCCTGGTGTACCTTGACTGGCTCTGCCTCTGCTGCCTTTAAGGTCAGTTTTATCCCTCCATGGACTGTCTGTTGGAACAGTGAGAGTAGAGCACATTTCCTTGTATGGTTCCTCTCCAAGTGTCCAAGTAACTTGGTCCTGTTCCACTTTAGTGTCAGCCACCCTGCCATCACCATTGTTCTCCAGATTCTTAGAGTTCATGCCATTTCTCTTCTTATCCCATCCATCAGGTGAGGATTTAGTCTCTCCCCCTTCCAAGAAAACAAAATTGTCTTTGATAAAATCTTTGTAGTGTTCCTTTCTGTCGGAGCGACAGTCTGCTTCCAGGTCCAGACTATTGTTTCTCTCCAGTGTGGTTTCACCAGCCTGAGGGTTTGCAGCATAAATGTTTTCCCCCAAGAGTTGGCTAGTCTCTGGCTGCTTTGAAATCATTTGAGAAAATCCACCTCTCCCATCTCTTCCCGGGCTGCCTCGTCTGTGGACCTTCAGTTTCCTATGGTCTCCCTCATCCCTGGTCTCACTGGCCGCTGCTATCGCCTCTCTCTGGGGCTTCTGCTCTCTCTTTAAGTCTTGCCCCGAGTCCTTGTCCTGTGCCTGCCCCATTCTCGTCTGTGGGACAACAGAAGATAACTCACGGTTACCCTCCACGGTAAAGTACATGCCACTTCCCTGTGATGAAATGAATTTGGCGTGCCAGCTCTCTCTCTCTCTTTGACACACCCCTCTCTTTTACCCTCTCATGTCTGTTTACCTTAATTGGAAATAGTATAATTATACCTACTTTTTCTACATATTAGAGCTGTGTTATTTACAAAGTTAGAAAGTGACTAGCTAGGTATTCTCTCTTCCTCTCTCTTTCTATCAGTATATCTCTGTTTGTGCTGTCGCCCACCACACTGCTGTGGAGTCTATAATTAAAATCTGCCTCATGCAGTGCGGCTAAACAACTGCCTCTGAGTCAGAGGACGAAATGGGAAATGACAGCTGGATAACAGATCAGTCACAGGTGCACCAAAGGTACAGGGTTAAAGTCGTTCTTTTCAGGAACCGGACTCTACTACTTGTTTCATTTGCAATTCACATTTGCATGGCTCTGTTGACATTCTCCTGCTGTGTTTAACCAGTGGGAACTGCTAGCATCACAATAGCTGTAGTGTAGTTTATTAGAGGGTGACAAGTACATTAAATTAGCTGCTTTTTCATCCATACTTTTCTCCTCCAAAACACAGAACACAGCTGATGGAGATAAAAACGACGGTGAAATGTGGCATCATGTGACATGTACTCCAGCCCTATTCATGTTTGCCATCATTTTCGCAGAGGTCACCTCATGGCTAATTTGGTGCCAGAGCTCTGAGAACCTACCTGATTTTGGTGCATTCCATTCCAGCCAAGGGGAATTGTGGGTAAGTCTCCTGGCTACTGTGTGAAAGTCCCCAAAGGTTCATGTCCAATGAGCAGCAGGAAAGAGTACTGTGAAAATCACAGTCGCAATGTTATGACTGTAATATTCTTAAGGGGGAACTTAGGACGTAGAACCAAGGGTCTGGAATGAATGTGCTAATAACTTTATTAACAGACAACAACAAGAGCAGTCCAGCAGGCTGCTTGACCCAAAACTTCTGTGCTGGCCTCATCTAGACACGTGACCCAGAACCAATCAGCATATAACACTTAATTTACTATATTCCTCCCCCTTAAATGTGATTCTTCCCCAAAACAAAGTTACTGTCTGGTCACACACATTACTCAAATGTCAGTCCTTTCAATGCAAAATACTCCATTAAAGGTAATGACTGCCTTTGTTTATTCCCTTTATAAATCAAGCCTCTGGGGAGTTACCCAAATCCTCTCTGAGCAAACATATTGAACATAAACATGTACACAATCTTGAAGACCATCGTAGGCACTGAATATGTTTCACAATGTATGCAGGATGGTAAAATAACAACACATACCGATATACGTGGCCCAGATAGGTTACCAACTGGGTCTGCAGAACAGCTGGAAACCAGTGCTCTCAACCAGAAACGTTGTCATTTTGTTTAGTGAGCTCCAATACAAAAACAGTCTTACATAGGCTTTAAAGGCAAGCAACACAAATGAAAGCTGAGGTCACTCTCCATGCTGCGGGGTTTCTGTTATGTTTCAGTTCCTGGCAGTTGAGCAATGACTACAGAATCTCTTTATCATCCCATGGGGCGACAGATGAGGGACCCTGAAATCAAGTCCTGCAGCTTTCATTCTGCTTCCATCCCCCTCATCTCTGCCTCTCCCACTCCACTCTTTCCCGCATTGCTTATTTTCGTTCCGGGCCTCCGTGGCTCCATGACTGAGCCATGTGCCATTTCCTTCTGTGACCTGGGCTTGGGTTAAACGACACCCCCATGTATGGTGCAGTTATCGCAGAGACATCTCCTGGGCTTCCCTCACTTTGTGGGACATGAGTAGCTCTTCGGAACTTTTATAAAGTCCACAAATGATCATATCGGAAACTAACAATAAGGTCCTGAAATCTGGCAGAGTCATTTGAGGGCAGGTTTCACCACATGGCCCTGAAATGCTTTTTTGTTGCCAGTTTCCACAAGCGACCTGTGCCACCAAGATTCTGTGATATCTAACGAGAAGGTTCAAGCCAGGGGATGCCACAGGGCCTCCCTAAATAGCAGAATGCTGGACACCTCAGGCAAGCAGTTATTTGTGTTAGTTTAGCCTGATAAATCATCCAGTAGCGCAGCTGAGTGATAGGACAGAACTAGAGGCATGACTGGCATTTTGAGTCCACAGCCATACAGGACCCAGTATGTTATTTTTAGGGAAAAGCTGTAAGGCCCCCCCCCCCAGCAGGCCACCTGAGGAACAGCTGTGTGTCTGGCTACAGCCTTACACACTTCCCTCATTGGGGTTAACTCAGTCTGACAGACTACCAGATTCAGTGTGGTTTAAAAAATAACAAAACAGCGTTCACAGGAACTGCTGAGAATGTGTAGCATGTATAAGAGGTAAGTACAGAGGACCACTGAACGACATGAATGTACGAAAAGGTCTTCTAAAACAGCAATGTGAAAAGGAACATAGCTATGCAAATTAACATTTGCAGAGGCACATTCTGAATGCATGTTCACAGCTCCTTCACCTCATGGCCCCCAGCAGCCAATCGTGATTGTGTTTATCCGGGGCATGTGACCATCTGACAGTGAAGACATGTTAGTGCATTCCCAGGATGTGACACCATGATATATATTCTACATTGTAGCTAAGGAGAATTCCTGCTTTAGTCCAAATCTGACATGTATGACTTCTTCATTAGATCATTCAGTCTAATTTATATGAAATGACCATGTGTTTTACAACATGAAGACAGCATAATTCCGAATCAAATTTCATCTGAAACTCATGTGGACATTTTACCAACAAGAAAAGACCGCAGAAGCTTAGAACTTCCAAAAAAAAACTGAAGCTTGCCTACGAAAGGTCTCCAGGTGGAAACACCAGCCCACCTGGAAGGACACTTGATAGCCAAGCTTTCTGAAGCTGCCCCCACCTCGACAAGCCTGAAGAGACTACCATCTTCAAAAAAAGCCACCAAGACCAACTCGACTTGCCCCACAGAGCCGCGTGCAAATTCTTAACCTGCATTGTTCCACATCCCAGCCCAATAGGTGTGTCCATTAATTCAGTTCAATTATATTTATATATCACCTTTAACAAGGAACATTGTCACAAAGTACTTTAAATAGTCCCAGGCCCAAGGTCCCCAGAGAGTAAGCCAAAAGCAACAGTGGCAAGGAACATCTCCCTCAGTAGGAAGAACCCTTGGGAAGAACCACTGGGAGTTCCCATTACAATCATTTGCAAACAGCATCCCCTGACCTCCCTGGGTTTCATCACCCAGGCTGAGATGAACAATGCAGCCTGTGGTGGCTCACAGATACCCAGATGTCCAAAGGCTCCAAGTTGCCCCTCCACCTCCTTCTAACCAAGAATCGTGTGAATTAACGGCCAGGCTAGGTTTTCCTCCATCTCCCACTTTGCTTGTTTCAGGTGTTAGGCTGCCATCTCCACAGCACAAGCCATCAAACTCACCCCTGGTAGGTAGCAGTTGCTTCCCTGTAGATCTCCCCACACCTCTGGAAATTCAGATCCCCGTCTTCGGACCCGCTTCCTGCTCCGGAGAGACTGGCCAGCGTGGCCACGCCTCGGCACTGCCTGCCACACCATGAGCTCAGGCCTCATTTGCTTAATGCGACGCAAGCTCATTCACTTTTATGGTACTATCAGGTTGACTGTAATTTTCATTCAGCACTCAAACTGCCTGGGGACTTTTGTAAAGTACTGTGGCCAACAGTAAACTCCGAACATCCCAACTGCTTCCGCACCGTCGATCTTGCTCTTCTTAAAGTGTCTTTGCTGCAGTCAGTCCTCTCGGCTAATTTTGCACACCGTAAAATGATATTTCCACCTGCTAGCAAAACAGATTTGGTCATAACCATGCCTTGCTGTCAATTCCTCTGTCTGGCAAGTAGCTATATTTCATCCATTTAAACAACCAGCATGTTATAAAGTGGATTAACTCACACTTATGGCATGGAGATGATGTATGTTCAAAGGCATTCCGGTGACAGGTCGCAAAAGCGAAGCCAAACCTCCAAATGGTTGCAGAAACTCTGCTGGTTCTTCTTAAAAGGGCAGGGGGTGGTTGTTATATTTATACAGTGGGACAAAATGGCACCAGAGGGTTTGTGTTTTTTGGTTCTGACCACCCTCCTCAAACTATTCCGAAGACGGCATGGCAAAGTGTCTCGTTTATAGCCTGGGGCCATCTGAGGTCCCATCAAGGGATAAATGAAGACAGAGTTAACCAGCATGGCCCAGACACAGAAAGAGCCACCATTCTTGTATAGATGTTTAGCCTATCAGTCTCCAGCCAAGAAGAAGCACAAGACATCGACTTGGCAATAGGTCAGGTAAACAGCGAAGGGTGTGGGGTTGGTTTCATTCAGGACTTCCATTTAAGACTTCATACAGTCAGTCAAAGGGAAGTCATCAAGTGCGTTTCTATGATTTGAGTCAATGTCATGACCAGCGTGGAATAAGAAGTTCGATAAGCAGCAACAGCGGTTCCCTCTTCTGGAAGATCACAGTTTGTTTTTAGCCGTTAGTGAGATGATCACGTGTTGCCATGCAGCGTGTAATTTATGCAGAAGAGTCTTGAACACATCATATACATTTTGTCAGCAATGATAAAAGTTTATTTCCCATATTCAATACATACAGAATGCTGCTTTTAACAAACGTAAAAAAGTGCATTATGCCTCAACAAAGTAAATTTACATTGATTTAAATTAAAAAAAACCCAAGTAAAAAGGAAAGAACATGAAAATGTCACAATTGTCATCCACCTTTAATATGAATGTTTTTATGGCCTGCAGTTAATGTTAATCACAGGCCACATGAAGCCACACACCCGTATGGATATCAGGATGACTGAATCTCTGTCTTCCTGCAGGATTGATGAGGTCATACTGTAATCACGTGACTTTGTAATGTTCAAAGTATCTGTTTCCCAAATATCTGCACCCCAGCTTTGGACAAAAAAAATAAAAATAAATAAATAAAACAGCAGTTAGTTTGGGGGACTTTTATGAAAGTTATTCTCCTCCCCAAAATGGTAACCTGGTACCAGAACACCTATCAACCACATTATCCAGATGTCACCATACTCATCCATCACAACGGAACGGTAACAGGAGGACAGCTGTGACCGGCACCCCCTAGTGGACACACCAACTAAACCATACAACACGTTAAAGGTATGATAGCACCGTGGTGCACGTGCTTGGGGCATCGTGACCAAAGGCACTTAGATTTGTGCATAACAAAGGTGTGTCGACCAGGAGGACGCAAAGGGAAGCCCAGGCAACCCAAACCCACACGTTGATGCACAGTGTCTGGTACGGACGGACCCACTGCTCAAACCGAAGACTCTGCTGAATACTTTAGGGGTCTCCTCTGTGCACGGTCGTTCCATGCCTCAGCCTCTGGCCTCTTATCCACACTCACACAGGCACGGATGAATATGCATATGAGAGTGTGAAAGTTACGGTGGCCAACTTCACCATCATTGGACCGCCACGAGATCTGTGCACCATATCGAAAGGTCATTTAAACCACTGATCCTTGGCGAATCCAGGGATTCTTGCTTGTGTTGGGGGGGAGGACACATTTTGCACTCTGAATGCATACAGTGAGTTGAAAATAACATCCAGCTCCATATTTATGCAGATTAGCTCTAAAGAACATTCCTGTCATCTTTTACAGCCAATTTCACACACACTACAAATAAACACTTGGCCAACAGGACTTTGTATTTCATATACTACACTCATTAGACATTCTGTATCTAAATACTCATCTTTTGTATATAATCATTACACACACACACACACACACACACACACACACACACACACACACACACAAAGGTAGTGGACAAGCTGTGTAGTTTGGCAGGTTCCTAGGGTTCCGTGTGCAGCAATGAGGCACAGTGTTATGCTGTGGGTTATTCAGACTGTTACTCTTCATCGTTCTGACATTACTCTTCATTGTCTTGTCTGCATTTCTGTTGTCATGAGTCTGTTGGGCCACTCGCAAGTAAGAATTTCACTGTACCCAGAACATGTGACGATAAGAACACCTGAAATCTTGAGATGCCACACTGTCCCACCAAGAAGCTCCACACCTCAAACACCAGAGCTTCAGGTGCTTCCACCAGACCCCGGATCTGGCACTATGTCTTCAAGGCGCGTACTTCACAAAGCTGTCCTGCATCGGACACCTCGGTCGTCTGCAGAGCTGCTAGTAAAGTCGACAAAACCCTAAACACATCCTCCTCTACCATCAGCGACGGCTTTTCGTTGATAAACAGGGCTAACACAGATGAGAGAGAACCTCATTCTCCACCAGTCGGCCAAAAGTAAGACTGGATCATCTCTGGGGTACAGCATTCCGATGAATCTCCTCCAGTCAATACCAGTCATTATGTGATGACCTGTACAAGCATATGGGGGGTGAGGGTAGCTGTCCTGATCGTTTAGCTTTTTCAGGCCTTCAAGTGACAGACACACGAGCTTTCTAGCACCAAAGATAACATCAACAGCAGGAAACCTCTGAATGTTGAGGGGCATTTGAATTTGAGCAGTCTGCTCGGCCCGGCAGAGGTAGTCCTGCGAGAACATAACCAGGAGATCCCAGCAATTAGCAGAGGTCCAGATCTTCTCCGTTGCATGCCATCCTCTGCATGTGTTGGATGAATTTGTGTCAAAAATCATTGCTGAATCCCTCCTTGACTAGTGATTGGATGAACTTGGATGAAACTGATCAGTCAGAGGAGGGGAAATTCCAAGTAGACAGAAATGAAAAAGACTGAGACTAAAGATTCAGAATGGTTCATTCATGTCCTATAGACTCACGACCAACAGAGCTATGGTAATGTAATATGAAAACGGCTCATGTAGGAGACCGATTAAGGTACCGGACTTCATACTAGTAATTCACAGTATCAAACCCCAGGCGGGAATCCAGTATTTCCTTGAGCAAGACTGCTACAGTCAGATTTTTCACCTCTGGTCTAGAAAATGGTATTCTGGAAGTCTATAAAAGGCTGTAACATCGTAACCAGAAGAGTTTAACGCTGTTAGAGTTGATCCAACACACATTTGTACCAATCTGTTTTCCTCCTCCTGGCTGTGAAGGTGTTGTAGATCTCCAAAAGCATCTTGTTGTTCGTCATTAATGAGTTATTGAAATGTGCTCTCATGTCCATTACAGGGCATCTTTTGTGCCATTCATAGCAAACTCGTGTCCTTATTGGACAGGAGATCAGTTTGGCACTTGCAGAGTGTGACTGAAAAAGTTCTGGTCTAATGAATAAGACATGGAACTTACTAACAATTCTAACAGGCCTTTTAACCTTCCTTTCCTGCCTAGTTCAGAGAATTATATGTTATATTATACCTGGCCATTGCATGGGCTACAATTACCACATCAAGCAATATAATTAAACTAAGTACCAGAATGGACAATAAATCAACCACCAAGCATTGATTATCTTATCTACAGGCTCTCAAAAGTGATTCACTACTGTTACACCAACCGTCCTGGTACTTGGAAAGCAGGAGTATAGTAAAGCTGCACCAGGAAATGGATAATTGAAACAGGAAGTGACAGCCATGTCCAGTAGGTGCCTTTGGCTGCACTTGTGATACAGCGAGGAGGTCCTCCACATGGGCTTTTCTTGCAGACATTCAATGGGTTCTGTTACATAAGCCCATAACCCACAGATCACTCGTTTTTTTGGCTTATCTAACATTATTTGTCATCTGGAATTCTAAGAGTACAGATTCCATTCACACTCCCCCACCCAACATCCATGTCTGTGGGGGGAATGGGGGTTGGGCTATGCAATCAGCTAACAATCAGGCGAAATGGCAGTACTTCCTTTGGCTCCTTATTAGGAGCTCTGTAATATGCCTGGGGCAGGCTTAGGACAGAACTGCGAGATGCTGGCCAGCAGCCGCTATTCCCTTGGCTGAGGGTCTCCAGAGGGGAGGTTTCCTGGTGAGTGGGTAAGGCAGCCCTGCTTTGCCAGGGAGCAGGACTGCTTGAGCGCAGAGGGCATCATCAGCCCAAGCTTCTGCAAGTCAGCTTCCGTCCCAATGAAGCAAGGCTGCCTGCCCAAGCCTGTGTCTATCTCCATGCCTTCTAAAGGGGCCACACCCTCTACATCCATCCTCTTGGGTTGTTTTTGAACCACAACTGCCTGGGCGTCCCCAGATGAAGATGGCCGGTCCGACCCAAGACTGAGCTCCAGCAGGTTCAATTCACTGGTAGCAGAAGCCGGGCGGCATCCACCACCTCCCTCCTTTTTTTCATCCTGCTCGTCCTCCTGAAGCTCATCCATGTTGTCGGCCTCTAGGGGGCAGCGTGAATCCCCATCACAGCTCATGGACGATGCCAGCTGCTGGTGGTAGGTCTCAAGATGTAAGGCTGGGGGTGGGGCCAGTGCTGCATGACAAAGAGCTGGGGCGGGAACTAAGGTGTTCTTGGCAACGCCACAGAAGCGAGAGGGGTTAAGGCGACGGGTCCGATCAGTGGTGGCTGCCTTGTTCACACGACCAGGCAACATGCGATGGCCATCCATACAGGCCTGGTAGGAGGGCTTAACTTTGTAAGGCTTCCCGATGCTAGCACTGTCCTAAACAGAAGACAAATGAAGAGAGACAGATGAGGGACACGCCTACAAATGTCTAATTGGAGGAACACAGAGCACATGGCATGACTAACAAAGGCCTAGAATCCATCAGCCAGAATCACAGAAAAGAAACCAGGTGCTTTAGAAGCTTGAGTGACCAGCAGGCTTGATTTGCACATCCGTGGTTACCATTTAAAGAAAAAGAAAAAAAGCAATAAAAACACAAAATTTTAGTCTTGTGTCAGCTGAGAATCTCAACAGCCTCTCTGACTGCCCCCCCCAAAGGGATATCCACACAAAGATATATATATAAAATAAGGAAAGCTGACCAGCTGAATACTCACATCAAAGCCAGACGGACAGCTCCGCTTGGCGCTCAGTCGGTTGCTGTTGTTGGCGTTCTCATTGTTGAAGCGGTTTCGGCCACCCAGGGAAGCAGAGCCTGATGCCAGCCTCTCTCGGCCTTCTTCGGCGGGCCCGCCTCCTGTCTGGGCCGCCTCTGACTCCTCCCGCACGAGCTCATCTTCGTCCTCTTCCTCCACGGTGCTGAATTCCAGCCGGGCACGCAGCTCCTCCAGAGGCTCCCTGTGCAGATGAACCAGGGGTCCCCCGCGGCCACCGAAGCCCCCGTCATCCAGCAGAGCATCCCTCTCCACATCCTCCACTTCAATGAAGACTGTCGGGCCGGCCGGTACACGCACTGGGGTGGACGGCTCGCTGTCCAGGGCCGTGTCGGAGAGCCGTCGAAAGCAGTAGTTGAAGTTGGGGGGGTCTGCGGGGTCCACCTCAGTCCCAACGGCCCTGCAGGAAGTTCCTCCCCAGGCTGGTAGCGTGGTGTCATCATCTGGTGTGTCAACACCGTGGCACTGGGCCGAGCCTTGAGGCCCATCTGGACCATCGCCATCTGGGCCGGAAACCCACAGCTTGTTGTGCCGTTGCTTGCTGTGAGGAGGACAAAGTCGTGGATAGATTATATACTATAAACACACCCACAGCACGTTCAGTTATATACCTAAATAATTTTTCTTCATGATATTTAAAACAAGTACTTTCTGGGGGGACAAGGATCTTAGATTCCATCGGATTATTCTAATTTCCTGTGCATAAAAAGGTCACGGCAAAGTTTATTTCACTTTCAACTACAACAGGAATGAAACATGCAAGCACGAACTCTTTTATGTCTCCCTCTAGTGGTAAGACTGACAATCAACGCTGTTAATGCCACAGACAGACTCACCTGGCGTCCAGGATGCCCTCATAAACAGCCAGCTGCCTCATGAAGCCAGCGTTGGGACAGGCAATGCTCCTCTTCTGCTTGACGAAGCTGTAGGCCTTGTCCAGCGACCAGCCGTACTCCTTCATGGCGTAGGCAATGACCGTGGAGGCAGAGCGGCTAACTCCCATCTTACAGTGGACCAGGCACTTAGAGTGGTTCTTCCTGACGAGACATTCAGCGGCCATTTACAGTTTAACCGCGCCTGCATGACATACACTGCAGATCTTCCCCAGCAGCCTACTACGATACATTTCAATTTCTGAAATGATCCTTCACTTGGTATCGTGGATAGGAAGTCTTTTCTTTTTTTCCCCACATACCCCACTTTCCTCTCCATGAGAGAGACACACACACAGGTAAAGAAGAATTTGGAGACAGAGGGTGAGGTCAGCTTGCTCAAGGGCCCAACAGTAATATGAGCGCTCTGTCAACCGCAAACTCACACACCTGCCTCTAACACAGCTGGAAAGACCTTTGCTCTGCGCCGGCACACCCCCCCCGCCCCCCGAGCTTACTTGGCTTTCACGATGAAGTTGTATGTGTCGTTCCAGTGGCCCAGCAGGTCAGCGGCCTCCTCGTCGTAAACCCGGATGTTGTGGTAGGCGAAGGTCCCGGGAAAGAAGTTGTCGATCTCCCGCGTGACATTGAGGATGTAGCCCACCCTGGAATGGAGGGCAACGACCACACTGTTATTCCCATTTTCTCAGGCCGCTCCCCTCCCCACGGAATCACAGCCCAGACGCCTCCTCATTCTAGTCTAGTTATTTTACCAATGCATTCTACAGTACTGCATATGCTAGCAATTCACTGTACTCACTGTACTACATAAGACAGCATTCCATAATCTACAGCTTACAGAAACAGTATATGGATGGTGTATTGAGTACTTTGCCATGGACGCAGTTTATAGAGAAGCCTCATGACTCTGTCACATTGTAGAGGTGCAACGGTAAACATCCTGAGGCGTCACACACGTAGGAGACCCTAACTCACCCTGAATCCTGGAGCTCCTCCAGGTTTGAGGCATTCCACTCGGAGCCCTGAAACAGCCCCGGTGGGCAGCAAGTGAGATCACAGATCACACGTCGCGAAAGTCACACGGCATTTCTAAACTCACTTCTACGTACACCCCCCCCCCCAGGATGCGCTCTTCAGCTCACTATAATTTCATCACATTTTTGTCATGGTGATCAGCTGAAAAAAAAACCAAAAACATTCCAAAACGTTCCGTGGGAGATGGACCAATGCTATCTTGTTTCTCCTGCACCCTCCCTTTAATGATAATTTCGTTTGCTCCTCGATTCTCAATGAAACAGGTGCTAAATGGTAGGAATTTTTCCAAAGCAACAGCATCACACATTTTATTGGGGCCTTGTTAATTATCACTGTAAACATTACTGCCAACGTGCTTTAGGGGGCAGTGCTGTACCAGATAGAGGTGATCGAAGATGGGCGTGGCCTTATCCATCTGGCCCAGGATGACCAGCATCTCGTTATCAATAAACTCCTTGTACTCCTTCAGGTTGCAGTTCATCTGCTGCTCCAGGTCGGTTCGGATCTGCACCAGAAAGGAAGATGGCAGATACAGGAACTCCCAGCCAACCCTGTCTCCTCCTGCATATCATCATTCCTCACCTCCTTGGAGGTGACGTTTTCCAGGTCCTGGGACGTCATGATGCTCCGGAGTTTGGCCCTGATGAGGCACTCCGTCCGCTCCCGTTCTGTGGGCCTAGAGAGGGCGAAGCTCTGTGTTACAACAGACCTGTGGCTGCATATGCCATTAACCGATTGAGTTCCGGCACAAAGTAAACATGGGAGGGAGCCCCCTGGTGGCAGACTGGAGAAACGTTCCAGTCTTAAAGTGGCAGTAAATGCATATGAACCTTCATAACCTTCACTGGGAGAAGCAGTGGGAAGATGATGATGATGATGATGATGATGAGAAATTAAGGCTCTTACTACTAAAATCCATATTTAAAGACTCCTTTGCTCAGCTTTCTTAAAACTCTCTGCTGCTAGCATAAACTAATCCTAAGCATCCTCTAACCGCTTATCCTGGTCAAGGAACGGGCTGAATCCTATCTCAGATAACACAGGGCACAAGGCTGAGGTACACCCTGGATGGGATCATCCAGTTCATTGCAGGGCACCACTGTAATCCCCAGGTGTGCCCTCAGGCTCTACCTGTCCGCATAGAGGGCAGGCGAGTCGGGCCGTGTGGTCTCCAGGTCCCTCATGGTGTTCCACTCATTGACGCAGCTCTGCTCGGAAGTGACGCAGCTCTCGTAGTAGCCCGTCCAAGACAGCGCCGTGCCCCCAGGGAAGTACTTGTGCTTGTGTGACACCTCACACACCTTGTGGAGGACCTGCAGAGCCGACCTGCAGTGGGACATTGGGGACCGTCACCACACCGGTCAGTTGGGCCACCCACAACACGGCAACCATCCCACCAGTGGCCCTCCGTCTCTGGGAAAAGGACCCGTTCCTGAAATGTGATATCTTTACCTCAGCAGCAAAACTAACCCAGTGAAAATAAACTTCCATCTGTCCTAAGCCCACATCCTACATTTTTATGCAGCTGGATGTTTACATTTATTTATTTTGTGGATGCCATTGTACAGCAAGGCCAATACAACACAAGCATTCGGTGATTAAGGATCGGACTTGGCTTTACCTGTAATTAGCCTGAGTATCTAATGAGGAATCAGTCACAAGTGCTAGCCTGCACCCGAGGAGCCGCTGCACAGTTCCTTACACAGGAAGAAAGGTAAGAGAGCAGCCTTTCAACCCAAATACCACAAGCATCATTCTGGTAGGCAATATTCCATGGGAGCCGTTCAGGTTTACTACCTTTCTGAATGATACTATAGCAAGCACCCAGGGACTCAAACCAGCAACCTTAAGGAAAGCTGCTACACTATCTGGCACCAGTGAAAATGTACAGTCTGGTGTAGTGTTATGGAAACTATTTTGCCAGCCTGCCGCTTGTGGCCCAGTGTCTACTGACTGATGAAGAGGAGGAGGCTCAAATCTCCCGGCAGTTTCCAGCATGGTACATAATCCCCCTGGGGGTCACCCTGCCACTCACCACATGGCCTGAACAGACACCGGCTTGAAGATGTGCGACCGGCTTGCCGTGCTCACACTGAAGCCCCTGCCGAGAGAGACAGGACAAGACGTCATGCCGGGTCTTCGGTGGAAGAAGATGGTATCTTCCAGGAAAACAGTGTGGGGAGGAGGGAGCAGTCAACAGTACAACCCAGACTCAAAGTGGGGCCCATGGTTTGACCTCCTAAAATACATTTTGGATGGCTCCTTTCTCTTATATCCAGAGCCTGGCTTCCACTTATAAGAGGGGAGTACATTCTGGGCAGCCAAGGGGAGAAGCAGCTTGATGAATAGCTCCTGTCCGTATGGTCATTGGAGCTGGTGGCATGGTTTCGTTTGTGGCACGGGTGACTCACCCGTCTCCATCCAGGTGGATCTTTGTGTCACTCCACAGTGGCAGGACCATCCCGATGGAGCAGTTTTTGCTGGGAGAAGCCACCACACATAGGCCAGGTTAGGACTGGCAGGGGTGAGGAGGGCCGACAGAATGGGGACGGGGCGTGACAACTGTACCTGTCTTTGTGCGTAAAATCCATGCCCAAAAGGATGCTCTCCTCGGTGTCCTGCCGACCATTTGTGTAGACCACGACCATGTACCGGACGCGGTCGGACTGCATGCTCTCCAGACGTACTGCCTGGGGGTGGTGACATGAGGCTGTCAAAAGTATTCTTACGTACGTATTTACATTTCTCACACACAGAGAAACACAGACACAGGCTGGCAGACGGTAAAGCACAGACAGACTGACTATTACGGTCATATTCTCACCAGCTTGATTTTGTCCTCTGAACGCAGGATATTAATCATCACCTGGAGATGCTGAGGCAAATCCCCTGGTGGGAAAGACGAAGACATGAACACATCCTGTGGCCTGCTAGTTGTTCCTGGGCTGCATAATTCATTGGCAAGATTATACATTCACTCATGGGACTGGTTTATCACACCATCACAGACACAGCGCCCTCCACTGTAATCCCTCAGCATCTCTCCTACATGGACCCGGTCAAAGGGAGGCACTGTAAAAACACTCTGAACTGGATTTGGAGGCGGAGCAGTGACCAAGTGTACAGGTAGGTGGCACTGCAGACCCCATTGAGAGATGGGCCAAAAGGAGATGGTGCTTATCAGAGGGCAGGATATGGCCATACTATGTACACGGCCTGGTTTGCTCAAGGGCCAAGCATAGGGGCACATTGTTGGCCAGGAGCCTCCTCTTAGCACCCCGAGGGGAAAGAAAACACCAAACAAAACAAAACTCTCCAGTAAAATATGTACAAACTGAAGTAAAAAGAAACAAAACAGTACAATAACTGCCTCACTGTGGTTATGACATCAGTTATAACAGATGAAAAACAGATGTCATAAAAATTCTTCTGGGAAGCAGGTGGGTCATATATAATGACTGATGAAAGATGGCTCCGCCCCTCCAGACTCTATATGGAGACACACATCTGCCATAAAAGCAGGCTGCCTGACCGAAACCTTGCACAATACATCTGTAGTGTCAGGTACACGGCACAAGCGAAAATGCCGCATTCTTAGGAATGTTCTCCGCTTCGGGGGAACTCTCTGGTTCCGCCCGGTGGTTGGTGCAGTTAGCAGAGTCTCTGCTTCCTTTGTCTGTACACACTCAGAATTTAAAGTGGAAGGATCTGAAGAATTCAGACCCTGGACCTCAGACAAAGAGCACTCTGCAGGCCTTCAAAGTTGGGGATTCAGGTGTATCTTCAGGGTCAAAAGCAGTATTATATTTATCCAGTGCTGATAAACACATGTATGTTGCAATCGGTGTTAGATTTCTTAGGAAAATCTTTATTTTTATTGTCTTTTTTTAGACCTCTCACACAAAGACACACAGGTCAGGTCTCACAGCTGAGATTAGCCAATCACAGACACAATGAGTGCCGTTCTATACCGAGCAGTCTAATGGCTGTCCCACCATCCATTTCTGGCACAAAACGCCCTCTGGCTGCTGGACCTGCACGTCACCACGCTGCCACGTAACTTTCAATAAACAGATGCCTTTTGGCCAAGAAAACAAAAATCATTGCCATGTAAAGTGAACAAACACTGAGTATCATTATGAAAATACTTCATTACAGAGAGCTGTTTTCTCATTAAAAACAGCAGATTCTAGCAGATTTCCCAGCTGTTGTCCTCACTCTCAGTGAGCAATATGGAGTTCCGATGAAAGAAGGGCCCGTCCTGACCCGATACACTTGACTTTTGGCTGGCGTAGTGTCAAAAGAAGACGGCGACACACCTTCCCACCGCCTCTGGCCTGGAGGACCTGGGCCACCCCACCCTCAGAGGCTGGCTCCTCTCTTGACACATACCGCACACTCGTACGTGAGCCTAGGGCCTGCTGGGCCGGATCGGCCAGGTTACAGCACGGTGTGACGGGGGAAAGAACAGGCTGTTTTTGTTTGATGCAAACTCTCCATCCAAGTCATATTGTGAACAAAGGCACCGTTTAAACAAAATAACTCTATATTCAATAAACTTTGTGGTTAAAGGCAGGTGATGGCCCCTGACTGTGTGTAATGCGACTCTGCGGCTAGATCCTCACTGGGCCAGCCGAAATAACGTAGGGGCTGGCGTCCTGGCTGCAATTTATTAGAATCTTGCCAATTTAGAAACAGGCCCCCAAGGGCATTTGCTCAAGCACACCCCCTGGTGGGCTCTAACTCACATTACACAATAGTCCAATATTCCAGAAAAGACACCCTGTACATGCAAATGATAATCCAAAAAGCACCCAAATAAACATCCCACCCAACACCCCGAAACCACAGCTGCTGTCACTCACCTGCATGCCGGTGTTGTGAATGGACCTTCTGGCCCGATGAGTGGGACTTCTGCCCCGATGAGTGGGACTTCTGCCCTTGCTGCAGGAGCAGAGCTGCATCCCTCACCATGAAGAAGCTCTGACTCAGGCTGGAAGATGAGGCACAGGTGATGCCAGGAAGTCTTTTCACCCCCCAGCCCGCCAACATCCACATTCCTCTATCACGCTGCCCTCTCATTTTCCCCCACCTCCCTGGTTTTAAGACCTTTAGCCCAGTTTCCATTTGTCTCTGCGAGGGCACAGTCCGCCCCAGGTGTTCCTGCTCATCTCGGGGGTGTGAAGGGCAAAGCGTCCCAAAATATGGGACCACCTGACAGAGGGGCTTTTTTGATTGGCTGATATTTACAATGTTTTACCTCTAATCGACCTGTTGCTGAGGTTTAGGAACCAGAACTAAATTCTCAAAAGGGGAGGGAGGGTCCAGGTGTGTGTGCGTATGTGTGTGTATAAAACAGACCGAGTGCCTTCTTAACCCACCTGTAATCAGTCGTGGTGTGTTGATGCTGATGCACAGATACACAGTAAAAATTTACTCAGCTACTTTACTCAGTTGAACTGTTTTACACGTGATGTTAAAAAAGCCAGATATTTCAGAGATATTTGTGAAGATGGCCCTCAACAGTTTCCAATGGATTTCAATTAAAAACATAAAATATAAATGTTACAGCACTAAAGATTAAAATTAAGTTATGCGTACTGACACTTGTCAAACTTTTCAGTGCTCAGTTTCCCTGAAAACTATGCCCTGGTGCGTACACTCTCAGAAGTGGGAGAGTAAACAACTTCCACGACGGTAATAACCAGGGTTCACCCACCCATGAGGGTAGTGCCGATCAGCAGTCATGCGGTCCCTCGTACATCACACTGGTGATAATCACCACCAGAAAGAAGAGTGACAAGTGGGCCGCATCGTGGAAATTTATCAAACGAACCTTTCAGAGAAAAGAAGAGTCCCGGACTCTGTCCAGTATTGCCAGTTTATTGCTCTGCCATCAAAGGAGAAGAGCCTCAGACAGTCTCTGAGAGTGTTCCACTGATTCGCACGCAAGCAGGTTTCTGATTCAGTGTAGCTAGTAAGTCTTTGAGCTTTTCCCCAACCCTAGGGAAGGGTCCATAGTTTCATTCTCTCTGACCTTTACCTTGAACTCCCTTTTTTTTTGGGGGGGGGGAGTTCACAGCTACAAAATATCTAACCTTCTTCTACAAAGCATTGTCTGTCTACTGTAGAACATTATGTAGATCACATACTTTTAGAAAATGTACTCATTCAATCACTCATCAGTTTCAGAAGCAGTTGCAACCTTGCAGGATTAGCTATTACTTAAAGATTGCCATCACAGCCGAAAAACCCTTGGCCGTTGCATCTGGCATCTGGAGCCACCCTGACCCCCCGCCCCATCATGACCGCCAGCATCCAGTGCATGCTGACCGCACCTTGGCATGGAGGGGTCAATAGCCCAGAGAGGCAGGGGACAGTCATAACTTTGCATGACATCGTGCCCCCATATCCAGTAGGCCACAAGGGGGGAGCTCAAAACACCAACCGATTCCCTTTTGTAAAGCCCATCATTTCTGCCTTCTGGTAGCCAGCTACTTAGGGTGTGAAGGGGCTAAGGTACGGCCCTGAGGAAAACACAGCCATGTAAGACACACCTGAGTAGCTGTTTTCTTTAAAACCTATACTGCACCTCCAATCCTGCACAATTTTTAACTCACCCACCCATTAGCTCCTTAAATCTCAAACATCTCCATACTTGAAGTACAAGGACAGACTCCAGTATTCCAGGAATAATTCACCGACAAGCAACAAAGGACACAAAAGCGATCTTCACCTCCCTTACTCAGTAAATGAACTTTCACAGCCGCAGAATCGTGCATACAGTAATATTAAATTACCGCTGGTGATAATCTGCCAGATGTATATCCGTGTGTGGTTTTGATCTCCATGTTAATTTCACCCTCTGCTGAATGAACATTATGGTGACAACTACAAACACATCATGCATTAATGTTGGGGAAGGATGTCAGTAAGCTGACCACAGGCAAACACGCCCCTACAGAACCACTGACTCCTTTGGCCTACATGTGTACCATGATTTTTTTGTTTAACTGATACACACACACACACACACACACACACACACACACACACACACACACACCTGTTATACAGATACCAGGTACAGTGTGCCCACCCCCCATCTTACATTTCACGTATCTGACTCTGCGTCAGCACAGCGTTTTCCACGAAGTGAGGAAGCCCCTTCGTTGCAGACCCCAGGGGGGCTTCCAGCTCTAGATGCATTCTTGGTTGGGCCTCAGCCTCTCGGTCTCCTCCCCGTGACTCGAGCCCGTCACCAGTCCGGTCGGCCAGCTTGCGTCCCCCGTGAGGTCACGTGTGTCCTGTATCACCGCTCAATTCGGCGAGACGCGTTTTACCACGGGGGGCTTCACTTATGGGGGGGGGGGGGGGCTACGTCAGAGCTGGAATAATAAATAGCTCAGGATGTCCAGCGTCACCTGGTGGTGCATGCCCCCCCGCAATGCCTTGGTTTCTTCCAGTTGATGAAAACCCCAGTTGGTCACCCAGGACGTGTTGTGTCCGACTGTCCGCCCACCCTCGTGTCCAGTCCAGGCTGCTCTTCCTCTAGCAGTCACTTCCACGCTTTCCTTGACAGACACCGTCACCCTGCACCTCCCCGCCTCCTTTCCCGCGAGGTCTCCTCCCGTCACATGCGTCTTAATACAGCCACCATCCAACCGGCAACATGAGCTCCCACCCCAGAGGGACACAGCCCGTCCGCGTGGCATTCAGTTCACAGCCACCATCCAGCCATCCCTGTATTTAATCCCTCTACGAGTGAGCGAGGTACAGCCCTGTGGCGAACGCCAGGGAGGCTGTGCCAGCACGCCTCAGCGCGTGTGAGCAGCCAATAAGCTGTGAACTGGGAGTCACTGAAATTCAGGCACGGGGGTGCCTGAGGGGGGTTCCCTAGGACGCTGGTCTTGTTATTCTGGAACGGGGCCCTCTCAAAGGGGAGTCTCGTTTTTCAGCTCTAAGATCTTGTATTGACAGGAATTATGGAAACACCCTGCTCATTGTCCACTGAGAGAGAACTGTGCATGAAAGCTACCTGCTTTCGTCAGCAACTTCTGTGTGCCTTGTTGACCTCCTCACCACACAAAACATTTGTTTGAACAACTAATGCCTAACAAATTCACCGTTTCAGTTGATCCAAACTAACAAAGACACAAGCAGTAGAAATTGGAACACGGACATATAGGCTGTCAGTTCAAACCCTAAAAATGTCATCTTTCTACAACAGCGAGGCTGTTTTTTGGGTTCCTGTCAATCTCAGGTTTCACAACGCAACAGAAAATGCACACTGCACTTTAAAGATGTAATTTCACCGGACAGGACTATTTTACTCCCTATAAAACTTTCAATGCAAATCAGGTGAAAAACGGTGAATTCATTTGGTGGATCTTCTCGAAAACGGAATCTCTGAAAGCGTGGCCAACGTGACAGAACAGCCTTTGAAGCGCAGGCCGCACTGGTCATTATCCGTCTGTAAACAAAACCACCTTGATGTCACCATGCCGAAGGATTTCCGTCTAATCTGCATGGATTTGCTGGTATGGAAACACGAACACACACAATGGCACCCACACAGATCCACCTGTTTACCTATCATTGTTAGGACTTCGCATTGACTCTCACTTTAAAGGCACATAGGGCTCCTGATTCCAACCCCACAAAGCTGAAAAACCACATTTAAAAAAAAATAAATAAATAAAAAAGCTAATAACTAGACAAGGTATCAATGACAGGAGGACTTCCTTCCAGGGTCTGTTTACCTAGAAATATCCCCATAAGACATGAGAAACGCATCTACTGGAGCCGTCCAGTTATGCAAACGTGTTGAAAATGTCGTGTGTCACACAGGACTCGTATCAGTTCCTTAGACCAGCGTAGTAGCAGACTGTCCAATCAGGGATCTGAGATAGTGGAACACGACAATCGCGAGTTTCGCAACTGTTGTTACGTCCGCGCCTCTCCCAGCCAACATGGCCTCACGCTCAGTGCTGGACTCTATCGCCATGCCAACCAGACAGACGGCACATGTAACACAATCACATTTTAAAACAGACACAAAATGCTATGGAAATTTGCACTAGCTGGCGAGTCTCTAAAAGATTTAATTAAATGGTGTCTCTGTGCACTCATCCCAGGACCCAAACCCACAACCTTCTGATCCACAGACTTGGGCTGTAACCCTCCCTTAGACAGCCCATGTGCACATGGCATAGGGGCAAGGAAAACGTGTAAAATTAGCCCAGCTGGGCCTCTTGTGGCAACGAGGTGGGCACGACGGCGCCCTGTCATGGATGTGGATAAGTCAGTTTACGGGATGTAACCCAGCGTCCTACCTCCTGACAGGAACGAGTCCACCCCCAGGCCAGCTAAGCGTGGGTGGAGCCTGGACAAGCACAGACAAGCCTGGCTGAAAGACACACAGGCAGGTGTGGGGCCGGCTTGTAAGGATCCAGGCAGAGACCAGCAGGCTGAGGCTGAGGCCTGGTTTTGGGCCACCGAAATCGAGTTTCTCACCCCGCCACAGCTACACATTGATAGCAGACAGAATTATGATGCAGTAACCAGATAAGTACAGCCCACCCCCACACTCAAACGCCACGATTTCTAGAATCCTCCCTCATGTTTTCCAGGAATCTCTGCACAGTAGTAAAATGTCAGGCCAGCCATCTACACAGGCCGTCCCATGCATCCTACAGAGGGATGGCAGCGAAAGCCCCCTTTCAGACAGCCCACCCACCCACGTCTCCTTCAGCAGTCCAACATGTTTAGCACCCTGGTTCTCCAACACCCAAAGGATTCAATGGCACATTCCTACAACCAACATCAGCCAGCACTGCAGTATGAATTCAAGGCTACACATGAAGCCAGGCAAAGAGGAAGGCCCCTTCAGAGGAATCTGGTGTTGCCATGATTAGAACAGCTAGCAACAACAGGTTATCGGCAGGATGATGTAACCCTTAGCAACCAGATAACCTGGCTGAAGCCACTCACCTCCCTTAGGGACACGGTGTCTTAGGAATGCAAAACTGGAATGGAAGTCTAACCCCCCCCCCCCCCCCCCCCCCCCCCCCCCCCCCCCCCCCCCCTCCCGCCCCCCCCCGCCCCCCCCCCCCCCCCCCCCCCCCCCCCCCCCCCACCCCCCCCCCCCCCCCCCCCCCCCCCCCCCCCCCCCCCCC
>JAACJT020000095.1:16805683-16821834 GCA_009936485.2 Gymnarchus niloticus | reverse complement strand
GCGGCGCGCCGGGCCGCTATGCGGCAGCCGCAGCGGACGCGGGAGGGAGGGGGGAGAGGGGGGGGGGGGGAGGGGGGGGGGGGGGGGGGGGGGGGGGGCATTTAAGGACCTAAGAAAGAAGGCTGGAGCACATCTGACCCCATGTCACCTCTACCTCACTGCCGCTGTCTGATGAAGAGCGACAGCGAACCCACCTGACGGCCAATACCAAGTACACCAAACTCGTCACCGACATCCAAAAAAAACAATTTCGTCATTTTAGAGGTATGCACTGGGCCAGGGATCAAATTGCCACGGGCAACGAGGCGATGTCACCGCATCTCACCCCTAGGGTGTCCCTGTTTACAGCAGCACACGAGTGACATCACACCACACGGTGTCTGTTTGGCAAGCTCTCACAGATACACCAGAGGCACAAATTAAGGAATTCAACACGTACTTCCCAAAAAAATAAACAAATATACAGAGCACATGGAGAGAACTAAAACTTATGTAGGTAAGAAAATGTGTATATGTGGAAATAAAGTAACTAAGAGTAACACTTCCTGTTCCCAGTTCTGTGTTCACACATTTCTCGTTGTCTAGCTTGATGGGAACGGGACCCCAGCCTCAGAGTTAGTGAGGACACAGAAAGCGCTCAGAGATGGCTGAGTAGCAGCGGCCCGACCCCTGGATAATAGAGAGCATTATCCAGGGTGTTTTTGCTGCCCAGCAGCATTACTAAGATCTTCTGGCTACTAGCTGCTAATCTCCAGCTGAGGATCCAGCACACCACGGTTTCACAGTGGGGGTCTACCTCAGCCCACTGCTCACTGCCCAGCACCTTTCCCCAGTGGGACGGAGACCCTATCTGGTAAGCAGGCCCCCTCAGCGATCCATCCTCACGCAGGACAGATATGCTACACGCAAGATGTGTCTGTTAATCACAGCTCAGCTGGTGGTGACCAGTCAGAACAGGCATTACAGCACAGGAAGGACCTGCCGCAGCCTGACCGTTAAAGTGGGCCGGGCCTCCATAAAATAATGCAGAAAACAAAAGAGAAACACATCGTTAAAACAGAACTGTTGGCCCGGTTTTGGCAGTAATAACTGTCCTCGTTAGGGAATATGGGGGATGGGCGGCGACGCCTTCCACCTTTACCCAGAAACACTTGCACCACATAAAATCCTGATTCAGAGTGTTGCTTGTTCCCTGGCAGAAGTGGATCCAAAACATGAGCAGAACGCAGTTACTTCAGAGCAGGAGTCCTGTACCCCTCTCCAAACACAGAAAAACGTCACAACAAAACATAAGGAAAATATTAAAATCGATCAGCTGATTATCAATTTTCATACAACTTTTAACTGTTTATCCTGAGCAGGGTCAAAGGGGGGCCTGGAGCCTATCCCAGGCAGCACAGGGTACACTGGGATGCCAGTCCAACACTGAATACACACAAAAATCATACATTGTGTGCAATTTACAGATGCCAAATAACCTAGCTGTATGTATTTGGACTACAAAAGAAAACCAGAGGACCCAGAGGAAACTTGCAAGACATGAGGAGATCCAGCAATAGCCATGAACTCAAAGCAGAGGCAGACTCTAAAACTCCAGAGCAACCAGCATTAGTTCTCAATGTCCAACAAATTTCAAGCAGAATGCCAAGTACTGTTATATTTTGAGTGATCCCCCCCCCAACATCCTCACATCTACAGACCGAGCTGCATACTTAATGAAACTTAATGAAGTGGCCATTCAAACACACATTTAGAACATTTTTAGATCACGCGTTTAAACGTCTGGCACCAAATAAGAAGAGAGGCAATGTCGCCACCTGCTGGGCAAATGTTTCACCCCGACCATTAAGGTGCGGGAACCGGCGGCCAGCGAGCCTAAATGTAGCGGTGGTGTAAAATCTGAAGTTGATGTAGACTAGGGAAGATCAAATGTCAGCTACAAAACCCAGGGTTAAATGAAAAGTGACTTTTAGTTACGTGCTTTAGAGAAAACTGTAACAGAGCTCTACCAAAGTCTTCTAAATTTCGGATCATCTGAATACAACGATAAAAAAACATTTACGGGCATCATCTCCATCAGTGATGCAGCTTCAGCTTTTCCGTCCTTTAACTTACAGTCAGTGAATCCCTTTGGCTTTTCCAGTCAATCACGTAGCACAGCCTACATTCACTGAGCGCTATAGTGAAATTATAATCTCCATAAAACATCTGACAAGGGCCACATTTCCTTCATTTATATTATATATATATAGAAATGTTACTCGTACTTATAAGGCTGTACACTTTAAATTACAGGTTCAAATCTGATTTTAAAAGTCCCCATCATCAGTTAAGGTGTTGGTTTAATGGCAGTGCTGGATTTCACATCCCATTACCTTGCGGACCTGTAGAAATACCCTAAGGAGAAGGACGGCGCTTTACAGAACCCTCAGCTCATAATAACGATGGTTTATTTGACGTCTTCCAGCTCGGCGCGTCTGTTTCACGGGTCATTTGATCCGAATAGATTGTCGGAAGGGCATTTTGGCAGGCAGCACGACAAGCGCTCCATCTGCTGAAGGCGACATTGGCCGGAATGTCATTGTCGCAGAAGGCGTCCGCCACCGGCAGCCTGCTGCTTTAACCAGCGCAACGTTCAGCAGACTCTTTAGGAATAAGCAAGCAATATTTTAATAAACCCAGGAGCAATCAAATCGAGGAACACCGCCTCGGAACGTAGTGCCGATTTCCCTGCATGCTTTCATGCGTCCATATTATAAATAACAAATAACGGCAATTAGTTCTGTATAAATGCATCCATGCACAGCTTAAATTAATCTCGTTCGACTTGATGTCGAACCTTAGCAGCTGACAGTATTATTTACAAAGCGACATGCTTTATTTGAGGCTTTGCTTGTTGACAGTGATGCCGATTTAAATAAAGAAAAATCCTAATGTGTTCTCGTTATCAATTCCTCCCACAGCTGTAGGTTTGGCGTTTAATTTCTCTTGAATAATGGGCCTAGATGAATGCATGCCTCCTCGTAGTCCCCATGCGGCGACTCTCCCCAATTCACTCACCTCCCCCGCGCCGGCGGTGCCGCTCGGAGACGGGGATCGCTGCAGGGTTACCAGCGCCATAGCCGTGCAAAGCTGGAGGTGGAGGGGGCTGCCTCTTCGTGCTGGCACCGCCGCTGTCCCCCAACAGTGGACGCGCAGGACCGCTTTGTTATGCCTAACCTTCCGATTCTACCATGATGGCAAATCCATCACCCGCTCTCGGCAGCCTGCCGCCCTCCGTTTCTTTGTGTTGCGTGTTAAATCGCGAATTCTACAACATCCCGGAGACATGCATCTCGAGTTACGTATGTTTCATTGTGCAGATCAAACAGTCAGCGGTGATAGGTGTGATGACAGGCAGATAAAGCCTGCACCGCAGCTGCCGTGTGCACTGCACCCCATGCGGCTGGGACTGCGCGCTGCGACGCTGCTCTGAAAGGACAGATGTGACATAACTGCCTCCGCGGGACCGCATCTAACGACTTGTAACAACCTCAGTCTTAATACGTATTTAAAAGGATTGAGATATAAATTGACATTCTGCATTAATAACGTATAGGGTGCGTCGTTATATCAATGTTTAGTTAAATTCAGATTTGATCTAAAACCTATCTATCTATCTATCTATCTATCTATCTATCTATCTATCTATCTATCTATCTAAATGGAACATTTCAGTCACCTATCCGTACGGCTCCGAGCTTCTTTAAAATTACAGGTGATTAAGGTGATTAAATTTGCTGCTGGTTAGGTTAAGATCGATAGCTAGGTATAATTAACTGGCTCCCAGGGCGAAATGACTTTACTAACTGGGAAGATACAGTATGTTTAATGACAACACAACAATCACACAATAAATACATCATACTTGCAAAAAATTAATACAGTCCAATATAAAAGACTACAAAAATTAAACAAATTAACAGGTTTAACTTAACCTGAAACCAATTCGGAACCAGTCTGAGGTCAGACCACTGGGGACAGAAGGTGTTATATAGAGGCAGGAAAGCATTCCAGAAACACTTTGTGATGTACTGTGGTGGTATTAGCCACTAGCTATCGGTGCTCCAAAAGAGTAATGTGCTGGTAAAATGTGGCTAACAATCTAGAATGAATAAGAAAGGACCTGAGCGTCCTCAGGAAATAAAGTCTGCTCTGATGTTTCCCGTAGAGTGCATCATTAGTCTGGTCCACTTCATTGTTGGTATGAGCCTTAATATGTAGGTATGCATGGCAACTTCGTCTTGTACAGTGAATAGAGCTTCATTAGCATAACAGAGGTCTACCACCATCTCCTGATATTTGATTGCAGGTCCATTGTTGAGTTCCTGTCCTCATCCAGTGCAGCCCCAGCACAATACAGGAGTCAGTTCTGCTTATGTCAGCCCTTGTTCTATTTAAAATCTGAGGTTTTGAGGGAGAAGAGGAAGGGTGACGATCCAGCTCCTTGTAGGTAACTTGTCTTCCTGACAACCATCTTGAAACACAGCTCTGTAGTCTCACAAAATGTAATCTCCTAGTCAGATAGTCTTCAGTCCAGGATACAATAGGAGCATCAGTGATCTTCCAGGAGGTGAGGCTAAATGGTGTTGACGGCACTGGAGGAATCAAATAAAACGTTCCTCATAGTGCTTCAAATAAGTTCTAGGTGGGAGTAAACCCTATGGAGCATATGAGTGAAGGCATTACCAACCTCCATATGGGCTCAATGAGGTAAAGGTGGTCACTCACCATAAAACAAAGGTGCTTCAGTGCAAGTCCATCAAAGATCATCAAGTGGAGGATACTGGCCCTGCAATCTGACATGTCACTGGGCAGTGTCTTCGTAGGCACTGGGTCCACAGCACGGGGACTGTCTGTCAAGGTAACGAGAGGGTGAAGAGCTACTGGAGGATTCCACACAGCTGACTGGTGCAGGACTTAAAAAGGCAGTGCCACATCTGGCCCTCCGGGATGGAATGACAGCAAAGGGGAGGAGTGGGATGGAGTAACAGAAAGGGGGAGGAGGAGATGGAGTAATGCTAGGGGGAGGAAGTAACAGAAAGAGAGAGGAGAAGAGAGAGTAATGCTAGGGGGAGGAGTGGGAGGGAGTAACAGAAATGTGGTGGAGGGGGAGAGAGTAACAGAATGGGGGAGGAGAGAGGAAGTAATGCTGGGGGAAAAGTGGGAGGGAGTAAAAGAAAGGAGGGGGAGGGAGTAACAATAAGACAGAGGAGGCTGTGGGAATTACAATTAGGAGGAGGAAGGAAGGGAGTAACAGAAAGAAGATGGAGGGGGAGGGAGTAACCGAAATGTGGTGGAGTGGCAGAGAGTAACAGAAAGCTGGTGAAGGGGGAGTAACAGAAAGAGGGTGGAAGGGGAGGGAGTAACAGAAAAGTGGTGGAGGGGGAGGGAGTAACACCAAGGTGGTTGAGGCATAGGGAGTAACACCAACTGGGAGGAGGGGGAGGATGTAACACCAAGAGGAAGGAAGGGGAGCAAGTAACGAAAATGAGGACGATAGGGAGTACTACCAAGGGTGCTGGAGCTGAGCTGTTCTTGACAGGGAACCAGGCAGGGGCTGTGCTGACAAACAAGGTGACTCATTAGGCCTGTCCAGGCTGCCCTGCTAGTCTGTGATCCTCTATGTCCTGCTCACACCACCTGGATGCTGTTCAACATCCTCTTGTCATTCGCTGCTCCTCACAGAGCTGCCTTTTCATGACACTTTGTGTGACCCTTAGCTCGCCCTTATTTCCTGAATGAAACGTATTTTGTCTTTAATTACAAACGTGATAATTCCATGTATTTTTCCATATGCATAAATGTTTAACTTAAGCAACTTTGGATTTATAATTGGGCCAAGTAGTCTTATAACTGCTTAACAGTGGGTGATATTATTATTAGGAAGGCAATGTAATGATGACGGTACAGGACTAATATGATCAAACACCCTGGTTCCAGTTAGAACTCTTAAGTCTGTGTTACAGTCCAGAGTTACATCCAGAGAACAGGGAGTTAAAATAGTCCAATCTGGATCTGATAAAGACACGAGTTAGCTTTCCAGCATCATCAAAGGACAGCATCTTCCGAACCTCAGCTATATTCCTCAGACGGAGACAAACTGTTCTAGCGTGAACAGGTTTGGGTCCACTAAGGCAGCAGCATTTCTAACAAGTGTGCTCGGTTTAAGTGTGCATTTATTAAATGTACAACTGTGAACGCATTTTTAGATAATCAATATCTAAATTCCACTGCTTATATATGGACGCCTTACTCATTGCAAATTGGCAAAGTTTATTAATTCAGACATGCGGTAAGCAAAATCCGATACACTCGCTATCCGTGCACACCGTGGTGCTGAAATTATATTCAGTTCCAGCAGTTTTTTTTTTTATCAATCAACACACAAGCAACATTATTATACTGGAATCCATACTCAAACGAAACGCTTATATTACCTGATGACTAACTTAAGTTAATCAGGTTTACAATATAATTATATAGTAGATCTGAGCAACACGCATGTACACAAAGTTACCTAAATTGATCCACTACATACTTCCTTATATGAAGAACTCTCGCGTTAAGTCTAAATTTGGCGGGAAGGGGCATTTTTACAACAAATCGGGGGTGTACGGAGCTAGTGGTACCCGTGTTTCACAATCGTGGATACCGAGAGGGTCTATTTAGAGAGTAAATCAACAGATCGCACACTGACACATCCAGAATGATTGGACAGAAAACTCTTCACTCTTTCTTTTCTCCGCTTTCTAAAAAGAGAGCGGTAGATGGAAACAACGAAACAGACGGGGGCATCCACTTAAAGGACAATGTGAGTTTCTCTTTTCCTGGCTATTTAGAATTAAAGCTGCGATAAACCATAAACAGTATTATACTGTAACATAAGCAGATGACTATATTATTAATAGAGATATCTGTAATTCTTAATGTACTCGTGGACGCGGCAACCCGGCATGCGGAGAGGGCGGGGCTACTGCGCCACCCAATAGGAAGCTGCCTGGGCGTGGTAAAGCGCGAGGATGCCGCGAAATCGCCACGTGGTCCAACCCGGATGTAAACATCGCGTACAGTAGTTTGTATCGCGTGTTGCCCTGAGTGTAATATGTAGTTTTCTGTATCCACGTGTGGATTTTGCGCTGTGGCGCGTCATGTTCCTAAACGCTTGTTTAATATGCGGTGCCTCGGTGGTCATGCAATTGACATTAAAACGTTGCATCACTAAATACACCAAGGTGCCATCGCTGAAAAAGGTGAAGTCGACCAGCGATGAGACCGTAACTTCATCGCTTAGTTCGGAACAGCTAGACCGGATAGAAAGAAACAAACGCGCCGCCCAGGAGAGACTGGCCGCACGAAATGTACCCGATGGATTCGGAGAAAGCTGGCGGAAAGCGCTGATTGCGGAGTTTGGAAAGCCATATTTCATAAAGGTAGTGCATTTATATTATACATTTTAATATTTTGATGTGTGTCATTGTTTCAGACTGTGTAATCGACTTAGTCTTATATTGTGGCACGGTGTTCTTGGGTTTATGGTGTATGTAATTTATTAATGTATTTAATTTTTAATGTTTTTGATTGTTTAATTTGAATCTGAACTGCGTGAACTAGAGGGACTTACACTGGGTGTCTGTGTGCAGCTGATGTCCTTCGTGGCGGAGGAGAGGCGACGGCACACGGTCTACCCACCCCCTAATCAGGTGTTTTCCTGGACACAGATGTGTGCCATCCAGGAGGTGTGTGCTGTATATGCCTCCTCTTCTCTCTGTTTCCCATGTGCACATGTGCAGGGGGTCAAACAGCTATGGCGTGTTAATAGTTTAGGTCAGCAGGTGTCAGGTCATTTACAGTTTGCTGCAGTTCTGGATGGCGATTGAGTTGTTGCTTCCAGGTGAAGGTCGTGATTCTGGGCCAGGATCCGTACCATGGGCCCGGACAGGCACACGGGCTGTGCTTCAGTGTGCAGAGGCCAGTTCCCCCCCCACCCAGGTATGTCCTCATCTCATGTGCCTCAAAGCCGGGGGACGTCATTTAGCAATTTGTTGGCCTGGGTCAGCTTCTGAAGAGGGTTGCTAAATTGAAAGAACATTCATAAGCTCATAATGAAGAGACTATTAACCAACAGGAGGCAATTCCCCAACCGGTGCAGTTTACACAGGAAGTTAAACTGCATGTTTATGGCTTTACCTGTGGCTTACTGTATAGTAATGATAATATAATATGTGATAATATAATATATTCCCCACCCCCCGTTCACAATAAACAGCAGATAAGGGGGGAGAAATAGCTAAAGTCTTGGGGGTGTGGCACTTGAAGGAAAGTGGTTGGTATGACACTGCATTTCGATGGTCTGTCACAACGCTTTCCTTTGCAGTTTGGAGAACATGTACAAAGAGTTGTCTACAGATATTGATGGGTTCCGGCACCCGGGTCACGGGGATCTTACAGGATGGGCCAAGCAGGGTATGTTGCGTTACACAAGTGAGATGTATTTCATTTTTAAAAAGGGGGATTTTTATCTGTTCAGTCCCTAAACAATTAGATATAGACTATTTCTATATAAGGCTGGTACAGTATATAAGTGAGGAAGGTAATTTTCTTTCTTGGGATATTTCCTGTGGCTTTCAAGTGGTATCTTATAACTCGCAAGTCTGGTCCTTTAAATATTTACCATGAAAATGTATCCCCTAGGGGTCCTACTGCTTAATGCCGTGCTTACGGTTCGAGCACACCACGCCAACTCCCACCGGGAGCAGGGCTGGGAGGCTTTCACGGATGCCGTTGTGCTGTGGCTCAACAACCATATGGACGGCCTGGTCTTCATGCTGTGGGGGGCCTACGCCCAGCGCAAGGGCGATGTCATCAATAAGGTGGGTGTGAGGGGGCTACACCACCTCCCAGACCCTGCCAGCAACATTGACATTTTCTCTTATTTCATGTGATCACATTTCATTCAGATGCTGGCAATTTTGCATCCTCTCTTGTGTTTATAAGGTTAGCATACCTTATATATGAATAACTATATACGCATACATATGTGTATTTTTAGTGATGATTTTTCAGAGGTGCATTAGCCTTCCCCACGTCCTCTCCTGACAGATTTGTGTGCATGTGTCCTTGCTACCCATTCAGAAGCGACATCATGTCCTGCAGACGGCCCACCCCTCCCCGCTGTCGGTGTACCGCGGATTCTTTGGCTGTCGGCACTTCTCAAAGACCAATCAGCTGCTGCAGCAATCAGGGAAGAAACCCATCGATTGGACGGCACTCTGACAGTCTGGGTCCATCCTGTCGGGGAATTCCCACTTCTGGTGTCTGAGTCATTCAGTTTTGTTCTGATGCAGGTATCAGGTGTGTTGTTCTAGGTAAAATAATACATTTTTTCGGAAGCCTGCTGTTCTTATAAAACACAGTGATTGAAGCTACAAATATTTCAACCTTGAAAGTTTTCCACGTTTGTCTTGTAACTGTTGTATGTGATAAGTTCTGTTAGACACAAAAAATTAACTGCAAGTTTTGCTCATTCATGTCCAATAACTGAATGAACCTCATTCATACTCAGACCCTTTAAACAAAGCAGTATCAGATTGGCCCTATTTCTGTTCATTACTCCAGAAATGTCAGGATATTTTTCAGCTGTAAATATTTTGCTGTGTTTTACCAGTTTGAATATAATATTTTAAAATCAAAGTATGTTGTGTTTATTCACATTCTGTGTAGTAGAGTTTAGTTTAAATGCACCTACAGTGTAGCTTTGCATTTGAATAGAACTAATGAAAAGCAGACAGTAGAGGGCGCTGTTCTCTAACAGTCCATTGGGGTCTGCATTGTAATTGTAGAGATCAATGCAGTGGTTCACTAACAGCAGAATGTGAGAAAATGGTATTGTGCTCAGCCCTTTTGACACAATAGCTGACCGCCCACATTGCACCACCTCCTACTGACCTCTAATTAGTCATCATCACCTCTAGCAAACCACACTCTGACTAATCATTAAATTGAGATCAGCAGGGAGCAACAGAGCAGGTGGAAATGTTTACTGCTGTGAGTTCTGCTGTGACCAGCTTAACACTGTCTTAGTAGTGGGCAATTTTTGCCTATTGACAGTGGGAAGGGTTACTTTCACTGGTTGCTTTAACCAGACACGTCAATTTCATATATTGCAAGTTGGTTTTCACATGAGCTTTACGTAGGTGTGATTTTTCCAATTGTTCTTAATGATTTACAGTTAAATGTAATAAATTAAAATGTGTGCCTCATTTTAAAGGTAATATTTTACCAGCTGAGTGGCCCACTGTGTAGCGATGTTGGCTCACACTTTCAGGGGTCTGTGTTTGAATCCCAGCTGACTATGTGGACTTTGGATGTTTCCCTGTTTTGCACCATTATCCTCCTGCATTCCAGATATGCAGATGGGTGAACTGGCACCTCGGAAGTGCCTGTGCTGTGTGGTGGCCTGGTATTCCATCCAGGGTGTACCATGGCCTTGTGTGCTGTGCTGTCTGGGATTGGGTTCAAGCCAACCCTACACTGGATAAGTGGTTGGCAAATGGGTGGATTTCAGTACCAAAGGGCTTCTGAGCAGCGCAGTAATGAAACCATGAAATTCAGCACAGAGCTGGTACAAATAATCCTTACTGTGTGGACCTGGGTAAAGAAGGGGTGAAAAATAAGCACTTTGTTTTAGGATTAAAAATGTTCACATCTTTAATGTTTTCAGATTAAATTACTGTGCCTGTGTATCGTGCAGCTCGACTTTTGCAGATTTGCACATGAACAGACGTCTCGGTGATAAATACGAACAAGGCAGGAAAACACACGCTAACTACCGTACACCTAGCACAGGGACAGTAAACACACGGGACCTGACTATCCACGTAAGGCTAACAATCTTAGTGGGTAAAATAAGATGCGGCTATCATTGCTGGCAAGAAATATCATCATCAGTCATTTATTTTAGCTGATGCAGTTTCTCCTTTGTAGAAGCTGTAAAAGCAACAGAGGGGATGGCTGGTATCCACAGATTTACACCCCCCCCAAAACACATCAGTTTCCCCTTAACACTGTTTTAATGTCCCTGGTCAACCTTGGCTCCTAAAGCAAGTGATTGGATTAAACAAATGTAAATGCAACAGCCTTTTCATTTCAACTTTCCTGCTTTCTCGGTGGAGGACATGAGCAGAAGAAAAGTGGGAGGGGTTTAGCAGGGTTAAATTCCAAGCCCACTGATAGGCTCATGAAGTGATGCGTAGCACTGCATGGACACGCCCATGGGTGGAGTGAAGCATGGCTGAAAGCTTCCCTCCCCATCTGTCAGACTTTTTTTGTGCGGCGGTCATAGCAGCACGATGGGTCGGCTGCCTCCCTGTGCACTGGTGTACTGAGACCCACCAGTGCTCGGGTCTGAGGCAGCAAATGTGGTGTAGAGGCCTGTCACCTGCAGGTCCGAGAAGGACAAGGTAGCGGGGCTGGATGTGGGCACGGCCTCCGGCAGGACCAGCTCGCAGTCGGACAGGCGCAGGGGCGAGTCACTGAGTGACCCCAACGTCTCCAGGTTGAAGCTCTCGTCCTTCATTTCTTCCCATAGGTTCCCTGTTGGACCAGAAAGGAGGAGTATGTCGCCGTAGTTACCTTAAAGGGACAACCAGTACAAGATCTGCACACCACTCCAGCAGCTCACTTAATTAGTAAAAGCAAAAAAGTCCCATGGAGCCGCCAAAAACAGTGCTAGGGTCAATATAATAGACTACACTAACCTTTCACCACAAAGCATGACCCATACTACGGTTCCTCAGACTGTTCCTAAGCCTGAAACTTGCATAGCAGGTTCCCCTGAGTGGCTCCATGTAAACTGGTTCCACATCGCTCCTCCACCCTACATCCACTTTTTCCTTGATTGTGTTCAAACCTGCCGACAGCAATCTCCTTAATCTGCTGTGACTGACAGGTGTGAAGACACCAACGGGCTCCTAGCCAAAGACACGCATGCAGCAAGCCATGCACTGACTCATCTGAGTGCTTCCCGCTGCTGAGTTCGTATTAGTGGGCAATAAATGCCACACTTCACGCTGACTCTGTCCCCACATCAAGGAGAAGAGGGTCCCTTATTGGAGAAGAGGGTTACAAAGCAGGAAGTTACCATGTAAGGCGAAGTCCGTGATGCTGGGGTCCAAAGCGTCCACTTCGGGGTTTATGTCACCGTGGAGGCCGTAGAGGTCATGGAGCAGCTGCACCTGCTGCTGGGTGATGTCCGGCACGGTGTGGAGCGGGGTCGTCCGGGCCGAGGAGGGAGAGTCAGCTCTGAGCACCAGTGGAACCTGGGCCACAGCAAGAAGCTGGTTCTGGTGCATGGAGCTGGCCATTCCCAGCTGGGACTGGGTTTGGGAGAGCGTGGCTGGGCTGGAACTGGACTGGACGGCCAGATGGATCATGCCGGGGTCACACAGCTTCTGTCGGCAGCTTTCTGGCCGGTCCGTGATCAGCTTGTCCAGCTCATCTAAGGGAGATATGGGTGAGGACAGTTCTGTATTTAGCCAAGATGTTGCTATATTAGACCCACTGCTTCTTCACTGGTTCTATTAGCCAGGAATAAGTGAATATACCACAGAACATTTCGTACATCTTCTTCTGTCCTTTCTATCTATCCTCTGGTGCTCTTCTTTATTCTCTTACCCGGGTTGGCCATGCTTCGGCGGATGGCTGGCAGGTCTTTCAGCTTCCACTTCTGCATTTCCTCCTCCATCCTCTCAATGCGAGCCGGGTTCAAGGCCCAGAGGCAGCCCTTGCGCGAGGAGCCATTCAGCTTGTTCTCCACCTTCTCAAAGCATTTGTTCAGGGACAGATTGTGCCGCACTGAATTCTTCCAGCCGTCTGGTGCTGTCTGAGAGTGATAGGAGTCACTGGTTTGATCTGAATAGCAGAGTAATCATACCACTGTTGGGCTCTTGAACGAGGCCCTTAACTCTAAAAACTGCTCCATGGTGCCCGATAAATAGCTGCCCTGTCACTCTGACCCCAAAGCTTTGCTCTTACCTGTATATATGTATGTATCTCATTGAAAGCAAGACGAGAGATGTGAAAACAAAAAATTCCTATGGACCTGTACTCAAACGTTCACAAATGAGGTTTCATTTTATTTCGCCAGGCATGGAAAAAAATGGAAAACCAACCTAGACCTAGTCCTTTCCAAACACTGGGCCTGGTCTTGCAGCCCCACTGACCTTGAAATAGGGAAAGTGCTCCTTCATGAAGCTGTAGATCTCACTGACAGGTAGGCTTCCTGTCTTGCTGTTCTTCAGAGCCATTGCAATAAGGCAGCTGGAAGACGAGATCAAAGTCTTTACTCATTTCAACCTTCTCTTGACCACCAGTCTCTCTCTAGACTTGAATGGGCTACAAATAACAATTAACATTTTCGTGGGGGTGCCACATAAGATGTTCTGGATGAAGAGCAGAGACCGGACAGATGGATGGAGTCAGTGGCTTTTGTGGCAGCCTTGCGCTCAGGGATTTACCTGTAGGAGTAAATGGGTTTTGGAAAGATTGTGGGCTGCAGCTCAGGGTCACTATGAGGGTCAATCTGTGGCTGGGGCAAGAGGGTCTGGTTGCTGAAGGTAGAGCTGCTATAGATACCAGCAGGAGGACACTATGCAGATGTGAAAAGACAGGCACAACATGATCCTGTGTTTAGATCCTCGAGAAACATAACCTGCCTGTTGGCTTTACAACCAAACAAAAACATCCTAAGGCACTATCCAAGGTTCCTTAGCAGAAAATGACTTGGCTGTTACCTGCTGACCGACTTGGGCCAGGGTGAACACTTGGGTTGGCTGTAAGAGGGCAACGTGAGGGTGGAATTCCAGTGGCACCTGCCCAGCTAGACAGGAAGTTGTCATCTAAGGGAGGGAAAAGACATTCAGATGCAATGCAATTCCTCAGTGCCATTTAGTAGAATGTGGGCCAGAAATTCATAGACATGGGCAGGATATAAACATTGGTACCAGCTGTGTGCTTCTCCTCGCTTTTGCTTTGTTACTCACAAACAGCATCACGGAACCATGGAAGCCGCCCCACCCAGAGAGGAAGAGATGACACTCACGTTTCCATGGTGAGCTCTGTCAACGTTCATTCCCACACTTCTATAGAGCTGACCCAAGGCATCCTGTCCCGCAGTGGAACTCATGCTGTTTACCTGGGCTAAAAAAATGCAAAAGGCAGAATGAAAATGATCAAGAATGACATTCTGGGAGCTTTCATTCATTATGAACAAATACCAGAGAGACACCCTGAGTTTTCTACAAGACATGAGTCAGATCACTAGCTTAGAATAACAGGTTCTCTCCTGATACTCCATAAAAATCCCCTATGAGATACAGCTTGCTGTTTAGCTGCATTCTTTGGTTATGGTTACTGATGTAGCCGCGTTGATTAACATTGTTTTTCATAAGTTGCTTAGCAAATGCTTCTATATAAAGCAATCTGCTTGACTTGCAAGTAGTAAAATTTAACAGAAGTACTCTCATCCATAGTAGAAAGGTAAAGCCCTATTTAAGATCACCGGGACCCTGAATGAGTACCGTTCCTTAACCATATTCCATCTAAGCATACCTTTTAAAAAAATAAAAAATGATTTGAGTCAAATCAAATAAACGGATGACAAGACATGTCACATGATGCCTGCGGCAGGCTAATTGGAGGTATTCCAAAGTGGGTTTTTACCTGCCCCCACCAGGCTGCTCTGGGGGCCGACCTGCTGCTGCAGCCTGTGCACATCCACGGAGGTGAGCCAGGACAAAGGCTGCAGGTCCCCTGGAACGCCCTCAGTCAGCTGGGACGGATCCAAGGTGAACAGCCTGGGGGTAGATATGACAGCTGCATTGTGGGAGCCCATGACAGGAAGTAGCCACCCCAGAACAGTGCTATTAATACACATCTATTTCATACAATTTAGTAGAAGGCCTTAGCAAATTCCAAAAAGATGTACATCCATGCATTTTCCTGGAGACAGATGGAGAACATCCCTCCATCTCCCAACCACATATCCTGTTCTGGATTGCACTGGTGGGGGCCTGAAGCCTCTCTCAGGCAGCACAGGGCACAAGGCCAGAGTTCATTCCAGACAGGGTGCCAGCCTGTTGCAGGGCACAACATCTGTGTACAGTTCAGAAATGATAATATATGCTCTAACATTTAGCTAGGTTGGACAGGTTAGCTAAGTTATTGAAATTTTAAATGTACCATGTAAAACCATTCATTAACGTAATAAACACGATATACTTTTACGATTTACACATCCATCTTACATCCTGCTTAGCCATTACAGGGTCACAGGGTATTCATAACATATTTTGTAAGCATCTAAAAATGCTTATTCATAGAGGAAAATAAAACTAAAATATATGGACCCCAGTGTAAAAGTAATATATTCCTGTTGTATTTCTTTATTTGTGAATGGGTCCCTTATTGGAGAAGAGGGTTACAAATCAGTCTGAGTAACCTCCACTTCCTTTGTGTGCTCATGCTGCAAAATAAATGCACTCTTAAAGGAGTCACCATGACAACCCTTACAGTTTCCTTCGTTTTTTTGTAGTCTCGGTACCACAGGGTTCTTTCTCTCTCCACAGCAGCCACACGCGCGCACGCACAGACGCAGAAAAAGTCTGATGTCAGGTGACCACAGGTCCTTTCTTACCATTGGCTGAATCATATGTACACAAGCACCCCACTACAATTTGAAATGTGAAGTGGGCTCACGTTGTTTGTGACAGTTGGCCTGTCTATTGAAAGATGATCACCTATTGTAAGCCGGATTGCCATTGGCTCGGTGGCATGTGGTCCTATTGTCTCCGCGACACCCGCTCCTTGATTGTCTCTGGGGTCTTCCTCCTCTCCCAAACCCCTTCAAATTATTTTAACCAGCTCTCGCATGAATCCATCCGATTGACAGCACACAGTCAAGGGAGACATGAAGGAGACCATCTGCCCCCCTGTCATTTTCAGACCTTCTCCCCAGGGGTCCACCAAACTATGAGAGGGCGGGGTTACAGTTCGGTCGGGGGGGGGGGGGGGGGGGGGGGGGGGGGGGGGCGCGCGCCCGTCCAAGAAGGATA
>JAACJT020000095.1:16783444-16805583 GCA_009936485.2 Gymnarchus niloticus | reverse complement strand
CCCCCCCCCTGCCCCCCGCCGGGGGGGGCGGGGGGGGGCGGGGGGGGGGGGGGGGGGGGGGGGGGGGGGGGGGCGGCTGGTGTGTAATCCTTCTACTCCCCCACGTTACATCCCCTGCCTGCCTGCCGGCCAGATAATCTTTGACATTTGAATTCCTGCTCCTCCTACCAACTGTTGTTGCATTCAGCTGTCCCCCTTGATAAATGGTTGCCACGAGACACGCGCACGTCTTGTTTCACAGGTAAAGCAAAAAGAGAGCGGTGTAAAATGTGCCTCTGTTTATGTCCTCAAGCTTTAAATTGACCCCCATTGACAAAAGTCACAAAAGGAATTAATTTACTTCAAAAACCTGGAGTAAACTGAAATTTAGACCAACCTAAACCATGATTAAAAAGTAACACTATGTATTTATGCATTGTTGACATGTTCACATTTAAAACAAAACAATTTCAATGTACTTTAAAGAATTTACCATTAAGAAAAATAAATACATTCAAATTATTTCTTCCTGAGCTTTGGTCTGATACTGATTTGGTCTAATCTATGAATAGTTTTCAACTTTTGCACTTCCAAAATTAACTAATATCATTATTTAGTCTTTTGCGTGATCCTTAGAAATCAGAAGAATTAATCACCACAGCTGCATAATATTTTCTTACTATCACGTTTTATTTTTTTTACGACGTTATCCTTGTATTTTCATTTGGTGTCAGGCAGATAATTATAAATTGCTGATTTAATACCACATATGTAAAAAGCACAGCCTCATGAATAAGGCTTGGCAAATAATAATGCAAAAATAATGCTCTACATGAATCAGGAAGTAAAACTCCAGAAAATAGTACAAGTACGTTTACTTAAGAGTGCCTCAAATAAGGACATCTGAAAAAGTATCTTAAAACAATCCCAGGTTCAGTAAATTGATATCCATTCCTTCAACGAGAACCAAGTACTGAAAATGTTCAAAGTGTACTAACCTTCCATTGGGAATCATCCACCCTAACAATGCTATCTGTAAATGCCCAGGCAGGTTGAAAGCACAGCCAGAGTTCTGACTATTCATTCACTTCCGTACAACACTGCGTCGCTAGGTGAACTGTCAGTTTTGAGCAAGCCGGATACAAACATTGAACGCCTTCCATAAAGTTTGTAGGAGTCGCCATTGGCTAAGAAATCTGGCAGACAGTAGTGTGTCGGTTATCTCACCATCATGGTGGATTTCTCCAGATGAGACAGAGTATCAGGTTCTTAATTCTCCTTGGCAAAAACTACTCTTAATGTTTGTAAACAGAAATCATCCTCTAATGAGGAGCAGCATAGACAGGTTCAGGTTCTTTCACAACCAGTTCCACTTCCTGTTGATTTAGACTCCTACACCAAGGTTATTTACCCTGCTAATGTATTCATAAACACTTCACGCCACAAATCTGGGTGCATATATAGTTTATATGCCTACAATAATAAAGGGAGCCATAAACTGCATGCGATAAATTTCAAGGCACCAGGCAGTAGTGACCAATGTCATGCAACCAGAAGGCTGCTTGTTCAAAGCCCAGAAGACTTGGCTGCAGTGCCCTTGAGCAAAGTACATATACATAACCTGAATTTACCACAGTAAAACATCCTATTGCATAAAGAGATAAAAATCAATGCTCTGGAATAAACTGTAACCGAAACAAATGCAATGATTTTTGTATTCACACTTGACACAGATTGCAGATTTTCCTACTGAGACTCTATCATGAATCACAGTTTCATCTTTATTTTTTCATATGAAAATTGAACTGCAATTTTCAATATTCTCGATCATTTTGGTCAAAAAATAAATCTGGACAGTCTAAGAATGTCATCTCTTTAGTGCCTGTAACAGTAGGCCCCCCGCATTTCCACCTGCACTAACATTAGATAAGGCTTTAAATGTCTAATTGACCCCAATATTCTAATTGGCATTCATTATCAATCATAATCAACTGTTACCAAAGAGGCTGAAGTCCATTGAATACATGTGACTTCCTAATAAAAATAAACCCAAGGTACACCAAGCTTTGCAGAATTATTAAAGTGAAACTCCTAATTTCTAAAATAAAAGCCTAACATTGGCCAGGACACAGATTTCAGAGCAGCATGGTCCACAACCGATGTACAGCGACACGATTTACCTCAACGGATTAGCCATTAGCATAGAGCTTCTGAATGTGTTTCATGCTAAATATATGATCTTTGGTGTGGTGAGGGAGGACTGATATAGCTTCCCCATGATGGCCCCACTATCCTTCTTCTAATTAAAGGATCGTGCACCCCCCATCCCCCCTCCTTGCCAATGACCCAGAGGGTGACCCCTCATCCCCTAACGCTATGCCCTTTTGACAACAGGAGAGTAAACAGAAATGATCTGTCCTGACAGATTCACTCAGACCTAAATGATGTGATTTCATATATGGGCTCCACACACGGTATCATCACCCCCCTAGCTAAGACAGACACACAGTTGTGTCTTTACAACATTGTGGGGATGTTCCATTCATTTCTATGTGTCTAATCCTAATTCTAACTATTGCAACTCTAACCCTTACCCAGCCCTAACCTTAATCCTAAATAACCCAACAAAATACAAGACTTTTGGCTATTTAGGTTCTTTTGATTGCATTCACAGATTTTTATAAAATTTAGTTTTTCCTTGTGGTGATGCAAAAAATTTCTTCACAAGGTAACAATGTCAGGTTTTTGTTACTTCCTGGGCAAATTTTGGTCCCCATGATGTAATACAAACACGGTACACACACATATAAACACCACAGATAAGAGTGGCAGGACATTGTATGAAGCATTTTAACGAAATGATCACAAGCAGACATTTAAGGTAATGTCATAGTATCTAAACAATAGCAGTTAGTACAACCGCCGATGACTTGTAATTCAACTTTTTCAATACGCAAACATTTTTAAAATAAATGTAAATGAGCCCATATTATAAAATCTTTAACACGGAAGCATTATAAAAAAAAAACAGCAAATATTTAAAGTCCAATGGGATAGGATTGCCTTAAAATGTATTAAACTACTTAATTAATATGCATAAAAACCTAGCTTACTTAAAAAGACTGAACTAAGTCAAGAAGTTTCAGCATCCATCAGTTTCAACAGCTTGGGGTTCTCTGATTAAGTCTTACCTGCAGTCTTGAGATGATGCGAGCGGACTTTGTCCCGAACTCCCGGGAACCCCTGACAGCTGGGGCGCGGTTCCACTTTCTATCATTTCCTAATTACTGAAAAGATGTTATCGAGTTTACTGAATAAGGATCATAAATATACATATATTCTTAGTACTTATCCTGTGCTACATTTAATTATTCTACGTTCACGGTTGCCTATATTATAGCGGAATATATTTCATTTTTGTCCGTTATACTCAAAATGCAATGGATAAAAGAACGGAAACTAGTAACAAAATCATGAATGCCAGCAATTATATCAACTAAAATGAAATTCAGAAATTTAGATCATAGTTGAGTTTGAAAGAAATGCAGCTGAAAATACCCAGGTCTTTTTCAGTCTACTTTAAAAGATAAATTCCTTGCAAAAACATCACGCGACCACCTTTCTAAGTATTCTAATGGCAGAGCCAGCTGAAAATAGCGGGCATAGAAATAAATATAAGTTTAGCTCACAAAGACATGCATTTAAACGGCTACCTGTGAGGAGTCGACTGGAGCTTCGCTGCTGACACCAGCCGCCTTCGCGCAGCCTTTTGCTTCGCTCCTCCTCCGCGAACCGTTTTTAAATTTCCCACTCCGGGAACACGTGACATGCGCAGTGCCGGCCTGCCCGTCTCTCCCGGGACGAGTGCCGACTGGGGTCGTCCGCGCGCCGCTGTAACAGATGCGGCCGCGCGGTCAAGGCATCAACGCACTAGCCTTTTTGATAAAGGTACAGTATCTCAGCCTGAACGGCGGCTCCATATGGCAAACACACAGGCCGAGCTCAGGTGAACCTCTTTTCGGTTCTCCTTACAATAACGGTTTTTAGGGCGTAGTTGTAAGAAGTTTACTTATTTCCAGATATTCCTTCACTTTTACTAAGCGGCTAGACTTATATATAGCTACTTTTGCAGCGTTTTATAATGTAGAATGAGTAATTATCTATTCGCGTATTATTTCATCATTGTAACCCGTAAATTAAATTTTAAAACGTGTCAGATTTTACACATGTAAAGACATACGAGTCATTATTTGTCATTGTAGTTTGTTACATTGAAATTTAGTCTGACATGTCCCATAAGAGCAGCAGAAAAACAATACAGACTGAACTTACCAAACAGATATAGACAGACACACATAGCTTAACTGTACATAGTGTATAAGAGGTAGAGCAGTGGTATATGTATTAGATGGTAATTATTAGTCTGGAGTGTGCTTGTTGGGGCTGTGAGGACAGTTTGCATATCCGTGTATTGCACTATACCTTCTGTCTGATGGTAAGGGGCTAAAGATGTAGGAAGCCCTTTTTCTTTATGCCACAAGAATAGATGAAATGAAGTCTTGCTCTAGAATCCGGTTTGCTCTTTGTACAAATGCGCTTTTGCCCATTTTGGGTGTTAAAGGATTCTTACTTTCTCCACTATTATCCAGCAAGCCGTTGTCAACGACCTCAGAGAACTTTTTTTTTTTCCTTTTCTTCTGTCCTTGACTGCCAAGTTTGTAGTGACTTTTTGATGCAGGCAATGTCTGGGCAGTACATAATGTACACTTTGATTAACTTATTGGTTAATACGCAAACCACTCCAAGACGTGACCTGGTAATCTTTCTTACTCATAATGATAGGTGGGTATACCTGTGATTCTTCCTGCAGTTAGGTGAATCGGCATTGCTAAACTGCCCAGTGTGTGTGCACCTGACGATGGACTTGTCATCTAGGGTGTTCCCCTTCGCTCTGCTGGAAGATGGATTTGCATAAAAACAATTGGAGAAGGGGTAGTGCATTTGAATGGCAACTCATTAACTCTGGCACACTTTATGGACAGAGGCACCGCTGTATGAACTTGTAATTAATCAGTCAGCTAGACCTTTCCACTGCGCACGTATTTCCTTGGTGTATGGGCAATTTAGAGGCACCACTTAGCCTAACAGCTTGTCATTGAGAGGACACCTGCAAAAACACAGGGTGAACGTGTAAACACACACAGAGCAGAGGCAGGATTCAAACCCACAACACTAGAGGTGTGAGGTGATGGTGTTAACCACCAAGCCACCATTCACCCCTTTATGATTTGTAGATTATGCTTATGATGAGAAAAAAATATACTTCAGGCATGTGACGTGGGAAACACCAGGTAGATTAGATTACTTACCAAACTCTGTAAGAAAGTTCAACAGAAAAGTTTATTTAGTTTGAAAGACAAGCCACAAATTTTAAGAAAACAACACTAATAAGCTAGCCTGAGCTCAAGTCTGAAATATTCAGAAAAACAAACTACATGTGTCCTTAATATTTCCTATTCTTTTTTCCTCATAAACGACACACTAAATGTTAATATATACCTTTATAAATATAAAAGTTCCCCAGTTGTTTTTGTTATCTTCTATGTAAAATACACAATACAAATCACCCTTACATTTATCAGTTAGCTCTTGCCAATTTTAGAAGATGTAATATACTAAAATGTAACTTGAATCACACAAAAGAGGAAATCACATAATGATACATATATATACAAAATACATTACATTATGCAAATCCAAAAGAGGAGAAAACTCACAATGTACTTTTCCAAAGAAAACTTGAATAATCCAAAATAAAAATGCCACCTAAAAGAATTTAAGAAAAAAAAAAATAGTAAATAAATAACATTACTTCGATTTGTCTTTATATTTACACCTCAGACTGTCTCTGGGGCAACCACAACACAAATGTCCCGCCCCCCAGAGTTCCAGAATGCTTGTGCTTGCATCAGAATGCGCTACAGCAGGCCACCACTCACTAAGACGACTGTCAAATGGCACTTCAAATATATCAGGAAATAATAATATAATAAAGCAAAAACCACACTGCATTCTGCCAACTATATTGAAACAATAAAAAAGGTTGGAAAGATTAACCATGACAGTGATAGTACAGTGTTCTTAATCAGTAAAAACCCAGCGCACTTTTGGTCACACAATCTCAATTTTTTTTTTTTAAAGATATCCCTAGTGTGCTCCATACTGTAGATTGGGATCAACAGGCTTTGTAGAGGCATCTCCACAAATGTGTGGTTTTTTCGGCACCAGGCACTTCACCTCGGTAATGGGTAGGACGGACGGATTTCATTTTCGGACGTCACTGTTACGTACGCTCACCAAACGATGTCGAATAGTGCGGAGTCCGGTTTCGTATCGCGAAACGTGCAATATTATCTCTTCCTCAGCCGCCAACTGTAAGTTGACAAGTGATTTAAACAAACCAGTTTCTGGAGGAATCCCAAATCGGCCGTTTCCGCTCAAAAATGTCGAGTACGGTCTCCACTGAACTGAACCGAACCGTACCAAAGTATGAGACACCTGGCGTCGTGTTGCACTGCTGAAGCTGACATGGTGCTTCAGTTTTATCTACCCTTTCATACATTTTTACAATGACATGGATAACCGACAAGCACGACCCATATCAGTCAGCCTTAAAGCGAAGATTGTCGACGAACCACTCGGAACTCGCGGAATTGTTCCGTTACCGGCAGCTCGCGGAGAAGCGCGTGTCCGTGACGTCCGAAAAATCAGCTACCCTACGGAGTAAGAGCGTGAGATGGCTCAAGAGGCAGCGGACACGTCGGGCCCGTTCTGGTCCTGGAGGTCACTGTAATGAAAGGCACTGGAGTCTCTTTCAGTGGAACTGCCTCTTGTACAGAGGCAAATCTCTGCCCCCTGCTGGTCGTTCTAAGGTGTAGTCTGGGATTAAATGATATGTCGAGCAGGACAGTAAGGGCTTCTCTTGGGTAGGTACTCTTACAAACGAGAGAGAGAAGAGATAGTGCTCCATGCCACCGAATTTCAAAACGGGCCTGAACGAATTTCGATTCTGGAACAGTCATTGGCCTAAATGCAAAATAAGAAGACCTTGTGTTTTTCTTGCCATTCACAATCCCTAAACTGAAAAAGAATCATTTTGTGGTTTTAAAGATATATACACAAGTAAAAGCAACGATGTCATAAACAGTGTATTGGCTTCAATTCAGTGTGCAGACATGCAAAAGTCTGGAGGTTGCACAACCATCACTGGACACTAGAGGAACTGTCCGGCACATTTTCCAGAGGGAAAAAAAATAAAGATAAGAACAAATCAGATTCTAGCAGCACAAAAAGGCATGCAAAACAAAAAAGCACTTTTATGAATCTAATGCACATAATCAAGATATAGAGTAAACCAACCATTCTGAGAACTGCTTGCACTCCAGGCAGAAGACAATCCCAATACAACGGGCAGCCTTACCTCAATCGGCCAACAACACAAAATATAACCAAAAAATCAAGACCAGCTAATGAAAAGTCAGAAATGTGGCACCCTGGTAAGTCAGTCAAACCTCAACTCTTTTTGCTGCATTCAAAACTCTTGCCCCGAAAATTCATTTTATCTAAATTGCAACAACAGACATTCATTTCAATGAAGTAGTAATGTTAAACGTAATAAACTTCTAAACTGTTGTCTGCTGTAGCTGTTCAGGAAATGTGGTTAATATGAAATTAAGAAAAAAAAAAAAAACACGTATAACCAAGATACTCAACCCTCAGACAAAAATTAAATTACTATTGTGAATCCTGTTCTAATGCAGGTCCTCATTGCATCAAAATTCATGTTGTGTCTAAGATGTACGTTGTGTGTGACCTCTGATGTCTGCTGAGACACCAATTGACTGCAAAGAGTTTCCGAAAAAAGGGTAAAAAGAACAAAACCTTAGTGTTTACTTAAATGCAAATGTCTTGGTGCAAACAGTTCTCAGGAACTGACCGTTAAATGCAAGTAGTAAATAACTCATTCAGTAGTACTTAAAGCAACAACGAGTACCCACTTCTTCACCAGTTTAAACATCTTCGGACGTTTTCTGTTAAATAAGAGCAATCAATAAGAGTTCAAGTACAAAACGTGTCTCCAGTGCAGTCAGAATTGCCGGCCAGGGAGCGAGACTGGACCTCACCCTCACACATCCACCGTTTCTTAGGGCAGAGCCGCCGACACCATCGGCATCAGTCGCCACATGGGGAGACCTCCCGTTGACGGTGGGCGGAGCCGATGTGAGGTTAACCCTTTCTCTGCCTTCTTGACAGTTGCGTCTGTGTCTCAGAAGGGCTCCTAAGGTTGTAGGACAGTGTTTGCACGGGCAGGCTGCCTGTGACAGAGGGCAACCTGCTTAGATTTGGCACTCCTGGTGCTCTCTGGCATCGGGTCCCACGGCTCTAACCCTTTCACAGTTAGTCAATCACAGGAGGGTGACGAAGGTGGGACCGCAAGGTAGCCCTTAGGGCCACCGCATAGAAAAACACTGAAAACAAATCAGTATATATAAACTACCGTTTTATCATTATATATGTGTGTATATATGCATTTATATATATGTAATAGAAAATATCAAACTTTTGGTCCACTATACGTAAAGAGAAGATCGAGTAAGTGTTGATGAGGTTTCATTCCATTTGTTTGTAAAACTAAAGTTGAGAAGAGGGTTAAAAACAGGGGCGTCTTGTGTGAGAGCCATAGGTTCAGTGACTGTGTCTCAGGGCCGGCAGCAGTGGTGTTAGAAAGGGCATGGGGGGGGCAAGACGAGAGTCCGGCTGATCCTGCCCTCGCGTACACGGACTCACATGCACACAGACAACAGACGTGTAGGATCACAAAGTTGAAGCCCCCAGCGGAGCCCGAGTGAAAACGGCACCCCACACAGAAGGGGAACCAAAAACAAACAAACAAAAAAACTGTTTTCCCCTCCCTCCCAGTGAACTGATGGCAGACCACAAATCCAGGCATTTGGGAAAAGCAGATGTGCGGAGCTGAACCCTGCAGCCGCTGCGGGTTGGGTGGGGGGGGAGTACTGCTTCAGAGATGACCGGACGACACTATGCGCAAAGCTAAACGTTGTGTTAAGGCACTGTGATGCAGCCGAGGTACATAGATCCCTGACATTCGCTCTGCTTGGCGAATTGGCACTACTACGAAAAGGAGACCGGTCCTCACAACGGCCACTAGGGGCCTCCCTTTGCCCGCCTCCGATCGTTTTTGGTCCAATCGGGATGGGAGGAAAAAAAAAAAAAAACACAAAGGAGAAAAAAAAAAAGTAAAAACATGAACAACAAACTGAACACATCCATAGAGTACAGAAAAAACAGACCCACAGTATTTAGTGGTTCCTGGCTCGACAAATACAATGCAACTCTCAGGAGTAGCAGCAACAGCTGAAGTCACCATAGCGACTGGCGCCCAGGACAACTGCCCGAACATCCCCAGTGTTTCTGACAGTCTCATTACATTCTACAGCCATACAGTAGTCATTTTAAAAATGTCACATGTTAAAAAGGAAACAGGCATACTGAGCTGATTCTACATAAGGAAGGTTAAAAAAAAAGCATGATGGAAATGAAGCCACAGGACGCCTTCACAGACGCATGCGTTCTCAGTAGTTTGCTACACTAACCTTTGGTACATAAGAGCATGTCCTTCTTCAAAACCAAGGGGGCAGTTTATGATATTGCAGGGTTAGCATAAGAGGCTTGGATTTGTGTTCTTGGCCATCGGAAGGGACACAATCAGCACAGTCACACAAACATGGGGCTTTTTGGCCTACCACCATTCCCTAACCCCCCCAGTCAAACAGAGCAGCATCACCTGGGTCACCTAACCCCCCCCCCACAGCTACAGTGGGGGACTGAAAATCTACAGCCCTTTGTTCATCCCATCTCCCCTCAAACACACACACACACACACACACACACACACACACACACACATACACACGCACACAAACATATATACGGTCACGCGATGCCAGGGTCACGTGACATTTGGGTCATATGACACCAGACTCAGCTGGCCCACTTGCAGACTGATCCCTGTCTGGATGGCCAGGATCTGTGTTTTGGTTTATCTCCAGCCGATGTCGGCTGCAGCCATGACGGGCGTGTATGGGTCACATGACCTGCAGCAGGCCTCTGCCAAACAGTCAGGATCACACGGCCACTGCTCCTCTCCTGGGCTAAAGAGGGTGCTGACATATACAGAGCGACAGAGACACACAAATGCTAAGGGGAAGGGGGCAGGGAAGGGGTGATCGTGAGGGTGCTTCACACAGAGGCATAGGTGTTCCCTGTGGCACTGCAGTGCTGGATGGTGGGGGTCCCAGCTGCAGGTGTTAGGATGTGGTCCGCATGGTCGACCGGTGGCTGAGGCAGCGAGCTCAGCATGTCAGGCTGGACCACACCCACTACAGCACTGCCACCATCCTCCAGTGCCCCCACCTGGAGAACCTGGATCACCTCAGCCTCTGCCTTCTCCCGTTTAGCCAGTGGCTCGCCTGACTCCTCCATGTCTTCCTCCAGATCACTCTCCATCTCACTCACCTCATCTGGAGGGGACAGCAACATGTGGCAAAGGAATGAACGGACACGCCTCTCCACGCTCATGTAACCACAAGCCACTAGCTGCAGGACTCTGCATCTTAATCGTCAAATCAACCAAACAATCAATAGTCTGCCTTTTTATAATGACAGACAGCGATGACCACCAATACAAACAGCCTTTTATCCTGCATGGCTCTTTACCCACCTTTGTCAATGTTAGTAGGTGACATACTGCTGAGGTCGGCAAACTGCAGGAAAGCAGAAAGGCACGCGTTAAAGAACCCAGGAATTAATCAGCTAGTGAGTCCAGGAAAGCACCGCGCCCACCTCTCCCATGATTCCGATAGGCGTCTCGCCAGTGGCTTGGGCGACGCGGTGCTCCACCAGGTAAAACATGTACTCGTCGTAGAGCAGGCGGATCAAGTGGAAGGATCCGAAGCTGGCGGCACTGCGCAGGGTCAAGTCACGTATCACCATGGAGCTGAAGGGACAGAGAGATGGGCGAGGGGGTCGTGTTCAGAAGAGCACTGATCACACCCACAGTTTACGCTACAACAACCACACAATGAGGAAACGCATTACGATATACACTCTGCAAGAGAGTGAAGCGAGCAGATGATTGTTATTTAAAAATTCAATATGCTGCAATTCATTTGTGAATAGTGTATATAAGAGCAGTTTAAAAAAAAAAAAATCTGCACGTATACATGGCATTCCCTGGAGCCAGTCCTCTGGCCTAACAGGGGTAATTAATTGTTAGTCAAATGTCTCATTTTTGCCTCTGGTTTTCACCAGAGTACCACAGTATACAGAGGGCTTGAGGAACTACAAACAGATATTCTTTAATTAGGAAATGTCAATTACCAAAAAAATATAAGCTCAAATTTAAATGGACAGCTGAGGACACTTTCAGGCCTGTCCCTGACGGGAGCAGTAACATCCCACACCAAACTGTGTGAAATACCACTGGCAGTGAACTAATGACAGTGCAACATCCTCTCTGGAAGCCAGCGCAAAAGCTGAACTGTTGGAGTAAATCTTCAGAAAGGACAAAACAGCAATGAAAGGATTCAGCAAATATACTACTCAATGAGCCAATCAGGCTCTTTTTCTCCCCATGACAGCAGAGGGGGTCCCCCAGCATTGTGCTAACCTGTAGAAAGACCACTTCAGCAAGAATTGCCTGGCAGCCCTGGGGAGGCTGGGCCGGCCCTCGTAGGGCTTTAGGACCTGGGAGACCACGTTGTCAAGCCAGGCGGCCCACTGCTCCAGGGAGCTCTGCTGCTGCAGGGTGGCTTTGAAGTCCTGCTCAAGGCGCTGGACCACACCCTCCTCGCACTGGCACACCCACGAGGCCTGCTCCTGTGGGCGCAGGCAGGCTAGTGGTCACATACAACCACGCATCACACGACACCCCCATTATTGATACATCACGCTTTCTGCAAGCCGCCAACCTGCACGTTGGCGAAGTCAACGCGGTTGAGGTCGCTGAGCATCTGGTTGATTTGGGAGGTGTTCTGCAGCACAGCACGTGCCGCCTGCGCCAGGTGGTTCAGGGACGTGTATCTGCGCAGCGTCTGCGCAAAGGCACTAACAGCGGCGACCTGTAGGGGGCGACAGAGAGCGCACTGACTTGGTGTCTCTGCAAATCAGCCCATAAATGAAATCTTATAGAATTCTATGTTCCCAAAGCCCATCTCCATTCACTTTTAGTCAAATGCAAGTTTGCTCGCTTTTTGGTTTTGGGGTGGGGATCAGCATTCCTCAGCAGTGGAGGCACAATATGGACAAGACAAAGGCAGAGCTCCTTGTTGCCACATCTTTGAGGCTCGGTGCCTCCAGGCCTGCTGTTCGTACTGCCCAGCTACCTCCTGAGGCTCAGCACATGGGCACTTTCACTCACAGCTTAAAAGGTGCCCCATTTTGTTCTCTACTAAGCAGCAAATCCAAAAGATAGTTCTAGCCGTGTTATTGTAATGTTATTTATTCTGAAATTGTTCTTCACAGATGTTTTACCAGGCAGACACTAGGGGAGCATTTAAAAAAAAAAAGAAACACTTTGCGGGTTATAGACTGATGTGGTTCAATGCAGGAGCTCGTCTAAGAGCACAACAGTGGGGTCTGACAAACCCCAAAGAACTGACCTTGGTCTGGACCATCTTCTGGGGAATGGAGCTCATGGCATTGCTCAGCCAGCCCTCGAGGCTTTTGGCAAAGTTACGGATGGCTTGGGTCAAGGCACCTCAAGGGAAGGGCGGAGGGGGGGAGACGGGAAACACACACACAGCAGCAGTGCCACAATGAAGGTAAAACTAAAACTTTATATTTCCTATACAGCTCACATACAACTTGTGCTAGCTCTTGTCCGTATAATTTTTGATTAATTTTTGTTTGTTTTTCGCCAGCATAATGTAAAAGATGTGCCCAGGATAACATTATAAATAATGAATCTCTAAATGCATGTCACAAAACTCTGTCAGACGCAGAAAGCGAGGCGCTCTCACTAGGAATGGGTCGGAGCACGTCTGGGATGAGGATCTCCACCAGGGCCTGGTACATGACGTGGTCACAGGTGTTCATCCACCGCAGTACGGCCTCACTTCGGCACAGCTGGAGCAGCCTGGCTCGTGGAAGGCGGCCTTCAATCTCACTCATTCCACTGGGGGGTAAAGGGTGGAAGGTTGGTGAAAGCAAATGTGGGGGAGCTCAGTTTTTTTTTTTTTTTTTCTTTCCCCGGTCTTGTTTTTCTTCTCTAATAATGTTCTGTGGCAGCTCTCAGCAAAGGCCACTAAGGGGCGCCTAATGCATGGCTCGTACCTCAGAGAAGGATACATCAGCGACAAGTACTACAGCTGCTTTTGTCGGGGGTATCACATCAAGTCCCTCAAACTACTTAACAAGGGCCATCTGCAAACCCACTCCCACCCCCAGTGACCGTGACCCTTGCCTGTTTTCCGTGATGGTGGCTCCCTCTATGGAGACGGTGGGTGAATAGCGCCAGAATGTCTGCCACAGCTTTTCTATGAGACCAAACTGGAGGTTCACCACCACGTCCAGGATGGCCTGCAGGAGATGGACACACAGGTCAGATTATTCCCACGTGCACATGTGGAAGGTCAAATCCTGAACAGCAGGGGCACGTCCAGATCTCAAATTACAGTCATGTTCAGGCTTGAAAATGCTGGGGACTTAAGCTGGCTGTATATTTCAGACGAGATAAACGTATGTTGTTTAACATAACATGCAGTGCGCAGCAGTAAAAAGACACGGTGGTTGTGCACAGGCAGTGTAACTTCAGTGTATGCTGCTTCTTAGGTTCAGACCACCCACAACTGGTTAAAACATGTTGCATAGTCAGGTGTGTTTGGTAGTGTTTTGGCTTCTGCAAGATCTGGCCTGCTTTACAGGTACCATGGGATCGGTGAACAATAAGGTGTGTGACCCGTTGGAGAACTAACACCCAAGTCGCTGCTTCCAAATCCAGCCAGTGTGTAGTGAGAGCTAGTTAGATCAACAATGGAGGCCAAACTGGCAAAAATCAGGCAGGAAACCCCCGACGGTCAAGCCCAACCTCAACCCTAAACCCCCGACGGTCAAGCCCAACCTCAACCCTAAACCCCCGACGGTCAAGCCCAACCTCAACCCTGAACCCCCAACGGTCAAGCCCAACCTCAACCCTGAACCCCCAATGGTCAAGCCCAAGCTCAACCCTAAACCCCTAACGATCAGCATGAAATGTGTGCCATCCGCATTTCCAGATATGCAAAGGCAGCTCTGAAGCAAGACCTGCGTCTCTAGTAGTCAGCAGTGCAAAACCTTCTGACAGAGACCCACAAAGTCACACTCATTCGTTTCTTACACAGCTCATTTACACTCTTAAATCACAACACACTTAGTGGTAGAAATTATTTTTAGAGCTGCGATCCCCAACAACAAGCATCGGATGAGTTTTAATTCTGACCACGTACAGCAGCAAGACAGGATTTAAAAGCATAAACAGGAACTCGCATCAGATTCTGCAAAGCGGCGCATCACAGGCCTTAACTGGCACACGGTCAGGTGTGCTCGTTTGAAAAGACTCGCACCCCAGGCCTCCCGGCTGCCCCTTTCAAAACTGCCTTGTTAGTGGATGCCGCGAGGGCAGGAGCACGCCCCCGACCAGCCTCCCGCCGGGATGATGGCGCGCTTCTGACCGACCACCCGTGGTTCCCTCAGGGCACTGAAAGAGCCTCTTCTGGAGCAGTTGCTGGGTGCAACTCCCCCCTCGTGGGGTAAACGATGCCACTAATGTTCTACCGCTGGGCGATTCCCAGGAACGAGCAACCAAGCTCAGAAAAGGCAGGCGAGCCTTCCGCCCTGTACCTGAGCATTGTGAATAACAGTAATCAAAGTCACGACTCAGCAGACCATAGTTTTAAGACTCCCACCACCTTCATTCTTTGGTTATGGTACCACATTTGGCATTCATCTCTGACCTACAACACGCACCATCCTTTTTCTCAAACCTTTCCATGCTATTTGCTACAGAGGTTTCTCTTTAAGGTCAGATCACTCCACAGAACATTCCGGTACATCAGCCTCCTAGCATCCCAGACGCTTCACCGCCCCCCCGACCTCGCAGTGCTCCCTGTACAGTGTCTGCAACGTCTTTACGTCCTCCGGGTTGACAAGGTCCATGTTTGTCTCTCCCAGGTCCAGCTCCACAAACTCCGGAAGGGCCCTGGAGGCATCTGTGAAGAAGGCGGCGGAGTTTAGCGGACACGTGGCCGGCCGACGCTGGCCTTCCCCAGCACATCAGCGCCCCCGAGAGCCTCACCCAGGAACTGCTGGTGGTGCTGGCTCTGCGCGATGACCGTCTGCTCAGCCGCACTGCCCGGGTGCTGGGCGCCCCCAGAGAAGTTCTCCCCGCTCATGCTGTCCACCTTCTGCACCGGCTTGAACCTGCAGAGAGACAGGAGATTATGGGAGTGTGTGTGTGTGCGTGCGCGCGCGTGTCTTTCTGAAGCTGCAGCGAGCGAACGTGCTAACAGAGTGCGTGCGTTTGTGCGTCAATCTATTTCCAACCCAAAGAAAAGGCAAGGAATTCCATCAGAAAAATCCTGTGTGCCTGCGCATTTCTGCGGGTGTCTGCGTGCCGCACCTCTGCTTCTGCTGTGCCGGCTGCTGCCGCAGGGCCATATACTGCATGTCTTCCTGCAGCCGGTTCAGAGGGGAGTCAGGCTTCACCCGGATGCCATAGTAGTGATACTTGGAGTTCCCTCTGGGGAGATCGGGGAGAGGTGATGCAGAAGTTAAATAGAGGTCACAAAAAGGAACATGAAAGAAAAAAAAAAAAAAAGCATGGTAATAATACCCAGTTAATGTTCGTCCTCAATATAACTAGTCTCACAGGATGACACTCAAATACACAGATAAACTCAGCAATCGTGAAAGGAGCACAAGTAGCCCCTGGATTCCAACAAATTAACGAACTTCACAGCAACCACAGACGGCTTGTTCACTGGGCTCGACTCGAGAACGAGGGGAAGAAAAAAAAAAACAAAAAAACATTGATTTTTGATTCACAAAACACACAGCACAGCTTGCTAAGAAGCCATGAGACATTAAGGGCTGCAGGCTGCAAACACAAAGGCAGCTCAGCCAAGAGAATGACAGGAGCCTGCCAGCTACATGCCAACACGACGTGCCACCGCGTAGGGGGATGCAACGTCAGGAAACGTCCGCAGCTCCTAGCCCTACCGGTTCCTGGTACAAACCAGGGGCGGAACTGTGCCTGTTTGTTACAGTTAGTCACGCACAAAAACCGTATTGATCCACAACGATAAAACCATACCCGCTCCACAGAAGTTCAGGACAGTACCTGACAATTTTGACAGCTCTACAGCGTCGCCTTTTTTTTCTTAGACCATTTCTTCACTTTACCTTGGGAACATTTAAGGCATATCTAACTAGGTGTATTTAGCCCCAAACCCGGTCAGTTAAAACCTCATAAACTCAGAGCAAGAGCTGACAAACAAAAGGAAGGATGACAGGGAGCTGAAGATAACCGACAGAACAGCAGCAAAAGATGCTAGGCGTGTTCACATGCGGTTCCGTTGCTTAGATACGGCTGAAAGCCAAAACATTTCGGTGCCACCGAGATGCACATTTATTCATCTTACAGATCATTGCACTGTTTGTGTGACGCTTGCTGGCCATTATCTGGGTGACCTGCTTTTAAGTGAGTGCGAACTGCCCCGCCCCCAGCTAACTGTAAAGGCCTTAAGAGACATGCAAAGAGAGGGTCACGGGTTCAAGTCTGAAAGGGGGCCTGTTATTAGGAGGCACTCGAGCAGAACTCCAGTAAACATGGAGGAGTGTAAATGGATGGTGGTACAAAGACTTAAGCTAATAGAGTCTTTGGATAAGAGGTATGTAATTTCAATGACGCGTGTGGACTATAAGAGTGAGACAGCAGGGAGGGGGGAGGGTCTGATGGTGCGCATGTGGACGCGTATCTGCGCTTCCTCACCGGGTGCCGAGGCGACGCGTGCGCAACCCCATGAAGATGGAGCGGATGAGCTTGCCAAAGGAGGCGGCATTGACCGGGTCCAGCTTCTGTTCCTGGCAGTGCCGCAGGTAGTGGCTGTACAGCGTGGAACGTGGCAGACTGACACCCTCTGCTGTCTCGTAGTTGTCCAGCAGCCACTGTAGCTGTTTGGGAGGCATTGAGGAAGGGAGGGTCATTCACTGTCCCACAATGCACTGCTTCAGCAGGCCCCTATTGCAGATCTTGGGCTTTAATGTTTAATGGTAGGTTTGAGTAAAGGTGCCCACACACTGTGTTAAGATGGCGTGATGTGTGGTTGTCGGTGTTATGGGTGTCTGCATGTGGCAAGGTGGTATGTCCTGGAAGGTCTACGTGTGGTCCAGACCTGCAGGAACCTACCCTCTGCCCCCCCAGTGTGAGTGTGACCAGGGGGCAGTCATTCTGCAGACCGTAGAGCAGAAAGGCGAGAAATGAGACACATCAAGCAACATAAAGTAGAGAGGTAGCATCTCCCCCACCACTGAGAGAAGGCGGGTCCAAGAAGGCATGCACTGGGGGGGCGGGGTTTTCATCAGAGTGACTTACATGGCTGTTGAGCAGCGAACTCCGTTGAGTAGATAAACCTTCAGACTTTTGGAGTGTCTCAATGGCCATTTCAATCTGACAGTCAGCAGAGCAAGAAAACAAACAAAACAAATTAAAGAAGAAAAAAGGAAAGAAAAAACAAGAGAAAACAACACAGGCCAAAGCAGACAGAGGCAGGGGGGCAGAGAGCAGGTGGGTGGTCCAGAAGAATTTAACTGAGATTAGCGCCAGTACCAAACTCATTATAAGCCTGAGTGAGAAAGCAAAACCCCCACACCCTGCAACCCACAAAGGCAGCCCAGCTCAGCAGCCCATCCCAGGTCTCAGCCCACCATCGCTCCACTGGCTTCTGTGGGCTTACTGACCCCAAGGCTGTGTGTGTGTGAGTGTGTGTGTGTGTGTCAGACATGTCCTGTCTGGCCATGGCATGTGAGTTTCTCAGCTCTCTAACAACTCCAGTGCTAATTGGGAAGCCTAAACCAGCCCAATTAGCAGGATAATTATTTCAGATTGGACTTCAAAGTGAAGAAGGACTGATAGCCATATACTGTATGGTCACTGACTGCAGCCCACACCCACACACACACACACACACACACACACACACACACACACACACAACCAGTGAGTGGGCAACAGAAACGCCCCTTCAGACCATCGGCTTGCACACATATGTAGTGCGCTTCCCTTCTATGGCCTTCAGCATATCCCACAATGCAGTGCTGCTTCCTCCCCCCGAGAAAGGGATATCCTCCAGGGTACGTGTAATCAGTCGGGGAGCAAGCAGGCGAGTCTTTCCATGATCTGAAGCCCCCCCCCAATCTCCAGCTCTCAGTCCCTCAGTGGACCCGCGGGACTGCCTGAAGAGGCGCCTACGACAGCAGCGAACGCCCCCGTCAAGCCGGTGCCAACCCGTGGCAGCTTGTTGGTGCCAAACCAGCATGGAGCCGGTTCATAGCCCTGCTGCTGTGTGGTTCTTTGATCTGACTGAACAGTGATTCAATGCCTTAATTTCTTGTTCGCTACCCCTATATCACCTGCAGCAACGCACACAGCATCTCGTGCTAATTGACAAGCTTTTTTAGGGACCTGCAGCACTACATCAATCCAGCCACCAGAGGGCAGCATTGATCAAACACAAATCCACCATCTTCCAATCTGGCAACAACTAGCATTTCTGTGTGTGCGCACGCGTGTGTGTGCGTGCATGAATGCATATGTGCCTTTTAATATTTTTGATAAAATTCTTTGGATCGGTCGGCTATCCAGATAAAACAACTGTGACAGGCCATTTTGGTGTAACCAATCGTTAAAGTTCAAAGCCCCCCACCAGGAGAGCCCCCCCTCAGTGTTCCTGCCATCAGCAGGGTAATCTCTGCACTCGAAGCCACCCTGCTGCAACATCATGGGTAAGAAAACATTACCACGTCTGAACAGTGTGCTATGGGTTATTAGCCAAACGCTCCTAATAAAAACCCAGCAGACACCTGTCCCCGCATCGGCCCATGTTCAGGGTGGTGCCAATTTGCAGCTGTGAGAACAAGGCGGGGTGGAGGGGTGGCCTTTGCACTGCAGACCGTAGTTAATCGACATTCCCACCAGGATCCCCAGCATAACCACCAGGAAGGCACGGCTGAGAAGATCCCTCATAGACCCCCACACCAGCACACAGGAAGGCACGGCTGAGGGGGATCCCTGACAGACCCCCAGGCCAGCACATAGGAAGACACAGATGAGGGGATCCCTGACAGACCCAAACGCCAGCACATAGGAAGGAGTGGCTGAGGGGATCCCTGACAGATCCCCAGGCCAGCACATAGGAAGGCACGGCTGAGGGGATCCCTGACAGACCCTCAGGCCAGCACATAGGAAGGCACGGCTGAGGGGATCCCTGACAGACCCAAACGCCAGCACATAGGAAGGAGCGGCTGAGGGGATCCCTGACAGGCTTCCATACCAGCACATAAGCACAACAACAACAGGTGCATCGCTAATGGCGCTGACAGTGGAACAATTAATTGGTAAACCAGAAGAGTCTGAATCGGCCAGCGATGGCACATTGCCATCGCCGGGACCTGTGTGGATTTTAGGGGCTCAGACAAGCTGTAAAATTAAATCAAGCTGGCACTCGTTAAGTTAATGACACCACAGGGATTCTCTACTTTCAGGAGCTCATGAGACATACGAACCGAGGCTGGATTCCGACCTGCAACCATGAGGTGCCCCCCCCCCAATCCTACTGTCTAAATTTCTGTGCAAATGTTTCTCTCAAATGAGGTTTTCACTGTTTGTGCCGGGAACATTCAGGAACAGATGGAGACGGGTAAAGATGAGATGTGAGACACAGGGGACATGAACATGGGATGTGTCACAGGGAGGCAAGGTCAGAAAGAGAGAGAGGGATGGCCGGGACTCACGGTAGCTGGGGAGGCTCGGTTCGTCTGTGTGGGGGGGTGTGGAGTGGTGCCCTCCATGGAGTTACCCCCGATGAGATATGCTCCCGAGCTGCTGATGATCTGCCCCCCTGCCAGGCCCATGGACAGCCCCCCGCCGCCCCCGCCGCCGCCCGCCATGTTGTGCGATGACACCACCGTCGTCACCTGTGACGACCCGCCCTGGGTGTCGAAGTAGCTCCCTCCACTGTTCTGGCTGTACAACTGCGGCTCAGAGTACGAGTAGGTCCGTCTGGAGAAGGTGAGGGGGTGGGGTTGATATCAGCTTTCAGAAGCAGGTGAGGCGGGGTGGACAGCTACAGGTTTGATAAGAAGAATACAACTGTTAACTTATGACACCAGTAAACTGTCACTGTTCCACTATTCCAAGAGAGGAGCAAAAGCCACCACCAATCCAGATGGGAGCAGCCAGCCCACCAGTTTGCCATGAGGGGCTCCAGCAAGGTGCAAAACCTGCTCAAAGTACAACGTTTTGGACTGGGGATGTGTCTTTACATCCTTTCCACCAGGGAAATGGAATGAGATTCAAACAGCAGAGGTAATAATCCACACTGAACTTCTATACTTTTACATTCAGCAGGCAGGAAGAAAATCGACTTCTAGACTGTTGAGCTCCACGAGCCAATTTTGAGGGTCTCTGAACTTTGAAGGCTCCTTCAGCTGGGGAATAAAAGGAGGTCCCCACCTCCCAAAGGAATCTAATGCTGTTTGCAGGCTCTTCTGGTCATTTCCAGGTGACTGCCAGCATCCACACACACACACACACACACACACACACACACACACACACACACACACACACACACACACACACACACACACACACAATTAATTAGAATTCCCTTCCTTGGTGGAGCTACCACTGGGTCTCACTTGAAGACAATAACCCAAAGTCTACCTGAACAAAACCCAAAAGCGGATGAAACAATACCAAATAAAAAAGTTTTCGGTATCTTAAAATATATTGGTAAACTTAGCTGAACATATCATGAAATTTATGGGGAAGCCTTCACAATAGAAGTACAGCGCAAACAGAAAGACAGTAAATCCTACACACATGCACCCACGCATTAATGCACAAATGACACATGCAGAAAAGAGGCTGGATGTCCTCATACCAGCTGCATGTGACAACCGTGATTTGGTGACATTAGAGCAGACAAGGGCACTACAGGTCCGACGGTCACCCTGTCCAGCGGTTCCACACAGAACACTTTCCAATGTGGATATGAATCGGGGTGGGGGGGGGGGGGATTAGTGAATTAGGGAATTACGCGGAAAAACGTCGCCTTCGTTATCGCTTGTCATTGTTATTATCCCCCGGCGTGGCACCACCTGCCACATGCCAAATGCGACAATGTGATTTCACAGAATAATATGGTGGAAGAAGATTTTTACCAGAGTTGAAAAAGATTATTTGTGTGAGGGGAAAGAGAGAAATTAGACATTCAGCAAAAACAAAAAAAGCTTTGGCTAATTAGCTTCAGAATCAAAGATTTCTCAGATTTTGCAGAAGACACCAGCCTGACACCAGCCAACAGTCATGTGACCAAGCCAGTGACTGACAAGTGCTCACCAGATGGCGATACTTACATGGTCCCATTGGTGTAGACGCCGCCGGATTCCTCTACATACTGGACCTGCGTTGGGTACACATGCGAGACCTGCTGCACTGTCTGGACCTGCAGGACGGGAGAGACGTTAGATGGTACGGTGGATCACATGAGTGCCTGGAACACCACTTTACAGTACCTGAACCCCATCACAACATGCACCGGACAAGCTGGAACGTGAATCGAACAGCGGCTACACACGTGTGAAAAGCACGCCTCCCTGGTTCAGTGACATTGCCAGCTCTTTGAACAGTGTTTTGCCTAAGCGTTCTTCAAAATTCTGCACGAGATTGATTTTTTTTTTTTTTCTGTACCATGCAGACCAGCAATGCAGGTCTGATTTGAGCAGCACTTTTAACAGAGAGCAGTCTGGTCAGGTCAGGT
>JAACJT020000095.1:16769299-16783344 GCA_009936485.2 Gymnarchus niloticus | reverse complement strand
CAGGCTCCCAGGGTATAGGTGGGAACACAGCAACCCCCCGACCCCCCCCCCCCCCGATCTGCGGCGGGACCCACATTTATTTTTCTTATATTTCCATCCCGTGTCTCACCTTCTCTTACTAAGCCACGCAACACAGAATGCTGAAAATTAAGCAATTAAATTGCATCCCAGCCAGAAAAAGGCATTGTGTGGAAAGTCATTAGATACATCCCCCCGTGAGTAAGCCCAGGACTGATTAGTAGTTTTTTTTTATAATAAACAGTGAGCAACAGCTGGCATGCTGTAAGAACAATTTGCTCACATTTTAGTCTCTTAAGGTTTTTATTTCTGTGATTTTTTTTTTTCCTGTCCTGGATGCCAGAACGACACTAGATGATGGGGCTTTGTGTGTACAATGAGATATTCAAACAATGTGGTCAGCACTGCTGCCTCATACTGCCAGGTTGGGGGGTTTGATTCCCACCTCCACTCTGTGGGTGGAGTTTGTTTGTCTTGAGCGGGTTTCTTCCTGTGGTCCAACGACATGCAACTAGGCAAACTCTCTAATTTGCTCATAGAGTGTTTGTGTGCGTGCATAGCCAACTTGTTTTCATACTGCCTTTCACAACACAGTGGTCCTAAGGCACTTAACCATAATGTGCAGTAATTACAATGCATTTTGATGAAAAAGGAAAAAGAATGTGCCCTGTGGTGGCCTGGCATCCCATCCAGGGTGTACCTCAGCTTAGTGCCCTGTGGTGGACTGGCATCCCATCCAGGGTGTACCCCAGCTTAGTGCCCTGTGGTGGACTGGCATCCCATCCAGGGTGTACCTCAGCTTAGTGCCCTGTGGTGGACTGGCATCCCATCCAGGGTGTACCCCAGCTTAGTGCCCTGTGGTGGACTGGCATCCCATCCAAGTTGTACTCCAGCCTTATGCCCTGTAGTACCTAAGATAGGCTCCAGGCCCCCCACAGCCCTGACCAGGATATGTGGTTAGAAAATGGATATTGTGGAGGGTCATCCATCGCGGAAATGGCAGCCAACCCACAGCATCCGATCAGGACCACATAACTGGACAGCAACCACCATGGGAGAACTACACCGTGGGCAATTCCCAGTGAAGAATGCAAACATCACTCTGGAGGAATGCATGAAACCTATGTGCCACATTTCTGGGGTAGACTCAAGTGCCTGCAGTTAATTTCTCCTTTTCTGTAATTCACCAGCCAAGAAAACCCAAGCATCTGTTGGGAAGCACCTTTTGAACTCAACATGTTTTTAATTTTTGCCTTTCTCATCCCTGTCCCACTACAATGCTTGAGAATGCAGGCAATTGTTTTTTGAAGGATGGATGCCACCTGTGCTACTGCAAATCTCCTCTCCTCCCAGAGTGGGGAGTGCCCTCTGCTGGCTGAAGTACTGCGGCAGCTGGTCCAGGTCTGGGGGCCATTACCCAATGTCTGCAGGTACCGCCAGCCAGCCATGCCAGAGAATTTAGTTACTGAGGGCCCCAGCTTGATTGTATCCCACACGATGACCAAGGTAATGATATATTGACATAATTCTCTATGTTTGCAAGAACATCTGAGAGGGAGTGGTGGTCCTGCCCTGCGTGGGCTTGGATTCTAGTGCCAGGCTGCCTATAATGCCCTCCCCAAGTGGTGGCCACACTGAAGCCTAATGCTATATGCCACTACATAAGGACACATCACAGCTGCACATTCGGGAGCTGGTCCTTTTGTCCAGCCAGTTGGGCCTCACAAAATGGAGAACCTAACTGTTCAAAGCTATGATATCTAGAGCCCAAACCCGTCAGAAAGGGATAACATGAAGGACTGCTACCTCAAATCTGGATGCAGTCGTGGTCTCCAATAATACCCAGTGTTCCCATTTCAGACTCACCAGAGGACAAATGCCCCTTATAGGACTCTTGGCCCCTCCCTCCCCGGTTGCCACCCTCAAGGCTGCAGTGCTTCGGAATGAGCCCCACAGCCCATACTAGATTATTGTTTTTTTCTCCTCTGCAGGTCAGGCTCGAGTTCCTGCCACTCGTTTCATCTTTGTTTGTAATCTACCTGCTAATAAAAGTCACCCATCCGGTGGGTAAGAGGCTTTTGCACTTCAACAGAGTTGTTCTTGTTATTTTTGCCTTTCTCGTATATCCATCTTTTGACCACTTACCCTGTTCAGGGGTGCGCGGATAAATATACACAAAATATGTGTGTATATACTGTATATATAACATTATTGCTGTTGGGAATCTTTTCTGTATTTATATTTATTTAGAACCATACATGTATGCTGAATGGTCTTTTGACATATCGAGCATTTTTTAGCTTCAAATTTTTCACCTCATGATCCATAGGGTAAATATAGTTATTGATTGCTTTCCTGTTTTTATTTCCATTTTTATTATTTATTGAATTGCATTAATGCTTTTTTCTTTTTTTTTTTTTTTTTTTACTTAACCACACATGGCTGAGTATCTCTCAGTCTGTCTCTGTCTGTCTGTTTGTCTGTGATCATATTGCTTCTGCCCAGCCGACTCGTCTCTAGTACTGAACCAGGAGTAGCTGTCTCCTGGTCATGCTGCCCTCGACCATTTTGTTAAACACATCTTCATCTCCCATATCCCTGATCCCTATTCCTAGTCCCTATTCCTATCTCCTGTCTCCACATCACGTGCTTTCGCCCGGGCACAGTGATTTACATGGCTGAAGACTTGCTGGAGGACATGGCGACCGGCAGTTGAACTGGCAGTCCTTTTGCCAGCCAGTCTGGCTCCTTAACTGCCTCACAGACATTAATTCATCCTGTCACCCTCTGAAATACAACAGCGTTGAGTACCAAGGTGTTAAACCCATGCTGCTATGGAGAGAGATGTTGTCATGACCTGTGTGGGAACTGAGGAAATCCTCAGCATCAGCACCTGGGGGGGGGGCTGGCTACCCAGTTAAAGTATAAGGAACAAAACCTATTACTGAGGCCCTCTGACACCGACCTACTGAGGTCATTGTGAAATATACTTAATTAGAAGACTAATGGTGTAGGGCTGGGGGGGGCTCTCAGAATCTGCCGGCTGGAGGAAATCCACTGATGTGGAGGACAATTTGAACTCCCCTATATATAGAAAAAATGCCTAGCTTTTGGGGTGTGTGGTCATGAGAGTGAGACGACTGCACCGTAATTTGTACCACCTGTGGGATTTCATAAAAATGCAGACGGGCACAGTGTGGAGACATTTTCTCTTTCACTGCAGTTTGGTCAGGAATACTGCATACATGTCACCTCAACTGCAATGCCGTAATTTAAACAGACATAATTTCCGTTATTCTTTAAATGCGGTCGCTTCTGTATATAATTCTCCTCTAAAATGCATAATCTTTCCTGCAGCGGACGAGGATAATGCGACAATTCTTTACACAGTGTGCCTGATTAGTTACAATGAGGACAGTGAAGCAGGATGCTGTTAACATCAGTATCGAGAACAGCAACAGCCCGAGAGATGATGCACAAAACAGCAAGGCTCTAGTAGAAAGACGTGGAAAACTCTAAACTTGCAGGCACTGCTCGTGAGTTCCTTCCCTCGTTGGTCTGGGGGTCCTCGTATGAAAAAAATCTGAGCATGGAGATTGTAATCCGTGAAAAGCAAGTTCCCTACAACATTCTGGATAAGCGTACGAGCTACACAAGTAAACAGCATGAAGTAATTTCACAGAAGCTTATTCCACAAGGGAGAGGCATCGAGATAAACAAGATGAATAATTTAAGGGCTGAAATAATGAGAGAGCATCCCCCCTGCACTGATAAAAAAGAAGACTGTGAACCCAAGACAAAACCAACTTAGCAAAGCAGCCAACAGATTAATCTGATGTCAATTAGAATTAGACTTCTGTATCAGCGGCACTAAACACTTTCACATCTGTTACGAAGGTAGCGTGCAATTTTTCGCCAGAGGAGCGCAACACAACCATGAGAAGTGGCAAAGGTGGATATTGTCACATGTCCCTGTGTCAAAGGCTAGCCTTCGCAGCCATTTATTTCACTCGTATTTAACCTCTGTCATTCTAAGAGTGTTTTAGGCCTGCCTCAACGCTGGCATACGGAAGCTCCGACATAAACAGGGTGAATTCAGTAATATGGATTCAGGGGAATTATGTTTGCGTGGACTTTTCATATGTAACGAGGATGGATTTTTATTGGGGGGGGTGTGGGTGGAAATATCGGTCATGAATTGGTGATTGCTGTTGAGACACTATTGTGTTGTAGCTGTGAGTTGATTGTGACCTGAAGAAAAGATTGTAGCTTTAAAACCTGAAGCCATGTAAAGCACATGATAATACCATTTCCTGAGAAAGAACAGTGCTTGTGTCTGGATGATGAGGCAACAGCTCATAAAAATTGTTTAATGAGTTTTACTGCAACAGTGTGGGGCACTCCATTCGACCCCCCATTTTTGAATACCCTTGTGCTTTAATTCTGCTAAATTAATTAAAGAAATAATGAAGCAAACATCAGAGGCACCTGTAAGCCCCTCCAGTCTCTGCGGGCTGGCAACAGTGGGGTGTGACTGGAAGCTCAGCTTGAGTACGCTCAGTTGAAACTCACGTGCCCTTCTGAGCTCCCCACATCGCTTCCATTAGACATGCTAATGCGCTATTGAAACAATAAGACGAGGCGAAAGTAAATAAACCTCAACGCAATGCTGCTAGTATGACGTTCGACAAGCGAGGGCAGGCTCTGCAGAACGCGGGCAGTGCTAATTAACATGAATCTACCGTGACATATTGTTCTGCACGAAGGCACCAGCTCGCCTGCCAGAGGAGGATCCCTTCTCCCACATTAGCCCAGGAGTGGGCACACCTAATTCCGATTTTCCTCCACTTTGAGGAACTCACTAGGGTTACATGAAACCCCTCCGACTTTCCAACCCATTTATCAGCTGGGCCAGAACTTCCTGAGGGATGGCAGCAAATCAGGAAGCGACAGAGAAGAGTTTCAAGGATGGCGCACGGATTCAAAAGTTTCCTCTCGGACACAGGAGGGGGCTCAGCAGTCAAGGCCTCTTCATGCATGTATGGATGTTACCTTCCGTCTTAGCTACAATCTCCATCCTCATTCATTATGGATCTATATGAATGTATGTCTTAAGGTACTCAAAAGCTAACTCATGGGATGGCACTACTACACCTTTTAGGAAGAGCGAAATAAAGCCAAAACTCAGCGTTACAGCTCTTTACAAGCAGCTGGAGAGTTTCGGTTTCTTATTTAACAACACCAACAAAAGCAGTAAGGAAAACACATTAACCTTTCACAGGAGAATTTATGCCACCTCTCCTGAGCCAGCGAGAGGACCCCATTTAAAGTGATGCTCATTTTTACTGTGTGGTAATGTGCAGGAGGTGGGCTAAAACCATTCTTGGAGTGAAGAAAACAGCAGTACGATCAGGGTGAGTCTGGGATAAAGCAGAAATCACTGTTTTGTTCTCCTGCTAATAGATATTTCCCATTTCCAACTGAAATTGAAATCATGTAGCAGAGTGATGCTGTCCACTCCAAGATTTGTGGAAGATATCAGATGATAAGACATGATCTCATTAAAAACTCAGAGAAACATATGCCACAACATGAATAGTTTTTGGTCATATAAGCTGGAATGAGACTTGAATGACAGTTGATGAACAAATTCAGGAATTGTCTTCGGTGTAAGAGGGAGTGGGTGTGACAGAATCATCAAATATGCAAATGAGCCAACAATATCAATGCAAAGCACAATATTCCCAAATAAGAAATGAGAGACAGCAAAGTGTATCCAACTTAGGTGACTGACAGCAGTGACTGGCTGTGACCACTTGGAGAGAACCAGAGCTTCACCCTGCTGGGGGCACTGTCCTTTGGCCAGCTAGGGATGTATAAAGGTGGTGTTTACTGTGGCTGTCGTGAAAGTTCTCCATGGGCAGTTTTCCCCTTCAGCGTGGGGGGGTGGGGGGGTGGAAGAAGTTGGAATAATGGTGGGGTGAGTGGCGAGGGAGCTATGCGGTGACTGGCAGTGGGGTGCAGTGGGACAAAGAACAAGAATTTCTCATCTCGTGGAGTGGGGTGGTTGTTGTTTTCTTTTCAATATGGTCTCATGGGCAGGAGAGTAGTTGCTCCAGCCTGCCACAGGTCCTCTTTGCCTTTGTTTATCCTCCTCAAGCTGAACCATGCGGCGGTAGCCTCTTGCTTGAGAGGAAACGGAACCTACTGGGGCGGAGCTTAAAAAAAATCTCATGGAGTTAAAGAAAACATCACACTACATATTCTCTTATCACTGTCTAACTGTCCAAAATTAAAACCTCTGAAAAATTTTGCATGCCTCTGCTGCAGATGGTTGCTGCAGAAGAACATATTGCATCGCAAAGCTACTGGACCTGACAGTTGTGGAACAAAGGAAGGGAATGAAGCGAGAAGCTGAGAAGGCGTGCAAGGCCATAGCTGCGGCAGACTCCAGAGTTGGCGGCTGAGGGACAGTCCCTTTGTTTTAGACACAAGGTGATGATAGAACCTGCTGTCATATATGAAGGCTTGCTCTGTAAATGGTGCATGGACTCCAGATAACCTACACAGTCTACGCAGTGCAGAATTAACTACTGGGTTTCTGAAGGTATTGTGAAAAAATAATGCGATATTTTGAATCCGTGAAAGATTCATTGATGCGACAATAATGCAATATTTTGAATCAGTGAAAGATTCATTGATGCGACAATAATGCGATATTTTGAATCAGTGAAAGATTCCTTGACGTGTTCCAACTAGCAAAGAAGAATCAAACTGTAAAGATGTTATAAGTACACCTTCCTGACACGACATCCCAAGTGGATTAATATGTAGGTTGCAGCAGTGTGGGTGTAAGAAATCCTGTTTTGATTTTATGCAATGAGACCCTGTACTGTCTTGCACTGCTCATCAGGTCTGGGATTCTTTATTGACCCTTCCTGGTGAAATGTAAACTGGATCCTGAGTCAATAAGAGTTCATCCAGGTGACTTGGGATCCTTTGAGACAGTGATTATGCCTCTAGGAAACTCGAATAATTCTCATGAGGGAAAATGCATGAAGTGTGGCTGAATGTCATCACGCTTGAAAGTATCTATCCACTCCCTGGGACTGAGAAGTGACAGACAAGTCACAAACAGGCTGGATGGTATTCTCCCTTGATCTAGCCATTGAGTATTAGCAAACATAGGTCGAAAATGGAGATCAAAGGAAGGCTCCATTCACCAAGGCCACCAAACTGGATCATTTTATCAGGAGGCCATTTGATCTGTTAGCTACACAGCTGCAATGGTGCCTGGAAGGACGGGTAAATATGATGAAGATGAGGATGATGATGCACACCTTAGATTTACAGGAGGTGTTCCAAAAGGTCATCTGTGCAGCCCCAGAAGTGTAAAATCTTCCACTTAATGTTAAAAATGTAGAGTGTTACAGTCAAGAAGAGTGTGACGGCAAGGCTGAAAAGATGTCAACAGTCTGGGATCCACAGGAGATAATTAATGCCAGGTAGCTGTGTGTGGCTTAGATTTGTGGGGTGTTATAAATGCTTTATCTTTTCTCTTTCTTCCCAGGAATCACCGTCTGCATTCTGGTGAAGTAATGACCGAGTAGAGAGGACCCTATAATTTCTGGAGGTTGATGTCAACCAGTCAGGTGTTAGCTGGTCAGAAAGTAGTTTATGACAGCCCACTTCAGTGATTGCACAAAAACCTGTCATCCCTCAAGCAGGAGACAACTGGATAGTTTTTACTGACAGGTAGTTACTGATTTATCCATTTTTGTGCTTGTCTAGACTCAGAAATACCTAATTAGAGAATGCCCTATTTCATCAAAGGCTTATGAAGTGCTTGTGGTTAAAAAAACAAGCTGTTCAAACTGATCTTGTTGTACCCACAGTGGGCCTTGAGTTCTGCATTGTTTTGTGTCTTCCATTATTAGATTGCCATCCTTTCTCATTATGTCGTGGAGCTGTTTACTCTTCATTTCTGCCTGTAATAGCGGAGACCTATCCGTAGAGTAGGCATGGGCCTAGACAGCCTCTGAGGCATAGCTGGGGGTGACTAATGGGCAAGTAAAGGGTAAGTTGGCAGAACTGAGTGCAGAGCAGAGACTGGGTACAGAGAGAGATGTTCTAAACAGGTAGTTTAAAAGCCAGAGAGACCAGTTTGGGGTATGCAGTTCCCCAAGCCAGCTCTGTAGTACAACGGAGCAGTCCTGTGTTGCAAGCCATAGCAGGAATTCATACTGGGAATTCACAAATCTGCAGAAAGTTCATTAATTTTTTCTCCAGCTGCTGAAATTAAGCCCAGAAGTATGCCGAAACTGGGTCACAGCATAATGAAACCTCCGAAGTTCTATCTCACTTTTTTCAACAAACATATCTTTTTAACAAGTGAGAAACACATTCTTTTCCTCAAATAAATTGGAGGCCTGTAGGAAGAGAAGCAATGTTTTCTTTTCCTATTTTGGATAAGCACTGAAAAATTAATAATAATCTAGGACGTCAACCACACTCTTTAAAACCCTAACCTATAAAAGCATCCATTGTCAGCTGAATGAGCTGAGCTAAAACAATGAAAACACAATTTTTCAATCATTAAGTCCTAGATATTTTGCATTAATACTTTATTTGCATAATCAATGTATTTAGCAAAATAATATCTTGCTTGTTTCTGCTTCAACTCTGCACTACTTCTGCTGGACATACGCATCCATCCTCTATCCACCTTTCCTGATCAGGAGGGCCTGGAGCCCATCCTAGGCAGCATGGGGCACTAGGCTGGGGTACAGTGTGGACCAGACCCTGATCTTTTGCAGGGCGCAAAGACAATTGGCCTTTCTGAGACACTTGATGGCTAAGTCTGTCTTCAGAACGTGGAACATAACCCTTCGAGACACAAAAGAATGTAAAGATTCCACACGACAGCAGAGTGGTGACAGGCTTCAAACCCCCAACCCATAAGGTATTAAGCAGTAGTACTACTTACTGAGGCACTGGGACATATTATTACTTGTATCTATATTGTCCTGCCCTTGTGTCCTGTCCTGTCTAGCATAGGCTCAAGGCCCCTTGTGAAACTGACCAGAAATAGCACAGGAAAATGGATGGATTGATCGAAGTAATCTTAAAATGTTGAGATTTACATTGCCTTTTCAACGGCATACTCTGTTCTGAGAATTACACAATATATTGGACATTATGCACAGGAAAAATCCTGTTCACCCCTTACCTGACATGTTTGATGTAATTTCGCCTTTCATTTCATCAATACTACAAGGATAATTAATTAAGAGCTTTTCTGTAATAAAAAGCAACACAATAGGGCCTCCTAGATAAGTTATGAGAAACACGTGGAAGTAATTAGCAAGCAATTTGGTGAAAATCACCATATGCAATAGCCCATGAGGACTGGATGGTGCCAAAGCATTAGCTAATGTTTATGTTCTGTTTTCTCCTTGCACTTTTGCAGTATTGCCCAGAGTGCAGGTGAGCAACGACGGTCTGGCTGCCTTCAGTGAATGCCAAACTGCTTTGTTTGTTAACATAGTTTATGGACTGGCTATAGTGGATTGGACTTTTGGGGGCTAAAAACTATAGGAATTGAACCGAGAGTGCAAAATAATGGCTTTTGTTGCTAGTGAATAAAAATGTTATGCTCTTCCCATTGTGAGGCCTTAGTCTCATATAAAATCTTTTCAGACTTCCCTAAAACTCAACCAAAAAGCCATCAAGTAGATAGGCTGAGGCCAGTGGAACCAGGAAAACTGGAATAAAGTGCATTGTATGTTTGTCCTGATAGATTCACGTTTGAGAGTGTGCTCCCCCCCACCACTATGGTCAGGCATTCCTACCATCTGAAGAGATGAACCTGTATGACAGGCTGTGTGTGGCTCTGTGGATTATTTCTTTGTGCTCTTGACTGGAATGTTACTAGTTTAAGTCCTGTGACCCGCAAATGTTTCTCCATCATCTTTAGGCCCTAGAACAAGGCCTTTGACCCAGGGGTAATTCTAGAGACTGACTGGGGGAGGAGGGACAGTGCCTCCTGAGCAATGCTCTTGGTCTCTCCCACCCCAGGTCGCTGTTTGCTTCATGAACTTACAATTTGAACAGTGGCAATGTAAGATTCTTTTACCTGTGCCACTCCAACAGAACAACTGGCCCCTCCATTGAAAAGGTGTAACAATATGTACCACAAGGCAGGCACCAAGTGCAGAATGGCAGTTTTATTAGCGAAAGACGAAGGCAGAATTGAGGGCACAACGGCCAGCATAGGGTCAGACCAGAAGATCCAAAACTGAGAAACAGGCCAAAACAAAAACCAGCAAGCAAGGTTGCAAAACGGGGAGGGGGTCCAAAAATCCAAAGGAAGCAGAGTAGCAAAAACAAGCAAAACACAGTCCAGAAAGTGAAGTGAGGGCCATAGCACAGGATTATACACAGGAGTAAACACAGAGAGAATCGAGAATGCTCAGTAAGAGCAAAACTCACAGCACCTCACAATGAGGTGACTGCTAGACTGAGCTTAGAGTCTCTAAATGAGTTACATGTGTGACTATTCTGGAGATGCATGTCAACAACTGAACTACCCCTAGACAGTGGTTCTCAGACCCAGGCCTACGTCTAAATTCTGATGTCTACTTAACAAACAAAGTTCAAAAATAGAACAAAAAATTAATTACAAGAAACTTATTTTAATTTTATAGCCTCGTGCCCTTAATTCTAATTCTCAGAATACACAAAGCATATAAAACTTATCAGACTTAGAAACAGAAAATTGGATCAAAGAATTGCCATTTTTCTTGGTGATAAGACGATAATCATGATGAATGCTTTGTTTTTGTTCTTAGGCTTAGTGAACATACAGGGGTATAGAAAGCAATCTAGTTTGGATCAATTTGTACAGTTTAGAGGCATTAAAAACAACTTAATATAAGTAGCTGGGTCGATTCATGCATAAAACATGAATGCCCTCCATCCTCCTTTACGCTGTTGCCTCAGGTGAGTGAAGAGCACCGTTTGTGCGCCTGAACCAGGCAGGTAAACTTGGCACATGTCACACCGATTCCCAGAAGTCAGACTGATGTGAGGGAACAGGGTGTTTGTCTGTGGTTTAGCCCGTGTCGCTCGAACCCTCGGAGCGACAAAAGCTCTTGACATCAGCGCCTTCAGTGAGGGTCCGTCTTTGCATTTCGGGGTGTGGGGGAAGACATGGTCAGGTAAGCATTATGGGTATGTCTCAGTCAGTTCAGCAGAGATTTGAGGTGGAGTGGAATAGAGGTGTGACAGTCCTTCCTGAAGCCTCTGAAGGCTATAATGTTTTGAAAACGGAAAGGAAGCTTTCCTAACAGATGTGCCTCCACCCGTCTCCAGTTGTACTCTGGGCTAGATCTCTCTGACTTGGCAGCGGACAAAGGCATTGCCACAGAAACGGCGTGAGTGGCGCTGACTCAATTTCGGGGCTCCCTGTGGCTTCCTGTCACGTTGTGAAGCAGCAGAGGGAGATGCACATCTATAAAGAGGCCAGGCTGGGCTCAGGATTCTCTTAACTGAGGCAAACTTAACAGAGGCTTGTTTGCTGCTGTCATCCTTCCCCATCAATCCCTGTTTCACACTGAAAATAAGGATTTTGAGTTTTGGGCATCTCAAGCTCTAATTGGATCACATTTAACTGCTTTAATGGATCATCTGGGTGCCAGCTTTGTAAAAGACAGAGAGTTGATGTAGTGTTTCTATAAACTGGTCTGATGGAGAACTGAGCATGATATTGAGTGAGTGGCTCTGGATGGGGCATATTGGATAAGCAGATAACTGACGAATTGCAGTTAATCTTCCTCTTTTTCTTCCTCAGTTTATGAGCAAGCACAGGAAAGCCACTCTGCAAGACAGTGACAAAAAGTGGTGTTTCTCACAAGGAAACGCATATCAGCGGCAGCCTTTGATAAATTACCGGCAGCTGAAAACTTGCAAAGATGTTTCATCATTTAACCACGATGGGTTTATCTTACCTGAAAATGTTTTATTGATTAAATACAATGACGTGGAGCTTGTGGATTGTAAGCCTTTAGGGGAAGGAAGTGCTACTGGTAGGATCTGTGGGAGCCCGTCTTGGTCAGAGCCATAAGCCGATGGGCAAACAGAGTGTGTGTAGAAATGAGCAGAGATGTATGCAGCTAGAAGCTTCCAGGCATTTTTTTGCTGATTTGAAAATGCCCTATAAGGTCCCTAGTGGAACTTCTATAAAGTTCCAAGTGAAGGAGATTCTTACACGTACTCCATACTCAGCACGATTTAGGAAAGAAACGACGGGAGCCTAATTTAGGCACCTCAACAGCTTCAACACCGTCAATGGAATGCAAAAAAGTGACCTCCAGAGTAGAAGCATCTAAGACAGACCTTGAAAGGAATCACAGAAATCTGTGGTCCAAGTTGAGTCCGAGCTGAGTCCAGTCTGAACCTGTGGTCTTCTCGAATTTAGAGGAAACACTCTTCATTCCAGTAAAACTGCAAAATGAAGAAAAATTATTGCAATCAAAGAGTTTATGTCCTAGGAAGATGTTGTATGGGCAGTGGAAGTTGCAGCATAATCCCGTTGAGAGCTCATGCTAACCTGTGTCTGGCAGAGTGCCCACCGGCCTACTGGCATTCCGATTTTGAAGCCCCGTGATATGCATGTGCAACCTTCTGGTTTAACTTTCAAAGTATGACTTATTTTCAGTTAAGGAGATAAGAGAAGTCCATAGGGATTTCACCCCAACGTTTAATAATAATTTTTTAATTAAAGGGAGAATAACGTTAGCTGGCTTACCGTTCTGCATTATGTTGCAGAAAACATCATTGCACAGGAATGAGCTGTTGTGCTGGAGTATACTTATGAATTCACAGCCGTTCTTCCGTTTGTTCTATTGATGTGTGCAAATCGGGCCTCAGCGCGCAGCAATAATGCATTTCTATGAAATCTGGCTGGCATAAAAGGAAAGTAGGGCCAAATAAAGCATCATGACTATTAAATTAAAGGCATGCATGCTAAAAAACAAGTACCTTTAACAAGTACTCTCCACTTTTGCTGGGTGTTTTAGTGTTCAGGGAAGAGTGCTTTATTCAGTTTCTGCGTCCACACCTCATGTGGGGTGACTCATTTAGTAACAGAACCTGTAAAATCTGCAAGAAAGACAAAAAGATGCTAAGGAGAGAGAGTAATAACAGGGCTTCATTTCCTCAGCCCAGGATTACAGGCACCAGGTTCTGCAAGCTAAATAGAAGGGAGGTAACAAAGATTATCTTGTCACAGAGAAGGGTCTGTGAAATAGGAACACCCCAGTTCACTGAAGAAACATCTGACGCATCAAAGAGCTTCAAAGATCCCGCTGTTCCTACTGCATGCTGAAGTCAAGCTGAATTCGAGCCTTGGGAAGCCCATTCCATGACACCCTGCTGCAGACACATGCAGACAGCCACACCCAAATTTGCTGTGTTTGTCACACATTTAGCTAACGTACGTTTTGTCGAGTCTATCTGTGGATTGTGACTCATAGCTGCTGGGTAATAACTGTACCAAGAACGATGAGTATGGAAGACAGAGATGAAAAAGTTTGTGTGAGTCCTTGTCTGTCACAGTGAGCAGCTCAGCTCATAAAACTTTGATTGCATCGGAGAATTTTTAGATTCAGTTCAACTTCATCTATCCACATGCAACAGAAGTTAAAAGACAAATGCAATGATAAGCAATCTTTACAAAAAGAATATTTCAAATTAAAACATATAGTTACATTTAGCCAGCACAATTTTCAAATGTGCAAAGATTAACTAACTTTAGTTGGTATAATCAATATACCAGCCTTTCTTACTCAGACTGTGGATTGGAATAATATGGATACCAGCCTTGCTTACTCAGACTGTGGATTGGTATAATCTGGATACCAGCCTTACTTACTCAGACTGTGGATTGGCATAATATGGATACCAGCCTTGCTTACTCAGACTGTGGATTGGTATAATCTGGATACCAGCCTTACTTACTCAGACTG
>JAACJT020000095.1:16739701-16769199 GCA_009936485.2 Gymnarchus niloticus | reverse complement strand
TGGATTGGCATAATCTGGATACCAGCCTTACTTACTCAGACTGTGGATTGGTGTAATCTGGATACCAGCCTTACCTACTCAGACTGTGGATTGGTATAATCTGGATACCAGCCTTACTTACTCAGGCTGTGGATTGGTATAATCTGGATACCAGCCTTGCTTACTCAGGCTGTGGATTGGTATAATCTGGATACCAGCCTTACCTACTCAGACTGTGGATTGGTATAATATGGATACCAGCCTTACCTACTCAGACTGTGGATTGGTATAATATGGATACCAGCCTTGCTTACTCAGGCTGTGGATTGGTATAATCTGGATACCAGCCTTACCTACTCAGACTGTGGATTGGTATAATATGGATACCAGCCTTACTTACTCAGGCTGTGGATTGGTATCCAGCAGGACAAAACCAGCAGAGGTGAATGAGGCAAAACGTGTGTATTCATTCAAATGAGGAGCATGGTGTTCACTGCGGCTGAGGAACCTTCTGGAATGTCCTGTACTGTACATTTGTCTTTGTTTACAAATATATACCTCATAACTGCTGAAGGTTTTTAATCATTGTCAGCCCGAGCTGCAGGCCAGTGTTTTTTATTATGGGCTGAAACTTCTTGCAGCTGCTATTTTGACATGACAGGAGGAAGAAATAAATTGGGTTTTGTGGTTGCTTTTGTTGTTTGAAAGAAAAAATGCAGCTATGATAGCTTGAAATGCTTCCCAATTCTACCCCGTGCCCATAGTCTTTCTATATTTATCTAGTCTAACTTAGCTACGGTGGAGATATGCAGAGGATCAGACAGTAATTTAATTTAATTAATTGCTTAGATAATTTCAAAAATTTTTATGATGAGTGACCCGTGAAAGAACAAACAGTTTTCCTCTTTTACTTCTATTTAAATCTAGAAATGGCTCCTTAACTACTGCACCACCTGTCCTTGTATGAAAAACTTTGGGCCCAGAGAGTTACAAGACAGTAAATCAGATAGAGTTAGAGAAACAGGTAAATAAACAGTCAGAGTTGGGAATGTTATTGTGTGACTCTGCTGCAGATTGATCGACAACTCCAGATCATTCTGGATGTCTACTGGAGTGAACCACACTAATGATGCCTTAGAGGCCCCTTAACACATCCCAAAAAGCCACCCCTTCAGCGACTTTAACATATGACGGGTATCTTTATCGTCACACCAAAAATGTACAATATGTCTGTTCTCACCAAAATGACCCAGGAATGAAGGGGCATCAATGCGATCTTTAATAGTTTTATTTTTTGCTCATTCTGGGGTTCAGATAAATGAGCAGAAGGTAAACTTGTGTAATTTCTCTTAAGAGAGCATTTTGAAAGAATCTCTCAGAATCAAAGTGAAGAAGAGCAATCAGTAAAACTAACAGACCGTAAAGAAACCCCCCCCCCGCGCCCAGATCTCCTCGTGACAACATGGTTTGCTGCAACCCAGCATTTCAGATTTGATGGGGGAATATCGATTTGTTTCAGTAAGAGACTGAAAGGTCCTCTGGCTTGAATGTTTTCGTTTCCATAAATTATTTGTGTGTCACCAGGACAATACAATCAACAGACGGATTATCGCCTAAACCGTAGCTTCTGTTGCTGAAGGAAAAGGTCATCGGAATCTCCAGACATGGCATCCTCAAATCCCACCACGAGACACTGAGAATGTCTCCAGAAAACAGCTTCCCAGCAAGGTCATTGTGCACAGCCTTATCATTGACAAAATTAAACACTAGTCCCAGGAATTTCGCATAGGGCGTATTAATATGACTTGATGATCGGCGTAGTTGAAGGGGTAAGGCGGTGCAGTTTCAGGCCTTAATACTGCTGACTTGATTTCTCCGTTCGTGATTCCTTTTGTATATCGGTGCAGTGATAGCAGTGACATTATCGTGGAAGACGCACCCATGAATTTCATTGGTGACAAGTGATGTCATACAAACAAATGCTGCAGGGGTTAAAGAAGGTGCTAAGGAACAACTTTGGTTCCTCAGAAACATGAAAACACTCAATCGTGGGGCTGTGATGAAAACGGTGACTAATGTATTTTTATTATTATTATTGTGAGATTTTTGCCATCAGACAAAATTCAAATTAAATACAGGCTCATATTATTCATTCTTTTACACTGAATTATGAAAAATGTAACTGAAAAACAGTTGAAAAAGTCAGGCTTTGTTTATAGTCTGATCATAATGGTGTTGAAAGTCACAGTGGGCCCCATCTCCTGAAGGTGCATCCTAGCGTCGAGCAACCCCCGGCACCATATCCCAGACTACACGGGAGGCTGGAGCTGCAGGATCTCCTGTTCCATGCGAGTCAACGCCAGGCGGGAATGGGTCCAGCGTCGCATCCCCCAAGCAGCGCTGATGGCAAAAATGTAGTGAAAAGCTGCATAGGGGATCCAGCAGGAAACAAGATGGCTGTGATACACTTCAGTTGACGATTTGGCCCAATGCAACCTGCATGGTAGTGGTTCCCAAACTTTTTCTGTCAGGCCCACCTTCTGCAGAATATTTTAAAGCTCCTTCTTCCCCCAAAACACCTCTCAGCATGCATACACATTAGATTAGCATGCACACAATGCCCTACTCCTGGTGAAACTTAGTGTGCCCCCCAGTTTGAGAACCGCTGCCATAGAATGTAGTAGAATATGAACACAGTGTATTAGTCCAGCTTTTGTTCCTGATAGTTCATGAAGGCATGTTTCTACTAATATCACAATGATCTGATTTACTAACCAAGCCATAGTCAGTGTGTGACTCGATATTGAAGTGCTCAGCAGATATGTATATAGTCATGCCTGTCGGACATGCCTCTGCCACATTGTTCCTGTGTTGCTGCCTGCAGACTACGCCTTCTATGTCTATGCCTTCTGCTGGAGGAGAGCAGAGGAGCGGAAGCTGTGATGAAGTGAAGAGACCCTTCCAGCCGTGTAATAAATTACCACACACGTCTGGTCAGAGACAATAGCCCATCGGACGCAATTGTCGCGTCACGGCTAATGGAGGATAGCTGGGCTATTGAGTTATCGACTGGCTAGGGCTTTCACTGGTGGAGGTGGTGGTGGAGGTGGGGCTCCCCAAACATGGCAGCCTGAGACCCATAGGAATGCTGCGTTTTACCAGCCAGTTTTTTGGTCTTTTCATCAGCTTAGTGCACCTCCTTGTTCCTGGAGGCCCCTTGGCACATGTGATCAAAGAAATTCATGGTTTCAGCTACTCCCAGAATACACCAGGCAGACTGGACCCATACTCTAGATATGTAGAATTCTCTGACGCAACATTTGACTAATTTCACAAGGCAGGTCATTTTATCCTCATCTTAACATTCCCCATACATTGTTTCCTCTAACACACCCTGGGTAAGGAAAGCCCTCCAAACCTCACCGTAGATGCCTTCAAACACTGGTTTGTCAGTTCCTGCACCTTCAGGTTCCTCACAAAATCCAGTTTATGCCTCTCATGATTGTTGTTTCCTACCGGGAAAACTCCCCCCTTTACCCTTCTATTCTTTTAAACTGCTACCATTACCCAGGGCCCGTTTGCTCTCTGTAGTAGCATGGTTCCTCACAGTGGCTCAAAAATATTTGCCTGTGGAGTCTGTCTCAGAAATGAAAGAGAACGAATCAGCCACAGGATAGTGGCATATGAATATATGAATAACCTGAAAGCCTTCCAGACAAAGCTCAACCTATATAAAAAAGCTTTGAAAGTATGGGAAACAAAACCATGTTCACTATGACAGCAAATACACAGATCAGTAATTATTACAGGAACTCTTTGGACCTTAAACCTGCAGATGCACATATCGTGTGGTCATCATAAAGTATGCGATTTATCATAAGAGACTACCGACTTTAAGATGGGGAGCAGTTACTTCAATGTTACTGCTGGAGGTCACATATAGGTGGCGCTGTGGTTAAGGGCTTTGCATGAAGGATGCCTTAGACTGAAAGGTCCTTCTACCTTGAGCCATAAAGTTAGGTAGCATGGCCTCACAAGACACATAATTTTAACGTGAAGGCTAAGGGCACTCTACAGGAAATGACCTTACGTGTTGCTGTTTGTATAAAAGCTTCAGATGACCAACAAAATTAAAATATAAATTGTGTCAGTAAATAACAGCCTTTTACACCAATGACTGCAAGTTTCCCTAGAACAAGAAAAATAAGTTAGAAATGCATATTTGGTCTTCATTTCATAATATTGTCTTATTCAGTTTTGTTAAACTTCTAATACAGGAAGCCAAAGTAATGTCCCAAGAACAGATGACTTTGAGCAGCTAAACATATCGCTACATGTGTGTAGTCTTGGACTTAATTAATCTCTGAAGTCCCAGGCTTGACATATACAGTATATAGTGAGCAGTGATACTCAGCTTCCTCTTGCTTCTATTTTGTGTTTTTAGTTATCAGATAGTTAGGTCTGTATTCATGTTCCTCTTGATAGTCTTAGCCTTGTGATTTTTTAATTTCATCTTCTAGTTCCTTGTCTTGATTTTGGTTTCCCACTAGCTCCATCGCCCTACTGCACCTGAGTCCTCTTCTCACATACCTTGTTCTGGAAAGTAACATCTAAGTTGGTGCCCCCAGTCCCAGCATTTGCTGGCTTCCCAGGGAATCCAATCCAACAGATGTAGGATTTGTCAGTAAAATGGTTTGGTTTGGGTGCCTTGCATCAGTCTTGTCTGGTCTCATGTTAACTGAGTGCTTTGACTTTTGCACTTGGTGATCCAGTCAAATATTGCCTGGGTTTGGTGCCATCAAGTTTGTTTAAGTTTCTGAAATGCAGGCACTTCTATTTAAGTGTTATGTTTTAGAATTTTCAGGTGATGTCTTTCCCCAGCACGTTCCTGACCTCATGGGAGATCAGAAAGCGGAACTGCAGCATTATTTATTGAGATGAGGCCCAGGTCACAGCTGGTGAACCTCTTTCCAGAACTCTGGTAGAGGTGACTGGTCAAGCCACTTGTCTGGCCAGCTGGGGGGAGATGCAAAGCAGGCCCTCGAGAGTGACCTGCTGGGCCACCTTGCAAAAGGACAGCTTACTCCTTCTTAAAACTCAAACCATTGACCTTGAAAGGATGATTTAATGTCTATGGAATGGTTAGAGGTCAAAGGACACAAGTAATACAGGTCTCTGTGCTCACCAAGAAGTGTATCATGTGAAAACAGAAAGCATAAAGAAACTCCAAAAAGGTTTTGTAAATTGCACTTTGTTTAGTAATGTAGATCAGTTTGCACTGTGGTTTTGCCTAGTTCACTCTATAGACGAAAAGCAAGGCACCTCTGGCTTCAACCTGCAGGGCATCTCCTTACATCTGTTCTACCTACACCACCTGCATATCCAGCTCAGGGTCATGAGGGGCCTTAAGCCTATCCCAGGCAACACAGGGTCCAAGGCAGAGGATACCTTAGATGGGATGCCAATCCATCATAGTTCCGAATCTGACCTGTTTTTTAATTCGACGTTTCTATAAAAAACCGAAAATCCACTTTCCAATAAAGAAGATATACATGTATTGTAATTGTTGTTGTCGTCGTTGCTTTGAGAAAGAAGAAAAACAGTTCCTGTTCTGACAGTGGCTGCTCCACATGAGGAACATGGGGGTTGAGGATGAATCAGCCTGCATTGTGTGGATCCTGAGGTGTTCTCAAAGGACAGATCCCTTCACTGGGACAACATTCTGGAGCCAGGAACTAACTATATATGTCAGCACTGTCAACAGCAGTACATCCATTTGTAGCTCTGGTTAGTCACTTTCCTTTCTACAAAGCCCACCTTGTCATCTGTCACACTGTTAGCTGCTCTTAAACCTGACGCTCTCTGTGACGACTGCGGGAATGGGGATGGCAGACAGGCCGGAAGCCCCAGCACACCCACTACCAGGGACGCCACCAGATGCCGGCGTCACCCGAATGTGAGCCGATACATTCTGAGGAGGACTACGGAGACGGTGTAGCACTGCATGCCCTTGGTTTGTGGGAATACTCATCCTGAGAGTATACTGACTGGTGGAGGAGTGAGGAGTGCCAGGTGTATATGACTCCATAAGCTTTGCTGCTTATTCTTAAGTTTTGGATTGTTCTACTACATGTTTGTTTCACGTGTGATTTTCAACGTTCATTTTTTACATAATAGGCCTATATAACTATATGTATTTACTTTTAATCTAAAGTAGGCATAAACCATAACCTGTCTTGAAAATGTGTAAATTAATAAGTCACACTTCAATATCTTTACCTCTGCTCTTTTCTCTGTTGATTGCCACACGGCAGCAATCCACATTTGTGACCAGATTGCAGTGCATGTTGGGTAAAAGTCCACAGGGAGTCCACTATTGTGGACTTTGCCGAAGACCACATTAAGAGCTCAAAGGGACCCCTGTGAGCACAATTATGACAACAAAAATGAGAAGTGGGCCACCCTGCGATCTTGCACACTTTGCAGGTACGTGCAAAAGAAGACTGCAAGGGAGAAAGTGTGTGATCTGGGACAGAGCCTAAGAAACCCAACTTTTTGTCCTAGGAGAAAAAGAAAGAGTTAAAGTTGAGGGCCACTTCACTGAAGGTCTGCTGCAACATGAGGTCTTTGAGTAATTAGTCATCAAGTAGTCTTCAGATCAGGGGTTAATACAGTTTAGGGGTAATTTGGTTTTGGAGATGTCCAGTTTAATGAATGGGTTTAAAACCGCAGTATATCCGAGTGGCTTTGGGCTAAGATGTCAGCTCAACAAACCGAGGAGAATAGCTACAATTAACAGAATGCAGCAGAGCGACGCTAACAGAATCCAAGCTCGGAGAATTTTGTACGGTTGGCAATTTTAACGTCTACAGCTCTTCGAACGTGAGGCACATTCACGCTCAGGGAGAATTTGTTGGGAGCCTGGCAGCTACCTGTTTGCAATACCAACATGGAGCCGGGCTAGCAGCCACACACGCCCCTTACACAGCTTGCTGCTAGCATTCTGGTCATCCACAGCACTCCCATAAATTATTAAGGACATCCAGGTAGTCAGGAGACAGCGCCGATCGCTCACGGTCGAGTGCGGACGAGGCCCACTGAGCTGTGAATAAGTCAGCTGACTTTCTAGTGTGGCCGCTTCGGTTTAGAGCTGTGGCAAAGGCCAGATTTAAACAATAAAATTAACCATTCCCAGGCAATGTCACAAACCTATCCTACCTGCAGCCTAAAACTGAAACATTTTCATTCAGATGCACCTTGGATTAACCCAGGTCCTCGTGACTTAATGGTAGTGAAGCTTACGTGTTTTGATAATGTATTTTCTTGTAATACGTGTGCCTGTGATTTGGTAGGCTGAAGATTTTTTTAGGTTTTTGGAGGGAGGGTGCACCGACTTGGTTGGTAAAGCCGGCATTCCCAGTAATGTCCCTGAACAGAGGCGCTGCTGTCCAAGCAGATCATCAGAACCATGGAGAATTTACACATACAGTGTTTTATGTCCATAGCACCCTCAATTCAACCCAAACCTTCAAGAAATGGCAATTTTTTAATCATTGGACTAATATGAACGAGGTGTCAGAGTGGCTGAGCTGCCTTTTGCCTCTTCTGTGTGAAGAGGAATCTTTTTTTGATGTTTTTATGATGCTTGCAGAATGTATTACTATGGCAACTCACTGCCTATCTGAGGTAGGTACATACGCTACCCTCGGACCCCTCACTGAAGGAGAACCTCCCAGGCCTAGACCCTTTCCCTCAAGGTACGTCCCTGCATGTCTAACAATGCAAGCATTTCATTATTTATTGATTTTCAGAGGCAGCAAATTAGCAGAACATGGGCTATGTTGATAGCCATGGGCAAGATGTGTATTAAGTGAATGAACAGCATTAAGCCCAAGGGCGACAGCCAACACTATTCACATCTTTGAAGGAAGGCCTCATACTGCCCCTTGTGATACCAAGTTGCCTACATACATAAAGAAGTGTAAAAATATTCTTTTGTTTGAATAATCATTTGTAGAAAAGTGACTGGATTTAAAAAATGTAGTTACAGCAGAAATTACCCCACTTATGATAGATTGGTTTAGCTCCTGGTTGCTGGGAGAAACTGCTAGAATGTCATGGAATGATGGCCTGCCATCAAGGAGTAGCTCCAAGAGAACCCGAGTTCCCGATGCTGCCTGCTGTCAGGAGGGAAGTGAATCATCGGGCAGCCAGATGTGAGCAATACCAATGAGCCTGTCTGTCTATCCCAGCAAGGGTCTGAGGCAAGGGGGGAAGGGGTATTTACAGACATAAAAAAGGAACCATAAACAAAAGATCTTGCATGAGGGCCCTTGTCTGTCGAAGGTGTAGCCGTTTCAGAGGGGAAATCCCGATTAACCAGACAGACTTTAAATGCCCCAAAGCACAACTAAGACTGAGACTTCATTCAACCACTGCACTCCGCTGCTTAACTGAGGTTGTTTCAATGCAGTAAGGTCAAGGAGGGAGTTCTCCTGGCGAAAAGTTGTAGTCTAATGGTTTCTGCGAAAGACTCCGCCTCTCTGGGTTGGAGCAGCCTCTCTATGTGTTAAATCATCTCTGCAGTCTCATGAATAATAAATCAGCAGAATCAACACATCATTGAATATATTTACCAAATGTGTTCACGGCTTGTCTGCTATCTCAATTTTTTAATCGATGGGAGGCACTTCTGAGCTGTTAACGGTATTAAGATGAATGTACCTCTGACCACCTTCTAAGAATAGTCTGTGCTTTTAACCTAGGAGCACTAGATTACTTCAAATTGTGATCTTTTTTTTCTTAAATGGAAATAGTCGTGCCGTACAGTTTTGGAATAAGGTGTAAGTGTTATGTAACTGCGGATGCAAAAGGACTGAAGCCGTCTAAGCACACACAAACACACACACACACACACACGTACATATATGCAGTATATATTCATACGTGGATGAAAAGCAGTGCTAAAGCAGTGCAAGACAGGCTTTGGGAGTCTGTAGGAAGAAATGCGGCAAAATGTTTGATTCAGTGACACAAAGATGAATCAGCCATGAACGCCAAAACCTGCACAAAGCCCTCAGTGACATTCAGCTGCGGCGTGTTCAAAAGTTTACCTAAGCAGTCAGAAGAAAAAGCCAGACTTTCAGACGGAGACGTATCAGTATGCTGTAGCGTTGACTTTCCCAGACTCCAGCCGGGGAGTCCAGAGTCCCGACACCTTGAGTCACCGCCGGCACGACGAGCAAAGCCGGCAAATACTTTCTTTGCTTCTGGATATAATACAAATCGACCGAGGTGATTCTTATTATTGTTATTAAGGATTTTAGTCGCTTGAGGGATTCTTCTATTGGTTACTAAATTGTATAGATCTGTAACCACACAAGAAGCCAAATAAAGACGTGAACAACGAGAACACATTTGCGGTTTGCTTATTACATAACGTACCAGCAACGTCAGTTTTATAGCAAGGCGTCAAAAAGATATTAAGTAAAATATGGAATGCGATATACAGTATATATAGGCTGTATGTACTTTAGCTATAGTGAGTAGTGACCAACATAACCGCACTTCTTTGGCAACACGGAAACACATTTCTGAAGAGAAGTGATTTCTCTTACAGACACAACGAAGCCGACTAAAATTCTGCGTAAAATCATTTTACACACCTCTCACACTTTTAAAGCCCGGTTCGGGGGGGGGCAACCCCGCTCCGGTCTGCCAGCCAAGGCTGGGGCTTGGACGGTTCGTTGACCAGAAGAGGAACGGCGAGGATAGACCGTGAACAGCAGGGACGTTACCTGGGGAGGAAGGGAGGAGGCACGGCTCTCCTCCCGATCTACTGTCATCACTTCAGAAGGTCTTCAAAGGATTCGGTTCGAATAGACCTGGGGTCGGGAGAGGGGGGGACGGGTGGTTTCTCTTCCCCGAAACTATCGTTTAAAGGCGGAGAAACTTACGCTCGCTTACATCTCGGTCGATCTGGATGACGGGGCAATACATTAACATGCAGCCAAACGGAAAACGGGAGATCCTTTGCCATGGGAGCCATTTGAGAAGAAAGCAGCGTCTCCGTCCGTGCGACTGTAATCGGGCGTTCTGCTACCTGTAGGATTGAAATCAATAACTTGCTTCGTAGAAGGCGGCGACTGCAAGCCCGGAAGGTGCTGGAAGACCGTATTTAAGTCAAATGGAGCGCAAATTGAGAACCACGAAACCAAAATAGCATTTACGCGGAGCACTGCTTTCGGAAACGCCGTGTCTATTATGGAGAGAGACCGCGATGGAACCGCCGTGAAATACTTCCTCACCGGGGGAAAGGCGCTAAAATTGGCGGCAATTCAGTAACGCGACGATGTGCGCCAGTTTGCGTCGAGTTTGAAAGTTGGAGCGGTATCTGTAACAAGTCCCGGTGAGCATGTAAGCTTAATTCGTCGCAGGTATGCGTGTGTTCCGCTGAAGTTTGCGCTAGACTGCAGCTGTAAGCTTCCCTTATTGTACTTAAGACGGTGCCACCCGCCACGCTCGGTCCTCTATCACCTGAAGACGTTTATCTGTATCTTTTTTTTTTTTTTTTCCTCCCGTTAAAACCAATAAATGAATGAAGAAAGATCAAACCAAAGGCTGGGAAACAGACTTCTTTGTTTACTTGAGCTTCCGTCGCCTTAACAACAAGTGGAGTAGGCTACTGCAAAGTTGTGATAACTGAAGCGTGCTGTATGAAGAGCCCCGCATCGCTCCCGCAGAGATGCCAGTGCGCGCCGTCACTTCCACGTTAATGTATAGGGGCCTCTGCACTATTCCAGATATCTTATCCTACCGGACCCCTATCACCCTTCCCGAGGACGAGCTAGAAGGTGAGTGTTTTTGCGGCTGCCCGTTTGTTTCGGTGCCAAAATGTATGACAAACGCCGACGCTCCTCAAAGACGGCGCGATGTATCGTAATGCGTCTCCGAGGCCAACTTGAACAGGGGGCTTGCTCGTACCCAGCGTCGAGATGGCGATGGACACCTGTTAATATCAATGAGTTGGACGGTGGCTGCAGAGAGTGGCAGCCATGCACGGACGGTCGGCGGTCATGAAGAATTGATTTGTCCCTGTAAATTGGTAAGAGCTCTGCGTTCAGCACCCTGGAGAGCTCCGCTCCCATCCCTGTGCCTTCACGCATTTCTGTGTTCGATATCATGTTCAAACTCGATCTGAGCATTTGGACTTCTGGGTTTATTAGTTCAACATGCTTCAATCCATGAGAAGCAACGTCGGAAATAATGTGTTGCTTGAAAATCTAACAAAGCACGCAGCGTTTTGCATCTTAGTGTGTTTCGTATGTGGTTACAGGCAGATGAAGGTATTGGGTGCATTTCCATTTGGACAATGTGCAATTATGATATAAAGCAAAGCGGGTGTGATAAAAGCTAATTTGTCGGCACTTGATTAGTTAATGCTAAAATTTAAATTGATGCAGATGTTTCTCAGTAAGTTGGAATAAATTACCGGAGCCTTCAGAGTAGTTAGCTGGGGAGTGCCAGAGAAATAAAGAAGTGGACAGCAACACTGAAAGAAGGTCGACTCCTTTATTTATTCAACAGACCGTAATCTTCTAATTATGTATTCAACAGGCGTGAGATGGGCAGTGTCTCTGGCCATTTGACACCAAATGCGCAAAATTTAGGATGTATGTAATATCTTGTGGTAGACTCTGAGCTGCTCAGACTGAGATCAGGGTGCACCTTATTCCCAGAGGTGTAATAAAAAGCTTCCCGCATATCTGCTTGAAAATTGAATTATCCCACGCTTGAAAGAAATCTGTAACCATAAACGTGCTTCATAGACAATGCACACTGTAAAAGTTAACCTCTCACAAATCAGTAGCTTAAATTTTATACGTGTCTGCCAAAAAATGTTTGTGCATATAAATTTACAATGCGCTCCTTCACAAGGTTGTTTTATTTTATTTATTTATTTATTTATTTATTCATTTATTTATTTATTAGCTCAATTAGAGCGCTTCAGCTAAAACCGCACCTCATCGAAATAATATTCTCTGGAGCAATGAAAAAACACGTAGGGCTTTCACACTATTTAAACTGAAATTAGAGCCTCTCGATCTTCTTATCTGGTAATAAAAATATAAGCAAAACCCATTTCCTACTTAGTCTCCCATTTAGGCTCGTAAAACTGCTACAGACCAATCAACACTTTTTCGCACATATGCAGAGGTAAGGTTTCAATGAAATCTACGAGAGCTAATCTTAAATGTGAATATGACGTGTAATTTGCTAAAAAAAACCATGCATCTCAATTAAAAAAAAAAAAAAAATCAAAACCATAAAATGCGCAAAGAAATAAATATGAATTTAAATTACTTGTGCATTAATGAAAATATATTTTGGAGTTACAGAAGTGCATTTATGTATGTAGCAAGGTGTGAAACAAGAAATTTAAAAATGAGCTGTATATAGATGCTGTTTTAAACTGATTCTGGCTTTAGATACTTCATTGAAATTCCACTGCCGCATCTCCCAAAAATGCGGTCCATTTTTTCCGAACATGTTTGGAAGTTATCAGGCTTAGCTTCTCCCTTATTTTTATTTTACTGATTCTTTGTAGAAAACAGATATAGATCTGTCCTTACACAGTTATAAATAATCACTAGAGATACAGAGTGATTCATATTTTTAATGGATGACTTAAAAATGAGTGTTTGAAATCTATTACTGTATATGTGTACTTTCTGGGGATAAAATTCTTGGTAAGAAAAAGTTTTAGGGTGTATTTAATATATTGTTTAGTATCTGGATTTATGAAGTTTGGTTGTTTTAATAGTTTGATTTTTACAATTTCCTGCTTAGCTGTATTAGAAAAATGACATTCAAATACAAATTTAATACAACTGTTAATTTTAATGAATAAAAAGGTAATAAATCTTTTTCTAAGAAGTTTCTTCTCCGGTCAGGGTCACAGTTACCCAGAAAGTACTGAAACACATCCTAACTGAATATAATGTCCTCCAGAATGTCCTCTTATTTTTACAAAATGGGGAAAAATTTGCATTTCACCCAGTGGGAGCTGAGGCCAGTGTGAAGCCCTTGAACTGTGAGGCCATATCACTGACCTGCGATTCGGTATTCTTTTGTATCCATTCCTTCATTTGACTTCCACGCCTAAGACAGAGCAATCAAGTTCTCTCTGCCTGTCATTTAACTGGTGCCAGTTACATATGGCCAACGACATACCTGGAGTTCATTAATCTCAGGGCTTGGCATTCAACCCAAGTACAGCTGCAGGAAGGATGCTGGCACAGAGCGGGAAGACACCTGTACTTAAGCTACAGCGATGGTCTCTTCACATCTGAAGCATCATCCCAAGAGATCATTTATAAATAATGACTTAGATGCCATAACACAGTTATCAAAAAAGCAACAAACTTTAGGCATAGGCTGAGACACACCAAGATCTATTATTATTATATTTTAATTATATTATAAGTTGAGGTGCCATTAACCTTGAAGCACGTTTTTGGTAAACATTTGCTTACTATAGCCAGAGTAGGTAACTAGATATACACTGATTTGATAAAAAGTTATAGAAAGATCTTGTGTAGGGCATGCTGTCACTATATAATTCACAGTACTTCCCAAGCTTGACACTATAAGGAAATATATGCCTCTGGAAGGCTGTGTTTCTGTGTTGGCGTTTCATTCAGAAATCCCACAAATTGTAATACCTACTGGAAATGGAAAGCAGCACCGTGTAACATAAAGCAACTGATTCAATCACCAGACTGTAATGTCTTTTACTTTAAATATTCCAAATTACAATAAGATCATTTGAAAGTCTCTCCATGCTGGCCGGGTTGAGTAATTCATTGCAAAAAATCAGTACTTTCATTACGACATTCACCAAATAATGTGGGAGATGGGAGGATCATAATACATGTTCCTCACTGGAGGTGAAAGCAATTACTTTTTGTTAAAACAATGCTAAGGGTAATATTGAGTTACATCTATAATTAAAGGCCAGTTTGAAATGGATACAGCAAAATTATTTGTACGTCGTTTGCATTGCAGGAGGCACTAATGGCTATTTTTACAGCAACACAATACACACAATATACATCAATATGCATTTGAGCTGTGTACATACACAAATGTAGGCATTATGCATATAAAGCAATAAAACGTAAAGCACAGAAAAAAATATACAAAGCCTTGGCTCAATAATAATGCACTGGATTTTATTTAATTTTGGTATATAACAGGTAAATTGAAAATATTCTGTAATTTCATTTAAATGGAAAACCTAGAGTAGAATTAATACCTTTGGCCCATGGCTTGACTGCTGAAGTGGGCCATATTTGGGCTAGAGTGTTCCGGGAAACCAGATAAATCCAATTGTCTTGCTGCAAGGAGTCATGCTGCCAAGTCTGTTGGCGGCTCCTTAGGTCCAACAGAATCGAACAGGCTTGGTGAGCAGGGATACTGGAGCTGACTCGAGTTTCCTGTTTTCATCATCATGATAGATTGCAGCATCTCCTATGTGACTCTGCTAAATCAAATCCTGTTGAAAAATGACAGTTTTGATTTTACACAACACAGAGTACAGCTGTACAATGCCCCATTCACTGGGGATATACAACATTTTCAGTAGACTGTCCACAGCACATCCATAGTGTGTCACAATAACTCACTCATCCTATCCTGGAGAGCAGATGTTCAGGTGCAGCTGAGGACGTGATCATTCCAGAGACGATATTCTCATTGCTCAGTAGGATCCCTCTGAAAAACAAAACAAAAAAAAAAAAAAACAACAAAAGCAGGCAATGGTTGTCCCACTTCTACACCCTTCAAAAGTCTTGCTGATTTATACAGCCTTGGACTGTAGAGAGTTATTAAGAGCGAGAGAACAACTTATAATGACGAAGATACAGGTAGAGCATAAAGTGGTACTCTCCCCTGAAGGGTATGTGGTACCTCAGAGAAACTTCATTCCTTGAGGCACCAGCTGGGGTATCTATATTCCATCCTGGAGGTTTTTTGGCAGCTTTTAAATCAGTCCTTAAAATTGTGATTTTCGGGAGAAAGATGAGACAGCTTTTAAGTCAATGAAGGACTGAACAGCCATGAAGACCCATTCGCTGTCCTGTTCTGATCAGGTGAACCGGCATGTTCTGGGTAGGATACATCGTGAAATGCATTACTTGCGTGGAAGGGTGCCGAGCGGCGGAGACAGTTATAGGATTCCGTCGGTGTAACAGGTGCGATCCATCACTTAAGCCCTCAGAAATTAAATCACCTTTGACTTTAGACAGTGAAAGTAAGGAGACACTGTAAAACTACTACAAGGGTACAAGCTCAGGCCAAGGACCCATCAATCAGCAGGATGAGCCAAGGAATTAAGCAGTGGGGTGTGTGCTGGTGTGTGAGACGCTCACTGCCTGAGCGTTACCTGCCTGAGTGATACCCGGAGGATCACCCTTGTGCTGCAACACGGCAAATTCGAAATTCAAAGACGTGATTTACTTACGGTGCTTTGCCGGTTTCCTGGGGAACTTTTTAGTGTGTTTTTCCTTTCAGTTTTTCGTGAGGGGTTTCACAACCAAATGACAATCTCCTGCCGGCTCAAAAGCTCGCACTAACTAATTACGGTGATTAACAAATTTGTGATTATGGTGCTGACGATGATGTGGAATGATTGCGGTGGACATTATGATAAAACAATTATAATAATGAACTCCTCACCAGTACTATAGTCATTATATTGTCACGTCTTTACGGGGAAGAGAGATTTCAGCTATTGTCAGCCGACAGTGTCTTCCAGATCTGCGCTGTTTCTGAGTTTTGGTTTTCAGAGACTTTAAATGTGTTTCCAGTCAAATCACTCACTGTGACCTATGTTCTACCAAGACAGCATGCGCTCTGGGAGAAGTTTCCATAGATTGATTACATCTCTTGGTTTCTCTCAGCATATCTGGAATACCCCACTGAACACCATTGCTTTAGTTAGATATTGTATCACTTTTTCCCTGTCCAGTTCAAGACCATTTAACCCTTAACAGAAATGTAGTGAGAGACTAAAAATACCCTACCTGGCACTCGTGACTATAGAATTGTAGACCAGGGATTCCCTGGTATATCATTTCTGCTCCCGGTTAACTGTAACCCTGCATTGTGGTAATGGCAGATGGATGGATCAGTGTGTTGACAGATTGAAACACAATATACCATACCTCAGTGGGGTTGTATATTTGTAAATGTAAGGAGTGACATCTTATAACCTTTATTATTATTAAAGGTTAAACACAGCCAGGCACTAATATTGATGCTCTGATTTTCTCAGAAATGGAAATGTGCGTCATGTTTTTCTGTATCAGCCTGACCTGCTGTTGTTCTTGATCGTTAACGCACCAACATTAAAGTCACTTCCCTCTGTAACGCTAATAATTTGGTTTATTAAATCTCTGCTGAGACATATGGTTAACATTTTTGTAACGTGATAGCTAATCATGGGGAAAAATGGTGCTATGTCTCCTCCAGTACAGCAGGGGGCAATGGGGTTACATGGACAATGGCCATAAGGGACGCCAGCCACAACCTACACTCTGACCTAAAAATGCTGCTAGTTAACAAGCTCTGTTGCCTAGATAAATAGCTTGGCTGAAAAATCTGAGGCTCAGTTTCATTTTTTTTTTTTTCCTAAGTGATAAGCTTCATGTCTTATTTGTAAGATTTCTTATCTCCTGATTTTTGTATCTCCACTATGTTGTAGACCTTGTTGGCAGTCGCTTCCCTCTTAGATTGAGTGTACATTTTGTGATTCTGATGTCCAGTTTATCACAGCTCCCTGTCTCCTGGTTCCCCCTCTGGTTTTGCTGATGATTTGCACCACACCTGGCTCCAGTCTTACATGCCTTGCCTGTATCTACACAGTGCACTGCAGCCCAGTGGCTGTTCAGAATCTTGACCTTGACTGATGGAAGAGGATGGCTGCTATAGGCGGAAGATCTTGGTTGCAGAATGTCCACAGCACAGCTCTGTGTGCCTTGTGCCAGTCACAAGTCATAAATAGCTTGATATTGTCAATAAATAGTCACTGTATTCTTTTCTAAAAACAATGCATTATAATGCAGTATGACATTTTACCGGGTTAAGAGTCTTGTTATAGGTAATCTAATCGGGTCCACTCAGGGACTTGAATCAGAACCATTTCAAGTTCATAACCTAGAACCTCTTGGGTGGAGTGTATTGTTTTGCCAGATGAAACCTACTAAAAAGAGGGAAACATTTTGTATTATGCAACTTGGTGCTCCCCGGTGCCATCCAGAGAAGGATGGGCTTCCCCCTTGAATCTGGTTCCTCCCAAGGTTTCTTCCTCCAGAGAGAGTTTTTCCTTGTTAATGTTGCCCTTGGCTTACTCTCTGGGGACTCTGGGCCCCGCACTATGTAAAGCACTTTGTGACAATGTTCTTTGTTAAAAGCGCTATAAAAATAAAATTGAATGATTTGAAACAACCTAATTAGTTCTCGCTTTTCCATAAGCTAATCATGCAGCTTCCTGTTTGTAGCATCATCATCATTGTGACATCCACTGCCAGCCAGTCACACCCTTCCTACTTTTCTGTCGCCCCTGAATTTTAAACACTTGCTGTTTACTGAACGTTTCTCCTGTTTTCTGTTAATGACTAATGTATGGCCCTGTGATTTCATCCTTGACTTCTTGGTTCTTTTGCCTTGCAATTTTTGAACTTTATGACTTCTCTGTTTTTGCTCTCTTGGAATTCTGTATTTTTTGACTTTGTCTTTTGGGTATTGATTTTCATTTGTTACCAGCTTCTGCACTAAGCTGTGTTTTGACCGTCTGCCTTTCTCTGACCTCTCATTCTTGTTTTTTGATCTGATTAATAAACCTAGCAAAATTGCGCTGGGATCCATCCTGTGTGTACCATCAAAATCATTATAATTTAATTCCATACATTTGAAAAATATAAGTTTGAATCTTTAGCTTTGCTTATGGGATTGAGTCTGTTTTTTCAAAAGGTTTTTTTTTTTTTTTTTTAAGTTGGTCTGCAAGCTTTTAAGATCTATGTTTGTCATTCCCAGTTCTGGAAATTCTCAAAATTTCCAGTCTAACAAAGTGGATACATGCCTGATGCAAATAATTCAGGGATTGATTGACAAGGGAACCAGCTGAATTGTTGATTGGCGTGTTAATGCTAATGAGCTGAAGCTAAAATGTGTCCTTAGGAACTGAAATTTTGGCTAGTGATGGTGCGAAATGAAGCTTTAAAACCCATGGTGGGTGAGAGTATTTCAACTAACAATTAATGCTGGTGATTGTTCAGGGTACTCCCACCCACCATGGGTTTTGAAGCCTCATTTACCACCATCATTGATTGGTTAGTTCAGGACACTCCCTCTTACTGTGGGTTCTGAAGCCTCATTTGTCCCATTAGTAAGTTTTACTTTATTCTATCATACAGCAACTTTTCATGAAATGTTAGCCAAGGATATGTTTTGATTTTCTACAATGATATAATCCATGCATGATAACTGGCTGGTGGTACATCCAGCAGTTCTGATTCAGGTAATTATAGGCTTGAAGATTAACTGATTAGCGTCCTTAGATTGTCTGGCGGAGGGACAAAACAAATGGAATGGCTGGGGTGTTGTCTGGGGAGGGGTTTGAGACCTGCTGGTCCACCAAACAGAAGAAAAAGTTACGATGATCTTTTACCCACATAGTGTATAATCAAACTTTTATACCGCAATAAATATTTAATATGTTTTCTTTTGGTGGAGGGTTTTACATTTCTTAATTGGGTTTGTAAAGGTTTAATAAGTCTTGTAGAATGCAGTAACAGCATCAAACAAATACACCCATGTTACACAGTGTATCGAAGAATAGGTTAAATATTAACTAATTGTGTACTACATATCCTACAACACTACTGTCTCTGTAGTTAGATGTTACACTTCTTTCCTTAACAATAATACAGTGATAGACTAAAATACCCTACTAATCCTTGCTTCTAACTATTATGCATGGAATATTAACCCAACAAAATCATACTGTAATTTAGAAGACAAGTCCGGTAAATATTTGTATACATGTGACAGCGATAAGTGCAGCTCTTAGACTGGCTGGACTTTCCTGTTCCTCAGTCCTGCAGCCAAACGATGACATTAGAACCATTTCAGTCACCTGGGACCAAAAGCATACTGGCTAACAAAGGGTCAATGCATTGACGACGGTCACTCAAAGAAATCAGAGCTCAGGAACTGGGTGCTGGCTTAGGAACTGACAGCTAATGCTCTTTCCAGGAATACTGGTGACCGCTCTTCAGTCGAACAGCAGCGTCCAAAAAAGAAGCACGAGGATTTGGGTGTAGTCAGTGTTTGAGGAGACGCAGCAAAAAGCATGGGTCATTTGAGAGATGTCGTCCTCTGTGGAGGTGACACAAACCACACCAGCATTTTAATCCCACTTATACCTAAGGGCAGACAGTGAAGAATGGGCTCCTGTAGACTCCTTTATTCATAAACACTAACAGTAATTTATACACAGTCACTATCAGCCGTGTTAGTAAACCATATACCCACATGATTCTGGTCAATTCCACCTCTCCCATTTTGGAAGCTAAAGCTGCGACATAATGAATACAGGAATCAAGGGTTCAAGGGATTCATCCACATCTGTAACTCAGTATTACCTTAAATGCTTTCTAATATCTCATCCTGCTTCATTCATTGGTAAAGCTTTTTTTTTTCATATTAAAAATGGCCATCATTGGATCAGAAATAAGGTAAATTTAAGCTGTGGAAGGAGGTAACAATATCTTACATTCTGTGTCTCGAGGTAACGATTCATCCATCCTCCAACTGATTATCCTGGTCTGGGCTGCAGAGGGGCCTGGAGCCTATCCAAGGCAGCATAAGGTGCAAGGCCCAGTACACCCTGGAGGGGGCGCCAGTCCATTCCAGGGCACATACATACAGTCACACATTATAGGCAATTTAGAGTTGCCAGTTAGCCTAACTGCATGTCTTTGGACTGTGGAAGAAAACCTGAGTACTCAGAGGGAACCCAGGAGACACGAGGAGAAGACAAAAACACCACAAATAAAGAATGGAGGATTTAATCTCCAAATGCTGCAGATGGCCACCGAGCCACCATGCCACTACTGATCAAGACCATTCAAAACATTCTACTGTGAGGCAAAAAGGAGAGGTGGAGAAGAATACAAGCAACAGAGGAAGTGGTGTGTGTTAGTGTGACGAACACTACAGCAGCCCCCCGTCTGATTCTGCCACTTCAGGCAGCGGGAGAGCGTATTTATCCAGAGCGGGCAGCCTGCCACGGAGGTAGCAGCTGCCGTTCTGCCATCGATGACGGGTCAGACAGCGACAGGCGTGGCGGAGATGCGGAGTGGAGCATCGAAGCTCCTCGCTGTTTGTAAAGAGCCGTTCCAGGAACAAAAAGCGGACCTTTTTGGCGACTCACGCGGAGGGCTAATTGATATCTCTGCAAGCGTAGAGCTGAGTAATTGCTGAGGTGATGTGGCTGTGGGTGAAGGCACAAGCTTTACTACGGCTTGCTGGTGCCTGAATTGAAAAGGAGGGCATTGATGGGAATGAGAGAAGGCAGCTGGGAACAAGACGCCACTGATACCTCTTTTGGTGTAGAAAGCAGCATTTTATCCAATTCACAAACCTGGCTGATTTTAACAGTCACCTTACATTTAGAGATCTGCACACTGTAAACTGCCAGCTTGTTTTTACTGCTGAAGTCATTTCACGGTGATGATGATGATGATGATGATGATGGCAATGTTAAAAGGAGATGTAGACATATGTTCAGCAGTTAAGCATTCACGTCCAGGCCAAATGACAGTGGCACGTGGAGAGCAAAATGCAAAGCTTTCTTCTGCGGTTCATAGACTAGCTAGTTACCAGTGTTACTGTGGCTGCAGTACCCTGACTTTATAGAGCAAACAAGGTAATGTCACGTGACACAGCAGTGCCTGTTAGTAGCCACTGGTTAAGTAAAACAACACATAGGAAGATTTCTGGCCTGTTAAATGAAATACAAATTCAGAATTGGTGTCTGCTCTTCTTTTCACATGGCCATGGCAGTGGCAGACCTACCTGTCTGGCGAACTTCCTGTCAAAGCACGAACCGCTCCAGAGTCTATTGACAGCCAAGGAAATAGCTAGTGGTTTTTAACTGTCTGAATGCCTGGCTGCCAGCCTATATACTGAAATGTTTGCTGATCAGACACCCTCAATCCCGTGTCTCTCTGATATGTGCATGGTGTAACAAGTTCTACGATACTGTTCCACTGGTTACACAAGTTACCACGTTTCCTTCAACCAGTAGAGCTATGGATATGCATGTGAAGACTGCAAGTTGCCAAAGCAAAAGATATATTACATAATAATTCAGGGATTTCCAGTCACTATATAGTGTATATTTGTAAGATAGGGGTGTGGGGTTAAAAACAGAAAGACAGTTAGGGTCAATCTGGTATAGCACCATGTCCTTGACATCAATCTTCTCATTTACTTATAGGTGTTTATGGGTGAAGTAAATCTATATGTGAGGATTTTGGGGCATGGTAACCTTGTGAAAATCAGTATGCTTATTAGTCCGAAAGCTGCGTGCAGCTACATAAGAGAAATTTGAGCTAGCGAACTTTATTCCGGCTTTGATTGAGCGCGTCCTTAAAAAAACCTTGCTAATGCTCACGTCACCCTCGTTAAGCTGTCAAACCGGGTCGTTTTTTTAAAGCGGAGTGACGCCTTCAGTTATACTTCCAGGGTATTAATAAATAGGACGCTGACATTACACTAATGAGGTAAACAAACGGCATGTCAGAGAAATGGTGAGGTAATTTATTGCCGAACAAGAAATGCTCGCTCGTCGAGGACAGTCCAGGCGGCGGGAACGGACTGAGAGATGCGGCATTTGTCAGCTTAATGCCGTCGTCTGTCTGTGCCCAAAAAAAAAAAAAAAAAAAAAGCCCGAAAACAAAACTGTCGCAGAATCTCCATCTTAAATTCTTAAATGTTTGTTTAGTGGGAGGAAAGCACCACATTTATCTATCGATGAAGCCCCACAGCCCAAAAATCTCGTAACAAATGACTGTCAAACCCATGACAAAGTTGACCTCACCTGTTAACCCGAAGAAGTTAAGAAGGGTGAAGTTTTCTGGGGTTTGAATAAAGTAATGAAGTTGTAACATCTTGTAAAGTTGTGTAACGTTGGGCTAGATCTGGGTGCCTAAGATAAGTGTCAACGTGCATAAATAAAGTTTACTTATTATTCTTTAGGCTTGCTAAACAAAATCCAAAAAAAAAAGGTTTCCTAGCAAAGCCTAGAAAAATCTAAAACTTAGGCCTCAATTAGGAATGTACTCTTTGTAGCGCAGATGTGGAAAAATGTAATATAGTGATGTTACCTATTAAAAATAAATCTTAAGAACACATGACACTGTTTAAGATGTGTAGTCATCTATATAGTCCTTTTCCTTCACAGAAAAAGACGTACAGGATAGTCTAAGCATTTAATGAGCCTTTTATGGTAACCTGTTGGTCATCAGGCAGTTACTTGGCCACCAATATCAGCTCATTTCTGTGTCAGGTATGAACCCAAATGTCATTGTTACTCATTTTTTTGCTGAGCAAACTGCTCCTGCTTTTGCATGTTTATTTATCATGCCTGTTCATTTCTTGTCAAAGTTTGCTGCTTACAGTTCCAGGCTGCAAATGACTGGATCTCAGAAGCCAATGGACAGAAAGTTTCAGGAAGCAGCAGCTCACAGACTCTCCTGGGCCTTGTTAAAACCCCCTTCCTGGGTACAAATGTCCAGGTTCTGCCTGCCTAGGTTAAGGTTTGCTCTGCATTATTTTTAAAGATGAGTTTCTGACTAATTGACGGCATTTTAAAAAGCAAGGATGAGACAGATAATAAAATTAAATAAACAAAAAAAAATTACTCACTAGTAGCTCAGCACTTTCTCTGTTTCATGGCTTTGATGTTCAGATCTTGCATTCTTAACGTTTCTGCAACGTTCCCAGGGCAACTTCCATTGCATTGAATAACCATTATCAGAAATGTGATATGGAAAATCCTCCCAGCTACTATTACTGTTTACGTCTTTATAGTCCAAAAATGTGAACAGCACTAGAATGAAATTTAAATGACATGCGGTATTTTTTCTGAAGTGTATATGAGAACTTAGGAAAAGAATCTTTCCCTGTGGCTTGCAGTCACATATCATGCTGATAAAAATATTTCTATTATTTACAGAATTCAATATTTTTAAATTGTGGGTTTTGTAAAAAAAAAAAAAATATATATATATATATATATATACACTGTATATATGAATATATCTTTGTCAACCGTTCTTTGTGACAAATGACATCCGTCAGACAATGTTACATACATAGATTTAGCACAGTTCTAAAAACTGTACAATTGTGCACTTTGTCTTGAAAAGGAAAAAAACTTATAAATTTAAAATTTGCTGTTGCGTTAGTCATGACCTCAGCAGGACATCTTGGTGCCCTTTCTTCCGTTTTCAAAGAGAATATCGAATTTATAACAAAAGATTTCCAGGTTCTGTGTGTGTGTGCTTGTCTGTATGTGTGTTCTAAAAAAGGACGGATTTTGTTTTTTTAACTGAGGTAAAGGTCGATAATAAAGCTGAATGTTTAACTCCAAATGGTTACTGACAACTCTGGGACTGAATTTTGCATGGGTGCACAGTAGACCGCTTTCATCCTCTGGACACGGAATGGCATGTCACCTCTGCCGTGTTCTGGCATGGATCTCAGCTTCTCTACGCTGCTCGGCTTTAGCCCCCCCCCATCCACTAGGCCATCCCGTTTGTCTGTTCTGTCAGAATTGCCAGCTCATGATGATGACAAGGCCTAAATCCTCGCAGAGTCCCCTCTCGAATCAAACTTCCTCTGCCGTACCGTTTCCCACATGGGGTCAACAAAGGTTCCACGTGAGACAGTTTAACCGAAGGACTGGCATCGTCTTGTGGTTACTGGTTTATGTCTCCACAATGGAGGAGGATGACTTCCTCAAGCCAGCAATTCGTTTTGTCCTTGCATCAGCCACCCTGGGTTGTGGTTAACAGGAGCAGGGGTAAAAATTGCCTGCCAGCGTGCTTCTGCATTCTGTGGTGAAGCTTGCGTTGCGAGCGCTGGCCCGCCTGCTTCAGGGGAGGTATTTATGCTGAACGTATCATAGCACTTTGTGAAATGACTCGTACCATCTCTTCACCTACATTTGTTCGAACTAAAACCGTCCTTTATTTTTCCGGTTACACAGAAGATATAGTCGATAAGCTTTGCCGTGAAGATGTTATCCAATTTCCCCAGACAGAGCAAGGACATTGCAAATAATCCAGCGGCAACACGCGGGACCTATCTGCAAAGCACTCAAATATTTATACAGTCACTGCGCTCCTTCAAGGGAAAAGAAACGTGGAAAAAAAAGGTTTTGAGATGAAACAGGAGAGGCAGGATAGCAGGTGGCTGGCGAAGCAATATTGCTGTATAAACACAGGATCCCATCTGGTGAAGGAATTAAAGATGGGTGTTCGGGGTTTTCAATAAGTAACTCAAAATTCTCTACCAGTGAGACATCTCATCAAGATCGGTGCTGCACGCCTGCAGGTGGAAGCTAACCATAATTTTAAAATAAAACATATGATAAATCATTTAGACAGAACCTTTTAAAAGCTTTAAGAAGTGGGGAGGTGTGGGCCTCGTGGTACCCACCTTCAAATTGCTAATGGGGGTGGGATGCTCTTTCTTAAAAAAGTTCAGCAATTTTTTTCAGAATGTCCAGCTGCCCTATTTTTTCTTTCTGCCCGCCAGCTGGGGAGGGAAACATAAACCTGCCGGACCCCTGACTCTGAGACCATAGGGATATTGGACATTGCTGTTGGAACAAATAGAGGGGCGACATCCGTTGGAACCCTTTCTCTGCTGAACTCCAGCCACTGACCCCGTGCCTGATCAGAATACATCGCAGACATGAAATGTCAAATCCCCACTCTTGGGTGCCACCTGGGCTGACCTGCACGTTACCTTGGAGGCAGAAAATATTTTTCAGTTTTTATTGATTTTTGTTTTTATTTTTTGGGACAAGGACTATGTGCAGTATAAATGTATAATGCTCAGAACAGAGTCTGCCTTTGGAAAGGCAATGGAAATCTTAATGGTAACACATTTTCTAACATTACTTCAATCTATCTTCCTGCTGTTTATCCTGGTCAGGGTTGCAGGGGGTCTGGAGCCTATACCAGGCAGTATAGAGCACAAGGTTGGGCTACAACCTGGATGGGGTAATTGGACTTAATTTAAAGTCTGTTTGATCATCCAAACATGATTTCATATTTCTCTAAAAATGTGCTGCCTTTGCCTACATCTGAAAAAAGGAAAAAAGTCTGTTCCTGCTTCTGCATCTACATAATAGTCATTGAAATTCCTTTATTAAGACTGTGGTTTTTAGGCCAGAAGCTAAGCTATTGGGGATATTCCAGTGCTGTTTTGCAGGACAGGGGATCATTAGAGCAAGCAGCTACAAAAAAGCTTTAAGTTCCTGTAAAGCAGACGGAATTCAGTCATGCTTGCTGGACCAAAAACCTTTTTATTTTCCCTAATAATAAGAATTATAGAGCATGTGTGAAACACAGGGAGAGGTTAACACATGAGAGAATGGCTTCTTTCAGACATGACTAGATTTTCAGTTATCAGAGCAGCTTACCCCCTGCCTTGAAATCATAAAAGCATGGTCTGAGCAAATATCCCATAAAGTCTGAAAGTGAATTACAGTCAAGCTTTTTCTATCATGAAACACTGTGCTAGTATGGTGCATTTCTTAAAACACAGTAAGCAGTACACTTAAGCTATGGCTGATGATGTCACAGCCAGAATATATTAGCGGACCCATGTTGTTTTCCTCCGGGCTGGTTTTAGGCTGCTTTTGTGCCCCATTCACATCCGGGGGGGGGGGGACTTAAACTTTTACCCCTGGTGCTGTAGACAGCTGATGAAACGTGCTGAAAGCTAGCTCAAAAATCCTTCCTTGTCTGTGGGTCTGTGGGGAGCTGAAGGCAGGTGGGATTCTGAGTGATGGCTCGGCCCCTGCGGGGTCATTGTTATGACAGAATACGGAAAGACATGGGCAGAGGTGCATGGATAACAGCTGACCCATAACCCCAGATTTTTGCAGGCACCACCTCTACTTGTGTGTGTGTGTGTGTGTGTGTGTGTGTGTGTGTGTGTGTGTGTGTGTGTGTGTGTGCGTGTGTTCGTGTTCATGTGCTTCAGTCGATAAAATTCCTATGTAACCTGAAAAAGAGTTGAACATTTTTTTTAATTTTAGCAATGGTGCAATAAATGTAGGGTCTTATGCAAAACCCATAGATGACTTTATTTTATTAACAAATATCCATACCGCTTATCCATCAGGGTCACAGGGAAGCTGGAGCCGATCCCAGCTGACTTTGGGCAAGAGGCAGGGTACACACTGGGCAGGTCGCCAATCCACCGCAGGGCCAATACAGACACAAGCAACCATACACACTCACGGGCAATTTAGGGTAGCCAGTCAACCTAACCAGCACGTCATGGGATTGCGGGAGGAAACCCACACAGGCATGGGGAGAACATGCAAATTCTACACAGAAAGGCCCTTGTCAGCCCTGAGCATCAAACCCAAAACCTCCTTATTGTGAGGCAGACGTGCTAACCACTTAGCCATAGTGACCAAAACCTTACTTAATTTGATTTGTATTTTGCACATTTTTGTCCCAAATACTTGCCTTATAGGGATTAGTTAGGAATTAATGCAATTTCTTCTATTATATTTTATGAATGTTCTGTTTTTACATTCAGAAATGAAGGCAATTTTAAAGTACACTACTAAAGGAAGAAAAACAATGACATTATACCCATTTGCTGGGAATTGTGAATTTAGGAGGATTATGTAAGAGCAAATATAAGCTTATTGATCTCCAAAACCATTAGGACTGGCTTTTAAATACATTTTTCCCACTCATGAATCCAGAAAGACAGATGAGTCTTTATTGATGGAGGTCAAAACTTTAGCATTTAAGTGCTCTTCTCCACAGTCAGAAAGCCCAGACTCAGATTCTGCAGCTGCTCTCACAAACAGAGCTTTACATATTCTGATTTATGATGGATTCTGCTTGACCCTAAGGGTTGTTTCTTAATCACTACATGACAAAACAGTAGATGCCAATGAAGTATTGTCAAACAACAACATCCTGAAAACTGCATTTGTCTTTCCTGTTTACTTTGTTTTCTTGCCATTATGCTGTTTTCATTTTCTCCTGGATATAGAGTCACCGGAATATTCCTTGTTGGCTCAACATGGTCATTCGTAGCAAAGTGCTTCACCTGCAGGAGAACGGTGGAGCAGAAAAGGGGTTAAAACCCTAAAATGACATCACAATTTAGATCACGTTTCTGGCCGTTAAGTGGCCTATAGTCAAGAGAGCTCTTGTGAATACAAATATAGGATCGCACATTACAACTCATTTATTCTGCAACCCTAATTTGCATATTTTATTCAATACCATAAGCGTGTCTTAGGACAGGCCACAGAATTGAGTTTCATATGATACCAAAAGTATTTGGTGTTGCAACCTCATTAGGGGTATAACTGCTTTTCTGCACATACAAATTAATAAATCTACTTAGCCACACAAAGAAAGACCAAAAAGGCATCAAAGGCTGTTGAACATTGTGCGTCTATCTGGCGTTAACGATTTAAATGTTTTGTGCCAGAGACGGTAAATGATAAACAAATCAGGCTACACAGATAGCCTACGCTTCCGAGAGAGGCACCGAATTATTTCATTTAACCAAGCGAAAGCAGTTTTGCTTTTTTGGAAGTGATGCAGGCAATGGCATCGGAATCCATCTGCCGTTCTCACTTGTGCCGCGCCACTGGTTTCGGGCCAGCACCATTGGCCCAAACCACCAATGAGCCATTTCCAATTAAAAATGATGGTGGGATTAACGAGCCTCCATCTCAGCAAACCACTGGCATTTCTGGCATCGAGAGTCTAAACGTACCCCTCCCCCAACTCTCCCTGTCCCATCCCTCCCACAGAGATTCGTGAGGCCTTCAAAGTGTTCGACCGTGATGGCAATGGCTTCATCTCTAAGCAGGAGCTGGGTATGGCCATGCGTTCCCTGGGGTACATGCCTAACGAGGTGGAGCTGGAAGTCATCATCCAAAGACTGGACATGGATGGTGAGCTGTCAGCTCATTCTGTCAAGATAACACACTAATCCTGTCATAAATCAATACATGATGCTGCCTTTTTCATTAAACCATTTATGTATGTGAGTAATTAGATCTTTCAGTATAGCAATTCAATTGTTCATTAGACACTAAAAATGTCTTGCTAGTTCCCCAACTTTGTATATTCTCTAAAACACAGGAATAACATCTAACTGAGCACTGGTGCGAGTTACGTAACAACTGCAAGACATAACCCAAAGTGTATTTTCAAAGGCTGCAGCTTTGCTCCACATCCACCCACTGCTTGAGGTGTAGCAAACGTTTTGCAAGACTTACATCCAAATTAATGATGATTTTCAGGGGATGGCCAAGTTGATTTTGAGGAATTTGTCACGCTTCTCGGACCAAAGCTGTCTGCGGCCGGAATGCCTGACAAGTTCCACGGGACAGACTTTGATTCTGTGTTCTGGAAGGTAAGTGGACTTTGATTCTGTTCTGGAAGATAAGCAGACTTTGATTCTGAATACTAAAAGGTAAGCGGACTTTGATTCTCTGTTCTAGAAGGTAAGTACTCTGATTCTGAGTACTCAAAGGTAAGCGGACTTTGATTCTCTGTTCCGTAAGGTAAATGTCTCAAAAGTATCTTTTCAATCTTTCCTTCACTTTTTACTAGACTTAATTAGGACTTTGATGAGGTATCGCCTTGGTGCAGGGAAGTGATATCCCTTTGATAATTTTATTTTGCAATAATTAACCAGACATGCTAATTAAAATTATCATAAGAAACATGCAGTCAGAACCAACATTAAGAGGAAAAATTCAATTAGCTTTTGTCCCAGAAAGAATGATGTCAGCTTGCTTCAAACAGTTATAGAATAACCAACCGGACTTAACTGACTTTATTAGCATATTTCTGATTCAGGCCTTATAGTCATTACATGGTTATGCACACTGAATATTAATCAACTGTATATAATATTTAATGTGATCGCAAACCTTGAATGATTGCTGGTAATCCCCTGTGTTATGTGTTTGTGCATGGACAGCATGTAACAGAACTTCAGAATAGACCTTTTAATTAAATTCTGTTATGTTTATTTTATATACAGAATTATATATGGGGTGATATACTAATAATACTGTTCATCAGAAGGACAAATAATGAAGATGAAGCTCAAATATTTTGGGCACACAATGAGAAGACAGGAGTCACTGGAGAAGATGC
>JAACJT020000095.1:16699394-16732995 GCA_009936485.2 Gymnarchus niloticus | reverse complement strand
TTGGTGGGGGTCTCGGGGTGAGGGTGGGGTGGGTGGGGGGGGGGAGTGGGGTGGGTGGGTCAAATGTATGATTACATTCCAGTTGCAGTCTCATCAGTGGGAAAGTGTTTCTGATAGAGTAATGTAAATAACACAAACAAAATTATATTTTACTGCAGAGTTAGTCCCAATAGAAATTGGTGTTCTACTCACCTTCAAGGTTTCTGTTTGTCTGAATTAAATATGCAAATTGAAGTTATCGCAAAAAAAAAAAAAAGTAAATTATGCCGTTGTAAACAATGTCATATGTTGTTTTGAGGCCAGAGATTGATTAACGCACCATGGCCTCTGTTTCCAAAGCTGAGTTCAGTAACAAAAAAGGCATTTTAACATATCATGTTGAACTGTTGTTTTAACCTTTGATGTGATTATATTTTTTTAAAGGGGGAATGGGTTGCAAATATATATATAATTGAAAAACCATATAAATAATATAAAACGTATGATTATCTGTTGTCTAATACTGTTTGTTAATTAATATGAAGTCATTATATTTCAAAAATATTTATGTGTTTGTTTTGCACAAAAAATGTAGTGATTTTTCTCCTTCAGGGTCATTTTCCACATTATTGTGAAACTATATTCTGAAAGATTTATTTCTTATATGAAAAATAAAACTTTAGTGTAACTTTCATAGATTAAATATCTATTTTTTCTTTTTATTTTTACCGCAGTTATTAAAAGTACAATTATTAAAACAGTACTTTTTTACATAAGAATAGCATTGAATCTACTGGAATTGAATGGTGTGAGTCTGTACAGCAGATGAAATGTGGAATTTTATTCTGTTCTTATTTCTTCGATAATTTTGTCTTTAATTCATGACGTATACTGGTCTGCAGCCAAAATGCTTCTCAAGTATCACTAGTCAGTCTTTACTAATTTGGGGTCACTGAAAATGAAAATAAAACTTTAAATTGTTGATTGGCTATAGTTTTCAAGATATGCAACAAGGTAATTTTATCTGATCCATGGTAAGTTATAAACATTAAATGGAAGGGTGTTTATAAATTTAAAAATATATCAATAAATCTATGTCTGGGTTTGTCCTGTAGTTTCTTTTAAGGCAAATTAGCAGAGCAAATGACATTACCCATACGAATAATATCATGTACAAGCAAAAAACACTATAAAATAACTTGAAAATAATAATTGAAACTAATTTCTACAAAATATACATACGAGTAAAGTATAAAAGCTTAAATATGTCAAAAATGATGGCCATTCAACTGTTTTAGTGTCAATTTTCGAATTCAGAACATGAAAAGTCGCTAAAGAATAGCACGTTTTATCAGAAACAGACGACTTCTGACAACTTACGGAGCAGCATTATTAATTTTACCCATATTTTCCCATTTTTCTCATTTGTGAAAAAAACAAGTCTTGCTATGTATGAATATTATATAGAACCAATGATATGTGTATGTTGCATTATGAAAATATATTTTCCTCTGATATGTGGAAACTGGTTATGGAATGTTGGTTGTACTTCAGATATATGTCAGATTATATGTTACATGATCATACGTGTTTGAGCACACCTGTAATGAAGATACTGTATTACTAACAATTAAAACCGAAAAAATGGAACGTAAAAAAGCACTTTTGGTATAAAATGGTGTTATATTTCACATAAATAAAACTACCGTTGGCCATCCTGCAAACTGAAATGAACTAGACGCAAAATTCCTCTCATAATCACACATCAATGATGTTCCTATGTATGTTTTCACAGTTGATATTGGTCCTTGCTGTTTCCGTGGTTACGGGACGATATGATGACACTGCTGCCAGTCCCATACAGTTACATATGGCAGCAGCTTCCCCCTCCGAAGGCTGGCTATGTCCGGGGAATTGCAGTCACTCGGGGGCTCCCATGGCTGTGTCCCAAATCTCTGGCGGCCCGCCAACCAGACACGTGCAGGCAGTCCCTTCCACCGTCCCACGCCCCTTCTGCCCCAGCGCCGCTATAGTCTGTCTGTTGATTTAATTCTCTCCGGAAGAAACGTTAGTGGCTTTGAACTGTGAAAAGACATCATTAACAAGCTGCGTGTATCCAGCAAATAGACCTAGGGTAGGGGTTGGGTGGAGGAGGGGTGCTCGCTCCAGATTTGAGTCGGTTTAGTGACAGAGAGCTCTTGGGCTGGTTCTTTTTTTCATTCTTTTTATAGTGGGCATTGAGAAGCAGGCTAGACACCACAGTGCAAATTACATAAACTGGCATCATAATAAATGTTGAGGGTTCCTCATGTGGCAGGAGAGTACAGTGCAGTTCTTTCTTTGTCAGAATTTGCAAGTTAATCATCGACGGGCAGGGTTTGAAGCGACTTCACTATGCCTTCTTTTGTTGCTTTTACGACAGTCTGCAGACTAACTAGGTCACCTAAATGCTTCCGCCAGGATTACAGATACCGCGCAGAATGTCTGTGCTTCGTTAAATCACGTTTGCATCCTCCCTTTTGATCTGCATTTTCAATGTGATTTGTCATCTCTTATGACAGGAGAGTATCGGACACCTTTGACACGTCTTAATTCTATTTGCAGTGAGGAAATCAAACATATTGATTACTTACAGTACAATTTGCTAGGTCTTCATTTTAAAGTTATTTCCACAATATATGCTATGCAAATTTCATAGCTGTAGTGTATTATCATTAGAAAAATCACACTGATTGAAATCATAGCAAAGATGTTGCTAAAGTAAAAATTACACTGTCTTCTTCCCTGAAGCCAATAGACAAGACAGACAGACAGACGGACAGACAGACTTTATTGAGCCTGAAGAAAATTACAGGCATTATTCCAGTGAGTTGTTGTAAAATGCATTTTAAATTATACATGGACTCCATGTTAGGTAGACCAAACGGTCTTCTTTGTAGTCTGTGAAGTGTGCTGATGTGAATTTATACTGCAACATACACTGCTTGAACTCACAGTATGATGTGTTTGGCTGGCCACCTCCTGACTACCATCTCCCACTGTCTCACATTATATAGCAAAACATTTGTATAATGGAGTCTAATATTTTAATGATTTTTAAAAGGCAGCAGAAAAGTTAAGCTACTTCTGTTCCCAAGTATTATAGTTGCCATATAACCCAAAAGTCAATAAATTAATTCACATTAAATTACATATAATTTCACTGCAGGTATATTGGAAATGCTTTATAAATATGTTAGTTAGATGCAAAAAAAACTGTAACGTTTAAAACATGGCATATTTGTGTACTGTGCGATTTGTAGTCACAATAACAAGAGAGATATACCAAGTCTTTCATCATTTGCATTATTACATGTTGCAATGATCACAATCTAATGAGCTGCTCAAATAATTACCATGACAGGTGCGTCCAATAGTCATGGAGGTAATGCTTTAAAATTAGTAATTATTCATCAATGCTTTGTAATAGGCCGTGTGCTCTGGGCTGCCCCAATGCTGCGACCCTGCATAGGATTAAAGGGTTTGAAAAACGAATGGATGGAAGGTGTACTCTTTCACTTAGCTTTTACTGGCCATTTGATTTATGAGCAGTGTTTTTCTCCGCTCTTCACTAGTTGTAGGCTCTCCTGTTTTTCTGTACTTCTGAGTAATCCTGCATGGTATCTTCCATCAATGTGACAGGTAAGACTCATTAAGCAGGTAATTTTCACTAATGAGACGTCATTAACATTCGTGGATGTTAGCTGGCACCACATAAGAGAATTCATCAGCTACTTGATTTGTGCCAAAAGCTAACCCATGGCCAAGGCAAATTCTGGAAGAACCTGGTACATGCCCTCCGAGGCTTAGGTAGGTATCCCTCAGTTCTACGCGACAGTGCTTCCATTTTCTAAGCTGTGTAAATCAGTTAAAAGTGTAGTCAGTCGCAGCAGTGGAAAGTTTTTAAATTACAGCTTTTTGAATTATTTCAAAATCATTTTTGACTGAATAATGCTCCTGGCATATGCCGCAATTATACAATTTGTCAGTTCGTCCACTGACATCTGCATCTATGTTGCAATATTTAGTATAATGGCAGGTCGACTCTTCATCATCTGTGGATGCGTTCATCTTGTGTACTGTCAGGCACAAGAACAAAGTCTAAAAGGAAAAAACTCAAAAAAGCGTCATCGAAGAGGGCAACAATCCAATGCCAAACACAAAGGAGGAGTCGCCGTAAACCTGCACAACATTTCCTGAATATTCCTTTGCAACCAAGCTCTGAATGTTCCAAGGATTTTATCAGCCGTGTGTAGTTTGTTGAGAGATGTACTGGTCTGTCTACTCATACATAGTGTTTTTTTTTTTGCTCTGAAAGAAGCAAGTTGCAGTTGCCTGGAGGGAAGAATGTGGAATAGGGTTTCGAGATTAATCGAGCTCTTACTATTTTTCACCCCTTTGTTCTTACAAAATAAATGTTAGTGATTCTTGGCTTGGATACAGCAGACACTGTGAGATTTCACTGCATAGGAAATAGTATTTTAAATAGATATTAAATGAGTCACAAAGTAATTGTCAGCTTTTTTTCTGGCAGACGCATTTTGTCACTTAATTTTCTTAACACTTATGATTCTTTTGTCGTAACGGAGGAGTTTAGGTGATCACAGATCCATGCCGGACAGACTTCCTTCCTGGAGAGCATGGCTTCCTGAATATCACATTCTTCACACCTTGTTTACCAACCCGAGTTTTGTGATTGAACAAATGTCAGTTGCAATCATGTTCCTTGAAACTTTAGCTTCAACTAACATTGTTTTTTTTTGTTCATCCTTACTTATTTTTCAAAGCATCCCTAATAAATATGAAAAACGTACCTCATACTTGTTCAAAGGTGTCACAGTAAAGGTATGTTTGTGATAATTTTTCTGCATAATGCACATCTGGAAAATTGTATTTGTTTGCTTAGTTTGTTCCGATTTGATCAAATTATTCTGCCGATGTCTACAATACAATTTTGCATGAATGGAAACTCTCGTGCCATTAGGAATCCACTCATGCCTTGTCATTCTGAACACCTTAGGAAGGACATTTCACTGTCTATTTGGAATGACAAGCAAGAAAAGCAAAAAATTGTTTTCTGGTAATACAGTGGTGGATGTGACACCTTGGCACCCTAAAAAAGAAAAACAAAATAAATCTAAAATCTCATTTTTTTTCAGTAACCTCTTTGTCAGTTGCTGTTGTCATATTGAAAAAAGACTGAGTCAGCTTTCTTTGCCTCAAAAAGTGAATATTTGTAGAGACAGGTATTCCCAACATTCCAGCCCAGAGTTCCTTTTGTTTCAATATACTTTATTTCCAGGTGAAGATACAATATTTTCTTCATAGATCCCAAGCTTTTATTTACCTGTGTAATGGTGCTTTCTCCATATGCCTTAGCAAGCAGTATAAAGTCTGCTGAGAGGCAAATTCTTACCATATATGCGCTTTACCCGTAACCCACTCAGTTTTTCTTATAGTGAATCTCTTGGCAGGGAGTAGATTGAAAAATCTATTCGCACGCAATGAGCAGGTGCTTAGATCAGATACAGCCTGGAGCAAATTGATTTTGTTTTTGAGTTGGGAATAGTGTTCTCATAGTCTAAGGAAAAGGACAAAGCAGGTGTCTGAAAGGCCCTCCGCCTCATCTCTCCTGGATGCCGATGGATACTTCTGGCTGTCACGGCATCATTTCCAGGATAACAATACCGACTTCGGGCCCAAGCGGCAGGAGTCTTATCCGGTATTGTTCACCCGGATGCTCATTCTCTAGTCTGATTGTCCTGACATATGGGAGAATTCTCCTCTGAAATGCATGCATTCCAAAATGAATAGAGGCTGCTTTAGTGAAAAAAAAACACTTCCTGGTTTTCTTCCAGAACTTTCTGATGATCCTTCCCCCATATGACTACCTCCGCTGCTTCTTGGGGCAGAATGCGAGACCCTTGGCAGAGACCGAAGACTCCTCAAAAACATAATCGAACTGATTCTGTCATCAGTCAGTCAGCAGCTTGAGACGTCGACATTCACTGACAGGCCTATTACTCAGTGCAAGAGAAATAAAGAGTTCTTTAGCCCCCTGGGACCCATGTCAGGTGCCGTATCAAACAATAGCCTGGTTTCGTGTCGGTGAAGCTCACATCTGTGAAGTTCTCCTGCTGTTGAACAGGAGCCTGTGTCAGTAATAAATACTTAGGGAGCCAAAGTATGTTTGGAGGGAGAACTTCAGCTGTGCTGACTCCAATGGAAGCCGTAATGTGGGTGCAAATCTTTTGACCAGATCATGGGATTAAACACACTGAAAGACATTTTCTGGATAAAAAAATGCATTTGCTTTGAGATTTAAATTGAATTGAAACTCAGTCTGACAAAAAAAAAAAAATCACGTCAAAGAGATTAAATGTTAAGGGTTTTCACAACGCGTTCTTGTTACAAAATTTACATTCAAATCGATAACCATATTTTGTAAAGGGTTATCTGTCACGCTCTAAATATCTGTTGTGCTATATTGCAATCGATGTTTTTCGCTTTTGATATTAGTGACAGCCAGCCCAGGTGACTCAATGATAGAGTAATATCTCAGAAAGAAATACAAGGCATTATGTTTATGTGACAGAAACCATCCAAATGTACTGTTATCATCTGACCCTTCTCTCATTCCCTAATACCTGCCTTCTGGACAGAGATTTGAAATCATGCCATCCAAAGCGACAGGCTGTGGCCCCTCCCTGCTCCTCACAGGGTGACCCTCACCGTCCACTGATTCTCGATTAATCATCTGATGCCTCCCACAGGTACAGCCGGCGCAGACACCAATTAACTGACGCTCGTTGCACTGAGTGTCAGCATTGTGCTGTCCTCTTTGGCGAGGAGAATATAGACCAAGCGAGGGCGCTACAGCCCACAGAAGGAACAAACTCGTTGGCTCTGAGTTTTAGCAGTCACAGACGGTCCTAGAGCCCTGCCAAGCCTCTGAGGCTGATTAAACATCAGACCTTTTCTCAATCTCAAGATAAATGGACATGATTTCACCCATGTCTCATGTTAATTGGAGTTCCCACTGCTCTGCCTTTCCTCCTTAATATAAAACACGATTCAATCAGTGTCCAGTCATTGCAATTTCATGAGATTCATTACCATTCCCCTCTTTTCAAAAATGTATTTATATATTAAAGAGGTTCCTGTAATGATTCAGCACACAGTAGGATCCAATAGCACAGGGGTGTCCACAAAGGGCCAGTGTGGGTGCAGGTTTTCATTCCACCCAAGCAGGAGCCACACCTGATTCCACCCGTTTAATCAGTTGAGCTTGGCTTCCAACGAACTCAGATGTGGCTTGTGCTTGGTTGGAATGAAAACTTGCACCCACACCGGCCCTTTGCGGATAAGATTGGACACCCCTGCAATAGCAGAATGACACAGTTTTGTCATAGTTAAAACAGGCAGGGTCAAAACCAGAACAGGTAGGATTTCCAAACGCCAGGGGAGCATAGAAAACGTAGTTGTAGTCATGGGCAGATGATCAATTCCAGGGAAGCAACAAACGCAGCAAACAGAACCAAAACAGGAAGCAGAAGTCAAACAATCATGGTCAAACATTTGCAAATCCACAAGAGGCTAAAGGACAGCTCAGTAATGGTCTCAGAAACTCAATACCTTGCAACGAGGCAGCTAAACTCCAGGGCTTAAGTGGGGGATCAACAAGGCATGGCTGGAAACTACTTGATGATAATGAACGAGGCACAGCTGGTCAGTATTCAGGGGATGATGAACGGGAGTAGGTTGGGTGCGGCAGGTTAGACGTAGACTGGCTCGGTGTGGGCGTGACATTCAAGACGTATTGTGCAATACACCATGTTGCCATGCTAAATCATAGACACAGGTCACATGGTTTCTGGGGCCGATGGTTACCTTAATACACTGAGCAGTGGGGAAACCATGTGATGGGCATCGTGAGATGCTATTGGCCAGGTTTCGACTGCCTGACAGTTGTGGTATTAAGAATTAACAGACACATGCTGTAAAGAATGTGCCAGTTTTACTACCACTGCGACTGGAGTTGTCTGGCTCTGCAACGAGCCCAAAGGGCTTGTGTCAAAACCCGAGAAAGCCTGCATCTTTGATTGCCACCTCTTGTCTGTGTGCTGCTCTGTGGCTCCAGTGAGGCCTGGCTACGCACTGGCAATGACACTTTAAAGCTCTAGGGATCAGGGATGTTCTTCCTTCTTTCTGTGTGTGTTGATGCCTGAAATCTATTTTTGAGTCGTCAAGAGATATCCATTATACGTATCCACGGCAGTAACCATTTATTCATGTCCAAAAATCTTCTGCTGTTTTGTCGTCAAGTGATTCTGCCACCCGTTTTCATTGACATTCACTGGCCTGAGCGTGTTGCCCTCTATCAACACTGGCGTCTCTGCAGGGACAATGATCTCTTATTGAGAATAAAGACCAGTCTATTTTCAGATTGTCTGCAATTAAAGCAACTGGCAGCCGTGTCACGTGACTCTTTTGATCACAGCTCCGCTTGTAAACTAGAATCTGTGCTGATACAGATTACATAACTCCCCAGAGACACAACTGCCGCATTAAGCAAGACTTCATGAAATTTTCCGGCATCTGATTTGGGTCAAACGAAAAAAGGACAAAGAATACATAGATCGGGCAAATAAACCTGCCTTCGCGTAAGACACGAAGATTTTGTTCAAAATATCTATAGAAATTGCATGTCGATCTCCTGTGGTTTATCCTTACAAAACTATGGTATGATGACTGTTCAAAGGTAGCTAAGTTTCTCATTGCGTTATTTCAAAAGTCCATCCACTAAGCTCAGTAAAACATTAAACTATCTGAATTCCTATACAATTATGACTATGTACCACTTGCGTACCTGGTAGACGTTTACCATCAGCTGTATGTTTCTTGTATTCTAAAGTACTACTGAAACCACCAAAGTCATTTAATTTCCTCATCGACTGATTGAACAGAACATATCTCAAATGTTTAGCTCAACATTTCCATACAATGTCATTGAATATTTTAAGTGGCTGGGATCGGAAAGACGAGTGGTGAGTGTCCTGAAGCCGTGCCGGGGGGAGGGCGATGGGGGACTGATAATGGGCGCTCGGCTATTGATTTGGCACTATCCGCGTACAGATGAGTTTCCCAGACACCAGAGCTGTGTCGATCATACGAATCCACAGCCCCAGTGGTGCGGCCCACCCTCAAAAGCCACGCAGGTCGTCCACTGGATGCCTTCATGTCACTGTTAGAGCAGATGGCATTCCAGAGGATTCTCTAGCTACTACAGCTTACCTGGGGTAACAGGTATTACAACAGCAAACAGATACCAAGACTCAGACAGGACAAGGCAGTAGCAGGTCTTATTTTTTTAAGTTGGGGGTGGGGGGGCACGTATGCTGCACAGTTAACTTTTCACCTCTCAATATACTAAGCAACCAAGACTCAATGTAAAATGCTTATTAACACCAAACTTATACAATGTTTATTAGGTTATTAGACTTTAGTCAGTCTCCATACACAGTTATCACATCTGTTACACATTTTCTATACAAAGTCTAATCCGATGTCAAGGGTTGCAAAATACAGACCAATCTTTTGTTGCACCAGGCACACAACGGTTTTGGGTATCTGTGCCTTCGGCTTTCTGAACATGTGCGAACTGTACTCTTCTTTCTGCTGCTTCTGAATACACTGAACTGCAAAGTATCTGGAAGACTGGAGCCTCTGACTTGCCACAATTCTCAAAAAAATTCTGAAAACACACGGATATTGATGTCAGTATTCCTGGAACTGCATAAACCCTAGTGACAGAAATGGACTTTTATCTTCAGCCCAAAATGTCAGTTTTCCCATTCCTGCTTCATCCTTAAATCTATTTCTCTGTTAAGGAATCTTTTCTCCAAGCCAGTCCTAGTTTCAAATGTGACCCCCGATAGGGAAAGAACAAGCATAGAATATTTTAATTCGCTGAAACAAAGAAAAACCATATGCAAAGGATTTGGGTCCACCGATGCCCACCCCTACTCTGGAAAAGAAAAAAACACTAAATACATTTTAATCATTCCCACCACTAAAATAAACATTTCGAGTACATATTAGATTAAAAGCCACAAACACCTGTTCCTTTGGCTTACGAGAATGAGATTCACACCGTAGCGATAACACCCCACAGTCAGTGCTTGGTTGAGCTCCTTTTTTGGATAGAAAATACTTTTGGCACTGCATTAACCTGGGCAGCAGACTCCTGCTCTGAAGTAGCTGAGATAGGTCACATGACAGCAGTAAACAAGCTTTCCATCAGGCCTCATGATGAAGATATTTCTTATGTCTGTTGTAATGTCAGACAACACAGTTGTACCGCCGACTTGTGGCTCAAAGTAGTTCATTCAGGTTCTCCCGGATGAAAAGTTTTATCATAAAATGCCAAGTCGGCAAAAAAGGGGTAGGAGCTTGTGAGCCGACAGTTTGCAAGTCTGTGGTGAAATGAAAACATTCCCTAAAATTGCCTGTAGTGTGTGATTGGATGTTTCAGTGTGTGCGTGACTGTGCTCTGTGATGGATTTTCACCCTGTCCAGGGTGTCCCCTCCCTGTGCCCTAAAGCCTGCCTGGGATAGGATCCAGGTCCCCTGTGACCCTGAATAGGATTGAGGGTCAAGAAAATGGATGGATGGACATTCCAAGTATTCTGGGCCCTAAGTTTAAATTCAGGTAAGACCAACAGGAGGTGTCATCTCCGAGGAAATATGGTCCTTCCATCCCAGGGACTTATAGCGCCCCCTCCTGACCACAGTCTAGTTTGCACTGCCTCATGGGAAATGTAAGGGGGGACTTCCCTCTTTGACTGGCCTCATCAAGGAGATTTTACGATACCTTTCAGTCAGTCCTTCGTGCATTGAGAAAGTTTGGTCTGGCTCAATCGCGAGACTTAGCGTGTTTTTGATGGAAGATGGAATGGAAACTCTCCCTCAGAAGACAAAGCAAAGCTCTGTGACCACAAGGTTCCACCGTGCCAAAACTTCTGCCACGATTCGACAAAGGATGGCCCCATTGGAAAGCCATGGACTCGCTGCTGTGCCGGATCTGTTAGCTTAGCACCTCCTGGCAGTGCCAACTACACTCTCACACTTAGCCTGCCAGCCTTTGGACTGTGGCTCAGACTGCCATTAGAGACCACACTGAAAGATGGAGCCACCCGCTTTTTCATTGGCTAGGAACTCAGCCGATGCTTTTGGATGTTCAAAACAGCCTCATTTGGCTCAGGCAGCCCAAAGATCCAATCCAGTTTTTTAAGCTTTTAAAAAGAAGAAACTTTTTAAATTACAGCAGATAATTTGGTTGGAATAGCTACAGCTAATCCTCCAGCTAACAATTAGCCAACCTTACAATCAATCTTGGCCATCCTCTATTTGAGCTGGCTGAATGCAACAAACTCCCACCCCCGTCTGTTTGACGTCGTTCCCACCCAATAGAGATTCAAACAAGCTAACTGTTCCAGTTGGCACAGCCAATAACAGTGCAGTTTGGCTATCCTGTAAAAGAAACCACAACGATTTCTGAGGGAAAAAATCATCTTTGTTGGAAACACAAGAAGAGGCTTTGAATATCCACTGTCCCCTGATTCTTCCCTCCATTATAAAACAAAATTTCAATAACAAGCTTAAATTCTGAATTTTATTCACTTCCCCCTTCAATGGAATGCCAAAGTAATCTAAGTAGACAACCGTGTTCCAGAGGCAACAGGGGACCACGGTTCTGCGTTCTGACGCAGTCTCCTAGCTCCCAGACATGCAACACAGAGAAGGCCTAAAATCACAGATATCTAAGCTAAGAATGCACTCAGGGAGAGGAAAATACTGTCAGCAGCCCCTAGGAGGCCTCAACTGGTTCCGGTAGCAAGTAATTTTCACCTGTCCACCCGATCCTCTTGGCACCTCCCTGCTGTGCCGATCCGGAGGCTTGATTTCCCAACAGGACACTTCTGAAAATTTCACTTACTGCAACTACTCTTAAATGAGGAGATTAGACTCCAGCATGATCGGTAAATGCAGTGCCTTCCTCTATCCCTGATACACACACACACCGCTCCCCAAACACGGAGCTCTCCTTGTGTGCTCCAGCCAAAGCCTCTGGGCTTGACCCAGATATTTCATATTCTGTCTTCCCAACTGCAACTCGCCAATCATAATGAGATGGTCTCAAGGACGCTCGACAACTTAGTCGTATTCTTCGGTAACAGTCCCAAATTACCCAGAAGTAACTGAAAGAGAACTTACAGTGGAAGTTACATTGTGCACTGCTTGATTATTACTGAAAATTGAATTTCAGACTTTGCGGGTATTCACTCCCACACTGCATAATTTCCTTAGCAAAAAAACATCTGAGGCAATTGAGGTTTTTCATGTAGAGACACCAGCACTAATGATTTATACATAATTTTCCACATAAGTAATTCAGCTTGAAATAAACTAAAATCTAAACAAAGAACAACGATCAGTCATAGGGAATAGAAGTGCTTTTTTTAGTGTGCTCCTTAAAGCAGACAGTAACATTAAAATTACCTGGGTTGAGTATGACCCAGAGGACTAGAGGGAAACCAAGCCCAGTCTAATGTCCAGGACTTCACAGCATACGAGCAGCTCAACCGGCAGACCTCCCCCTCTCTGCGTGTGGACATCCGCCGGTTCACCACGTGTTTCTGAGGGCTTCCTCTGGGCAATTTAGAGAGCGAAATCCACCTAATTATGTAAGACCGTGCTCAGTCGTTGGTGGATGTCCTTTCCAGGGTGTTCCCCAAATATGAGTCCTTCAAATTCACTTTATTTATCCCAGGGGAAATTATTATACCAAAACAAAGCTCTCATCATGCTAAAAGCTATCAAGAGAAAAGTCAGAAGTGTACAGTGTAAGACAGTACTAACAAATAGATTCAACATATTATAAATAAAAAAAGTGTCTATGTGCAGAGGTAATAAAACAAGGACAGGATCCATGTCTAACCTGACCCTATATGGTTATGGTAGAAATATGATATTCTTAAAGGCTTAGGACTAGGTGCACCTCACGATGGGTATATTTTTCTCATTTTCTCTCAAACCTATAGCAAGATGCACACTGTCAGTAAAAAAAAAAAAAACAATACCTGATTACAAAAAAATACAAATTTCTTTTAAATTATTCGAGACAAGACACATATAAAAACAGAAAACTTTATTTAAAAGATGCACAATAATCAGCAAATGCTTATGCTCATTTCCATTAGCCCCACTTATCAGACCTTACGCTTTCACACATGCAGAACTACCCACAATGCTCCATGTCACACTTTTTCCTCCAACTCCAACCCTTATATTTATTCCACTTAAAGTTCCTTTTTAACCAGGCCAGCCGTAGCATCAAATGGTACCCATGATAAAGAAAGAGGAAGCATGAAACATATTAATGCTTTTAAAGAAAGACAAGCCCTAGAACATAAAACATTTGGTTCCACCAGCTGGCCCCTCCCCCCCGCCGCCGCCGCCGCCGCCGCCGCCGCCACCACCTCCACCGGAAAAGAAAAAAATAAATAAATGCATTTTAATGATTCCCATGGCTAAAAGAAACATCTTGAGCATGCACATGAGATTAGAAGCCGTGAACACCTGTTCCTTTGGCTTAAGAGAAGGGATCCATGCTGTAGCGATGACACCCCCACGGTCTGCCCCTGCTTAAGCTTCTTGTTTGAAAAGGAAACATCACCTGGCTTTCACAGGTGGGAATAATCCACCGATTGTCTCATCCTCCATTCGGCACCTAATTTTGTACCAGCATCAGGCAGGTGCGATTTTCCAACCAAATGAGCGGTTAAATTGAGTACACCAAAAGAAAAAAAAAAACAACAACAAAAAAGAAATGATCCCAAGCTCTGCCTGTACTGGTGCTTTGGAGGTAAACGAAACCACAACTGGACCAGCTGAGGTGGGGAATGTCTGGGCAGCAAATGGGGGGGGTCTTAGCCCCATTCCGTTTGAGGCATATTCTTCCATCCACCAGGGGGCGGTGGCAGGAGAGAGACTGGTAGGTCTGGTATGGAGAGGAAATGGGGAGGGACATCGTTTCCTGCAGAAGCTTCATCTTCATCCTCTTTCAGGATTCTGTAAGTGAGGTCATTGTGAAAGTCATCGAGATTACTATCAAGCTGCAGCAGAGTGCTCGACATCACTACTGCGATGGCATAGCACTCCATTTACCTGCCACTGTCCAAAGCTGCCTTCCGCTTTTCTCTCCTGATCAGCCAATCATCAAGGTTTCGCTCAGGCGAGTTCTGGGCAGCCTCAGGGTCCTCCTTCCGTTGCCTTTCAACTAGAAATGGGAACCGGCCATGATTTGTACATTCACATCTTGAATATACCTTTAACGGAACTGCCTACAGGTCGTGGACACCAGCTGGTCCCACATGCTCTGAAGTAAGTAGCCTGAACTCCAGAAATGGGCTGTATAAAAGCATCACATTACCAGCCTCTTAGAACAAATGTGAAACAAACAACGAGTTAGATAATTGCTGATTTTTACCTCAGCAACAATACCACATGTCACATCCCAACTGGTTGCAGTAAATCCCAAATGCATTTCCTGACGTTATGCATGATTGCCATCTCTGTTGCAGCAGAGTCATCATTTGCTCTTATTATTTCTGCCATCTTTCTTCCTTATTGTCCCCCTCGCGCATGGCACATTGACAGGCTTGCCGCGGAGGGATCTTGACAGATTTAACTGAATATTGATGGTTGACTCTCTGAGTGGCACAGCTCTGCAGACCTCTGTCTCTCCCCCACTATATTGCTGGCATATTGCATTTATTAACAGCCATCATGCCACACTTGAGTTCAGACATCTAAAATGTATCTTGTTGGTTTTAGCTACATTTTTAAAACTTGTGTGTGTATTCAACCATTTGTGTGGTGTGTGCTGTTACTCCCAAGGCTTGATCACAGAGAAGGAAAACCCCATGGGAACCTTGCTAAATCCAGGACAATCCACAGCCGCCCCCTAGTGGGCATTCACTCACCTTCAACGAGCCGTTTAAGGTCGTCTATGTCCCTTTTTGTCATGTGGGAGAATCTGCAGTTAAAGCCAAATACACATTGTCCTGAAACAATAAGGAACATGTCGTAAGTATTACAGTTTATTTTTGTATTAATATTTATATTACAATCCAACCATTATCATTTTCCACCTACTTTAACAAGTGGCAATGTGAGTTAAACAAACTGCCAGTCTTCAGGTTGTGAGTTTGAGTCCCAGAAATGGTCACTGAGCTATTTATCCTAAATTGCTCTTGCAAAAACTGCCTATTTAAGCAAGATAAAATAAAGCTAGTATAATGTGTTATTCTCACTTGCCCGTTTGAATGAATTTTCTGCAGGGTTTCTTGGTTTGTTCTTCTGCTAAGATAGCAGCTGCATCTACAAACAACATCCATTCCTTTACACAGTGGGTCAGGCAAAAATGCAGCATTATATACAAATTCAGATCATCGCTTCAATACGCAGAACTTACCCTAAGTCAATTTTTCATTTTATAAATCGTATTTAGGCCATTGGCAACTTTACTAAAACACATCAGGACACTAAAGGGTTTTACCTGACGGTGATGTTACAGCAGTCTGTTACTCTTGTCAACAACAGAGCGGTGGAAGTATGGAAATAAACATTCTTCGTTACAGGGCGTACATTTCTGCAAACGTGCTACGAAACAGAGGACACGTGCCTCGAAAGTTGTCAAACCAGGCCTTTTTGGACCTGTGATGCTGAACGCCGTTCAGGTGCTTCTTGCGGTTGTGCATGTTGTCCTGGAAGGATCGATCGCAGTAATCGCAGTAATACCGCTTGCCCATGACTGTGGCACAGGTTCATCTGAAAGGGATAGTCATCAGCAGGTGGAAACATGCAGTCCGTTTGGAAAGAGGAGCTCTCCCTCAATTCCGTTTCAGAAATCGTACCAATGCAAGATTTATTTATTTTATTTATTTATTTTACAGTCCTCATTAAACAAACGTATGTTTTCTGCAGACTGGACATCAACAATAAGCAGATTCACCTACGGTCGCTTTTGTTGGTATCGAACCAATTCGCACGTTCGTAAGAAGCTATAACTTACCCGGATAGACAACATAAATAAGCAATTTAAAAGACAAATGAATTTGACTCCACCATTAAACTTAAGGCTAAAGTTACAATCGGTAACTCGGCACGGGAACCATAAACGATGAGCAGCCAGTAGTTATCACGCACCAGTCGTAAGTATATCTTTCTTCTGGGGGGGGAGTTGAACAATTGTCCTGACTAATTAATTTATTGATCTACATGTAATCTTTAAATACACAACCATATTTCTGTAAGTCACTTCTCTAAATTTAGGTTTGACGACTACTGTACAGAACAAGCATTAAGAACGTCGCTTAGCTATTGCGTCACTGTATATGACGTCATTTCCACGCTCCCAGCGATAACTTTAACCTTACAGATTGACACCGAGTAGCAAACATGGTCTAAAATTGTTCTTTTTTATTTGTCAGTTTTCATCCATGGAAAATTGCCCCCGATAGATTAGTTATTATTTTTGTTTATTATTACATTTATCATTTTGTCTATTTTGTGTTTCGTCTTTTTTCTTAGCTACAGTTCATTGCATACTTTGCCACTTAATTTTATGTGGAGCCTATATAAGCCATAAGGGCTCTGATACAATTGCTGCAATAGACAAAAGCACCATGTTGAGCAGTACAAATATATAACAAAGTGTACAATAAAACATATGTAGCAAAAAGATAAGATGTGCAGCACTATGTTTTTACACTGAAGCCAGATCTTAAATGCTGTACTTCATCGTATTGGAGGAAAACGTGTTGTTTCAATATCATTGTTACTAAAAGAATATCCAAATATGCTTTAGGTGAAATAGGATAAGACAAATATAACTTTCAGTATATTATCAGCCAAATGATCGTTAAAATCATTTAAAATATATATTCTCCCCAGCTGACCAGGATATTCTTTTGACAAAAACCTTTTTAGTAATTTGTTATTTCTTCGGATTTAAAGTTGATACCATTAACACACAGTGATCTCAAATCTGGTACAAACTTTGCGTACATTACTGTATGCTCTATTGAAGGTGTCATTGCCAGTAGAGGAATATAGCGGTGCCTGTTATGATGGTTTTCGTATTCTTTAGCAGAACGACTAAAATTAAACGTATTGTAAAACTCTTTAGCACTAACTGACACGTACGTATACAGTGCCAAGTGTAAATAGTCTGTAAATAGTATAATCTGTAAATAGTTGCAATATTAGTATTGAAAACTGTGTAGTGTGTTGTGCCTGTGTGAGCCTGCGTGTAAATATGTGATAGCACGTTATGTGTGTGTGTGCGCGCGCACGCGCGTGCGTAGGTGCCTATCGTGCACGCATGTTAGTTGCTAATAAGGCTAACACGGTGGGCACGTACTATCTTTTGACTAATAAGGTGAGAGAAGTATCATTTAAATTGTTGCATAAAAATATCACCCGGCAAACTTCTTCTTTAAAAAGGACATTGACACCAACTGTTCTTTCTCTAACTCATCTCCTGAAAGAACTGTGCATTTGTTTTGGACGTGTATTCATACTGAAAAGTTCTGGTCAGATGTTCTTGTCTTTTTGCAGATGTTCCATAATGAGTTTTATTTCTCCTTTAAAGATATCCTCTTTTGGGTTTTTGATTACAAGAAGGAGGAAGGTGGCATTTTATGATAAATTTTGTTTTTATTTTTGCCAAATTTTATATTCATAAATGTAAATTTAGCAAATGTAGACCCCTTTATCTCGTTTTCAAAAATGACCTTTCAAAATACTTTGAATGTATTAAGTTTTCAAAAAACACAAAAGCTATTAAATTATTGCATCTTTGTTAATCCTTTATTATAGATTGTTAGCTTGAGTCTGTAGTGCTCTTTTGCCCTTTTATTTATTTATTGTTTTTTTTTTTTTTTCGTGCCCCCGGCTATTGTTTGTGGTTGTATTTGCTGTTATGTTAAAAAAAAAAAATAAAAAATGAGTAAATGTTTTCTATTTATTGAACTCTGATGTATAACAGCCATCATGCCAAACTTAAGTTTTAAGTTCAGACATCTAAAATGTATCTTGCTGGTTTTATCTACATTTTTAAAACTTGTGTGTATACTCAACCGTGTGTGTGGTGTGTTCTGCCTAAACCCTTTCCACAGCTTTTTTCCTAGGCTAGACATTGCCTGGGTCCACATTTCCTTCCACAACCTTGAGAGTCAAATGCCCAAATTTTTGGATTCAATACGCCCTCTTGTGTCTGTTGTCTTGATTGCCATGCCATCCGCAAAAGTCTTGGTGTGCAGAGCTGAGAGCTCACTGTCATGACATTTCTTATGTAAACATTTTACATACATCTGTAGCTTCTGATCCTAGCACAATTAGCAACAAATCTACCTTGAGTTTGTTTGAGCTATTCAGAGTGCTAGAAGCAGTGAAGTATAGCAAAAATGTATGCCATGCAGTCTTCAAAAACATTTCCAACCACTTGTAGAGAAGATCGCGGTTTTATTCCATCTATTGCTATCAATGTGCCCAATGTGAGTTAGTACTCCTGGATACCATGTAATGATATGGCATTTAATTATATATTAAATAGACAAACAGACTCAGTTTTGAATAACACTCCTTTCTCAGTTGCCCACCACCTGCCATCATTTGGCCTCCTGGGTCCTCCTCCCAAGCTGCCTTTATGACAGTTACTGCAGTATGTATGTATTAAGATTGAGGATAGTCACTCTGGTTTCCTCAGCTGACAGAGTTGACCTAATTCTCACATGACATGGATGGGAATTAAACAAGGATGGTGCTTTTAACATGTAAATCTGTAATGTAACGTATAACATGTAAATGGGTGGTTTCCAGAGCTACTAAATCATTTTATAAGAGAGAATGTTATATGAATTATAATGCTAAGGCATTAAAGTGTAATGAATGGCTTTTCAAATTAACATTCACAGGCAGTTTTCTGTTGCCTATACCTTCAATAATACCTTTCTTGAACAAAGATGTCTATATCAGAACAGTATGCACCGTTTTTGAATATAATGTGAAATGTGTTGTTGGATATTCAGAAAGTCTCAGTCACTGTGCAACTGTGTTGTAGGTTGAGTGGCTTGAAGGTGCTTCAGCTTACTTTTTACACTGGAGAAATCACACAGTAAGACTAATGGACTTGAACAGCTCATTTGCAACAACTGTATTATTAAAGACCCTAAGGAAATGTATACCCATATTATACTGCTACAGTTTCTATGAAGATTTGTATAGGACACTATAGCAGTCAAGGCTTTATTTTAATGTGTAGCACTTTGATGAATGTAAAGATAAAGAATAATGTGATAAGACCTTTTCTCTACAATAAATTATTGAATGTATAACTCAGCAAAAGAAAAAAAAAAAAAAAAAGAGTTCCTGTGCCGATGGTATTATGTCTGAATTTTATAAAACTTTCGTAAACCTTGTTGCTCCTTTCTGGCTAAAGATCTTTAATAAAAACTCAGAAGAGGAATCTGGCATCTATATGCTTACTTAATACTGATTATAAGATTTTTGCATCTTTATTAGCGAAGAGGATCAGAACAGTTTGGGACTATATAATAGATGAATCACGGTCAGGTTTCATGAAGAATAGGAATATATCTAATAATTTTATGTCAGTGCACAATTTAATTGACTATTCAGATTTGATTATTGAAAGCAGCTTCATTATTTTTTAGACTGTTAAAAGGCATTTGATAGCATTGAACATGCTTTTCTCTTCACTGCACTAATAAAAATTGGATTTCTAAAGAAATATGAATTGTTGGCTCTTAAAAACTGTACCCTGAGCTTAATTTTCAACATTTCTACTGAAGGTAAGTGGATATAGGAGCTGTTGCACTACCAGATGGAAATTCCAGATACCACAATAAATTTGCTCCTATTGTATATAGAAAAAGCAAAAATTAATTAAATATGTGGTTGCAGACAGAGCTTACACTGAAGGGCAGAAGTCTCCTAGTCAAAGCAGAAGGCTTTTCAAGATTCACTTTAAGTGTCAATAAACAAACCTGTAAAACTATGGATAATATTTAATTTTCATTGGAAAAACATAAAACGTAAAAAAAATCAGTTGTAATGAATTGCTTTGATAATGGAGGACTAAAGTTCATTGATTGTAGCTTGACTCTTAATAATACTTTTAAAATTAACTGGATAAAAAAGATTCTTATGAACCCAGCATCAGTTTGAAATTTTATCTCTGGTCACGTTTTCTCTCTTCTCAAGGGTTTAAAAGTCATTCTGTTGTGCAACTATTCAATATAAAGAAATTACATTTTCACATACTGTGTATTGCCTGCTAGCGTGGTTGTTAATTTAAAAGCACAATTTCTCACCACCTAAATGTATAATTTGGAATAACAAATGTATTTGATTTGAAAAGAAAGTTCTGTTATATTGGAAGTTGATTTCTAAACATAATTTTATTTACCACATTATTCCTTTATGGAGTTGTTGTCATGTGAAAATAAGAAACAAATCACTGTCTAAAGAGAAATGGATGGAAAAGAGAATATGGTCTGTAATGCATTTACTAGATGACAGAAGTATAGCTTTGTCAGCCTTGTCATTTAAAAACTCTTGTTTGAAATTCAGTTTTGTGTTTGACCATATGCATTATACTAATACTATTACAACAATTCCACAGTCATGAACTATGATGCTTGTAACTTGATGGAAAGCTGAATAAGTAAGAGTTCATATCTTCCTAAACTTTGGCTAAGTTATCATGATCTTCTGGATATCAAATTCCACAATCCGTAAAATGTTTATAGAAGCATGATTCCCCTGTAAAAGCAATAGGAACTCAGTCTGTCAAAGTTTTACTTCAGCTCATGTTGTTAAAATTAGATCCAGTTATTTTAAATACCCAGTATTAACAAACGCGTAGGAGATTCACTTCAAGACCTTTTCAGGGATCTCTCCCTGAGGTGAATTCCTTAGAAGATTGGGATAGTAACAGTTGTACATTTTGCAATGTAGACATAGAGACGTTAGATCATCTACTGTATTCTTTGAGTGCAGGTACAGTAAAGCCCCCTCGGAAGATGTACATTAGTAGTTATGCCCTAAAATTTATGGCTTAAATGACTTTACGATAAACAATGTAATTTATGGTCTTTTATTACAAAAAATAAAAGTCATGGCCTGGAAGTAAATACAATTATGTATTTATGAGGAGGATGAGTGGGAACTCCTCAAGCTTGTTAATAATCTGAGTCTTTGAAATCCACAACTAAAATAAGTTTTTTTTTCTCTCTTTCCATTTTTCTCTGTCTTGTTTTCATTGTGGCTTTATTATAATAGCCTTTTCTGGTGCCGTTTTGGAAAGCTGTACATTTTTTGTTATTATGCCTTGTTTGTTTATTATTTCATTGTTCTCAACAAAACAATATCAACATATAATAATAAACACCATGTTAATACGTGTATAAATTATACACATGCGCAAGACCGGGCACGCTGTCTACGTAAAGGACAAAGCGCCGGAAGTGACGTATGCGCAGGCGACACAAATCATTGCTCAGCTACAGCCGTATAGCAGTTCTTCATGGCGCTTTCTCAGAGTGTGTACAATTTACTTTTCAGGAGGACCTCCACCTTCACCATAGGCATTATGGTGGGAGCGGTGGTCTTCGAGCGTATATTCGATCAGGGCGGTGACATGATTTTTGAGCAGCTGAATCGCGGGGTAAGTGTTGGAGCTGAGCCCGTCCGGGTTGACCTCTGTGCTGTGTAGCCAGCTGGCTTCTGATTGAGTGCTTTGTCTTCTAGAAACTATGGAAGCACATCAAGCACAACTATGAGAGCAAGGACGAGGAATAATTGGGGCCCGGACACCAGCTAAGGGCTTTCCCTGCAGCCTCCCGTCGCCAGTGTGATGCCGTGGTCTCTGGACGGCAGGGTCCATGGTCGGGAGCCGAATAATGACCAGTTTAAAGACTGAAACGAGTGTGCTACATGTCTAGCTGGCGCTCTGAAGACTCCAGCGATCACATGATGTTCCTCTCCGTCGTTAAATTTGTCAATCTGACGTTAAATGTTCAAAGACACCGCCCTGTCATCAATTTTGGTCATTATGCTGGCCCTCGTGTAAATCTCCAACGGACCATTTATTCTAATAAAGTTAATCTTTGTTCCTATACAGTTGTTACAAGTTATTACTTGGTCGATAGTAAGTTATAGTTTTCTTCTATCACGCTTGTGAATTTAAGAGGTTTACATGTTTAATGTCAATCAAAATGCTTCGGGCTGAGTTTTCCGTACGTCTTTGTCGAAGCTCGTCTAGCATGACAAACACTCGAGCTTTTGTGTGCATGAGATAAATGACATCCCTTTTAATGTACGTCAAGCTATTGCAGTTAATATTTTGATATGAGGAGTCAGCACAGACCCACATCACCTGGCACTATGTAGTAGCCAGTGATATAAACATGTTTAAAGCAATATGCAAGTATTATTTGCAAGTGCTTAGGTAATTTTAAGACTGTGTGAGAAAATGTTTAACTGAAGAACTCTGCAAGATTGGTGTATTATGTAGTCATAGCAAATGGAAAGGAAAAACCTGACTTCTGTGATGCAATTACCCTTTGCCACCCATAGGGGACAACAGGCTCCTGTGAAACACCTATCCAAGAGCTGTGATCATGCAGTCTGCTTAGTTGCCAACAAATCAGTTGCAGTATCTGGTTGCTGGATCTACTCAAAAAGCCAGACTGAACCAGAATAGATACTGTGAAGATTGACTAGATTGAAATTGGTTGGTTTAGGAATTCTAATCCCAAGGCAATGTTTTTAAACACCGGTCCTTTTTTGGCTTTATCTTTCTGATTCTTAAGTACATTGTGCAAGTTTCGGACCTTATACTTCCACCACTAAATCTGTAAATCACAAATCTTTTGTGCACTAAAGACCAATGATGTCAGGATAAAAACTCAAGCCTTCATTTAAAGCCTTTAGTGCAGGGTCTTCAGTTGTACAGTAACATTTGTCATTCTGTATATCCTTAAATGTGCCATGTTGTAAGTCTGGACTCATTAAACGAGTTCACCTTCTTTCTATATTCAGAGTGCTGCATCAGATAAGAGAGAATCTGATGAAGTTTGTGGATCCAGACCTAAAGGATAAGTGGTGAAATGCTGGAGAAGTATTCTGGCTGGCAAAAGAAACCAGCTATCTAAATTCAAGTATGCTGTTTGAATTTTGTACCACAAAACCAAAGACTGAGTTTTAGTATTATAGAATTTCTGTGGTTTGTCTCTGGCTCTAAAACATGTTTAGTGGGATTATCTCCACCTGTCAATAAGATGTGCAGTGTTATCCGTTCCCCACTGGTTCCTTTATTGCTCCCCGTGGCAATAACCGGTAGCGCCACTAGGTGGCAGAAGAGCACACACAATGTGCAGGCATTTCAAAGTAACCAGGTGCCCACTGAAGCTGCTGTAATCATGCTGTATATGAGGATCTGTAATTCCCAGAGGTGCTCCTAACAGTGTAATAACAAATGTCTTTATGCAAATTTACAGTGCATTGGCTTAATTTAAATAAGTACAATAAATCATTTATTTATAAATGTATTTATTGTACATACATTATTTATTTATAATGTATTTATTTATAAAGTAAACTTATGATCCACTTTTAACACGAAACACTAAATTAAGCTTTAATTTACTCAGTTGGCCCTGCACTGATGCTGTTTGGGAAGTGAGGATAAATGCTATAATTGCTTTCTATTTTTAAAACAAACCAGGTTAGACTAGTCTGTCAGCTCTCACATCTTGCTTTCTGCGAGATGTGTACTGTGACGTGATCGAAAACAAACTCAAAGAGTGCCTGAGTACTTTTAGAAAGCTAGATAGTAGTAATGGGGCAAATGAAGCTTCAAAACCTGTGGTGGGTGGGGCTAAAAGAGGCTTCAAAACCTGTGGTGGGTGGGAGTATCCTGAGCTGACCAATCAAAGCTGGGGCTAAAATGAGGCTTCAAAACCCATGGTGGGTGGGAGTATCCTGAGCTCACCAATCAAAGCTGGGGCTAAAAGAGGCCTCAAAACCCGTGGTGGGTGGGGGTATGTGGAAATAATCAATACTGACTATCACCAGGATTGACAGGTAGTTCGAGATACCGTGGAGGAAAAAGTTGTATCTGCTTCAAGCTGCAAGTGCTATTCAATGCTTGAACTACAAGTATATTATTGTTTGCCTGGTGAAACAAAGGAGTGCCAAACAGTAGTTTCATCCTGTGGTCAAAGTGAAAGGCCTTAAGAGATTAGCAGAGTGAAAGCCTGGAGTGTGGAAATAAAGTTTTAATTGCATGTAGTGTCTCATACTCAGCTGAAGGGGGCTGAGGTGCCCCCACCATCTTACTCTTTGTCAAGACCAGCCCCCAGGAAAACACTAAATGACCTTGTGACAGAGGACGAAGAGACGGCCTCGCAATGAAACGTTTATCTCCCAATGGTAGTTTCATTTTTCTAATGCCACCATTTCATTTATTTACCATTAGTATTATATGATATGTGTTTTTGTATATCTCACATTGCCATGCATGAGGACACACATGCACAGATCAGGAGAAGACTCATATAAGCAAATACATAAACTTACACAAGTACTTGGTTTATGGAGGAAGGTTTCCCTATGACACAGAAAATGCACAAAGAACAGCTTAGCTAAAAGTTCAGAAATAGATCACCTATACATACATTATTACCACAAAATATCAGGCACATGGTAAGATGTAGTCTGTTAGGCCTGAACAGAGAGTAAGTGTTCTCTGCAAGGCACACCTTATCACATGCCTGATGTCTCTCACCCAGTTTTGGGAGGGGGGCTGGGCCTTACCTAAGATAGTGAAAATTGGCAGTTAAAACTGTTGTTAGATAAGGAGAGGCCAGATATTGGAAACCCTGGAAAGCATAAGGAGAAAGATGTAACAACTTGGGAATAGGGGGGGGGGGTCCTCCTTCTTGTGTCCCTGAAGTCTGATGATGTCTGTGCACCTTTGGCCAAGAATAAAGGAACAAGATAATCTTAGACTGCCTGGGTTGACTTATTAACTTAGACTCACTTGGTTCCAGATATTATTTTATTCACAATAATGCTCCAGCCTGCTACGGGTTTTAAAGCCTCATTTCTCCTATCACTACTAGTGAAATAAAATTTCCCCCATGTTACATAATAGATAAAGCAGAATTGAATCATTTAGGCACAATGGCACTGGTAAAATAAATTAAGTTGATTTACAAATAGTATGTTTACATCATCTTTATAACAATAGTAAAGTCTAACCGATTAGAAGTCTCAAAACAAAGCAAGCGTGTCTTATCCATAAATAACATGAAAAATGAACAAAATCCAAGAGCGCTGGGTAGTGGCAGTGACAGATGTGGGGAAAAAGAGAAACATTTACGGTCATAGAGGTGGTGGACCTTCATTTAGCATAGGGACACTTAGAGAACAGATAGCCTGCCCATCACAGGTCGCTCTCACATATGCCTACTCAGATAGTACTTAGAGACACCAAATATGCCCCATAGTGCAAGACTTTGGACTGTGGAAGTAAGACAAGTGGGGAGAACACCATAATACAGCCGTTTTAATCGTCGGTTGATTTCTGTGACACTATGGGGGAAAGGTTACTGCTGTAGTGACATGCTTCACAATGGCTTCAGGACAAGTCTGTCTGGAATATACCACAATGCAGGAAGTCACCCTCCAGATCACCTGTTTGGATTGAGACTCAGTGTGTGACGATAGTGGATGAGAGAGTCTAACCTTCCATGGGAGTCATCGGTTTGAACCTATCAGTTATTAATAATGCTAATATTTCCATGCCAGACAGAAGGGAATGAAACCCCACAGATTCACATTTCTGTTAACCTCACAGGAATTTTGTAATATTGTTGTGGTAATCGGATCAGTCTCGTTTCAACTGGTTTCCCAAGTGCTTGAGTGTACAGCTGTACCGGACATAATACTTTTGTTGAGAGCGCTATGCCATTGAACATCAGAGGGTTCCCCTTCTGTGGCAAACTTGATTATCAGCAAAAGGCTGTGCTGTGGTATTTCAGAAGGGCCATGGCATGATGCTGGCTTCTACACCTTGATTTCACTTGAGACTTCATCATCTTTAGCCACAATATTAAAACCAAAGTCTCATACAAATAAAAAGAAAAATGACATGAATATTCCTGCAGGCACCATGCAAGTGCGCTAAAAATTATTCAGAGAGTGTTAATTTCGTTGTACCCGTTACAATGACAATAAAGATATTCTGATTAAAACTCAGTGGGTAAACCTGCCTCTCCCCCAACTGTACAGCAAAGATGTTGGGAGATGGGATTGTGCTCAAGGTGTACAAACACCTCTCAATGTGCAGAACAAATCTGGAGACCATGAAAGCACCCTGTGCTGTTATTGATATTATATCTCAGGCTTATTGTAGAATTTGTTTAACCACCACATGGTGCTTGCCCTTACCTTCTCCTCTTTTAAAAAAACTGTTACTTTACTGCATGGCACTGGGACAGGTAGTCATGGAACAACTGAGGCTTCAAATTCCATCGTGGGTAGGAGTGTCATGAACTAACCAATTAATGCTGGTGCTAAAGGAGGCTTCAAATCCCATGGTGGCTGGGAGTATCGCCAGGATTGACTGGTACTTCTGCATACTCCCACCCACCACGGGTTTTGAAGCCTTATTGATTCCAACACTAGGCACAGGTGGCTTGGCACATTGAGAGACCACAGCACAATCTGAAATGAATATAAGTACGTACTGCCAAGGTGAACTTGCTACTCTGATCTGACATATTGCAGCTCCAACACTGCATAACAGACCCACTATATTTCTGACAATCATGCTGCCATCACTCTACGCTACTAAATACTTCCTTTAGGTTCTTTGGTCCTTCAAGGAGTTTGTTTACCTTTTCTTTTTGTATAGATAGAGAAAAAAATAAGCCACACAGGGCAGATTTCCTCATTACATACGGTAAACAAGACTCAATGTAGCGGAGACCGCTCGTAGATCCGGCTCGAAGGACCAAATGTAGCGGAGACCGCTTGGCGTCCTCGTTCTTCGGGAACCGCTGATCAATCAAAGGACCGCAAATATAGTGGAGATCACTTTCAGGAACACTCTCCCGGCGCTGGTTTGTGTATTTCAGCTGTATGTACCTCGGGTGGATCGTCCAGAACGCCACTACTGTTAGGATCCTGGTAGATCTTTATTCTGGTTCAACCTACGCAATTTACATAACATTCCACACAAACATTGAACATTAAAGTAGGTCCCTCCAAAAACTAACCGGTCTGAAATTGAACTACACATATGATCTTAGGATCCCACCACTAAGGCGATGAGAATATTATAATAAGTATGGTTCCACCTATCCTAGGAGACCATTGTTAGTAACATTAAGATTAATAGTACTTAACGAGGGCAAGAGAACACAATATTCTACCTAAATTCTAGAAGACTGAGGGCCTTTTCTACAGTCACAAAGCTAATATTTTTAAGCAATCTGAATGACTTTTTGCTTTGTTACTTCAAATTAAATTCTCAAAACTGTAAGTGAAAACTCCAAGACAATTTGCTCACTTGCTTACAGCAGAATAGCACGTTTGATTTAAGCAACTACAAATGCTTTAGTACAGTTATCCAAGCGAATAAGTACAATTCTCATTGAATGGTGCAGTTATCATTGTGTAAGTCATCTTGTTACAATGGATTATATGTATAGATTATATATTCCTGTTCATTAGAATAGTTTTACTCTAAAATATTTTTAGGCACTGTTGCATTGCGTACCTCATCACGTCAAAAAAGTTAACACGGTTGTTAATTTTGTTAAGCATTTATTTAAAATGAATTGTATAGATAAGGTATTGCTGTAATGGCTACTACACTGATAGTTACAGATTTGTTTACTGACTGTAACAGTTTGATGGTCTGGGGAGAGAAGCTGCCTTTGTGTCTGCTTGATGGAGACTGGATGCTGCAGTAGTGCATGCCTGATGGCAGTAGCTGGAGTAGCGAATGACTTCGGTGGCTACTGTCCTTAATGATCTTCATTGCCTTCCTTAGGCACTGCTTCAGGCAGATGTCCTGGAGAGAGGGGAATTTCCTGCCGATGGTGATTTCAGCTGACCTCACCACTCTCTGCAGGTCCCTACGGTTACGAGCAGAAGAAACCAGGCCATAATGCAGCCACTCGGGATGCTTTCGATGGTACAGTGATTGAAATTTGTGAGAGCATCTGTGGTCATGCCAAACTTCCTCAGCTTCTGCAGGAAGTAAAGGCACTGCCGGGCTGTTCTTACAAAGTGTTGGGTATGCGTGGTCCACTTGAGGTCATTGGATATGTGGACACTGAGGAACTTGAAGCAGGACACTGATTCCAACTTTATTTCATTGGTATGAATGGGGGCGTGCCTTCCCCCATCGCTTCCTGTAGTCCATAATCGTCTCTTTTGATTTGCCGAAATTTAAGGAGAAGCTGTTGCCAGAGCACTATGTAACTAGGGGTCTGACCTCTTCTCTGTAGGTCTCATAATCTCATCATCGTCCATAATCAGGCCCACGATGGTGGTATAGTCTGCAAACTTCAGGATGATGTTGGGGCTGTGCTGTGCCACACAGTCATGAGTGAACTGGGAATACGTAGTGCTCCCTATTCTTCAGGCATAACTTAAGTGCAGAAAAGTATGTATTACACATCAAAAGCCGAGACAAAATTATATTCATCTAACCAAACAGATTTAAAGGTTATGAATCAAGGAATAAACACATACTAGGCCTATTACAGACAAAACAGTAATGTCAGCAAGTTCAGCAATTATTTGTCTTTCATCGAATTTTATTTTTCTTCAGTTCAGCTGCCCCATACGATAAAATCTTTAATTTCACCTTACTTGAGTAAAGTAAAAATCATCTTATCCACTTATCCACCCATCGTTGTCCATAAAGTGAGATGTAAGAAGAGACTCAATACCATTACAGTAATCTTACACGCGTTCACACTGAGGTACCCGGTTACATCATTCAGCCTGTTTCTTCACTGAACTTAATCAACAGTCCAAAACATACCAATTTTGGTTACAGAGCAACTGTTTTATTGCAATGTAAGCTACTGCTTGGCATGCAACACCAGAAACAAGAGTGCTATCGTTTAGATTGGAGATGGTAATGCAGATTATATGTGGTGCAGCTAGTAACTATTTATTAGAAATAATGCGTTCTTATGAACCACACAGTTTCATTGTAGCACGTAATAAAACCGCCTGCACTCTACTAAAATGGTCCCACTTTGGATTTCCTTTAAATACTGCACCCATGGCAGTTTCCAGTTGATACTTGAAAATATGGCAATATGTACACAGTACATTTAATCTGTCACTTAGATGGGAATGAAAATTAATCAAGGTACTGAATCAAGTCAAGCGGGTAGATCATGTTAAATCAAATGTGATAATTGCCGCATGCCCTGACTTGCAATTTAGTTTAGTTTTGGAAACAGTACAACATTTAGCTGCGGTTCAAGTTCCAGTTATATTTGCTACGACTAATGCTCGTTGCCTTGTCGCTTTCAGCTGATTGTGAACAGGTTTTCTGTTTTGTTCACGTTAACCCGTACCAGCACTTAAAAGGCGAATCACGTGCTGTCAGAGCAGCGCTATTCTTCCCACACCAGCTTTCCCCCAGAGACACGCCCCTCTGAAAGCTGATTGGTTTATGGCCAGACGACGCCTCCAACGCGGCTTTTTCGTACGACGGCAGTTTATCGGTTAGAAGTCGTGACTCATGACGAAATCTCAAGTATTCGCTTGTCTTTTCCTGTTTCGACTATTATGTCACCATTTGACCCTCGACGTTAGTGAATACTGGTTGGTATATGTAAATTTAGCGTTCATTTGCAAGCCAGTTAAGACTGCGTACGTTTAGTGTTGAGAGACTTCCCCCCGACTTGGTCGGGTATCAAGTCTGCGGTAGCAGACCGAAAACCATACAAAATACACTTGAAAATGTATTAATAAATATTTATGAACGATCAATATTTGTTTTTCTCCCCTAGGATCCCCGTTGGATATTTTTAGAACGGATACTTTCAGAAGCTTGATGCAACACAAATACGTCACAATGAAGACGTTCTAGCGTTCTCGAGACCCGGCTTATGAACTCCTGAAGGTTCACGTTTATCCTTCAGCGACTGACAAGCCCTAATACACTAGTGAGGTACAACTCGGTTTCATGTTCAACTGCTGCGGGAGAAAACGACGCGTCAGACCGAGAAGCCCAATCAGGAGGATCAAGTGGGAGGTCCCTGGTCACCGGTGACTGATGTGTCGTAGCTGAAACTGCAGTCTGCTCAATCAGAGACCGTCCTCACGACACTCAGCCCAGTCATTCATCGTCAATGTATCACGCCAGACTTGCGCCGTCCTTTTCCTGGGCCGGTTCGGCCAACATGCAGAGCGTTGCGATCTCGTCCGGCCGGAGACTGTGGTCCTCCGTGGCCTCCAGACGTCGAGATCCCGCCGGCGAGGAGCAGCCATCTGATCCCACATGCACGGTGGTGAAGAAGTCAGCCCAGATCGACCTAATCAGTCCAGGCAGTAACGCCGCGGGAGATGCCCGCATCAGACACATTTCTGTCGACTTCGATAACACCAGAGAAGCCTACAAGAGCAAAAACACGCTGGAGTTGCTCAGAAGTTTGCTGGTCTTCAAACTTTGCTCGTATGACTTTCTGGTTGACAGGAACAAGGAGGTACGGTCTCGATCGCTAGTGCGCACTTACGGTGGCTCGGCATTCGGAGGCATGCGAGTGTTGAAATAAGACTAATAAAACGTATTAAAACCGTTCAGACTTTAGTTCGGTTTACGCTGGATGCTTATTCGGCTTGTGTGGACTGATCGGTTAACTCGGGGACGAAGTGAGCTCCATGAGTAAACTGGTTTTGGAAGATATGATGGGGCGAATGACAAGTGCGTGGTGTTGATCTGAGCACCGCATCATCTTCATCGCGCAGGCAGAGCCTCAGATGTTCGCATTGACCGGCTTCGTAATGTTTATTTGTTTGTTTGTTTGTTTGTTTGTTTACATTTTACGTCACCCCGTCTTGAGGTCACTTAAAGCCACCGTACCGGTTTGTAATTTCGGAGCTACACAATGAGCTCCTCGGCCTGTTCCTCTAAAACTTGAGCAACTGTTATAGAAACTACCGGTACTATTGACATCTCATATGAAATTAGTATTTTTACGCTGTCTTGCCCTTTTATCGTAAGTAACCAATACCCATTTAGACAAATTGTCCGGAAGGAGGTTGGGTTCACCGTTATAATTAAAATCATCTTGTTTGCAGCATTCATTGGATTTATTCCTGCTTACGCGAAGTACACTCTACGTTCCCCATTTAATTTTGTATAGCCTCTATTTTTTGTAGTCCTTTCCTTAGACTTTTCATTGTCCCCTGTTAAGAGGCTGACATCAGCCTGTCGTCCATGTCCGGATCATGATCGCGACATGGCAACTCCGCCAGCAGCGTGATGCCTTTATCATTGTGGCGGCACTATACACTACAGTACAGGGGAGGGATTCCATTTATGGCTAATCTGGAAGGTTATAAAACGTAGTTACTGACAAATCTCAAGTATTGGTCAGACGCATTTAACAATCCAGCTTTATGATGTAATTAAGTCGTTGATTCATTAAAAAATTAAGCTAATCTGCAATCAAGAGCTCAAAGACGTTTACTTTATTGAACATTATCTGTATAAGGAAGCAATTAAAATTTTGAAGTGAATCTGCTGCTTGTGGAGAATGCTGCACATTACATGTGTGTGTGTATTTGTTTATTTTATTCTCTGAAGCTTATGGATATGTCCAAGAAGCTCCTGGGCCAGAACATGTTTGAGAGGCTGATGAAAATGACCTTCTATGGGCAGTTTGTGGCTGGGGAGGACCATGAGGCCATCAAGCCTTTGATCCAGAAGAACCGGGCTTTTGGCGTGGGGTCTATCCTGGACTACAGCGTGGAGGAGGATTTGACCCAGGAAGAGGCTGAGAAGAAGGAGATGGAGTACGTACATCCTTTCCCTGGCATTTTCTAAAAGGGACAGTGAAGCTATGGTCTTCTGAAAAGTGACTGGAAAGACTTATGAGCTGCAAAATCTGCAGGGCCTCACTGTTATAATGTTTAACAGACATGTGGGTAACAGTGGCGTCCAGTTCAGTTATCAGCTCAAATACCTATTCAGGCAAGGAGCCTTGGCTGGCTGGGCTATTACCACAGGCCAACCCTGTACTCTCAAAGTGTTTGCGTTGCATTCCAATCAACATGTTCGTGCTGCAGTCACATGTTCCACTGAAATCCAGGACACTGTGTGCTCTGCCTGAGGATCATATTGTTCTGCAGTTAACTGTTTTTTGCATCAGAAATGCTGAGGGACATCTGAGAAGAGTCCTGGAGTTTATTATAGTATAATGGCAACCTTTTCAAACTGTTCACAGGTTAATGTTAATGGGGTTGTAAAAAAAGGATGTAATCTCTAACATAGGGGTGGCTGTTAGTAGTTCTGAGGTATCATTATGGAACTTTTCCAGATTGTTTTGTGAAAGTCTAAAATGGGACTAGTGCTGTTTTTTCACTGTGGAAAGAATTCAGATGGAGCAACAAGTCTTTTTTTTTGGCACTATTGAAAACAAGGCACCACAGCAAATGCTGCTCAAATTTCATAGCATAAAGACACACTCCCCCCTTTCGAGCCTCTCAGACTTGGTATAGTTGCTACTGTCGTCTCATTGGTTGCTGAGGACAAGTCCCCCCTCATCTCATTGGCTGTTGAGGCAGGCCTCCTCCCTTTTAAGGAAGTACCATGCTGACTATTTGACAAGCAGTGAAACATGAGGCAGCCTTTGATGGCAGTTTGTAGCTGGTGGGCAGGGACGATTGCATAATGTTATTGGCCTGAGCTGGTAGGCAGTGTAGATATGAAAAATAGACCCAAACAAAGCGCTGAATACTAATCTGGACCTGGCACATGACTAGAATCTCTCTATCAGACTTGAACACCATTTTCATGATGTTAAAAGCAGATGGGGATGACTGCTCTTCAGATGTGGGGTCTGAAATCTACGTGTGATGACAGTCAGAGATTGTCTTATCAGAAAACCACTAAAATTAAAATGTTCCAGTGTTAGCTTTTTGGAGGAAACTCTTGAAATCTTAGCCTGGATCGTGCTATTCCTCTTGTCTTAGACGCTCACTGTTAGCGGTCATTCACCGACTGCAGGATTAAATGACTGGTGTGGCGGTTCGGTTTTGGAACATGACCTTGGCTGCCCCGTTGTCTGGGTAACGGCCGGGTGTTGGCAAATCGTCGAAGGCGTCTGACCTTAAAGTGGCACTGTGACCAAATACTTACATCGGACTATTGTGTCACTAGATCATC
>JAACJT020000095.1:16667841-16699294 GCA_009936485.2 Gymnarchus niloticus | reverse complement strand
AATCGTCGAAGGCGTCTGACCTTAAAGTGGCACTGTGACCAAATACTTACATCGGACTATTGTGTCACTAGATCATCAGACAAGCAGCAAGCTGAGTACTCATTTTGTTACTGACCTTATAATGACAAAAACTTTACTCTTTGTTTGCAGATCATGTATGTCTGAAGCTGAAAAAACAAGCCCAGGTATGTATAATTGTTAATTTATAATAGTTTTATGAAATAGGTGAATTCAAATACTTGTCAAATACTTGATTACCGTGACCCATATTCTTCTTGTTTCAGAGTTTGTCAGAGAACACGACACTATTCAGCGCAATGCGTGTATCGTAAATCCCTGCCTTCTGAAATTTAGCCGGTGTCAGCTCTTTGCTATCCCTTTTTACCGCCGTGATGGCCGTGGTTACCGAATTGTAACCACGGTTCTGCCATCTGAGGATGACCGCCGGCGATCGAGAAGAGCATGGGGGGGGGCCTCCATTCCTTGGGGAATTTGAGAACATGGTCATGCTGTGACCCCAAAATGGTTTGCAGCTGCTAAGTTTTCTCTCGCCGGTCATCATCTGGGCAGGTGGGGTGGAGGGTATTATGACTCAGGGTTTACTTTGGGTTAAAGCATGAAGCAGCTGGTTTAACCGGGCTTCTCTTTTGCTTTCCTTTTCCTTCTCTGCCCGTGATGTTTAAACCTGTCATGGCCCCTGTGTTTTGAACTGTCTGCCTTGTCTGTTTTTCCATGTTAAGAAATGAGGTTTACCACCCGTAAGTGGTCTTTATGTGATACTCATGAGCGGATGGGTCAGTTTGGCTATATCTGCCCTTGTGACATGGTGTTGCATGATTGGGGGGGAGGGTGTTGCTCTTTATGACCCCTCCTCTTTGTCACTGTAGGCACGGAGCACCGTGAGAGGCAGTACCAGGCCCACCGGCAGTTTGGTGATCGGCGGGGGGGTGTGACCAGCGCCCGCACCTACTTCTACGCCGACGAGGCAAAGTGTGACCAGCACATGGAGACCTTCCTTAACTGCATCCAAGCCTCGAGTAAGGGGACTACGAGTGGCAGCGGCCAGACATTTCCGTCACCCCGGAAAACCAAATATCTTCAGGCTGCACCGCTCTGTGGCCGAGACTCTGTGCAGCACGTTGTCTGTTCACCTCAGTACCTGACATTGTAAAATCATACCTCATCGACAGCACTTGGCAGTTTTGAAGATACTTTTCCTCCAATGACGTTAGCTTTCTTTGAAGCCTGAATTTTTTGGAGTTTGTTAGTAGTTAAATTTGCTGGTCAGTTTTGTACATTATGGGAATGACAATACCAGTGTCTCCTGATCTTTGGGGTACCTTCTGTTTCCTTATTTTATGACATTTTGTATCTGTTCATTTTAATGGGTTAATTTTTCCCACCAGGTGGGAGCTCTGAGGATGGATTTTCCGCCATTAAAATGACCGCTCTGGGGCGGCCGCAGTTCTTGGTGAGTTTGGTGGGTAGGGTCTGGAGTTGGGGGGTGAGTGGCAGCACTTTCCCTGGCTTATGGCTGACGCTAGCTCCTCTCTGGCACTGAAGCTCCAGTTCTCGGAGGTGCTGGTGAAATGGAGACGCTTCTTCGGTTTCCTGGCGGCCCAACAAGGCAAAGACGGCCTGGCTGCGCTGGAGCAGAGGCTGGAGCTGGAGCAGCTGCAGGTACGTTGGGTCCGGCAGTGCCTTTCGTGGAATTCTGGGATCTGCTCGTCCCAGCTGGCCATGCACCTGCGTTGCCATGTGCCAGCTTCTCCTGAGCATGCTTGCTGCTGGTCTTTCCATGTTATCTTGATGTAGATAAGAGAAGCACACCTGAGAGTGGGGGAAACTTATTGTTTAACTGGCTTTTGTTGGGAGTATATAGTCAGTCATTATGGAGAAGGCAAAGAATTGTACACACCCATTCAGAGCGATAAACTGTCATGTGATCAGATCAGAAAAGCAAACAGTTTGCAGGCTGAAATAAACTTGGAGTTGTCCTACACCTGTATGGTTTAATAACATCTTTATAAAATTGTGTGATTCTGTTGCACGTTACAAGCAATAATATAAAACTTTGACCTTGCTAAATGATGGGGGAAAGGCTAGCTAAAGCTTGACTACATACCTCCTTGAACACATGACAGCAACTCATATTTTTGTAGACGGCCTGACTTGGACTCGTCCAGTCTTTAGAATGCTTTGGCCATTTCCATTTGCGTATGATGTACTTTTTTTTTTTCTGTTGTGGCTTTTTCCATGGTTGCTCCCACACATGCCCGGGTTAAGACGTGGTATTATTGGGCCTCATTCCTGGGCGTTGCTGCTCTTGCAATGATCGATGAGTCTGCGATAACGCATCCGATTTATGTGGCCTGTGCAGGACAGCCTGGCGAAACTGGGCGTGGCTGGCAAAGAAGACATCAGGAACTGGTTCACGGGGGAGAAGCTGGGATTGTCAGGGTACGTTGGCCGCAGCTTATTGGCAGGTCGCGTGAGGAGTGACTATCCTAATGACACCCAGTTATGAGGTCTTTTTTTCACTGCATGACTGTTGCCCCTGTAGGACTATTGACTTGCTCGACTGGAACAGTCTGATTAATGATAGGACCAAGATTTCAAATCTGCTGGTTGTCCCAAACCTTCAGGTATGTTGCTTGTGTACATACGCTACTCATGGTCACTGCTCTGCAGTTTCCCTCACGTGTGCGTGATGTCTTTTGAAAAAGCATTGTGAGGAATACATGTGCATGCTCCTGCCTGTAGGGGGTGGTAGATGGGTAACAGGCACTGGTTGTGTGTGCTTAACAGAGTGGACATTTAGAACCCCTTCTCAGCAAGTTCACAGATGAAGAGGAGAAGCAGATGAAGAGGATGCTGCAGAGAATGGATGTCCTTGCCAAGGTGCAGATCCGGCAGCATCTGATTAGCTGACGTTTTTTAATCATTCACCTAATCACTATGCATAGGTGTGGGTAATTTAAATGTTTAGGAATTATTACGATAAAAGAGTATTTCCAAATGTACAATCCGTTGGTTTGCAGTTTGGGTAAATTATTCCACTGAAGCAGTTAAGCCCATTGCACATCAACAGTACCACAAAGTTAGAGCATCAACCTGATTGCTAGAATCGCATGTCCATTCAGCCATTCTAATTGACTGACCAAGCTACACTTTCCAGCATGCACTAAGCAAGGGCGTGAGGCTAATGGTGGATGCCGAGCAGACCTACTTCCAACCGGCGATCAGCAGACTGACCCTGGAGATGCAGAGGATCTTCAACAAAGAGAAACCCATCATCTTCAACACATACCAGTGCTACCTCAAGGTGAGCCACAGTGTGAAGTGTGATTATGTGAGTCTGCATGTACAATAGTTAAGTGTAGAAACACAAAGTAGTATTTACTTTCGCCCTAGACAGTGAAACTATCACACCTACTGAGGGTTTCCAGCTCTGTCTTAACTCCTCTTGACCTCCTCTTCTCCTCCATCATCCTCCAGGAGGCATATGACAATGTGTCTGTCGACGTGGAACTGTCTCGGCGTGAGGGCTGGTACTTTGGAGCCAAGTTGGTGCGTGGGGCCTACATGCAGCAGGAGAGGAATCGGGCAGCAGAGATCGGGTACGAGGACCCCATCAACCCTGATTACGAGGCCACCAACCAGATGTACCACAGGTAAGAATGGGTCCACGTGGAGCCTAAGCTACTGTGGGTGCTGGCAGCAGCAATGGTGGTCTTACAACTCTGAGACCTTTTTCCTTGAAGGTGTTTGGACTTTGTCCTGGAGGAAATTGAGCACAGGAGGAAAGCCAATGTTATGGTGGCTTCTCACAATGAGGATACTGTGAAATTCACCTTGCAGAGGTAAGACTCCACACCAAAAGTCATCTTTTATCTTCTTGGGGTAATGCATTCTAGGTGAGGTTTCAGTTTGACATGTTTAGAGTTGGATAACAAAACCTGAGCTTTAGGAGGTGGAAGGAATTCAGGACATAGTGATGTTATCCTAGAATGTTATTTTCCTGGAAGCAGTGCTAATGTTCTGCACTGATACCTTTTCCCCTTAAGGATGAAGGAGATGGGCCTCTTACCCACAGAGAACAAGGTTTACTTTGGTCAGCTGCTGGGCATGTGTGACCAGATCAGCTTCATACTTGGTGAGGTTCTCCCATAAGTGCCTTTTTGCAGCTATGGTGACTGTTGTCACAAAGGTTACATGGTCCGTTTACAGTTCTGTCTTTAACCTAAAGAGCACTCAGCACCTGGTGTCCAGTCAAATGAACAGCTTATCTAACCGAATCATTGCGGGTTCTTCTGAAGGTCAGAGCTGAGAAGGTTTTGATTGGCCAGATAATCTATAACCTTATTTGTTAATATGCTCAATGATGAAACATCTGCGGTCTACAAAATTCAGGGACTGAATCTTTGACTGATGTTTTAATTATCGTGGAAAAAGCCTCTAAAGCTCACCAGTGGTCCTGCCTCCCAGTTTTGATTGGTACCTGCAGCTCAGGAAATTTTTACACTGGTTTTTCCTCCGGATGCCCATAGCTGTCCCTTTATGTGGGAGGTGCTGAGAGCTTTGGGAAGTAGCAGAAAGTGTCTCTATACTTCTCAGATGTCCAAGGTCTACACTGGCCTGTTCTGGATGGTGTGGAGTCCTGACATCCTTAAATAACACGCTGCTTTTTCTAATTACCATATTTTGTAGCTGTATAGACATACAGAAGGTTGGGTTCAATATGAAATGAGCTGTGAACTTTCCCTTCCATTGTATTTACTGTATTATTGGGGATTTTCTTTCCTGTTTCAAATGCAGGCCAGGCTGGATTCCCAGTTTACAAGTACGTGCCGTATGGCCCCGTAAATGATGTCATACCCTACCTGTCCCGCCGCGCACAGGAGAATCGTGGCATCATGAAGGGGTCCGCCAGAGAGCGCCACCTGCTGTGGACGGAGTTGAAGCGCAGGCTGAGCAGCGGGGAACTCGTCTATAGGCCGGCTATCTAAAAGCAAGGAATTTGTATAGGGAGGACCTGCATCTTTCCAGTCCTGTTTGTGTGGGTGGGGCCTGGGGGTAACTGTCAAAATATTTACTTGGAGAAACCCTCCCAGACACTGCTGCAGTAGAAGAGCTGGGGTTCTTCTAACCGTGGATGTGATAACCAAAATACAAATTTAACTAAGATTTAATGTGAAACCTATTTTTTTTTTTTAAATTGTTCATGTACATTTAAAAATTATATAATGTGGCTTTTTGCTGTAGTAAGCTGTAAGTACTATGATTGCTTGTGTTGTGTGTGTCATGGATCCCTGTCAAACTGTAAAACAGACTCATCCATAAAAATGAGATCAAAATAATAAGTCAGAATACAAGTTCTTGTGCATAAATTTCAGACAAAAACCAGAACACTGTAATTCTGTGTATATAAATCTAAAGGTAGTACAGTAAGTTTCAGCCATTTCGGTTCCTAAACTTGATCGGTTATATGTGACATCCACTAAGAACAGATAAAATATGATGCATCAGTTGCTGCGATCTGCCTTTAGTCTTATTCTAGATGGAAAGGCGGAAGCGATGCTCGCCAATGCAGACGACGGCTCTCTATGCTGTTGTGAATATGCTTTGTGCATGTCAGGATGTATGAATGCTACTACTTTGTGCCTGAAGTGGTGTATATATTCCTGCTACTAGTAATTTAATTAATATAAACGTGAATTACACGTGGATTGTTATAGGTGTTCAGTTTGACATGCTGAGAAAGAAAAAGTTCGGCTTTAGAGTTGGGTGTACTGCCTACCGCGGTATAAAGTACATTTTTGCCCGCTTTTCTGATTGGTCTCGTACCCGTCTATGTGCACATATTCCCGTTATAATAATTGTATTTACGTGTCGTTTTTGAGAACTACGAGTCCTCATATTACAACCGCCTGTGTCTTTCGAACTCACAGTCGCATGGAAAAAAACTGAACCGTAAAGAAGGGAAAACAATTTTTGAATAAAAAAATCCTTGCTGTTTTGATTGGATTAAATGTTATGAAAGTCATGCCAGGCTTAACTCAGAGACAGGATTTTCTGTTTCCTTGCCTATAAAAGGGCCTCCGGCTCATGTTATGCTGTCCACTCAATGGTAAAATGGCATGGCGGAAGGTCTTAATAACCCTTATGATATAAAGCATCGTTTTATTTTAGCAGGGTGGCCCAAAGTCGCCGCAATTGTCCCGAAAATTAGAAGACAGCTAAAATTCCCGTCAATTTAAATGAGCTAGCGTCGCTTGCCTGTATCCAAGGCCTTTTCTTTCATTTTAAAGGTACTTAATTCTGAAAGGCGTATTAAATATATGTGTGCAATGGAACGTGGGCTAAGCGAGCCGGGGGGCGCACCGTTGCGAGCCTCCCCACCCGTGAGAAAAGCGATGGAGAACCCGGTTCGTGAAGTTATTTAAGGAGCCGACTTCTGTGTAGGCAAGCAGACGGCGGCCTGCGGCAGATTGTGGCGCCGCGCTCCTCGGCTCCTCTCATAACGCTGCATTTTTTATTTCTGCCGTTATGAAATAATCCCGCACAATTATTCACAGGCAAGCACGGCTGGGCGTGTGTGTGCGTTCTCCGCATGGACGTCACCCGCTTATTTGTGCTTACTGGGTGTACGTTTATTATATAAACCATACATTTGACCAGTCAACGCCCCCAACTCCTTATTTTCCGTCAGATGCGATCTGAATTCGTCGGCAATGAGAAAATGAGTGGAGGGCACAACATCGGATTAGTTTAATTAGTTTAATTCTGGGAGACTGGTGCAGGAGTGCAAAACGATGATGTCGGAATGTAGTCAATAGGTTGTACTTGTACATTAATTTACTATATGTGACTGAAGATGTGTTAAAGAATATATGTGCTATTTCTGTTTTTCCTTGGCATCTCCAACGTGTCGATTACTTTTATGCGAATAGTATGGTAAGCAAACTTTAACCAGTGAGTTATGCTATATGATTGTTGAAACATGCCGTGTCTAGATCCATTATATAACTGCCCTAATGCTCCCAATGACGGGTAAACATCGACCCCGTGTGGCAGACCTTATCATCATATCATCTCATGGACATAAGGCCTAACGTGAGAGCAGCCTCAGTAAGGCCTACCTGGGATTGGGACAAAGAGTCAAGTTACAGACTATTATTTGCATTTATGTGCTCTGCGATGGTCCAGTCTGGTGCCTACAGTGTGACCCAGTCTTGTGCCCTGTGTTGCTGGGGATAGGCTCTAGGCTTCCCTGTGATTCTCACCAGCAGAAATCGTTCGTGGATGGATGGTTGGATGGATGGATGGATACAAGCAAAGGATATGCAGTACCCCTCTGAAGAGAGATTTGTGTGTGAACGTAGTCTGTGAAACTTATCAGTGGGTGTTCACCATTGAAATTTTTAATACACCGCTGTAGCACACGATAAGCAGACTTGATTGGCTAACTTTGAAAAGCTCATCTTTGATCTGTTTCTGTTTTAAAGGTCTGTGGCAGCTCGTCGGAGCCTGACGCTATAGGCGCATTTTTGAGTTTTTCCACCAGAGGGCAGTGTTTGCACTGAAAACGCCTCAACTATTTGGAAAATGCTCCTTCATCTCCATCGCAGTAGTCTCTGGAGACCAACTGCCCCAGCATCGCAGATTACGAAGACCCTAAGAACGCAGTCATACAGGAAGTGTTATTTAAGCGTTTTGCTCATTTTTCTTTTTATATAACATCGTTCATGTGTGTTAAAGGAATATCATTTCAAAAACTGTTTCTAGCCAAAACATCCGTCTTGCATAACTATATGAGGCAATATATTCAGCACGTAGATGAATACAGCATTTGCTGAAGAGAATCCACCTTTGTAACTGTGAATGAGACAACGGCTGAGAATTTACAACATTAGCAGTTTAAAACCTTTCTCTGGGTAGCTGCAAAGCATTTTTGGTTGCAGCTGGGCTTAGCAGTGGTATGGAAGCCAAAAAAATAAGCATCGTCTTTTTCCACCTGCTTAATATGGACATCTACTCAGACCCAAGGCACCCAGTCTCACTGTTACATTTTTGGCATGTTTGTTTTTAATAATTGCTTCAGTCATTAGTGGGTCAATTAGCAACCAGGATGCACCTGGAATGGCAGCTAGTGAGAACCACTGTCCAAATAATGACAGGATGAAAAGCAGACTTGTTTGGGGCACCCTACAATCCCCAGGAAACTCGTAAACTCATCTTGATGACTGAATTCACTAATTATATAATTACAGTTACATCACTTTCAAAATCAGTCTAAAAGTTATTTTCCTTTATCATTAATTTGTTTTTGATGATCAGTTGTGTTGTCAGAATGTTATTTAAAAAAAAATGACCCTTAGTGACTTGAGAGAAGTGAAGACGGCTCTGGAATTTTGCCTTAAAACTTTATAAATGACCAAAATTAAGTAATTAACACAACACCCATTCATGAACAAGACCATAATATTCCCAAGGCACGTAGGTGACTAATGTTTTTGAGACACTGGTTCCTGGTGAGCCAAAAGGCTGCTGATGGACTCTGAAAATGCAGAGGAGGTTGCAGTATGGGAAATTTCAGCATCGGAGGGTGAGAAGCACGTGAAAAAAAGGTGCGGGAATTCAGACGTGAGAAGAGCCTCTCAACAGTGAACAGCCATGGTGTAACTGAGTGACCTGGACAGTACAGATGTCCCTAGTGGGGTGTGCTTCGTCTCTGTCCCCATCCAATAATTGTACAGCATTTTGTCCCCTGTGGGCCATTCAGCTGGCAGATGGGGATGAATTGGTCTGTCTTCTGCGAAACGCCAGTGGGATTATGGGGGGGGTGGATTATCAGCTTCAGTGTAAGTGTTGCACATTGCTAATCCCCTGACTTTCACTGAAGTTTTTAGTATCACAGCTAACGACTGCTAATAACATGCAACAGGCATACAAAGAGTTCAGTGATTGACGCAGAACCCAGAAGCCACGTGTACGGCCACGTGAGGCCCCCACCCCATTCTGTTTCCCCAGTGATGCATGATTGACAGACCATGGGAGTTGGGCTGCACAGCAGCTGGAAGCTGCTTCTGGAATCATGCATCCTTAGGCCCAACGAGGGTGTGTGGATGCAGCTAGAACTCTGGCACATTCCCACAAGCCCTTGGCGTCCTGCCCGCCAAGTCTGTGTGCTGGTCCCAGGAGTGTTGGGCACGTGGCGGCGAGGCCACATTAACCGATCCCAGGTGTTAGCCGTTTGCAGCTGTGTAGCAAGAAGACACTGAATCAGTGTACAGCCAGACCCGGTCTCCAGTGAGCAGACTGGGGTTCTGCTGCTGTGACTCACTCCCGGTTGAGGAGTCAGCTGCTTACCTGAGAGCCACTGCTGTTCAAGAGGGGGCTCGAGCCTTCGAACCCTCATCTCGGCTCCGGCTGAGAGACGGTACAGTTAAAGCCCAGAACCGGTCAGGGATAACTCTCCTCCTGTTGAAGCCTCCAGCTTGGGATGCTTTCTCACAGTGCCTCTGTTATGTGTTGCGTGGGGGGTGGGGGTGGTGTTATGTTCCAGCAGCTGGCCAGCTGGGGTGACGTGTTAATGCAGAACTAGAATTATTGTAACCCATTGTGAGCAGGAACACATCTAATTGGTAATTGTCTCGCTGAGACAGATTTACTAACTGGTTTGTTGCTAGCGTTTAAAAGGCTGCATGCTCTCTTGAAACAGGGGTGGTTTATATGTTCCCATTACCACACGCCAGTCCTTAAATGGTCAGCTGTTTGGAGCTGTTTTCCAATGGAGCATCAGAAGTGGACCACAAGCATGTTTCTGTCACAGGCTGAATGCTTTGGAGAAGTCAACCGGTCTAGACACGGTTCATTCGAAGTGTTGATTTAGTTTAGCAGCAGAAAAGATTTGGGAGTGGAAGTGTGGGCTTTCTGACAAAGGGGGAGACCTGCATACGCGTGTTTGTTTACATGCAAAGACACCAGCAAATTCTGCAATGTAATTATTGAGTCATCAGCTCTGAAAAGAACCGAAATCAAGCTTGATGCTAATGGGGGAAATTTCACAAAGATACCGAGTGGATGGAGAGGAAGAAGGTAGGGAGGGAAGCTGTGGACAAACAGATCCAAGAAGCCCAGAACAGTGGTCGGCTGTGTTTTATTCCAAGGCGTTACTGCTGTGAGTATGCCAAGAGGCCTGACCTCTTTGAGCTGAAGTCAACTATATAGTGAAAGCGAAGCACTCCTGCAGGCTTTACCATCAATGTGGACTGAAGAAGACACATCTTTTCTCCCTAAAGCCCATGTTTGGTGGGTTCTTCTGGATTTCAGAAACACTTTGAATCCTAAGATTTTCCAATCATCAAAACATGGTGGCGTGTTGGATCTCTGCTGAGGCATGGGCATGCAAGCCTTTACACTGTTTCCTGTGTTATCCAGATGTAGTTCTGGAAATCACAAAGGTCATTTTGAAGAGAGGCGGAGTTTTTGCCAAATAGCAAGGCATCGATAGCAAGCACGTTCCTGGTTTCCTGGAGTGGGATAATGAAAGCAGAAAAGGCAGCATTCGAAAAACGTGGAATGAAGTCCTACCACTGTGCGCTTGATGGATTCGAGTGTGAACATTGATGCAATCATATCGATGTCCTGGGGCAGTTTGCCTGGGGGGTTGTCAGAATTAATAGGATGGAGTAAATTTACCTTTTTCTTATAGTGGCATTGGACTGGCATATATCTGTGCAGCACTGGAACAAAAAGACCACATTTTATTTATGACCTGTAGAAAGACAGCTGTTGGATTGAACACCAAATGGAGATTCGGGAGCTGGTCCTGTACGGCCATATCCGTAACGGTCTGCAATGGCCATGGCATGAACGATTTCAGCATTTAAATTCCACCAGCCCCATTGGGCCACACAGTCTAATTCTTTTTTTTCTCGAGAGAATGGTTTATTGGGCTTTCTACACAGAACTTTCAAGGAGACTGTGTGAACTGGAAGAGAACATCAGAGTATTCGTCTCTCCTGTGTTACCGTGTGGTTTTTTTCAAACCAGTTCACTTGTGTGACTGAGATGAACCCATTTTCTGCCTATTTTCAACACACGTTTGAAGCTATGGTGAAATCTGTCCTAGGGATGAGGGTAACACCTTGGTCAGCACGTACACAGGGGCAGTTTGGGCCAATGCATCTTTGGAATGCAGAAAGACTACGTCACACCCAGGGGGGATTTGAACTCCTAACCTGGCCCCAACAAACACAGTCCCAGGAGTCACTGCCCTGACACGCTCTGTCTCATTATACCTAATTATGTTATATCACATTGTATTATGTTTTATGTTTTTTTTTAACCCATCTTTTTTTGAGTGTCCTTTTTATTACTTCAGCTGCTCTCTCTGGATAATGGATGAATCATAATTACAGTATTTCTATGTTATTTATCTATTACTCATGTCTGGATTGGATAATTATTCCTTTCTTATTTCATGGCTATCATTCAGTTGCCTTGATACCTTGGCGTTATGCTCTTTGCTGGGTTCAGAGACTGAGGTGACAAGGTCTGTTCTGTGATTAACTGAGGCTGCTGGCAATTAGATGACTAATTGGCTAATTTCTTAGCTGCTGATGATGGCAGTGGGTTTCTGTTCGGGTGTCAGGCAGCTGTCTGGATGGGGTATCGAGCTGCGCATTCAGCTACAATGATAGTGTGGTGGGTGTGAGGAAGAGTATGAGGAAGAGTTTAGCTGGGACTTGGGGGGATGACAGCAAACCAGAGCTTAATTAGAGAATCCCCCTTTTTCAGGGACAAATTGGAACTGGGGGCCAGCTATGGGGGTCCAAAATAATAAGAAAAAAACAAGCTTGCCATTATGGTCTTTGAATCAGAAATGGTGGTTTATGGCCCACATTTTTGGCCTCCAGTTTTTGTTCTTTTTTTTCCTTTCATTTGCCCGTTCTGTAGGCGATCACATTGTGCTCCAGTGGTAATTTTGTGATCTGCAACATCTGTGATGCCTTTTTAAACCACTTCTCCCACTACAGTCACACTCCTACATCTCCTCTGGCTACAGAACTTGCCTGAGCATTTATTGTTACCAACCTAAATTTCATTTCGTTACATGAATATCAATTAACATCTAAGCAGCTCGTCATACTAAAGGTATCCTGGTTTGTTGTTACCTCTTTCAGAAGTACTCTGCGGATTGATACCTTTCAAGGCTTTTTCCAGGATGACTGACAGGTACGTCGGTTGAACCGTTGTTGCAGGTGAATGGACACGTGTGCAGAGCAGCCTGGAAGGTGGGATTTTGGGAGTTTATGCTGGATGACTGCCAGCTGGCTTTCATATACATATTAATTAACTCAGTTCCCCTTGGGTGCCTCTGTGTAATCAGCAGATTGTGCATCCAAGGGCTCCACAGCCTGCACCCTGAAAGACTGGTTGGTCAGGTGACTGTAATGTGGCCCCTGCTATTATTATCTAGGTGTCTCACCTCTGTCGCCATTGACGTTTCCATTCTGTCGAGCGATGGCTGTTTTTTGAGCCCCCCACCTCCCCGCCCGCCTTTCCGGATTCGTTGGGAGGCTGCTGTTCAAACTTGCCGAGCGAGTAAATCCCTCGCGTTCCAGGGGGAGACAAGCGAAAGCACGGGTGATGGCGTGATGCTTCCTGCCTATGGAACGGCCCCGCTCGGCTGGTCCTGACAGCTGTATTTCTGTGGTGCCGTGATAAGAGTTCCATGGTGGCAGACCAAAAAAGCAAAACAAAATGAAAAAAGCTATAAACTAAATACAAAATCACTCTGATGAATGATGTCTTTGTCACAAACAGAATAGCATTCATTAATTCTGTTTCTGACTTTATACACACAACATTCTAATGTTATTTCCAAGATATTCCATTCTTGAAGAACTATCACAGCAGAGGGACTTTAATCCTGTCCTTTTATGAAAGTTTACAGACTTGTTATGTTCAATACGGAAGGTAATGTCCATAGCCTGGCTTTGCACTACTGCGCTTTTAAAACACGACGTATGTCATACTGTACCTTATGAAAAAATGTACAGGGCACTTGATAGTGTCACTCATTAAAAAATGACATTATGGCACAAAGACAGCAGTGAATATGTAAACCCTAAGGTACAGCCATACACAGTCACTATACATTAACTGAGGTAATGGTGCTTCACTGCCGTACGGTTTTTACGTGGTGGCGAAGATTCCTTTACTGCCGTCCCGCTTCAAGGTTTTACTGCACAGATACAGTTGTCAGTATCAGTTTTCAATGGGGGGACAGGTCAGAATGGGATTGTACTTTTCTTCCTTTTACTGCCCTAGGACACTCAGATCCTAACACCCAGCCCACTGGGGTAGTTCTGTCACCATGGTTAGTTTTTCTGTGCCCCCACCCGTGCTTATGCTAAAACTGGGCTGTCTGGTTTTATTTCTTTGGCACCATTTTGTTAAACCCACCCACCCCTCCACCCATGAGTAATGGCTATTTGCCATCCTTTCACACTCATGTTAATAAAAATGAATGAATATATAAATAAGACACTGGATGTATTGCTTACAAGCAGATTTGTAAGTCTTTTTCGGCAATGAGTTGCTTTAAGGGGGATAAACTCTTATTATGATGATTAAAATGTCTAAAGACACTCACTCTTTAGAGGGCTGTCTCACGGATCACTGCCCAGCATCCACAATCCCCCCTTCATTCCTCAGCCAGTAACACTTAGGGTCCCATTCTATGGAGGTGACACACCACTCTCTGTGAATTCAAGAGAGCATGAAACCACTAAAAGATAAATGAATGGGTCTGCGCATTCTGTCTGGAGGATTCAACTTGGTGGGATAGGGTTAATATTAGTGTTAAATTTGGTATTAAGTTTACGGCAATGGATAGGTTTGGCAGTATGGCTAGGATTTGAGTTAGGGTTGAAAAAAGGGTGAGGAGTAGGGTTGATGTTAGGGTTTGGGTTAGGTTTGCTTTTAGGCTTAAGGTTAGGATTGGGGCTGGCACTATGGCTACAGCTCGGTATTTTCAGGTGACACTGGGGTTAGGGTTAGATTTGGCATTAAGGTTAGGTTTGTGGCTAGGGATGCATGAGGGTTAAGGCTAGGCTAAATTTTGGTATTATGGAATGAGTAAGATTAAGTTTAGGGTTAGTATTAGTATTATAGTTAGCATTAGGTTTAGTGTCAGGCTTAGGTTTCCTATTAGGGTGATTGGTAGACTTGGCAGTCTAGCCTTTTACCTCCAGGGTACAGAATTCAAGCCCTACTGGTGACTTGTGTGTGTGTGTTCTGTTTGCATGTTCTTCCTGTGTCGCCTGGGTTTTCTCTGTGCACTCTAATTTCCGTCTGTGGTTCGAAAACATTCAGTTATGTGATGCTGTGCTTTTAAACTGCGCCTAGTGTATGTGTGTGTGGGCCCTGCGATGGACTGGCATCCTGTCCAGGGTGTCCCCTGCCTTGTGCCCTGGACTGACCTGGCATCTTGTCCTTGGTGTCTGATGCCTTGTGCCCTGCAATGGACTGGCATCTTGTCCTGGGTGTCTGATGCCTTGTGTCCTGCGATGGACTGGCATCCTGTCCAGGGTGTCCCCTGCCTTGTGCAATGGGATGACCTGATGTCCTGTGCTGTCCTGTCCCCTGGCTTGTGTCCGGTCCTTTGTAAGATGGGTTCCAGGCCCCATATGCTGAATAGGCAGTTATGGAAGATGGATGGAGAAATCAGCTATATTTCAGTTAAATTACCCTTCAATCTTTTGATGACACAGATCCTCTCTCCCAGGATGAAGCTGTTGTTTTTTATTGTTGCTTTGTTTATTTATACCTGTTGTTTGAAACTCCTAAAACAAAACAGTTATGAAATCAGTGGTTTGACAACATTATGTTAAAGGCAGAGACATAACTGAATCTTATGCCCATGGGATTCAGCCACCCGTGAGGTAGACTGCTTTTCCTTATTTTAACTAACAGATAAGACTTTACTGGATGATGAGGCAAGTTGCCAACACAAAAAGCAAGGAGAGACAGCCAAGCTGAGCCCAGCTTAATTAATTGTCATGAATGTGTCTGTTGGTGGCTCAGTGGGTAGTCCTGCAGCCATACACCTTGAGAGTTACGAGTTTAAATCCTGCCCCTGTGTGTGGAGCTTGTATGCTTTTCCCATGTTACTTGGGTTTCTTTCAGATAATACAGTTTCCTGCCAAGTCTAATTCTTGTGTGTGTGACTATGTCTATGCCCTGTGATAGACTAGCATCCTATCAAGGGTGTCCTAGGATAAAATCCAGCTTCAATGGCAGCCTGTACCGGATAAACAGTTAAGGAAAATGGATGGATGAATGGTTGCATTCCATCAATCTTCCCAAACTGCTTATTCATGGGATCACAGTAGACACAGCATTATGAAGCCTGTCTTAGCAAGTATAAGAGAGGCTACATTCTGGATCCTTGTGATTGGCTGAATTTTACCCATATTGTCCTGACCAGAACCAATCAGAGACAACAAAGAATACAGTTGCTTACCCCTGAGCAGCTCTGGCCAATGGAATGCAATGCAGATGTAAGGGATGTTTTATTTTTAATTTTCAATCCAGGCATTGCCCCAGGGCTGTAAACCAAGTGATTGCAAAGCGAGTTCGGAGCTGTTTTTATTTTTTAATTTCCATCAAAGATTGCTCAAGGGGAGACACAGAAGAGTTGCTTTAAACTAAAATATCAAATATTAAATAATTGAAAATGCAAGAGAACGCCACAGAGACTGAACTAAATAGTGCCTGCATTTAAAATTGCTGCAGCCAAAACCAAATATTAAATGAAACAGATCACATGAATGACTGCAGTATTGGTGAATTAACTATTCACTTTGTAGCCAGTTAATTCAACATGCTAATTGAAAGTGGTCTAATTCTCTTGTTAATGTTCTCATCGACCTTCTTTGGCAATGCAGTTGATTAGGAGCCATTACTGTTAGGAGTGCAGTCGATTGATTGGGCTGTTGGGCAATTATCACATTTGTCCTGCTGGATACCTGTTTAACCTGATTGTAAATTTTGCGGAGAATTCCCCCATTGTTGGTTCCAAAAAGGCATGCATCTGTCAGTGACAATTGATTTGATCTTATTCAAATAAAAACAATGTAAAAGAAATGCAAATCTACACTGTAGCTATTTGTCCAGTTTTTGCATGGAGTTAAAAACATATAGCTCTGTTAATTATTGGTAAAAGCTAGCATACTTTTAAAAATAGTGTGGTATTTCTGGAGGGAGCATTGGACGGGGAAAGTGTCTCTAAAAGCTGGATTGAGAATGGTCGCTCTTATACGTCGTCAATCTTGGTCTCGGAGGGTGCTGATAACGTCTTGTAAGCGCTGTCCTTCAAGCCCAGTGTCTGTGAGTCAGGTCAGTGTAAAAGCCATTTCTAAGCTTTTTTTAACTCTCACAGTTTTAAAGTTCTATAGGCATGGTCACAGTTATTTAAGGGATGAACAGATGGATAATGTGCAGAGTATTTAAAACTGATTCTTATTTACTTAATAGGTGCTGCGTCCAAAGGGACATAAAGTGAGGAACTCTATGTGTCATAGAGCATCCAGTAATCCTATAGAGAAGTTGGCTTTCAGGACTTTGCTACAGGGCCCACTGCAGATATGATTACGTCTAAGGTCATGCGAATTAAACCCATGACCTTCCAGTCAGAGGCAGAGATCCTAACCCAGCAAGTTACACACTGGCCGATGAAATGTGAAATAGTGTGAGCTACCAAGAAGCAGAGCTGCATAATGGTGCTGAATTTCAGCAAAATTTATGTCTCCATGGCAATGAGCAGCAGCCAATGCCTACAAATGCCTCAGGTATTGACATACAGCTGAACCTGACTGGACTTATTGCCCTGTAAGGGATTAAGCAGTCAGCTGGGAGGATCTGAAGGAGTTGTAGGTGTGCTCCCTGGTAAGAGACTGATGGGGGTCATGGGTAGGGTTAAACACTGGGTTGATCGCTGTGATTCATTAAATTTTGGGGTTTTAAGTTTTTCCACTGTGCTTAAAGGGGCCTCATCTCTGCTGTAGTTTCTAGTTCATTTTTTATATAAAGAAATTTTGTTTTAACACTGCTGGCCTGTCCCTCTGTTCCACCTGGTAAGACCTCATCCCCACAAACAACAGCACAACTTAAGGCAACCATTGTGAACAGAAACCAGAAAGGGGGCAGGTATGTGTAATGAGTGAACTCTTAAACTTTCAAAAGTATTCTAGGGGAACAATGGTGCATTTTTGGGGATTGAGATGTTTTTAGGTTTAAGATGTACCAGTCTTAAGATGGAAATTCCTCTTGGGTAGTACTGATATAATCTAATAGATGCCAGTCCATTAGAGGACAAATACATGCAGGCATACATTAATATACATGATGTGATGGTATGTAACGGCTCAGTGCCTGAGTCTGGAAGGTTGTGGGTTTGAGTCCCATGGCTGGCTGAGTACTAATCTTGCACAAGGTCCTTAACCAAAAGCTGCTGTGTGACTCTGTGGGTTAGGGGTCCGGGTATGGGTCTGGAACGACATCAGTTTGAATCCTGCAGCTGGGAGAGTGACCTTACCATCACTGGGTCCTTCAACAAAGATCTTAACCCCAAAAAAGTTACTCCTGGAGTAGGGAATAAATGGCCCCGAAGCTGCATTCTCATTTGTGTATATGTCTCTCAGAAAGCAAGATGGATTATATGAAATCAGAATTCCTATGTACCTGTACAAGTGCTCAGTAAAATATAATTTCACAACCTAATTTGTCCAAATGAGATGGATAGACAGTGTAGTGGATGCAATGAACATGAGTTTGGGCAGGCTTCGAAAGGCGGTGGAGGACAGGGCGGCCTGGCATGCTGTGGTCCATGAAGTCGCGAAGAGTCGGACACGACTGCATGACTAAACAACAATAATTTGTCCAGAGGTGCTGGGTGACCCCAAGCTTTCCTCACCTGTATATTGTGCTGGATGGTGTCTGCTAAATTAATACGTATGCATGCATCACTAAAACCTAATTAAACTCACTAATTCAATAGCTGCAAAAGAAATGAGGGTATCAGAGAAACATGCAAACCGTGTAAAATCCCCACGCTTTTAACCGTTGCTGTTCTGTAATGAAATTATGTTCCTGTTGAGTCAGGGTAGACATAAACTTGAAATGAACCGGTGAAATAAAATAGAAAAGGCGTCCCGGTGTTAACCTTTCTTGCCAGCTTATTAAAATGCAAACTTCGTTCAGGATGTGTTGCCGGTGTCCACAGTCTCCAAGTGTAGCGTCCCCCTCCGTTGAGTAAAATAAGGCAAACACAGGCGATCATCAGCACTGAGGGTTTATGCGTTTTTGGCACTTGGCGCCTTTCTATTTGCAGCAATGCTCTGTAGGTGTCATGTAATCGACGGTCTCTGCGTTACCCGACCGTCGATATTCACTTTCGGACGACAGAGTTAGCTACTCCGGAAACCTCGAACGAGTCTTCGTGTCCCCAAGCACTGAAGGGTTGAGCAGAGGCCGAAGACGATTCGACAAACAAGCGTGGATGGACCGCGCGCGTTTAACAAATGTAGATTCCCGTTTATCCTGTACAGCAATCCAAAGGAAGCATTTAATTCGTTTAGGCAGGGTGTCTTGAACGCTGGCTGAGAGAATAATGTACTCTCTAAGAGAGAAAGCACAAAAGAAAAACGTTCAAAGAAAGCACAAGATCATAACCTTCTCTTTCAAGAATAACTCAAACAAAAAAGTCCTAATTTAAGTCTTCTGTCCATCGTGTATGGTCGTGTATAATGGGAAACGCCCAATTTATTAAAAAAGATCTGCTTTAAAATAAAATACAAAAACAAACATGCGTATTTTAAAAACTGTATTAAGAAACTGGGATTTATATAGAGCTATTTTGTAGTATTTATGCATTGCAATAATAAGAGAACAAGAATGGATCGTGGCTTCACGCCTTCAACTCCTGTGTGACGTTATGAGACGCTGAAGCCGCAGTAACTCTAATCATAGACTCCTAGCCTGCAATGGAGTTGACTGGACTTTCTAGAGACTGGCTGCCATTTTTAACTTAATGAATCATTTCTTATTATAAAAGTACTTTGTTTAAAGCCTCCGTGGCATGATAGGCTGCAGAGATTGCTCTAACGAAATGTGTGCTTCTTGTATAATCCTTTTCATTTGTAAGCAACTGAAAAAAGCACATACACTTAGTGAAGCATCAATGCGAGGCCAGAATGTGCTTTATGCTATATTTGTACGTGCACCAGATGGGCCTGACTGTTGGACCTGCGTCAATACGGTTAACTACCGATTGCTGCTGAGTGTGTTTGACGGGCATGAAAGTTCGTCACAAAGGCAATAATACCGTATGGTATGTGCAAGGCTGGGGTGTGGGGTGAGAGTAATAGAGCTACTGCATTTTCGTCTTTCCTTTGAAATGCTATTAACCCTTAAATTGACATTAATATATTCCAGCGTTGTCATCATGTTGAACAGTTCAGTGTTACAAAACTTAGTATTGTAGTAAAAATGTCATAGTAATCCGGACACAAAGCTTGCCAACAGTAGAATCTAAACCCTATATCTAATTCTACAGTTTTGAAAGTAGGCCACCCTTTGTCCATGTAGAACACAATCGACTTTAAAATGTGAGACTTTTGGTAACATGACTTTTATCTGAACCGATAGCTTAGTCTGTGTCACAACATGGATGGTGAAGGCCATGTGTGGGAGCCTCCGGGGTGCTGTCGGCTGTGTGTGGGACCACATGGAAGATGAGAGTCAAATGTGGGGCTATATGGATGCAGTAGACTGTGTATGGCTGGCCAGCTGGCAGGAATTATGCCCTCGCTGACCCCTACAGGCAAAGTTGAGTCTTCAAAAAGCTCTCAGCCTTGAGATGACAAATCGATACCTGTGATTAATTAACTCCTAACGAGATCCTTGTGCACTATGGGCCAGAAAAGGCTGTGCTGCCCAAAACTCTTAATTTGACCTAGTGATCAGTGAGATTCCCCATCCCCCTTGGTTAGAAATTCATCATTTCTCCACTTCTGCTGTTTTTCGCCAGTTCCTTTCCCCTCTCTTTTTTCCATTCTTTGCTGCAGAGTTGCAGACCAGCATTTATGTGAAAATTAACATCCGCTTTTTCAGGTGCTATTAGCTGCCTAAGAATGCACGTTTGACTAGAGTGAGCCGACACATGGTAACTAAGGTCCTTCGTGATATACAAGCACCTTATAATGAATACACGGATAGGACCCAAGTGCAGAATAGGGCTGTTTAATCAGGGTTAGTGCTGGAATAGACAGGATTTCCAAAGCCAGTGGGGTATCCAAAGATGTAGTCGTGGTCACGGGCAAAAATAGTCAAAATCCAGAACTAGTAAATCTACACAACACACAAATCCAAACCAAAAAGGGAAGGGGAAAAAAAAAACAAGATGCCAAAGGCAGAAGCCAAGAACTAGCAAAACACATTGACAGACAAACCAAACAGCTACTACTCAGTAGTAGTACAAGACTCAATATCTCCCACTAAGACCAGCCCACAGGGGCTACTTAAAAAGGAGTGGTTAAACTGGAATCAGCTGTGGTCAATATTCTGGGGATGAGGAACGGGAGTACGCTGGGTATGGCTGGGTTGTAGCAGGAGTTGGGCCTGTTTGGCTTGGCATGGGGATGACACACCTCTAAGGTACAGCTGCAGTTTTCTTTAGATTTGACACTATTTGGTCTTGGTCACAAGTTAAGCCTCTTAACATGTATCCACATTAATTTGTACTTAGAAATTCATTTGGGCTTGCGCCATTAAAACTACATGTTAACATGTTAATTCTCTGCAAAGCCAGAGGGACACTTTGAAAATTCTCTGGTAATTAATGATGGGGTAAGACAGCAGGGCCCAGCCCCTAGATTATTACCTTGCTACAAATACAAAGACACATACTGTAGGGTAAACCATGGCTGTTTACTGGGAATTGCATCATGGACGCTGGCGTATGTGTGAAAATATTCACTAAATACCCTAGGGCTTGACTCAGTACTCTGACATTTTAATTAAGTGGTAATCTATTTCAATGTAAATTAGGCTGTGTTTAACCAGCAATTACTTTTCTGCTCATGTGAAATTTCAGTTTCAAATGAAAGTAAATGGCAATGTGACAGTTTTGTTAATGGCTCCGATGTTGATTTAAACATCATCTATATTAGGGAAGACAACTGTCAAACATCCATTAGTTTCTTGGGTGAATAATATTTTTTTATTGGAAATGGAACACAGAGAACTTACTAAAGGGGTTGGGGTCTTGTGGTTTTGTTTTGTTTGTGAGAGGTATGTTTGAGAGAGGACTGGGATGGAGCATTCAAGGTATCGTCAGGCCAAGTAGGTGACCTGAGTGTCATTTGGTGAACGCCGGGCAATTTTGCACCATCGATCACAGGCTGCCCTCTTATCGATTACCTGACACCTCTCTGCATTACAACAAATTTACGTGTGCAAACGCATGTCCTTCCTTACTCGTCTGCTTGTCTGATGTACCTCTTCCATAGAATATACTGATTGTGAATAATAATGTGTACGAGTGTGTTATTTGTTTAAGATCTTAGGGGGACAAAGGGCAGCTGAGGCCTGTTTCATAATAGAACCTCACTAATAGGATTGTTCAGCACATTAACATACCCCTGTGAAAAAATGGTAAATCTGATTGCCTACAGACTGACCATTTAGCACGAACAACTTCATGAGGCAGAATCCCTTTGGAAAGGTACAGAGGGGAAAATGTTGCAGCTGCTTTTGCATTGAGGAGATTAATTCAAATACACCCCTGGTTCCCCCGAGACTTGCATCAATTTGCAAAGGCAGGAATGGCTGAGGTAACAAGAATATGTACCGAACGCACAACCTCTGATTATAACTCGGAAACACACTAAATTAATATCACTCATATACCTGCTTACTGCCTGTGAGAAGTATGCGTATTTATGTTCTGTTTATGTCTGTTATGGTCCAGGAAATTGGTACTCATAGATGGGCAGTGATTTGCCATCTTGGATCGTGCTTAAATGCAGTTAAGCAAGCGGTAAATCACAATGATGTCACAACAGCACCCTGTGCTGTACTAATTTAATATGTGCATACAATCCGTAAGGGCAGTTTTATGGTTTAATGGCAGGAGTGCTGGTTTCCTGGAAAGTATGAAGTACGTCCTGGAAGGCTGGAGTGACTAGTGACTTACAGCACTAGACTATAAGCTATACATTTTGGTTTGGATATAGCCACACATTGGCAGATGAATGTTGTGGAAAATGACACAGAATAGGGTGTTTATCAAGTGGGCATGTTCTCCATTAAGTATAATACATTCTTCTTTTGCTCCTCACCTGACACTTTTATCGACCGCATTTTGCAAATAGCACAAAATAGGTTATATGCCTTTGCTCAAGGATACAACAGCAGAACGTGCAAGCTCTTCAGGTGAGGGCACAGTGGCTCAGCGGTTAGTACCCAGGGATGGAGGCTTGATTCCCGCCTCTGGCTCTGTGTGCGTGGAGCTTGTATGTTCTCCCTGTGCTTCACAGGTTTCCTCCAGTTTTCTCCTGCGGCCCAAAGACATGTGTTGTAGGCTAATTGGTATGGCTAAATTGTCCATGGAGTCTGTGTGTGACTGTGCCCTGCGATGGGTTGGCACCCCGTCTGAGGTGTCTGTCGCCTGACTTGTGCCCTAAGGCTGCCTGGGACAGGCTCCAGGCCCCCTTGCAACCCTAAATAAGTTTAAGCAGTCAGGAAAATGGATGCTCTATGCATTTTGTTTTATTTTGTTCCACTGGTCTGCTTTGCTGAGACCAGAGTAGCATGTAAATTATATTCCTTTTTAAGATTTAATCATGTACATGTTTACTCAGCACCGTACCACACGTCTGGTTTGCACTAGCCATGCTTAAAATCAGCTTGGCTAAACTACCGACACACCAGGTAGATTAAAGCACAAAGGTCATGGCACTGCCCATTTCTCCCCCAGTCCCCTCACGGAATCACTCACTGACTTCTCCGTGGCACCAGTGTTCCTCTCATCCATCACCGCTGTCACGCCACCCTCCTGAAGAAGCCCTTTACGCTCCGTGCCGCAGTACAATTACAGTACGTAGCAAATGGGAGTATAGTGGACACTGCTTGCCATCAATCACAGCAATAATGCCACTGCTGTAGATGATGGCCCATTTTTGCCTCAGGCTTCTTCAAGGCATGGAGATGGGCACCTGTTCACCTTGAGGATGGCTTTTAATGCCAAGTCGTCCGCCAGATCTGAGAGGTTTCTCGGCTTTCCTCATCCTTATATATGAAAATAAGCTTATTTGCTCTCAGCTCCTCCGGCAGAAAGTTCTCATTGATATGATAAAAGACATACGCACATCAAATGTGGTGATCGATGACTCAGCGCCATTCATGAGCCATAATGCCGCGACGAAGTCAAAGGCAAACAGAAAGGAACGACGAGTGGGCGTATAATGAGAGCGGCAGGCATCAGAGTCCAAAGGCACCTCTGAATGACCAGACGGCCCTTCAGAACAACTGGCTGCTGATAGCTTCTTCTCAAGCTATCGCCCCAGGCTGCTCCCGTCTTGCTGTTTCTTACATCATATTTCTCTTTGTGCTTTTGTTCTTCTGATGTCAGCCCAATGCCTGACCATATGCCTCCTCTCCTGACCTTGAGACTGACCCTAAGGCATACACGGGTGTCTGTCTTTGTGTTGATGGAGTGCGGTCTTCTTCTGGACATTTGGGATCATGGACGGCTCCTTATTCCAATTCCATCGGGGCCCGAGGAGCACTTTTGCTCCAAGCATGCGTGCCTCAATGTCCACTCTTGAGGTTTTGTTTCAGAGCTGTCCTGGAAGAGCCGGGCAAAGGCAGCCACCTGTAGAAGTCAAGCTGGGAAGAGGGTGTGGCTTCTGATACGGAAGACACTATGGGTGAAACTGCACCTATCTACTACTTTTCAGTGCCTAGTTATCTGTCTCAGAAGACACAGAGCCCAACATGTATGACAGATACCAGCTCAGTCCGTCACAGTCCCAGGGTTACCCATTAACCTCACAATTGTAAGGTGACAATGTTGCATGCTACACCACACATAAAAATCAAAAATTTTAAAATCAGAGTTTCGCACAGGCTGCAAATCAAAATATGGCATCAAAATTCAAAGGCTCATTCTCGGCCATTCTGCTTCTCAAGCTCTGTCCTGCCTTTAAATTACTGCCGGTCTAACTCTTCCTGCTACAATAGCTCCTCAACAGATTGAGTAAATCCCCAACAAATTATATTTATCCTCTGTAAGTTTGCGAATGTGAACACAACTCTGACTCTCGATTTTAAGATACGTATGTCATGAGACTGACGGAAAACTGGGTAAGTTACATAAAATGTATATGTTTTTTTCTAATCCCTGAAGGAATTCCATGTTTCTGGGCTGGATGCTGGACGTGGGCACTGCAAGTGTGCTTGTGTGCGGAGGAATGCATGGTCCATTTGGTACATTCATCTCTGGCTCTAAGCGGCTCATAAAAACAGATAAGAATGCGTGTACGTGCACGAGTGCAGGAATTGCCTCAGTATCCAGACATGTGCTGCCCCTTTGCTTTCATTTTCTGCAATACTTCTGTGCTGTAACATTATAGTGATCCTTGGTGCCTCGGTGAGAGACTTTGGCCGGTTGTTGATGCTGTTAGCGATCCTTTTTTGAGGGACGCCTGGGCTTGGTGTTCGAATGCACTTTGAGCACCGTGGTCCCCATATGTGCTTTGTGTTATGACCCCCAACACGAGGCCGGGCAGGTAGCTCTATACTGGGGGGCACAGCGTAGAGATTGTGAAGAAGACTTCACTTACTCGATGTGTGGTTAAGGTTGGTGCCTTTGGCACAGTAAGCCAGGGTTTGTGGTGAGTCATTTTCATCCCATTGTTGATGTGCTGGTCATTTTCCAAGCTTGTGTGTGCCATGGTGAAATATATTTGACTTGGCCCTAATTTTGAATCTAGAAATGAATGTTATTAAAACACACCCAGAACTAGCTCCTTATAGAAGTTATAGGAGAGTCGTCCCGTTTTGTGGCCGTATAGCGTGACTGAAATGACAAGTTGAATGACAAGACGTGCTCTAATTTCACCATATCCAGAGACGTTCCTACAGAGATGTTCTTTTTTGTGACGACGTGTGTTATGCGTAGGTATGACTACGAGTGAGCTGGAAACTAGTCAAGCTGTGTGGACGTGGAAGAGAGAGTCTTATGCAATGATTACGTGACTCTGAGATGCAAACTGATGTCTTCCATATATCATTTTTATAGACTAAGCTGGGGCACGCTTTAAGGGCGAGCATTTAAACTCGTGACCTTGTAATACATACAGAATAACATACAATTTGGGTAAAGGCTTTCAGAAAACAAAACTGACCTTAAAAAATCAGTAGCAGTGAACATACTTCTGACTATAAAGACTTTGACTATAAAGTGTCATTGTGTATGGAGGTCATGGGTACTGTGTTTGTCATTTTTGTATTTGCTCCTGCAATCTGAGTTGGTGTACCATCCTGGGAAACAGCGACTTATTTAAGATCTCTGAGGATGAAGCATTGTCGTAAAACTTTTACTAAGGCTAGGCTTAATCCTCTCTTTCAATGGGTTCTCAAACTGCAGGGAAGAGATTGAACTATCTGTAAACAAAGCAAATTAAAACCTCATCAAAAGCTAGGCAAACATGGATTTTTCCATACGATATATAAAACATATAGGTACAGCCAATTTTCTTCAAACAGAACCATAAAGCCATATGTACAAAACAGTATATTATAAACACAGCAATAATGGCAAGGACAAGCGACAGTCTTGAAATGTAGAAATTTATTTTTAGAAGTTGTTCTCAAAATGTCATGGAGGAGAAAGACGAGTAACAAGCTGGTAAAAGCTTCACTGTTTAATTTTGCAGGCCGTTTGGGTATTTATTTATTTTCTTACTCTGTGAATTTTTAATGAGACGAGGTGTCCACGGATTCGCATCTCTTGAAAAAGCGAAACGGGAGAAGACACCCCATCTCTGTTGGGCCTGCGTTGGACCACGAAAATGCTCACCAGCTCAGAATTTCTTAAAGATTATGACTGTCATCAGCATCTCACCCAGCTGCACAATTGCTGTAGGCATCTTTTTTAATTTTTACTTATTTTTTTTTACTTTTCCTTACACTGCAAAAACCAACAGCTCCAATGACTGGGAAGTTGGGCCAGGAAATTAAAAGACAGGTAAAACTCCTCAACTCCACGTCTGAGACAATCCGCTGAAACGGCTCCGAAAGATATGTCTATTTCTCTGCTTGCCTAAAGGTATCATGCCCTGCTTCCCTGCTCCTTCTGTGTTTCCCCAGTGTGCCCTAATGGGACACACCTGTTCTGCGTTTTCCTTTCGTTATTAGTCTTTAACAGTGCTTCCCAGTCCTGTTTTCCCCCAGTCCGGTCGTTGACGTCACCACTGTGTGGTCCCCTGCCGTGGTTCTGCCTCTCGGATTGTCCCTTGGCGATTCCCTGTTTTTACGTTTTGGACCTTAATCCCTTTATACAATAAACCATCGTGTCACTTCTCACCCTGCCTCGGAATCCTTCCAAGCACACACCTGGCAGAATGACTGGACTCCTTCAACGACCCAACCTACCAGGTTATCCTCCCGTGTTGTGCAGGTCTATACACCCGGTCGATCGGGTTCCACGAGTGCCCCGAATTTTAAGGTCCAAGGAGAGGTCTGCACCCCAGGGACAGCCCCGTCTTCTCTTGGCGGAATTTTATGCCCTCCAGGACCACGCCCTGGAGTTAGGAGCCCTCCAGACCACTGGATTTGTGCTTAAGGCCAAGAGCCTATTCTGTTTGACATACCAGAGCCTCGCCCGGCTTACCCCTGACGCGGATCCCCAAGAGGCGGAGGAGATCCTGCGTCTACTGTCAAGAGTGACGGGGATTGTTAAGCGGGTGGTTGCATATCCATCCGCTGGCTCCCCGCAGCCGATCGCCGACCCATCCGCTGGCTCCCCGTAGCCGACCGCCAACCCGCCCGCCGGCGTTCTTGCCCCCTCCTGGTGCAAGAGGTGCAAACAGCAGCGACAACCTGTAGAGGCTGCCTCCGCCTCGCTCTCGCCCCAGGCGGACTGCTTCGTCTGTTCACTGGGTGCCCAGGCTTGGATTCACCTGCCATCCCCTACTCAGGTCCCGTCCGCTCCCCCTGAAGTCCTCCCAGCTCCTGCCTGATCCCTTGGCTGCAACCTGGTCGAGTTGGGTCGATCCCTATGACGCCCCACCAGAGGACCTGGAGTGGGACCCAGTGGGCCTTGCCCTGAGCCCCGCTCCTTGGATTCCTGCTGGGGCTCAACCGTGGACCCGATCCCGGAGGAAGCCTCGGTATGGTCGACGGGGTCAGAGGAGGAGTAAGAGGTGGGCTGGCCGCGTGTCCATCTTGAGGAGAGGGAGGCGAGGTCACGCGGTGCATAGTAACTGCTTGGGACTGGGCCCCGTGGCGCCTTCCAGTTCCAGTCCCTGCCCTGCAGTTCCCATGGTGTCACCAGGTCCCCCTGGATCATCAGAGTGTTGACGGACTCGTGTCCCTGGTTTGACGTCCAGGGGACTCCCCCGCCCAGCCCCCTTTGTTGCGCCCCAGTTTTGGCCCCCTGGTCCTGTCCCGTCTTTTCTGTCCCTTAGTCTGTGCCCCCTGTGGTCCTCGCTTGTCTGTTTGTCTTTGTCCCTGTGGTCCCTCCTCCTGTTTGCCATGTCTGTATGGGTGTCGTGCGTCTCCCCCTGGCTGTTCCTAGTTTGGCCCTGGTCTGTTCGGTGTGCCTAGTGGTGTCCTGTGTCTGGTATGTTTTGTCGCATGCTTTTTTGTCTGTTGGGTTGTTTCCAGTGTGTCGTTGCATTCTGTCCGTGTTTGGTCCTGACGTCCGGTCCCCTCTGTTTGTCTTTCGTGCCCAGAGAACACGTCTTTGGGGGGGTACTGTCATGCCCTGCTTCCCTACTCCTTCTGTGTTTCCCCAGTGTGCCCTAATGGGACACACCTGTTCTGCGTTTTCCTCTCGTTATTAGTCTTTAACAGTGCTTCCCCGTCCTGTTTTCCCCCAGTCCGGTCGTTGATGTCACCACTGTGTGGTCCCCTGCCGTGGTCCTGCCTCTCAGATTGTCCCTTGGTGGTTCCCTGTTTTTATGTTTTGGACCTTAATCCCTTTATACCATAAACCATCGTGTCACTTCTAAACCCACCTCGGAATCCTTCCAAGCACACACGTGACAAAAGGGTTGCAGTTTATTTCATGGCTATGATATAATTGCGAATATCAGGACATGCGGATGGTGTGGTATTTAAGGAACGTCTAATAAAAAAGGTGAAAAGTCAAAGGATATTTTTGTTGTACCATAGGTGTACATAGTCATACCTGTTTCAGTAAATTCACAGCTGTAGCCTACCAAGTGTTGGGGGGGGCAGAATATATAAACACACTTTTTCAATTACAGCAATCTCTGAAGAACAGCTTTAGACTAAGAAAAAAATTCATAATTTACTAAGAGTCAAGAAATGCCAGGAACTTATTAAGAAAGACCTTAGAAATACTATTGATTTGGCTTATTGAGTGATGGGAAAATTCTCAGTAATGGTAGTCATTAAATATGAGACAGCAAACAGAAGAACATAAAGGCATGTGTTTCTAATAAAGGGAAACAATCTAATTTATTACTAAAATACTCACAGGGCTTGAATATAACCTTTCACTGAGCACTTGATGTACATACTCAATGTTTGGTTAAAGCCAAAACGGGACATAAAGGAAATTTGAAATGAAACTGGTGGCTGTTTATACAAATACAGGCAGATGGAAATTCTGTAGTTTTTGCCAATTCCATCTTGCTCTGCATGGGACATACAGGTGAGAGTGAACCTGGGGGCCATTCACAGTTATTCATTTAGCAGACACGTTCATCTAAAGTGACATAGAGCAAGACAAATACAGCACAAGCATCCAGAATTTAAGGAGCCACCTAAAATATACTCTTAGTGCAGCTACATTCTCAGCGTCCAATGAGGGACTAGCGATGAAGTACAGGCTAGCACTTAAGCTATACAGCATCTTTCATACTAGAGTGTTTTTATAGTGAAACCATGAAGTCCTTGTGGATAAACATAAAAACATTAAAGATAAGAACTTGAAATAAGAACCCCTGGAGCCATTTTTGGTGCGACGGGTCTGAAGGGCCAGATGGTCATATGTTTATTATGTTAATTGTGGGATTCAGACCAGTGACCTTCTGGACACGAGTACAGACTCCAAACCCACAGAGTAACACAGGAACCCATATAAAGAACCTCTTGTCTGAAAACATAAAACAAACAAAGGGCCCTACAAGTGGAAGATTTCGAATGGCATTCTAGCTACCAAGTTTTGTGGACAGTGTGCTGGTCCCCGCCTTGGCGAGTGAGGTGTTTAATCACATATAAGCTTAGGTTGACTTTGGGTGCCGATTAGGAATGTGGCTAACCAGGGCGCCTGCACTTTATTTACCCAGCTTTTCGTGGAGGTGTTACATTTTGCCTCCTGTAAGTGGCACTGTTTCATGGTTTACGATGCCTGCTTTTGAGGACAGAGAAGTTAATTCTGGTGTTCCTGAATTTGCTTTTCGACTGCTGGTGACCCAGATTTTGGCTGGTGTAATTACATGTCCTATTTCATCTCGTTCTTTGCTCAACCGTTGTTGAATCGCATTACATTAAACCCTCTTTTAAAAACCTTAGTCACATTTAAAATTTTTCCATTAGGTTACAATTGACTTTGATTTGGTATTCATTGTCATGCTAATGATACATGCTTGAATTTTAAAGTTGAATTTTAAACCCCTTGTGACCTCACGGTCTCTTCCCTCATGAATACTCATCAGAGGCTGAAGGGTAAAGGGTTGTGTGAGTTGTGGTGATCAGCAGGTGGCGCAGTAGTTAAATCTGTACGAATTCAATACACGACCAGCATTGAATAAAGGTTACTGGTAGGCGCGCAACGAAACATACGTTATTATTAAATGAATAATTCACTAACGTTCGGTCAGCCAGCGACAGGCTAACCATAGTTCCGCCTAATTCATTCAATTCTTTGTGTGATTTTCCGTGGATCGTCGTTGACCCACTGGGGATTACATACGGAGTTTTCCGAATAGCGAAGAACACTGACACAAAATTCGACAATCTTATAGCCTGTAGAGCTGAAAAGTGACTGTCCTTTCCCTTGCAGGTTCATTCGCATTCAACCTGTTCCACTGACATGGTATATATTAAATACAAATCCCTAAGCTCCAGTTCAGCTTCAAAATGTCGTTAATACATGCAGAAAGCGGCTTGATCCGCCGAAGGTTAATGCAGAACCTGGAGCGGAACAGAGATTGCGGAGGCGAAAGGCATGGGCAGGTCGCCGGTGACGGAGTGTGTCCGTCTCCACTGTCATCTGTAGAGAGAGACACACGGTTGTCGGTCGACCGAAAGGTCACAATGAACTGGCATTCACGCCAGGTGCTTTAACGCAATTTAAATTCTTTCAAATTCCTCTTGCGGCGTTAGCTCAGCTTCCCGCCACTTCGAGCTAAACGCCCGCGTGCGACAGTAGCTGGGCTGAATTAAGACTCGTCGTTTTTGGGACACGCTAATGAAAATGTAAGCAGATGGAAATGTGGTGTTTCAGCAAGGTTGCAATTATATCATCAAACATTTATCACAATCTGGTTATGCACCTCGTTCTTGAAAGGTCCCCAACAATGAAAATTATTTAAAAAAAAAAAAAAAAAGATAAAATCTCAGAGTTAAGTGACATAAACTAAGTGTGCTTATGGAAATTCGTACATTTCAGGACGTTGGGAAAATGTCATGTTAGGAAAAATAATTAGTATACCGTACATATGTACGTAACCATAGTGTCGATTCATTGGGTCTGTGCCTGGGTTACCCTCCGACTCAAACCGTGATACCTTGGTGACATTCATATTTAGGCTCTGTCTCCAAGACGACCGCGGGACTGAAATATTCAATCTATTGTATCACCGACCCGAGAGAATTTTAATCTGCAAGTCTTTATTTCGCCCTCGCAAAGTGATGTTGTTTGATAACAATGTATCTCACTGTATCTCCCCGTCTTGTCAACAGCTATCACGTCTCCGGATGAGAAAATCCCCCTGTTAGATATAATGCTTAAAGCGTAAATCGTCCAGCAAATAGCGTATAAAAATCCGTTCAGTCTTTCTACTTTCCCAGTGACTTGGTATCGTTATTTACTTGTTTGTTTGTTCCCCTCCCCCACCCCCCTCCCCCCTCCTCCCCCCCCCCCCCCCCCCCCCCCCACCCCCCCTCCACCACCCTTCCC
>JAACJT020000095.1:16649219-16667741 GCA_009936485.2 Gymnarchus niloticus | reverse complement strand
AAAAGACGTGTAAAAAACCCTTTAGTCATTCAACTTTCCCAGTAGATTTGGATCGTTTTTTACTTTTTTTTTTTAGCCCCCCCCCCCCCCCCCAGGCATGCTGCGCAGTCATGCACACTAGACCCTCTAAAATCTCTCACCATTTGTCCATATCATATTGCGTTCCTCGTTACTTTGCAAAAACAGAGACTTGTTTTTTGTACACATGGTCTCAGTTGCATGGCATGACTTATCATCATAAGTTTTACACTTTGTGGCCATCCATTAAAAAAAAAAAATCTTAATGGTTTACGCGTTCATCAGCAGAATATGACGGCGGCCTAAATATTTCACCCATAACCTTTAAGTTCTACGATTCTGTCTCAAAATAGCAATGCCGTAAATATGTGCATGACTTTAAATAGTATTATTGATTGAGCACATGGATAAATTAGGTTGTGATCACTGGATTTTTTTTCCCTTGAACTCCATCCATCCATCCATCCATCCATCCATCCATCCAAACAGATTATCTAGTAGGGGGTCGCAGTTGGCCAGGAGCCTGTCCCAAGAAGCCCTGGGACATATTACACAGACATGTTAGTCTATTAAAGATGCTGACAAGACGTTCACTTGGGTATAATGCACTGCGCTGTTATCACTCAAAATGGTCAAACTGTTCGTGGGGCAGCCGTGTGCGGAACAATGACCCCCTTCAGTCGGGTGGGAACGATATGGTTCGTGAAACGTGACATTTGGACTTCGCCGCTAGTCGGCGCGTCACCCTTGCGATCCGTCGAACTGGCCTCTTTAAATAGAATCACCGGGTTACTGGAAAGGCACATAGCCTGTATATACTTAACGAAGCATGGCTTACCTGAAACAGCGTTCAGTCGCGTTTTTGAACGTACTCCAGTCAGCGACTGGTCACTTATTTGCTGCGGTGACTTCCGTTCAATTATGTCCTTTCAACCGCCCTTTCAACCATGGTGTTTCTAATTTCAAACATTGGGATGTGATCTTGAACGGTACAATTTATACGAGCGTTTAAAGGTTGAAAGAAAAGGAAGAATATGTGTCCTAAATAGGCCTGCTGTGGTGCTTCTTACTTTCCTTGACCAAGTTCTCAAGGGCAACGCCTTATCACCAAGGGTGCCATTGAGCACCTGCCGTCCTAAACGCTGTACATCTCAATGATACATTACTGTTGTATCAGTGCAGATCCTACCTATTTTCAACCTGTATAAATTTGTCAGCCTCTGGTACATATTTTGTTTTCTTCAAGCGTTCCGTCTCCTGTCAACCCATAGAAGTATATAACATTTATCAGCGGTTCGTCCCCCAACCAGTCCCATCAAATATAGCATCCCCCACCACCCCACCCCACCCCAACCCCCACCAGCGCTTCTCTATCCCACCCCGCCCTACTTGATCCGCGATCCAGTACCAAAAAAAAAAAAAAAAAAAAATAGCACGCAGCCTTACAGTCAATACACTGTCACATGTGCGGGCTCCCTGTACCTCTGGATATACAGCATCTGTGTTAGACTTTCAGACAGGAGACCGCCGGATCCATGCTTCATCCTTCTCGGATTGCCTTCTTTCCTCGTTGGATTGCTGCGACGCTCTTTCGCGTTTGGGGACAGTTCCTGTTCTCTGAAGAGGATCTCCTATCTGGATGTTAATCGCGATTTTGTACTCCTCACACTTCTCAGATGAAAGTGCGTAGGATCCAGAGGAGACTCCGATCTCCCGTCCGCCTGCATCTGAAAACCTTCTGGCTAAAGTTTTCATGAAGCGATTGTCGGAGGCTGCCACAACCTGGATTTCTCATTTATCATTAAAATTGCGCCTTTGCAGTTCAGCCGACAACGAGTGCTCCCTCGTCGCCAACAGGGTGTTCATCTGCTGGGATTTACTTAAATAAAATGAAGACGGCTGTTGTGGAAGGTAGGTAGAAAATAAGGCATTATCTTTATGGGTTATAGAGCCCTTGGGATAGAAGAAAAGATTAAACGGTCTCAAAAACTGATGCACTTGTATATTTAAATACAAAATTCACATTTTCCATTTTCCCTGTCACAGAAATACTTTAAGGATAAATAAATTGATCCGCAATGTTTCTTCCCAGCAATATTTGGTGCTCACATCTGATAGTAATCGACATGGAATTTATTGGCGGTAATATATAACAATAAACTGATTTACGATTCTGCACTGTTGTAAATAATAATTAATACTCGTGCATTCAAATAATAATAAACAATGAGCCGTGTGCAAAGTTTATATATAAATTTTCGCTTGGTCGTGACATTATTTCCTTTGATGTTCTCACTGAGCATCTCCGGGACATTTTGACAACCGGAATATCTGGTGAAATAGATCTTGGACAGGTTATTTAATTGTTTGTTTGTTTAAGGTCACGTAAATACGATACATCTGTGCAGAAGAAGAGACTGCCTGGATAGCGCAGTTAGCATCTCGCCCTGTCGGACCGACTGTGCATTATGGCTATAAACACTAAACCGGAGCTCTGATCATTTTCTTTTGGTATTCAACTCATTTCACAGTTGGAATAGAGTATCGCCGGGGAGTAAAATACTACACTGTGTGACTGTATGATATCTGTACTCTCATATTTACAACAAAGGAAAGCCGAACTCGTTAATATTTCAAAGTTTTACGGGGGCATCGTAAACCTTGTCAGGCAATGAGAATAGGAATTCCCGTTTTTGCTGGACAAGGAGTAATGAGTAATATGAAAAGCTAGGTGCATATCACGCAAGGCATGGCATTGTGCGCCGGGGGGTGGGAGTGGGGGGGGTTACCCTTTACAGATACAAATAAACCTGACATCTCTAGGTGGCATTTTAAATCTGCTGCATAGATCCTTTTTGGAGTACGTTCCAACATTCCAGGCCCTGCGATTCAAAATCAATGGATATTTTAACACTTACCTGTAAATCTAAAATAGTCATTGTATTTTTTTTCCCCTGCCTTTTTATGTGAGTATAATAAATGTTGAGTTTTGAGCTGTGTGTATCTCCTGTTATTTCGGTAAGATAGAGCCATGGGTACTTATACCGCTGTTGTTCTCATATTACTACTATCTGTGGCGTTTTGAGAGGCTTATTAGGGTCTAGTGATACTTTCTGCTGCTATGACTCACTGGCTACGGTGATTCAAATGTACAATTCAAAACGGCCATCCCATCAGTTCTTTGTAGGTGCACAGTGCGTCTGTTTACGAAAGACATGACAGATCATCACAATCTTCCCCTGCTAACGTTACTGCTAAGAAACGCCACACAAGGTTTCTGTAAATAGTTAAAGGAAGCCCACCACTGCCGTACAGCCGCATCATCCTTAATGTTTTAGCATAAGCCGGAAATGTCCAGAATGGACAACTGCAACCTCTTTACAGCAGTTTGACTACAACTAATCCTGTTACTTTTAAGTGGAGTCTTGGCTGGAAACGCACTTGGATGCGTACGTTGACAGCCGCGTGGCTGCCAAGAGTCTCGTGACTCTCGTGCTCGTGCTGAGTCTTGCCGGGAAGTCTGGTCCCGCGTGGCCACCGGTAGCCTGCCGCTCGTCGAGCTCTCGCCGGCCCCTAGCGCCTTGGACTGCATAGCGAAGATCGTGCTGAAAGCTTCCGTGCAGGAGTCTTGCGTGCAGTATGCAGTCTGCATCAAAATACCCGGAAGCTGGCAAATGCTGATAATAATATTAATAACTACTCGACGAACAAAAGTAATGTAGATTATTATTATACTGGGATTGCAGGTCATTGAGGCAATTCGTTTAAGACATACTTAGCGCAGATTTCCCCATTTTCTCATCACTGACACCGGGTGCAGGAGGCCTGATAGCAGAGGAACCAGCTCATAAGCTGCGGATTACACCGGGAGTAGGTTTTAGATACAGCAGCATCAATTATGGCTCCTCAGCATTCAAAACCACGAGTTCATTTTCATGCAAAAGGCACGATCAAACCAAACAGCACCAGCTGCCGTAAATTAAGAGTGAAATATTGGACAGAGGGAAGGGACACTTTACATATTTTAATAGGGCATTTGACAGGAACTGGATCAGGGCTTTTTGTATGATTGGGATGACGGGATAGCTGAAACAGTTGCATTACTGAGATCCACATCGCATTCGCTGTTGAAATACACACCATTGCCCCATAATGCATTGCAGGTTCCTGCTGAAAGCAACAATTAAGACGTGATCTGTGGTGTTAATTCATTCTTCATTGTGGGAAGATAACAGATAGTGGTGCTTACATGTTGTATTGACATGGCATCCATGATACCAAATAAGACTCTCTGAAGAAACTCTTAGAGCCAGTGCATCTCCAAATATTGGTTGAAGCTGTTCAGGATCAGTGCTCAGCTCAAGCTATTTCCTGAAATCTGAATTTGAAATGGATTGCTAGTTGATCATGAGTCCAGTGTCATCACCACCACCCTGTAACTTCCCGTCCCACACTGAATACTGCACCTGCATTATAGATTGTTGGTAACGATGATTACCTAGGTCCATTTAGGGGTTTCCTGATGCTACACACAGCTGTGGTCCTCTGACATCCCTCCGCCAAATGCCGTGATTCATCAAGCTGAAGGCAGCCAAAACTCGTTCTTTCACACCCGACGGCAGAATGGAGCGGCCCTTGAATGCTAAACGCTAATCCCCAGCCCAATTGGTGTTCCTGAATACAGATCAAAGGATTCCTCTATGTGTGTTGGAGGAAGCAATAGAAGGAGAGAGTGTGTGTGTGTGTTTGTGTGTGTATGTGTGTGAGATAGAGAGAGAGGAGAGCCCGAATGTTAACACCGTTTTCCGAATCTCCGATGGATAAAAAGCTGTCTGATGAAGGTGTTACATTTTTCAGCATTAGCGTGTGGCCAAGGTTTGTTTGATAGGATAAACATAGTTACCATCTTGTCTTAGGACTGTCAGGAGGCTCTGAAAGCTTGTTTATATTTATAACTTACCGGAAAGTCACAGCATTGCAGCTAGATATGAGCAAGTTGTTGTTTATGAATTGCATAACATGTTAAGAACATTTATGTATGCCAGATGCTATGATGGTCATACTTGATGAATTGTTCTAAAACTGTGACTGTTATAACTAGTTGGATGAACGAGTAGCAATAGTCATATCGATATCAGTTGATGATTTTCTTAGTAGGACTATAAGTTTACTGTGTTTACATAAGTGAGTGCATTTAAAATGATCAGCACTTGAATTTCTTCTCTTGGCTAAGGTCTACTTTGGATGAGAAATTAAACCAAAATAAGCATATTGTGGGTGGATAGTACACGCCTGCTAGTTTCTGTTTTTACGCAGAGCTGTCCGCGAGTGTGGGATTCAAAGTCCGTCTGGTACCGGCTTTGAGGATCTAAGGAACTCTAAATGGTCAAATCTGATTCCACTAAAAACTGTTCTTCCAGATGGAGCCGGAGGATCCATGTGGGTGAACATGAAGGAAAGAGGAGGATGGTTTGTTTAGCAGTTAAGCTTTGGAGAATTTTATGGTCGGTGAAACTTGAGAAAATAGACGTGTGGATTTTTATTCCATCTTGTTTTGGACAAATTTGGACTTCTGATATTCACTTTGAAAAACTGAATTCCCTGACAACGAAAGGAGATGCAAAGAGCTCCCACTTGCTTTTTGGTATGGTCAACATTCTTCTTACTTCAATCTGTATTTTTTAATTTAAGTAAACAGCAGCTTGTATCTTGTAAAAATCTACCCTTGAATGAAAATAGTAGAATTGAAAAGCTTCTCAGCTATGACGTTTTAAACCCCACCCTAATACTATTTGCAGCTTAGCGAACTACTCAAACCTGGGTTGTTACTCAAGGTCATGCTCTGGTACCTGAGGACAGGGTCATGGTACTTAACCATACTTGCTTAGCTGTGTAGTCAACTGTATATATTGGTGCTTAACATGTAGCCCAGTAAATAAATTTAGAGTGAAATCAAATGTTAAACACATACTAACAAATAATTACCAGAAATGTCGTGCTTTGGGGGGTAATTTGGCAACTGTGGATGTTTCAGAAGCACGTTGTTAAGAAAAAAATATAAAACATGCCCTTTAAGTAAAACAGTACAAAGAAAACAGCCAAAAAAAAAAAAAGAACAGATCCGCACAATATGTCAATAGCAGAAAGAACGCCTCTAAATACTACTGAGGAGATTCAGTCCTCCGGTTCATCCTCCTTCCTCCTGACCCAGTCTGTTTTTGGTGTTCCAGCCCAGGTGATAATGATAGCAGTTCTTGAATTGAGAGCCAGCTGTGTGTCTGTAGCTGTTCATTAATATTGCGGCTTCACTCTACCTTCTAGCGTACAAGCATCCTACATTCTTATTAGGAGCTGAGCCCCTCTTAGAGTCAAATCCTAGAATGGCCCCTTTTGAGTGTATATGAGCTCTCTTTCCTTGACTATTGTTTTCCTGCCACTCCTGAAATGATATACCGTATGAAGGCTAGTGAGGCAAGTGTGACTGTGGGTCTTTCATGGATGCTATCTGAGGGAAGTTGTGGTCACCCAGGGCTGCAGGCTGTCATGTTTGTAACTATGCCATTAGTCTTCATTAGCAGGAGCTTTGTTAAAGGATCACGAGCTGTGGTAGCTTGCACACTCTGGAATCTGGGCTTCACGTCCGCCTCAGTATGACCCTTCGCTAATTGTGTTGTTTTGGAGGACAATAATCAGGTGCTGATCAGAGTCTCAGGTATAAAGCATTTAAGGCTCGGACCAGTTGATAGAAGGGGTCAGGCTCCAAGGAAAGAGGATCTTTCATCTCCTTGCATGAACCATGAAACAAATACAGTGTCTTTGTCTTCTTACGAGCACCACTAATAACCTTTTAGCATCTTGTCAGATATATTATCATTCACTTTTGTTTTTCTATTGGTTATATTACCGCTGTTATCAGGATGAATGGGTGAATGGTCACTCATGATGAGCACATGGTTCCAGGTTATTTGTCGAGATGACCTAGTGGCAGTGGCATCAAGACTCACACTAGTGGTCATGTATGTGTTTTCAGTTCCAACTCCCAAGTCATGCAACCGATGCTTGACAACTATCCGCAAAAAGGTTGACACGCAGCTTTGATATTGTGGCAGAGTCCATTCTGCATGTAGTCTGATGGATATGGAAGGACAGGAGATCCTGAGAATGGTCTTCTAATAGATCCTCCACGTTTGCTGTCTGTGTGCTCTGACCCCATTCTACCACCCTTCTTGCACCTCCTGTTAAACTTTAATGATTTAATCTGCGGTAGACGTGACAGAGTGGCTAGAGAAATTGGATGGGAGCCATTTTTTAAACTGATTACACAGCTCCATTGAGCAGATGAATGATAGTTTTGTAAATTGTTAATCAGGCACGGGAGGAAGTGGTCATTTTAATTAAACAGATGACTGAAGCTTTTATACGGCCTATAGCCTAATGGTACCCCTTTGCTGGGTATCATTGCAACTTCGAAAAACTCACAGTCTACAAGTTAGCGGGCATCTGTTTGATTCTGTAGTCCTCATCATTCAACTACAAGAGCATGGTTGAAAATCCGGGGGAAAGTGGAAACAGTAACTGTAATGATGCCTAGGCTAAAGATCAGTATGTCAAATGTTTAAAAAACATTCCGATGTCCACAGAACTGTTAACTTGCTTTCTTGCCTTTCTGTCTTTTCTTGGAGTTATCACCAGTCTCCTGTGGAGCAGGACAGTGAGAAGGCTGTATTGAAATCATTCCAGGCGGAAGTCACTTTGTGTATTCATGCAACATTTCTTCAAGACCCAGCAAGACAAGGCTTTCAAACAAATGAGCAATACACACGTTTTGCCAATGTTAAAAATGTCCAGATTAATTTCAGTCTTCTGTTTGATGATTGTGTGGTCCCCACGTACATATTATCATTGCTGGACCAGCTTAAACCTTGGCATGGTTAAAGTAGCAAGTTTTCATTCATAACCTGTCCTCTCAGAGCATGAATCCACACAAAAGACAGGCTGTTTTACAGCCAGTTGGTTTTGAAGGTCCTTTTACACTTTAGGTTGTTCATCTCTGTTCTCATCACGCAGTCCTAGTTTGATATGCGTGTCAGAAATATCCATCCACACAGAGACTCATTATCAATCACAAAGGGTTGCAGTTTGGCTAAAGGAAATTTGTACGATCAATCGCAGCATCAAAATGCCACTTACCAAAACCACTTCAGGATTTTGTTGCAAAGGTTTAATTTGCGGTTTGACAAGTTGTGACAAAGGGTGAAAAATCCTCCGTGTGTGACCTCTGGCAAGAACAAAATCTTAGAGCATTTTGTTGTTTTGTAACCTCATACTGTTTAAGTGTGTGGTTTTACCAGAATCACCAAAAGAAAGTCATTTTCAATCTGCCAGCCTTGAGCTCTGGGAATATTGATGTCTTACTGACAAAAAACTAATTTTGACACCTGTAAACATGAATATATAGATGACAGTGCCACATAATCTCCTGTGGCCTCATCCGCACGAACCCTGCAATAACACTTCTGGACAGCAGCCATTGTGTTCATAGGAATTGTGTCTAACAAGGGTCTTGTGGACCTGGCACAATGTCACCGACCAGGAGGATTCCATCAAGGCGATGAAGTGTGGCTGCTCGCTGAGGTTTGCCGAAGGATGGTCTCGCCTGATTGGAACGAACGCTCGCATGCACAGCTGCACACGTGCTTCTATTCTCGCCGCTGTGAGACCCACGTGAATCCTAACACATCTCTGAGGACACCAAAAACAGAAGAAATTTGCTTTGGAGGGGTGCAGCCATTACGTCTGAGTCTGAACACCTAAAACCTGATGGAGGTCATAAGGGTTGCAACAAGACACAATATAGTTTATAAGTTGTATAAGCTCACTGGATATGAAGGAAATGTACACCATTGAATTCTAAATCTTCAGACAGTAGTGTTCACCATGAACCTATGCTAGGTTTTGGATTGTGGATGCATGAGTTGATGCACATCGGTGCTCATAACTGAACTTCAAAGCCTTAGTAATACAGCAACCTGCATGGCTTGTTTCACTGCTTTCAGATTCCCCGTGGGCGTATTAAAATTCTCACTGTCGCCAAATATTTACAATACAGGATGGCCGCTCGATGCCTTGTCAGATCGTATCGAGTGCATGTGGATGAGTTTATGTGGATGAGTTTACGTAACGAAGCACTCGCGAGGCCGATTTTCTTATCGGCAGACCTTACACCTGCATCATCTGGTTTGTCGGATGTACTTGTCCGTTTACCTATTCAGTCCGCGACTCACCTCTCGACGCACGTTATCGGCGCATCGACATGAAATTCAGCTCGCATTGAAGACATGGAATTACTCCTCTGTGGGTAGAAGATGAGGAAGAGAGACGGGATTGCTTCTTGATGCCCTGAAACTATACACCCCCCGCACAGATTTCCCTGCTTTGTGGAGTCTGGCATTTCTAAGTGCACGGCTTTACCTTGTATAAATGGCGGCGTGGTGCTGCCCGGATCGGCACTTGTGTTGATTATCTCGTATTGACAGCACCACTCAACAGCATGCATTAGACGCTGCCAGGTTAAACCTGGAGCTACTCACTCAGGAATCTTGAATGGTGTGTAGCAGATAGAAATGTCTTGCTTAACAAGCAGGGCTTCGATGCTGGAATGGAGAGACTCCTCCACAAAGACATATCTGTATCCAAGTGCCATCGTAGGCCTTGACAAACTTGAATCTTATATTTTCCCAGTGTCTGCTTTGATTTTGCTAAATGTCTGCTTAGTCTTCGTGTCTATTTGTTGTAAATCAGGCCATACAGTTTAAAGGTCGCACTTATCTGACCAGAATCTCTTTGTATATTTCTGGCATATCATGAATCCTTAGGCTTGCAGACTTTAAAGATAGCACTATTTATAGAAACACTAAAATGAACAATGAGGATTTTGCTCTAAAGAACTAAAGTAGATTTATGTAGTATTACGCATAAAAAATATTGAGACAGAATTTTTCGCAGAGGGACGGACAGGATGATGGGTTAGGGTTAAAAAATTATCAGCAAATTGGGGTGCATGTCCAGCTGAGGAGGGAGGGTCATTTTTGACTGGTATCGTTTGTTCTGATCCGCTCGACACGTTCCTCATTCCTGTCTGCCAGTGTTAAGTAATGGGTTCTAGTAAGCAAAGCTGGCCTGCTCTCTACCGCTGTACTGCCCCTGTTTAGTTTAGTGCTCCCCAGATTTTATTTTTATTTCTCCTTCTGTATGCTGAAATGCCTCCTTTCTGTTTTCTCTCCTTCACATCCACCACCTGCCAAAACCGTTCTGTGCTGGTGTGGTTTGGTCCATCGACTGGACCCGTTCCTCGCAGCTGTCACGTTCTCATTGTTGACTTTCGTGCAGCACTTGTGGTTTTTTTTATGTTCAGCGATGGGGTCGCTTTAACTAGAGTCATTTACTGAAGGGAGCGTTCTGCTGGTCCTTTTATCTCACTAAATGAAATCCTCTCCAGGCCAGTCTATTCAATTATATGCTGACATCTGTAGCTCAAGTCATATATAATTATGGTTCTTCGTGTCATTACATGATCCTAAAAGGCACGGCTGGATTTTGGGCAGTATCGGTAAGGAGAGGGGTGGTTTGCTACCTCGGTGGGTAGTGCTGTCTCCTCACACCTCCTCCAGAGTTTGGGGATTAAATCCTGTCTGCACTCTCTGTGTGGATTTCTGTGGATTTCGTCTGGCTGCTCTGGTTTCCTCCCACAGCCCGAAGTCATGCATAGTTGTATTGAATGTATTTGATTTGTACGTGAAACCCATTTGATGAAATGTTTAATTGGATTTTATTATATACTTTTTATGAGAAATTTTATTTAAACAGCTTTTTAATTAGCGTGATTTAATTGGAATCTGTATTGTTTTGAGTATGAAATTTGCTTGGATTCCAGTTACTTTATTGTATGTGTTTTAACTGATGTATAATAAAGATATTTAGAAAAAAAGCCCAAAGTCATACCAGTGGCCGATCTGGTGTGTGTGTAATGGCTGGAGTGTATGATCGACAGTGCACATTTGTGCCCTGTGATGGACTGGGATGAACTGGTTGTACCCCAGTTTTATGCCCTACATTTCCTGTCATAGATACTGGGGCCCCCCATCAACTCGACCAGGATAAGGAGCTGGAAAATAAATGGATCAATGAGAATAAAGGTTACTTTATATTTTTTATATTCTGCTATGTATATTTCAAATTTTTAGATAGACTTTAAAAAAAACTGTTCTTCAGTATTAAGTCTACTTCCTCAGTAGCTGTGGGAAAGCCTGGACCTTGGTAAACAGAACCATGTGACTTGAGGAAATTAGGAATTCCCTTTTCAGGGCAGGTGGGAGTCATGAGGGGTGAGGTCTAGAAGAAGCTTCTCCTTGTGTTTCCCAGAGTCGGAAAAACATTGCATTCATATGGGTGTGTGACGCAAAGCGGCACTAGGTTGGCGTAATGGTTAAAGCAAAAGCAAAACACGCAAACATAAGGGACACTGGGAATGAGGATCAGGTGTAGCGAATCAGCGAGGACAATGTTGGTCACCCGAAGCACCCTCCCGAGACAAGGTGGGTGCTCCTTGTGGGTTAGAAGAAAGATGCAATAATGAATGTGGAGCAGCTTTCTGGTATCGGTCTGTTAATCTACTCTGCTATCTCCCTCGTTATTCCTGACTTGGTCTTGCCTGGTCTTGTAGAGCAGGCCCCGTTGGTCTGAAAATGGATCCCTCTGTGGCTGGCTCCCCCACAATAAAGCACTGGGTGTTTTGGCTCACAGAGACCATGGAATCATGGGGCGAGAGATCAGGTGGACTCTGAGAACCCGGAACTGTGTTGCTGGTGTTCCATCACTTCCAATGTGCAGAGCTTGTGTGGCTGGGGCTTCTCTTCCCATGAGACCCCACTGAAAGAGAGCAGGGATCCACCCCTCATGGGGTCCTGGGGAGAGGCACCGTCATTGCTGCTTGTGAGACACGCATCACAAACATCATGTATAACCCTTAGGGATAGCTGATTCGGGATGCTGGCCTCCTCTGTGCTCCTCTGTTTCGCTCTCAGTGATGCTGGGTGCAGATTCGTGCTGCGGTCAGTGTTTACAACGACTTGTAATGTCCCAGCACAAGAATGGTGCATTTGTGGGAAACAGTTATGTGTTAAATGGTGAACATGTCTATCTGAAGCTTGAACAACTGACATCCATATTATTGTGATGTAATTAAGAAGCTTTCAAAAGGACATATATCTTGGACATTTGTGATTGGATAGTCCCTGTGATACTGGGGGAAATGCACATTTCATTAAATAGCTAGTACGAGGATCTTAGAACTTCCGAGGGGTTTAGAGATCAGAAAGGCAAAATCACAACTCATATCTGAATCTTAGTCCATGGTATCATTGGTTTCAATGTATTATTATGCAAAAGTTTTCATATATGATGTGCCATAACATTTCATATATGATGTGCCATTTTTGGCACTAATTATAATTAAATCAGCAACAGTCTAGTCTGCCACACTAATCGCATTTAAGGTTCACTTAATATACATCAGACATCTTAGAGAAATGTGAAACTTCAAAAGCAAAGGCAATTATCATTTTTCAGTAGACATGTCCATCGGCTTTAAAAGTAGCTCTTCCCTGGATGAAATTATGAAGGGGCTCGGAATATTACACCCATTAAAGTATAACAGCTATTAAATGCATTAGAATAGTCAGTCCTATGAGATTTTGGAGAAGTCTGAATTTTTTTCCAGACAATGCTTGCATTTCAAAGGCTTTCAGATACAATAATTAAAACAAAGAACCACAAATTGCCACTCTAATGAGTGACACCAAAGGCACTTTGAACATTTAAAACATCTTCACTTTGCCTCAACATCCTCTTCCATTTAGTCCAGACATCTTTGCCTGGGAGATAATGTAAGTTATAAATAAACACTCATTAAGATGGTTCAAGAGTTAATTTTTTAAGCACTGAATTTAACACATAACAGATACAACCTCATAGGTTCAACGGTGGCCGCATACAGCAAACCTCCATCTTCCCATCATCCCCTCATTTTGATGACCACTAAGATGGGGGGGGGGGGGTTAGTTTAATGAGGTGCAATCTAATGAGTGCATTTAGGAGCAACAAAACTCACCAAAGTTTAACAACTTAGCTGAAAGTAAAGTCTTACTTTGCTTAGTGAGATGCGGTAATTGTGTCAGCACTACTTAAGCATTCCTCATTAACAGGGGCCATGTTGTGTGACTGGAAACTGTGAGTAAACCCTTAAAAGTGACCCTTGGACCTTAATTCCACAGACTGACCAGTGACAGCAATGGATACCAGTCAAAAGAGTAGGAGTTGTGGGATGCTTTCATAAACACCACATTCAGCTGAGGTATATCATCATCCATCCCACCTGTTAAAAAAACTTCCTGCCTACACGGCTTGGCTGGAACTACCGTGAGGTTTCCTGGCTTTGTGACGACCTGCCCCTCCTTTTCAGAATTGGAATCTGGCCAGTCAGGACTCACAAACAATGCAGTATGGGTGACTGTTTGCACACACTCGTGGAAAGCCCTGTGGCATTGAGAGGTGAGTGGTCAAAGGGATAACAATTACATATATACCTAAACTACTGTTATAAGAGTGGCATGAAGCTGACTGCTAATGGAGGCCTGAAACGGGCCGTTAAATTTGAAGGCAACCTTCATAATGTCAGGCCTGAAGTCAAACTGATTTTGACGAGTCAACAGACTCGGCAGCCTTGCGGCGGTAAGCAGTGAGCGTGGCAAAAAAAAAAAAAACCCCGAGCTGTCACAGAAAACAGACCGTGTCACCACTGCGAGCCGGAGGAGGCCGTGAGACATGGGAACGGGGGGGTACGCTCAAAGTGACAGAGACACAGCTGAAGGTCTGCCATCTGCGGCTACTGCCCGTCGGCGTGGAAACGCAAAATTACAAACTATCTACTGAATGTCTACTGTAGAGGATTGGAAAAAATCAAAGTCAGAGTCCATTACCAGATTTCGATTCACAGGTGTTGAATTTGGCACGGGAATAACAATGACGGTGAAATGTTAAGTTTTTAAAGGTTATCGTTATAGATAATTAGATAGATACTTTATTGACCCTACAGTAAAATTTGATGCATACCGGAGTAAAATGAAGTACACAGATACAAACACAAACACAACATTCAGGACAAAGTGCCAATATAATATGCATTCTGCAAACAAAAATCATGCCAGAATGCGAATAGCTGAATAAAGAAATCTAATTAGGCCAGGGTTTTAAGTGTGGTGTGCGTAGTCACTGTCAAGTCCTGGTGACTATATGGACTCCATTCTTCCAGAACTTTATGTTTTCTGTCCAGGTTTCCTGGCTTCACAAAGCCATCCTCACGCTTGTGAAAGTTTTCTTATGTACATTATAGGCTACATATATTCATATTTCATATAGATTCAGATTTTCACTTTGGTACAAACTCTGCTCACTTTGGTATTTCTGAAACGTGAAAATGGAATATTCTGGTCTCGCTAAATGCTCGGTGATTTATGTAGATCACGTTTTGGGGGAGAGAGACAGAGAGGTGGGGAGAATGAGAACAGAGTGAGACCGGGAGAAAGATAACGGTGGGGTGACTTTGCGTATAAAACCCACAATGGATTTTGCAGCCTTCTGTTCTGTATCATCCAATACAACTGGACTGAATATCCAACTTGATCTTCAAAGGATGGTTAATATAACACCAGGCCTTCTCATCTCACAGCCGTTTTCATCTCTGGCCTATTTTAAGGCTAATCAGATTTTCTGCTGGACCAGAAAACAAGAACTCATGCTTGGGGCAGGGTGGAGACGTCAGATAAACGGGATGAAGACAGTGAGTGACATCACACGTTCACATAGCCGACTCTTTGTAGGTTGTGATGACCCGGGAATCCGGTCGTCCCAACAGCAAAGGCCTGGAGCTGTGAAGTTGTTGAGGTCAGCTTGGACTAGTGGTGCAGTGTTCCAGGTGTGAGGTTCACACTTAAATCCTGGGTGTTGCAGTGATGGATATAGATGTTCTCATCTACAGACACCAGCATGGCATTCAGCAAATCAGTCTATTAAACTTCTAACAGATCTGTCAGGTACAGCTGAAATGGGGTGATTATGCCTCGGAGAGTCCATGAGCAGTAGATACCGGTGTCATCCATTGAAACAGAACACATATGCATCCCTTTTAAGTGATTATTTATCAGACATTTCATCCTTTGTAATGTGCACTCATAGGAGTTTATCCACGATAAAAGTGAATACTGCCAAAGCAAGATGGGTTGTGCAGGCCTGCTTCCCTGTCCCCATGTGTATGTCAGCAGGTCTTCCTGGTGCTCGATCCGACAACCATCTGGTTTTTAAGCTCGTGTTCCCAACACACTCCCACATGACTTTGGGAGCCATTCCCACACCACACCACAATATCTGTTTCCATATTATCCATCCTAATGAGAAGTGCATGCATGTTTTATCACTATATTGTTCCCCACATTTGTTATGGGGAAGCAGACACTGGTTGGATGCACTCTGGTGGGTGATGTGTTTCTTTCAGAGTGACACACCTCCTTTCCCCATGTGGCTTTTTAAGCTGTCATATGGGCCTATACGATCCATGCAAGCCATACAAGCCTGGTTCATACTTCACTTTTCCGTGCTCTGTCATGATCCACACACAGTTGAACATGTGGACCTTTGTGTCCAGACAACATTTATCAGTGTACGTGTAAGTTCGTGGTCGGGGGCAGTGATATTCCACCAAACCAGCAGGGGCGCCAGCAGATCATGTTGAAAGGGGTGGTCAAAGAGGGACATTCTTTTCAGGGTGGCCAGGGTTGGTGGCTGGTGCTGCTAAAAAACAAATATTTACCAAAGTAGTATTAACCTGCAAAAAACCCCTCTCAACAGCATATTCATTTTACTTCACGTTTTAATACAACGTAAGCTTATAAATGTAATGCACATAAATATCCTTGAAGTATGAAAGTATTCAGATCAAATCAAGCCATCAAATCTCAGTGACAAAATGTGTACTTGACCATATACCATCTCAATAACATAATTAGTCTTCAAAATACAGAATGAAACCAGAAAATAGGTTCAGAAAAATCCTCACATGAATATAAACTAAATTAGTGAAATATAACTGATGTTTTTACATTTAACCAATTGCAGATGTAAAAGAACAGAATACTCTGAAGACCAAAAAAAGAGTAAAGCAACAGCTCCTGTACCTCATATACAACTGTGGTCTTGGTTGCTGTTTTATTACGTTTTTCGTTTCAAATATCTCACTAAATTCCTGTTATACTCACATTCACCCTGTTTTCCTAGCCTGCATTTTATTCTTCCCACTGCTCTCACATAGCTGCTCATCTAAGGCGTCCATAACAAATACTCTCTTCTTCTATTCCTTCTTCACGGATATCTGTTCTTTTAATGTCGGCACTGCCATCTACTGGAAATTCCTGGCAGTGCACTAATCGATTCCGCTAGACACAAAATCAGGGCTGCACGTGAACGGTCTAAAAGCAAAAAAATTTGCATCACGTGCACTGTGTGTGGACCGTGACAGGGCATGGGAAAGTGAAGTATAAAATAGGCTTAAGGCATGTGACCTCGTTCTGCTGAACTACTGCTGATGGCTTCTCCCAGTTTGCGGCAGGCACTTGAACAGTGCGGCTCTGATTGGCAGGGGGTGGCTGCTTTGTTGAGATTAGCCATGTGATTACAGTGAGTTTTTATTAATGTACACTAACTACTGTTCAGTATATTAATTTAATTAGTAATGTTTGACACACACCCATCAAGGTCATGTACTGTTTCTGGAACCTTCCAAACACGTTCCCTGAAAACATTTTACCTCCTAATTGATTCAAAGAATTAACAAAATAGGTGCTGTGAATGTCACAGATCCCAGAATGGAGGCCCCAGGTATTCTGGCACAAAGGAGGTTAAAGAAAACAGAAGGAAGGGACAGAGGAAAAGAGGAAGAAAAAGAGAGAGAGCTATTTCACAGCTGCCACAGATCAAAAGCAGCAGAAAATGTCTCTCCCTGCAAGCTAAGAAGAAGCCTGAAAGCCCAGGTGGTTTCTATTTCATACAGCTCGATACAATGAGAAAGCCCATGGCCCGTGGAAGTCTAGGAGGAACCTTACTGGAGGAATTTTCCATCTTAGGGTTTTATTTTCTGCCTTACAGCTCCTCAACGAGGCCATTTATTGGCTGAGAGGCAGCCGCCAGCAGCCAATCCTAGAGGTTGTTGCTCTGAGAATGGAATATCTGAAATCCTGACCCCTCTCCCAGTGCTGGCCATAAATAGCTTTTCTGCTGGTTAATTTAGGCTGGTTAGGGAGTCGCCCTTAAGTAGTACAGTATCTGTTTCCTTTTTCCCTGATCCTGTGAGGTGTGTTGAAGAGTTCTTTTATGCACGTGTGGTGTGACTTTGCAATGTTAATATCACGTTACAAGGCAGCCTTCAAGTGGAGAAGTGAGCTGGATAAAAATGAACCAATGATTGAAAAAACATTAAGAATGTAAGTTTTTATTAATAGAAATAACCCAGCAGTTAGTAATTTTTCAAACTCATAGCTACGCACATATATTTGGGTCAGAGTATGAGATCCATTTGGGTCAAATGCAGTGATTATAAGATTTTCCACAAGGACTCAATAAGTTGATGCACCTGTGGTTTTAAATTCAGCAGACTGTGCCATTTGAGGCTCAGGTGAACAGTAAGTGCTGTATGGTGATGTGCGGTATTAAAGTTCTCTACCTGGTGAGTCGTGTAACTCTTGGCTTTCTCCAATAGGGAAACATCTCTCAGTAAGGAACATCGCAAATTTGTTGTGACACTTAGGTGATAGGCTGTCTTACCCTACCTGAATCATTCTCTTCACAGCCAAAAGCAGGTCCTCTTCCTCGAGTCACTTACCCTACCTAAATGAGTCTCTCTACAGCCCACACATGCCCTGCCATGTGAGTCTCTTCACAGGTCCATGCAGGTCTTCCTCCTTAGGTCCCTCCAACTATATCTAAAAAGTCTCTCTTGACCACTAGCTCTCTACAGGCTGGTAATGTATCAGTCTTAATGTGCCAAAATTTTTGTCTACACTATATTTTTCTCCAAGAATCTCCCTTGAGCTCCAGCTACACAGTTGCTCTTTATATGCTGGGTTTTTTTTGTATCTAATCACATTTAAGTTCTTCATCTTTCCATATAATACCAGTGGCTATTAATCTTTCTTCAGTCCTTGTTGTCTCTTCAGCCCCTCTGTAATGGGGTTGTAATTCACTCTTAAATGAGGCCACCTGAATTCCTGTTCACTTTCTATTAAGATAAGCCATACATCTCTCTCAACAAGTCCCCCCCCCCCCCCCCCCCCCTCCCCCCTTCGCTCCCTCATATCTTTCCTTTTTCCTCCGGTGGGGCCGGCGTTCCGCGGTGTACGG
>JAACJT020000095.1:16636711-16649119 GCA_009936485.2 Gymnarchus niloticus | reverse complement strand
CAGCACCAGGCAGGACAAATTAATGAGTCCAAGTAGAACAATAGATATAAAAGGACAAGTCTTGTATCCGTCTGGGATACAAGACTTGGGAATACCTGGAGGAATCCTGTGTAACACCAGGAGAACATTCAAACTCCAAAGTACCTGGAGGAATCCTGTGTAACACGGGGAGAACATTCAAACCCCAAAGTACCTGGAGGAATCCTGTGTAACACGGGGAAAACATTCAAACGACACATACAAAGACTGGAGGTGGGATTCAAGACCCCAACCCTGGAGGTGTGAAGCAACATTGCTATTGCATCTTTCGCTAGTAGATTCACAAAGGCCTTTAATAACCTTGAAAGTTTATGGTAAATTGGACTGCTCTGACATTCTGCTCTTGATGCTTGTTCCATCATCATTTTCCTGACACAAATAGCAGCAGAATGCTTCATTTTAACTTGCTTTGCGTGCTCTCTTTCCTCCAATGCGCGAGGTGTTTGGCGGAGTCAGTGTATGTTTGTGATATAAATAGCCCTCATGAAAGTATAGGCAGAATAATGTGATACATATTGGAAACCTGCAACTCTAAAAGTGGACAAGAGCCGAAACATTCTTTAATTCTTAAAATTAGCATGTTTGTATTGTCCCATTTGCATTATAGAGACCCCAAAGCCCTTAGCAAAGACTTCATGCATCTTAAATCACACGTTGCGGCAGGAATCTAACTAGAAAATGACCCAGGTGGAAAAAGGTGTCTTTTTGTGGTGATAATAGGAAAAACCTCTGGGGAGTCCAAGGACAGCCCCCAAACCCGATATTAGAGATGCTGAGTGGGTGCGCGATGTATAAATAATTATTTATGAGTAATAATAATAATGTATGCTGAATGTGTAGTAAATTTCCAGAAATATGCATTGTTGCCAAGCTAAGTAGGGTTGACTTGCAAATCAAGAGCTTCTTTATATGTTTGGTTGATGGGCGTGAGAAAAAAAGTGTGAGACTGATCGTTGTTTGACTCCCCTTCGGACCTTTACGACTTGTGAGATCAATGCCGCCGTGCGTAAAATGATGGTCCCTTCCAAACCTATCTACTTTCTGACATTTAACGTTATGACTAATGCATTACTCAGTGTGCTGAGCCGATACTTTGAGAAGCGTCCCATTTGTATATTATGTTACAGGCAATAAAGACCTTATGGTGGCTGGCTAAAGTATCGATTCTTTCTCCAGCCTGTAGTGAGAGGGTAGTAAAATCTGACATTGGACTGGACTCGTCGAACTAAAATGGCCCCATCAGTGTAAGCGGATTGTCAGCTTTGATAAACGAGAAGATTCCATTTCAGGGAGACTTGGGAGCTCACCAAAGCGGCCGGAGCTTTCTCCTGCCATAAACGTTGTTGGCTGGCATGAACTTCTTTGCAGATTCAGCACTTGGACGGGTCAGAACCACCTCAGGGCTCACTTGCCATGTATTCATTTCCCTCAACATGGGGATAAGGGGTGCATTCAGCTGGGTATTTTTAAAAAATGGAGGCCGTATGCACACTTTTGGTGCAGGGTGGGGCATGGTCATATGAAGTGTATTTTCAACAGGTGTCTACCTTCTCTGACTACATGTTGTGTAATAACAGCTTGTTTTTGTATCATCATACTTAAAAGTGAAGTGTGATAAAGTGAGAAACCTCATTTTCTATCTGTTAGGTCCACATTGCTAGCAAAATGTTAAAGACGAAAAATGATGGAATTTTTTTTTTTTGCTAAAATCACTGTTCATGGTGAAATATTTTGACATGGGCCATCAAATGTTAATGTAATGAGGTTTTTTAGTGAATAAAGATGGTTCACTTTATGGACAGAAAAGTTAATGCAAGGCACCCAGAAATTGCTTGGGTTGGATCAGGAACTAGTACCCTATTACACCTTTAACCTGGGCGCACGAAGGCACAATCAGAGAAAAGCCCAGAAACAGAGAGTTACAGCATCGTCGTCTGAAGAATATTCAAGGGTATTCAAGTAGGAGTAGCTCTCTGATTTCATGTATTTGAAGTAAAAAGTATACCATGGTGTACTCCAGTACAGTAAAGTCATAAACAAGTATGAATTACAGTGAACATTTTCAAATTTTACTTAAGTTAAATGACATATTTTTACTGAATTGTACTTAAGCTTCAGTTAGAATATTCTTAGATACATAGATAGATAGATAGATAGATAGATAGATAGATAGATAGTGAAATTCAGGCATTACAGCAGCAATAGTAACACAACAATACACACACATAAACAATAACAACAACACCCATAATGAATCAGAATATAAAAGATTCTTCTTTGGAAAACTGGAGATCACAAAATCACAGTACTGTATAACAGTGATGAGAGGCTGCATCAGTGCAATAAGGATATGCAACAATCTTCTGTGCCGGAAGCAGTGCAAAATACACAACGATTGACTTTTGCAAGTGAAGCATAACAAGCATTTATAATGGAATATTCTAGAAAATTCTTTAAAAATGACTTAAGAACAGGTATTGAAACTCGGTCATTTCTCTCCTCCACACCTGATGAGGTGCTAACCCATCCAATCTCTTAGTGGTGACCACCCCTCTCCCCCTGATACCCCTGGAATGGTTGTGACAGTGGTCTGGGTCCACAAATTGATTGCCTTCATCATAGCGGAGGCAAGGGGAACAATAGAGGATGATGAAGACATGGTTTATGTGTTTTGCCAACTGCTGAAGAGCCCTGCAAAGAAACACCTGGCCTCCAGCAGGCCATTTTATCCCCTCCAGCCTTTGGATTCATTTTGCTTCACAGAATGATTTTTTTTTGTACTTTAGGGTCACCCAAGAACAGTAGCATGTATGCACTAACATTTCCATGTTGGTTATAGTCTTTGGAATCATGCTTAAAGCTGAAAGGATGGGTTTATAGAGTAAAGATAGCTTGGCAGGGATCAGTGTCCATGGTAGCTGGAATCTTGCTCTGTGATCTTCTCTGTTTCAGAGCTGAGGAAGAACAGAGGAGGAGGTGGGGCAAATGCCATGTCTCGCTCCTCTGTATGTTAGGGTGTAAAACTACTTGAGTTCATGGTGCGTTGGCCTGTATCTTCTTGCTGCTCTTCAGAAGTTTTTTGGTTATCCCACTGCTCTACCGTCACACTCCAGCACACAGCTGCTGCATTTACCCTCCTGCCTCAATTTATCTGGGATTCTGAGATGCATTTTTGGATCCCATCAGGGGTCCTAATTTTGTAACATCCAGCAGTATAATGCATCCTGCTCTTGACCTGGTGGGGGCAAAAAAAGAAAACATATTTCGATACAGCCGTCTTTGAGGCAACAAAAAATGTTATTGTAAAAATAGTGAAAGATGGTATTCATTTTAATCTGATGTAAGGAAAACAGGATTTCTTGCATAACATCTAGAACCTCATGAAAATAAAAAAAATAGAAAATCTGAATTGGATCAGAAAACTGGTTGCAAATGCTTTAACAAAAGTCTTGTCGCTGTTGGGTCTGTGGGTCCTGTTGCATTTCTTCTGTCCTTACACAGCCTACATAAAACAGGATCTGTGGGTTGCCACGTCTCGGGGAAAAAAAAAAAAAAACTACAAATTTGTTCAGTTATAAGTTATTTTGTATTAATAAACATTTTTTGAGTGGGTTGTAGCCCAAAAAGATGCAAAAGAGATAGAAACTGGTTTGCTGCACTCTGAGCTGGGCTGGGTTAGCAGTTAGCACTGATTGCAATGTGTCAGAGACGTGATGGCTTTAGGAAGCCGTTGAGGACCGAGAGAAGGCGGCTGTGGCAGAGCCACGTGGGAGGGATGAGAAGGAGCTCGGATTGGCTGCACGGGTAGCAACTGGGCGGAGGAGCGGAAACTGGGGACGAGGAGTCAGTGCTCATCACGCGGTGTGGTATTTTTATCTGTCAGGCAGGTGAGAGGACAGCCCCGTGAGGGGGGCGGAAGTGGTAGGAACGTTGCGAAGGCTGGCTCTTCGGCGACGAGCCTCCGCGTGTAGGAGGTGTGACTGAGACACTATGGGATATGTTTAACGAGCTGTGCTGTGGGATAACACGTGCGTGTGTGTATGTGCGTGTGTGTATGTGTGTGAGTGTGTGTACATGTGTGATGGCTGTGCAGTGTTTTTAAAAGGCAGCTCACTCCAGAAACTGACAGAAACATCACGATTTAATGTTGCAGAAAAAAGATATGACATTTATTTGCCCAAGTCACCTGTCTTTAAATTTCTGTGCTTGTAGGTTCATGATGTTGCTGTTGATACTTGACCAACATGATATCACCTTCCTTTCAGTGTGATATCAAACAAAATAAGAATAATGTCATAATAATCGGATATAATAGCCTAATCTTCTCCTGTGCACGTACAAAGCTCATTATTATAAATGCTACAGTTGGGAAGTGATGTTTTAATTACCGTGGGTGTCAGTGCAACACTACCATAATAATTTATTGTGCCGTGACAGTAAAAAATGGTTATCCATCAATTCCCTAGGGGTGGCGTCACAGCTGTGCTCAGGAAGATGCTTTATAACACCGATAATCATCATCACGTCTACCTCGTGTCCTTGCGACCCCGTTCCACATCCGGATCAATCTGTAGTACAAGCCATCTCACTCCATTACAGGAATGAAGACAGCTTTAGGGTTGTTTACAAAGAGCTTAGATGTCCTTCCTCAGGCCTGAAAATGTCACATTCTTTTTCAGTGCTGAGAGAGGTCTGACACATGGAGAAAAAAGGACATAAAAACATAACATATTATTCTGCAGGTCTCTTGCTCATCCAGTTTAAGCTCACTCATTGCTTGAAAGGATATATGTACTACCCAAAAAAGACATGTTTTCAGTTCCACATTATTTTCACATAGTTTATGAAAAATCTCTGATATGTCTCCCACTCTCCGTGGAAGGTTTTTTCATTATGACATCCATGTTAGCGTATCGATAGCGTGAAACATGTCCTCTGAGAACCATCTCTGTTCCTAAGTCTTCTTAGGTTGGACATGCATTCAACATTTCTTCATTGGGATATTCATGTTAGAATTCCCACTTGTGAAGAAGTGGCCATGTGCCCTTTCTAATCCCGTTTTTCCGATGTTACATTCCAGCCACGGTAAACATTAGAAGACAAGAGATGGGAAACCTAAAGCTGAGGCTAGCGACGAAATCGTTATGTGACATGTTTCTCTGGATAGAACCCTCCTCATGCCATTAACCATGGGAGAAGAGAGTCCATGTGATCCCTCATACCATAAGACCATGCGAGATGAGGACTTCTCTTTATTCAATAATGTCATTACACAAGCCAGGGCTAAGCAAGTGTGCTGAGCATCTTGCACGGTTGTGGCCTCTTTTAGTAGAGATCTCTAAGAGGAAACAATCTGAGGAAGCACTTTTCTTCTGTAGCTCTCTGCTGGGTCACTATGCAATTAGCACTGCCGAGCCATCCTGACTGCAGCCAGGTATAATTTTACATGATAAGCCCACCCATTAACAGGGGCTTTGTGCCAGCTGCTTCCAAAATCAGCTATAGCAGAATGCGCATCGTCCATTAGCTGGGAATGGGGATAATTCGTCCAGCAAACCGTGATCATCATTTATAGCTGCGTATTTGCATGAAGACACCCTGCCTTTGACACGAAGGTCATCTGGAGGTAGGTAGGTAGGTATAACTGCCTACTTACCTAGGAAAATCGGCTAAGATTTCACATGTGCATTAGTTAAGTCTTCTGTGTTTGGATAATGAAAAAAGTTCTTTGAAGAAATAGGAGTTTTGTCAGTTTCTTTATTAGCTTTTTTTACGAGGTAAGGGAGATGTATTTTTAACATCAATCACACACAAATCCCTTAGCAGCTGGCCAACGTATCTGTGAAATTACTCGAAAATTAGAAGAAGAGAAGCTGACAGCACTTGTCAATGAAGAAACAAACCGGGAAGGGAGGGGGGAATTAGTTAGCACTCCATAGCGCAGTTTCCCACCCATTCAGCAGAAACTACACACAGATGTCACAAAGTAATTATACTTTAAAAATAAATTTGCTCTCACATTTAAACAAGCCTCAAAGACTCGTGACTCTCTGTTCCTTCTGTGGAGGTGGAAGAACAGAAACTTACTGACAGCCGTTGTTCTTTGAGCGGAGAGTTCTTCCTAACTACCTTATGTTTCATTTTTTAAAAAGGAGGTGCTCCAGTCTTCCACATTTGAAGCCTAAGTATCTTTTAGTGGATCACCTCAAACAAGTAGTTTGAGTGAGAAGTAAAGTTTCTGGATGAGTCGCTAATTAATAGGTGGAGAAATGATGCGGAAATGCATCCCTCAATGACTGACTTGTCTCCGCTTCTCTTGCAGGGTGTGGATTCCTCCTTCTAGCCCTGTGGCTCCAATCAGCGTCTGTGATGTCGGACTGTCCAGCGACGTGCGTGTGCTACAACGAGCCTCGGCCCACCCTGGCCTGCCAGCAACAGGGCCTCTCCTCAATTCCCATCAATATTCCTGAGCAGATCCAGAGGATATTTCTCCAGAGCAACCGGCTGACGGCGGTGCGGTCCACGAGTTTCAGCTGCTGCAGGAACCTTACTGTGCTGTGGCTCTACTCCAATGACCTCAGTCACATCGAGGCAGGCGCCTTCTATGGCTTGGGAAAGCTGGAGGAGCTGGACATTGGCGACAATGGCAACCTGAGGATCATAAGCTCCACGGCCTTCCGCGGTCTCAGCCGGCTGCACACCCTGCACCTTCACAGGTGTGGCCTCTCCGAGCTTCCCGTCGGAGTTTTCCGTGGTCTTTTCTCCCTGCAGTACCTGTATCTCCAGGACAACAACCTTCTTACATTGCATGACAACACGTTCATGGACCTAGCCAACCTGTCGTACCTTTTCCTTCATAACAACAAGATCAAGACAGTATCCGACCACATGCTGCGAGGCCTGGTCAGCCTAGACCGCTTGCTGCTCCACCAGAACCGCGTTACCTTTATTCAGCCAAGAGCCTTCCAAGACTTGGGAAAGCTGACCACCTTGTACCTGTTCTACAACAACCTGACCGTGCTCACAGGAGAGACCATGGAGCCTATGCTGTCGCTCCAGTACCTGCGTCTCAATGGGAACCAATGGATATGCGACTGTAGGGCCCGGACACTTTGGGAATGGTTCAAGCGCTTCAAAGGGTCCAGCTCAGCACTGGAATGTCACATACCTGCCAGCTTGGCCGGGAAGGACTTGAAAAGACTGAAGATTAACGACTTAGAGGGGTGTGTTGATACTTCATTTCAAACTAGAACCGGGATCTTTGGCACCAAGACGTGGCCAGGAAAGTACCCACCTACCGAAACCCCTTTCTGGGGAGGCACTCCCCGGTGCTGTCTACCGGGCAATGACAAGTCTTCTATCATTTCCAGCAAGAGCCTACCAGATCCCTCCTTGTACAACAGCCGGCAGATTACTAATGGCTCTCCAAAGGAGAAGGAGAACATCGCTAAGACTAAGTTTCTGGAGGTGGACCAGACAGAGAATGGCACCCGGAACAAGCAAAGCCTGAACGATGGTCCAGGTCTGGGCAACTCCAACCTGAACCGGTCTCTGGGAAAAGTGAAGCCAGATGTTTCCGATGACCCGGAATCTTCCACGGACCCCTCAAGGAAGAAGAAATGCTCAAAAAGGCTCAGATCAGATATGCAGTGCCCCAGAGGCAAAGCAACCTTGATTCGAACGTTGGATCTCCTTGTCTTGCCTGTGCTCTGGTTCTCCTTAATCACATGCTGGACTTAGTATGGGGCAGGGGCCACCTTGGACAGTGATACTTCCCAGAAACCTTGGGAACCCAAACTTGCCGTGACTTCCAGAGACTTCCACAGGGAAAAGGGAAGAGCACAGTGTAGATTTTGAAAGGAAAATGAATGAAAAACACTAAAGGACAACACTGAAAAATGGATGCCTTTATAGAGTACACTGCACCTGTTGTACATTAAAAAAATGGTGCCCAAATCATTTTGTTCAAAGAACTGTCTACTAACTGAGGTGCATCATGAGTGTATCTCAGCCCTTTCTCAAAGCTTCAACGCTTATGCTGCAAGGATAGCAACTAGCCAGCCATTGAAAACATCGTCACTTTAGGGCAAAATGCACACATGCTGTCAGACTAAGAATGTTCTGGGTTTTTTTTTTTTTTTTCCGTTTTCACGACAAGCCCAAAGACGTGTTGGATTTTCTTTCCCCATATGTTTTTAATTTTTTTCAAAAAAGTGATGCATTTTTGTTCAATGCTAATATTTTTAGTATTTTTTAATATTCAGAAGTGTTAAAGTACAGCTATTCTTCCTTAATTTCGGTTTCGTCCTACCATCATACCGTGGTCACAGAAAGCATTCACTTGTGGACGCTCTCTGCTCTCTCACTGAGGTTGCTGTATACTATAGATATGCATTATTTTACTTGTGAACAAGCATAACTATATTATGAATAAAGTATTCTTTTCCTAAATCAGCTGAATTATTATCATGATTTTTTTCAAAGCTAACAAAAAATTAACCCGATAACAGACAATGTTTTTTGTGTGGTTAAGGTAGTAACTGCTTCAAAATTCTGTCATGAGAAGCCTTGGGTAAATTTGATACCAGTTGCCTATAGAGAGTAGTGCTGGTCTGGAAGGATCAGTAAACACCAGAGATAAATCAGTGTTCAATTAGGAATTCCAGATAAATTAAATATCAGTTAGGACAGCATCTTGAGTTTTCAGGTTCAGTGGTGGGCTGCAAGGCAACCCAGAATGGCCCTCGGACTCCAAGGTGACAGACAGTCAGATTGCTGGTGAATTACCCCTTCATTCCACATAACAGCTCACCCCGGGAGACTTTTGCTGGCTTCAGGTAGACTAGAAACCAAGTGTGATGGAGAGGTAATAAGAATCAGACATGCATTATCGAGTGGTGTTGCCTAGTGCAGGCTGTAGCCTTGGACGTGATCGTTATAAGAACTCAGGGGTACAGGATATGCTGTAAACACCAAGTGTTGTGTAAGTAACCTGCAGTTGGCACAAAAAGCTTTGAATCGTGTGTTCGCACAGAAGATATGAGAATGTGATCAAGTCAGACAGCCAGAGTCCAACACAGATCAAGTGTGTATAAGGACAGGTCTGACAGCCGGATACAGCACTGAACAAATGTGATCTTACAGCCATGTTCAACAGCAAGATCCTGGCATTGAATGTATGTAAGCATACGGCCAGGTCCAACAACCAGACCCCAGCACAGAACATACGTGGGCATCCGGCCAGGTCTACGACCCTCAAGTCTCACAGATCCCTACCTGAATGTAATATCAGGACATACAGAATTGTTTTTTATAGTGTCACCACCATCCTGGTTGGTTGGGTATGTTGTGAATATGGACAACATAACGTCTCCTCACCTAACAGCATTTAAATGCAGGACCACTCAGGAATTGTGGGGCACAATTGCCTCAATGTCATGCAGTAGCAAAGACCTTGAGTTTTCAGGACTCCCAAGTGCAGGTCTCCTGTGCATCTGTGTTGGCGGCCGTTTAAAAGTGCCACATGTAGGCATAATCTTAACAATTAAGGGATTGACTTCTAGGTGAACAGAAAGATGCTACGACCCCTCCCCCCCAGTCGTCTTTTGTATTTGCTGGTCCTTCTGACTCCCAGGTCACCCCCCCAGTCTTCTCTTGTATTTGCTGTGTCCTCCTGACTCCCAGGTCGACCCCCCCAGTCCTCTCTTGTATTTGCTGTGTCCTCCTGACTCCCAGGTCAACCCCCCCAGTCCTCTCTTTTATTTGCTGTATCATCCTGACTCCCAGGTCGACCCCTCCAGTCCTCTCTTGTATTTGCTGTGTCCTTCTGACTCCCAGGTGTGACGTGTTTGTGCTCCTCCAGCAACAGTTCTACCTGCTGGCTGCACAGGTTTTCAGCTTAATGAAAAGCTGTCAATCTGGGCTCCATCTTGCTCTCCGTGGGCTCATCCCCCGCTTCTCACTGCTGGAGAGAACCGGAAATCAGCTGATGAGCAGACTCGTATGGGAGAGCTGCGCGAACGTCGGGACATGCGCGTGTGCCAGCCCGGTCTGGCAATAAGGCGGCTGTCCAATCCCATGCCGACAATTACCTTCGGCGCCGTGATGCATGTTAATGCATCCAGCTAATTGATGGTGCAGGAAAGAGGAGAGAATAGACTATCACATTATTCGTCTCATGGCTGTCTCTTCAAACAAGGCCCGGAACCGAAAATACAACTCAGACGAGGAGGGGCGTTCAGCTTGTCCTGGGAAGACACACAACATTCTGTAGGAGAGATGTGGGACTTTCCCATATATCTGCACCAGTGTCCTCTAATATCATACCTTAGTGCAGTAAACATACACACTGAGTCACCGGAAAACTTACAGGTTATACCATTGTCATTTAAAGACTTGGTCAATGGAAAAAAAAACCTTTAGGCAATACTGGAAATTCGAGCAGGTAAATACAACCTTACATCAGAAACAGCTGGGATGGTATGGAAAATGCAAATAATAAAATACAACACAGGGATTCTTAAATTTACTTTGACTTTTATTTCATTGCCAGACAGTATGAACCCAAGATATTTCATGTTTTGTCTGGTCAGCTTCATTTCATTTGTTAATATGCATCCATTCTTGCATGTCAGGTCTGCAACACATTCCAAAAAAAGTTGGGATGGTAAAACATTTACTACTTTGTAATGTTGCCATTCCTTCTCACAACACTTAAAAGATGTTTTGGCACTGAGGATACCAAGCAATGAAGCATTTCAGATGTTATTTTGTACCATTCTTCCTACAAGCATGTCTTAAGGTATACAACAGTACGGGGTCGTCATTGTCACATTTTTCGTTTGAAAGTTCTCCATACATTCTCTGTTGGGGACAGGTCGGGACTACAGGCAGGCCAGTCCAGTACCCGTGCCCTCTTCTTCTGCAGCCATACCTTCATAATATGTACAGGATGTGGTTTTGCATGGTCTTGTTGAAAAATGCATGGGTGTCCCTGGAAAAGATATCATCTTGAAGGCAGCATATGTTGCTCTAAAATCTCAATGTGCTTTTCTGCATTACCTTTGCCAAGGGCACTGACACAACCCCATACCATGACAGGCCCTGGCTTTTGGACTTGCTGCAGATAACAGTCTGGATGGTCCTTTTCATCTTTGGTCTGGAGCACACGGCATCCATTCTTTCCAAAAAAGATATGGAATACTGATTCATCTGACCACAATACACGTTTTCACTGTGTGATGGTCCATTCCAGATGCCTCCGAGCCCATAGAAGTCGACGCCACTTCTGGACATGATTAACATAAAGTTTCTTTTTTGCACAATAAAGTTTAAAGCGGCATTTGTGAATGTAACTCAGTTTTGTAGTGCTTGACAAAGGTTTAGCAAAGTAATGCCTTGCCCATGTGGTTATATCAGCTATTGATGAATGACGGTTCTTGATGCAGTGCCGTCTGAGGGATCAGAGATCACGAGTGTTCAGCTTAGGCTTGTGCCCTTGCCCTTTAAGCACTGAAATTCCTTCAGATTCCTTGAATCGTTTAATGATTTTATGGACTGTAGAGGGAGAAATATGCAAATCCCTTCCAATCTTTCTTTGAGGAAAATTGTTTTTAAACATTTCAGTAATTTTGTCACACATCTGTTGATAAACTGGAGGTTCTCTGCCCGTCTTTGCTCCTCAAAGACTCAGCCTTTCATGGATACTGCTTTTGTACCAAATCATGGCTGCAGTCACCTGTTTGAAATCACTTCACCATTTACTTTTTTGAGCTCATTATTACCCTAAATTGCCCCATCCCAACTTTTTGTGGATTGTGTTGCAGGCCTGAAATGTATTAACATATTAACAAATGAAATGAAGCTGACCAGACAAAACATGAAATATCTTGGGTTCATACCGTCTGCAATGAAATAAAAGTCAAAGTAAATTTAAGAATCACGGTGCTTTTTTATTTGCATTTTTTACACCGTCCTAACTTTTTCTGATTTGGGGTTGTAGCTTTCGCCTGATAGCAGTGCCAGGTGCATGATTAGCTTTGGATCTGACAGTTTTACATGCATTAAGAAGACTTCGAGTTTTCCACAGTTATGCTTTTTCTTTCCACTTGCATTCTCAGGGCAAGATGGCTGCCAACAGCTTCCTGACAGCTCCGAAACATCGGCAAAACCTCGGGGACTGTGTCTGTGTGTCACGCTCAAGGCACCTGACAGGAATCGGTGAGAACCAAGCACTGCATAATTCAACGAGCAGATGCCCCCCCCCCCCCCCCCGTTTTTTTTTTTTTTTTCTTGGTTTCAGAGAAGGGGTTTTTAAATTTTCTTTATTTTTTTTTTTGGATATTTTCAACTGCAGTTTATGTTTATAGT
>JAACJT020000095.1:16580281-16636611 GCA_009936485.2 Gymnarchus niloticus | reverse complement strand
ACTGCCAACATTCAAAGTTCCTACCCTCACTTCCACTCTCCTAACCTTCCTCCTCTCCTCCTGCCTCTGGACACGCCATCCCCCTCTTCTTCTCCTTCGGCCAACAGTAGCCCAATTTCCACCAGCACCCTGTTGGCTAACAGTATTGTTGGCGGTCCTTGTTAACCCAGGCCTCGACCGATCTGGTATGGAAATCTGTGTTGTTGTCCGCATATTCCATTTGGAAAAAAATTATACACCGGATGTCCTTCCTGACGTAATCCTTCCCATTTTTCCGGGCTTGGGACCGGCATGAAGGAATACACTGGTTTGTGCATCCCCAATGGCTGGGTTAAAAAGTAGGTATGTGTTAATGGCAGATTATCTGTTAAAAATTCAGTATTCTGAATCTAATTTTTGAGTCTAGTGCAGAATCAACTTGTGTTTACATTATATTCAGTATTCGCTCATTTTTACCCAAGAGACTTTGTTTTTTGATATGATTTAATTCAGTAAAAATTCAAATTCAGTACAATTTCTCTCAGACATACATGGGAAAATGTTCTTTTTCAGTCACATTTATTTCCGCTCTAGTTCATAATTATTTTACAAAACCTTTTTGATATATTTGTGATGGACTGGCATCCTGTCCAAAGGTATCCCACTCCATGTGGCCTGTATTGCTTGAGGTAGGCTCCAGAGTCTGTATTAATCCTATGCTTGATAAGTGGTTGGAAGATGGATGGATGGATGGATGGATTAGAAACCGCTCTGCTTCATTTCCTGCATGTCCCAAACTATCAGACTGGTAGTTTGCAGCCTGTATTCCTCACTTTTGCCTTTTGGCATTTTGAATATGTTTTGCTACTTCCTGGTAGATTTCAATAACAGGAAACAAAGGCATGGTGGCTGAATGGTTAGCACATCTGCTTCACAGCAAGAAAGTTCTAGGTTTGGTCCTTGTTGCTGACAGGGGCCTTTCTGCGTGGAGTTCACATGTTCTGCCTGTGTGGGTTTCCTCTGGGTACTCTGGTTTCTTCCCCCCATTCTAAAGATATAAGGGCTCGGCCATTTGGCTACTCTAAATTGCCCATAGGTGTGAGGGTGTTTATCTCTATGGTGGCTTGGTGACCTGCCCAGGGTGTACCCTGCCTTTCACCCATAGTCACCTGGGATCAGCTTCCCTCTGATCCTAATAGATAAGTGGTTGGATGGAAACAAAGGCTAGATGCTGGCTTGTGTGAGGAGAGCTCCTGGCAAGTAATGAAAGCACTAAGACCTGCCCTCCCAGGAGACTATAACAGATTCTTGTGCCTGTGGAATCTGATGATCTGCCCATAATATATCACTCATCACAGGGGCTCCTCAGAAGACCTCCCTGTTCAGTTTCTTAAAGAGGCAAAACATTGATGTTTTAGATGGCCTTTGGATTTTGATGTCCTGTCAAGTGTGGTGATCTGGGGGTGCGGCATCCTCTGATCACCTGTTCCTCATCCTTAATTGGGGCCCACATTCCACTAAACCTGCGTGGAATGTGAAAGGAGCCACAGCTGCAGCCAGTCAGCAATCAGCCACTTTGGGGTATAAAAGAGCAGGAAGAAGCCAGCGAGGAAAGAAAACAATTTTAGGCCCACACAGAACAACCTACAGACAGGCAAGAAGCTGGCGTCAATGAGGGGGCCCACCACCTGTCAAGGGAAGCTACCATCTCCCAGACCCATGCCACACCACCCAGCCACACCCTGATGTCCACCTGCCCTTTAAACTCTGGAGGTCGGTGTTCGTCCCACGACACAGGCCACTTCAGTTCTCATGGCAGTCTCGCTCCTCCTATGTACACTTCACTGTGTTTGCTGATGGAATCACGTGGCAGCCTACATTGAATTGGTAGAAGTGGCTTGCAAGTGGGATAGTTTTATTAAAAGGGATATCTTGACATCATGCTCATTCAAAGGTATACTGGGCCCTTCACAATCAATCAATTTATAAAGCACATTCAAAAGCAACATGCTGCAAGGATGCTGTACAATACAATAAATTAAAGAGAAAAATAAGACTACACAGACAGATCTTAAACAAAATAACAGCACTGGGGTGTTTTAAAAGCCAGAGAGAAAAAAACGAGTCTTTAAGCGGGATTTAAAAGTAGACACGTTTGGAGATGACCTGATCTTAGATGGAAGCACTAGTAGTAAACATTTTTTTCTTACCTTTCTGTGAAATGTAGTCACGAACCAGCCACCAGAAACAGAACAGGGGGCAACTGAAGTATGACGTCCTGGAAATCTATGTAAAACCTTAGTAGTTCAATGAGGTTCAAAGTGTAGCGATCACTAAGCTAACACTAAGCTAATAAATTCCACTTTATTTACTTCCATCTACTCCAAATGCATAGTTTTGTCTGTCTTTTTAGTTTTTAATTCTTCTAAATGGGGACGCACAGAAAAAAAAAAAAAAACAACGCGGGTCTCTTGCAGGAGTTTCTATGGAAACACTTAGTGAAAATGTACAAGAAGCTCTAGGCTTTACAGAATGCTGCGATAAAGATTTAATTGTCATCTTGTCTTCTTCAGGCTTTTAGGCCTTCAGGCAAGAATGGATTCCACTGCCAATCCCACCAACGTCTAATCACAGCAGGGGAGTCTGCTATTGTACCATTGAGAAAGGTATTTCTAGCAATATTGCACTGCATGAAATGAGCACAGCTATAAATGAGTTCATTGGAGAAGGTTCTCCCAAGCCAAAGACATTTTCTGCAAAGTAAAGGATTATGTATGAAAATAATTGTTTTGATTTGTAAAAGTATTTCAAATGACACAGCATATGTTATGGGTACCTGTAGATCATATCTTTTGATGGCAACAAATGAGTAATACGGTAAATGGACAGGAATCAATTAGTAACACTTTGCCCCTTGTCATGTGATGCTGTCATGTGATCTGGTAACGTAATGCTGATCCCCAAGCCTTCCTCCTAATAACCCAGAATTTGCAGTCATAGCACCAGTAAAAAGTGGCCGCATAACAGGGTAAAAGCTGTAGGCTACTTTGGATAAAGAAATGACCATGTCTGGGAGTGTAATCTTTGGTATAATGATTACACGAGACTTAACGTTTTTGCAATAGTTATGTATGTGCCTTTGAGTGAACAGACACATTAGGAGTTAATGACTTGGTAAATGGGATGACGGAAAAAAAACTGACTTCAAAGTTTCCTGGTGAGCTTGTGAGAGGCAGTCTGATAAGGACAGGCTTGAAAACCCACCATAATATCACAAGCCGTGGAGTATGAAGGGGAAATCCCATTATCTACGGTGCATTATTTCTTCATTACAGCCACCGTTTTTTGAAATATGGTCTTTAAAGTGTGCCACTTGCACCCCATACACAAGTGGTGAAAAAATGGTACACTTCTTGTTTTTGATAGTATCAAAAAAAAGTTAAATGATATACTAAACTTGAGTAGCGCCGCCATTTTCTTACATAATTAAGTGGTAACAGATGTGTTCATTTTTGCAAGACAGAACTCACAGTATCTCTCTGAAGGGAGTGAACTATACCTCTGTGGGGGCATTGTCTGAAAACTCAACACCACAGGTGCAAAGCACAGCAAGTATTATCCGAGACTTACCCCGGGGGACCATCTTCCTATGACAGCCTTGTGACAGCTTCCCCCCAGATCCCTCCTCGGGAGTAGAGACTGGCTGGAAGATGCCCAATCCAGTTAAGGAGCAGACTGGTTTAGCTGTGTTTGCTTGCAGTCTGCCCCACAGTGACAAACACGTGTGAGAAAGAGCTGTACATTGCTGCCTGGCTGCCTTACAGCTTCCATTTACTTTGCGTGTTCTTTTTCTTTCTACACATAGCTGTATTCTCGAACCGAAAGTGCAAAGATCAAAAGTTATTCAGAACACTGTCAGCATTTTGCCGGTCTCTGTGTCTAGGGAATGATACGGTCACACGCAGGTCCACGCATCCTTCTGGAAAATTCCAGGGCCCCATTATCTCAGCATGACATCTCAGATGTAAGCTGATCTAAATTCTGCTGATCTAGCCTTGCTCCTCCTGGTACTCGACTCGACAGCGTGACAGAGGTCTGTCTGGTCCAAGATGGTGAACAGAACCTCCCGAAATGGGGTTTTTGCCGGGAAGGGTTATTAAGGAACCCCTTTCTGGAGTAACGGGAATCAACTTGCAATTTATGGCTGCGTGCAAATTTCATGTTTGCAGATGTGCCCATTGTCAATTAGTCAATGAGAGATATTTAAACAGAAAATGACAGAAAGGTTTCATCTTCATCTGCAGTGGAAAGCCATTTTTATTTATGCCATGTAGAAATCATAATAATTGTAACAAATAGCCCATACATTCCACCTGCTTTCCAACATGTGGCCCTCTGTGCATTCATCCATCCATTTATCCATCTGTCTGTCCATCTGTCTAATCATCTATATCTATCTGTCGGTCTGTCTGCTTGCCTGTCCATCCATTCACAACCTTCTCACTTCTACCTGTATATCTCCAGTAAGGCACAGACTCCTAGTAAAAACAAAGGGGTCACAAAGTGCTGCTTATCATGAAGTGAGCCAATCACTGACGACAACCCCTGTCACCTGACACTCCCCCTGTCCCCCATCCTCTCTCTGTAAATGTTTGTCATTTGCTGATCACCCTCATATTTTCTCATAACATCCAGTAAAAACATCACCAATCCTGGAATGCAGGACGTTGCATTTCGTATCGCGAATGTTCTTAATATGCATTTGCAACCTTTGAAAATGCCATTTTAAAAATGAAATGCTCACTTTCTGGGGGGAAAACTGTGACATAAACCAGTTCACATTGTGCTAAGAGCGAAAGGATCAAACTAACTCGTATGTGACAGCCGTCGACTGAATGTTAGGATCGTGGCCAATTATGGTCTGCATCAAAACAAATGCCTTCACTTTCTCTATTCACTATAGCTTTTATTTACCATGATCTTGAGAACCATTGGAAAACAGAGCCCAGACTTCTTAACTGTAAACATTTTTCATTACACACTGCCTTGTCAGTTGCTGTTCTTTTTCTGTTTGCTTTGGTAACGTGCTAAAATTTGCTTTAAATTTTCTCTTGAAATAATTTTAAGAATCTTCCTTAAAGGTACAGCAGAGGTTTCCCTCCCTGGATTAAACTAGTATACGACACAAAGGCAGCATTTACCAGTTGGTGACATGCTTCAGAGTATCCAGCGGCCATTAACTATCATGCTACATATGTACATTATATATAGGAATGGACTTACAGACACATGGACTAACTGCAGTTCAAGATGCAAGTTTATATTTACGTTTAGACTGGCACAGAAACTGAAAAAAAATTAAATTGGGGGTTACCCCACTTATCCATGGGACTATATATATGGGATCATATATACTGTATATATATATATTTATATTTATATATATATATATATATATGAACTCATCTGATAATACTGCTGCTGTTTGAAATGGAGGATTTGTGTCTTTCTGTCTGGGATGCTGTAATCCCAGTATTAGCAGAGCACTACAACATCATACAACTACCGCTTCGTCTAACACCATCTCACCGCATTAAGGCATGCTGTATCTTTTCAAGCCTTGCCTTTTTGTAAAAGAAAACATTAAACCCCAGATTTTTCACCTTAAGCCTGAATAGAATTTGTCATTCATGCCAGCAAACAAAGCCAAGATGACATAACTGGTACTTATATAAACATACAACTAGCATATTAGTTGTTTTTCATGCAGACCAGGACATTAATAGCTGCTTTTCCATGTTATATTGCTGGGTATGTGCTTACTTCCTATAGGAAAGTTATAGTATGTAAATTACCTTCAACCCCTAAATTCATCAAAAGCCCAAGACTTTTCAGAAGGTCACAAAGGCGTCTGGTCTTTGAAGAAGATTGCTGTAGACCCACCACCTTGCGGAGAAGCGAACCAAGTGTCTCGTGAGCAGGAGAGATAAGCTAGGGGATTCTGGGCTGCTTTTTAGGCGTCTCTAATGCAGTTACTCAGTTTGTGTTCTTATATTCACTCGATCACATGACAGCAAGTATCACATGATGTGGGGATTTTGGCTAACCAATAGAGGTGATGGGGGACATCGAATTTTAAAGTCATGTCACTGATATGCTGACCCTCATCTCCAGTCAGCCCTTTTGACATGGAGACTTGGAAAAGTGTTCAACTCCTCTTCTCATCAGGATTACACCACAGGCTTCACAGCAGGGTCTTGCAGGCCCCAACAACAAACACATGCACGTTTTATGTGTATATTTCTTTGCGTTGCATAGATTCAGATACAGGACTGCCAACTGTACAGCTGAAAAGGCTTTTATTTGTACCTAGCAAAGCAAATGATACAACGACTGTACAATTTGAACACAATGGCTTCCATTTTACTGGTTACATATATGCAGAAAAACGTACGATAAAATGGGTTTAAATTAATATTTTCTAACATTGTGTTCATGTTCAACCTAACTTATACAAAGAATTAGAAAAACTGAAAGTATGCAAAATTACATCACTTCCTTAACTTAGAAAAGGCCAATAAGAGGGCTTGTAATGATTCTCAGTGCACAGGACAAGTGGAAGCTTTTTCTGATAAACATACAGATCTAGTTATATCTATATATTTTATAAACATATTGTGGAGAGGCCTCTCGTGGTAGCTGGAGTAATGGAAGTACTGGGCCACAATGTGCCCCCCTCCCCCCATCCAAGTAACACCAATGGCACAATCTCCCTCCCACGTTTGCATTCAAGGTGTCACACTTCCTGGGAAATTCAATTTTTAAAATGTTTTCTAATATGAAGTACAGGCACACCACCATTACCCTCCCCTCTAGAGTGTGAAGGTTTCAATGGAACCTAACTGGCGGAGAAAAGATGGATGAAGTCAGCCTGCGTTGTGGCCCGTCAGTGGCCAGTTTAGAGCTGAGCATAAGAGTGAGGTTTTTCCAAGCGTGGATGCTCTCAGAAAAGAGATAAGGAGCCAGTAAGGAACTAGGAGGGAGCACCTTCAGCTGGTCTGAGGTTCTGAATAACTCACGCCTTCTGGACTTTTTCATCAGCAGTCCATGCCTTTTTATCTCAGCAGTCAGCTTTGTGTAAGGAGCACACATACTCCCGACCCCCCCGGGGGGGGAACAATAAAAGAAATGGCCTCACAGCAACTCAAGAAGAGATGAATTATGGGCCAGACACTGAGGGTGTGAAACAGGAGGCCTGGACCGTCAACCACGGCAGGTGTGTGGGGGGCTGGTGCAGGTGCGGCTTCACTGCTAAGTGTGAAGCCGGAAGGTCTGAATTTGGAAACCCGAGGAAATCGAATGTCTCCACGCTCAGGCTCCACGCGTTTCATTTCCTCAAGGATTTAAACCGTTTCCTCAGGTTGAAGAGATGAGTTATAATAACAATGTTTAAACCTCACGGACGTTGTTATCAGAGGTGATGCCAAGCACAGCAAGTTGTATAGCTCACTTTGAGTCTCAACAGCATTTTTTTGCAATTTGAGCTCAACACCGGACGGTTCCCTGTCTGTCGCTGATGCACCTGTGCCTTTTATCTGTTTGGGGTCACCGTTCCACACTCGAATGGTAGGTGCGCTCAGAAGCTGAATAAACACAGCTCGAGTTTGCTGAAGGACAGCAGAGCAACATTGCCTGGTGAAACATAATCTCAGAAACTAATTTCTTTTGCCAAAAATCATCTGGTGGTTTTTTGAATGCTGATTACCGAGCACAACCCTGAGCCGGCACATGGAAACTCGGTGAACCAAGTAAATGGATCCCTCTTTTTCTCAGACTTCCCTCCTTTATTTCAGACCCTGGACAGTGTATCCAGTTTAAGTCAACAAATTTCCATTTTCCTTTCACATAATTAGTATGACGTAGTATCCCTGTGGCCTTGTAAAAGATAAGCGTATGGATGGACGGACGGATGAATGGAGTTGTATTTACAGTACAAATGGTAATTGTTAGTAATGGTAATTTGCAATGGCTGACATGTTTGAAAGAAAATTTTAGTTCTGGCACCATTTGCAGGCCGGTGAAATTGTCAGCTAGTGTCAGAGTGTCTTTCTTTTCAGAGCTGACAGAGTACAGACATACACAGGCAGTTACTCTTAGCGAGAGCTGCGCGTTCCCGAACCGCTGCTCGATAAAGCGACGTCATACCAAGTCGCTCGTCTCGTCGTTAAATCTCAAGGTGAAAAATCGAAACGGCGCTATCAGGTCCCGAGGAGAGTCTATAAATATGCGAAGAGTTATTAAATTAGGTCTCACATTTTAAATGTAGGCTAATTAATGGCCTTATTCCAAATTAAGAACTGGCTGTGATTTATGACTACTCATTTGGTTTGGTACATTCACACGAAATTAGCTGCAGCGGATGCAGCGTAAAATTGTTGTAGACCAACATCTAAACTTTAGTGATGAGATGTCAGTGCATTGTAATAAAATATAATAATATATTCTATATATGGCCACATATCTGCATCACCACCTGTATTATCTGTGATGCTACTTTCAATTAATTAAAAACCACATACATCTGGTTTACTGTATGCAGAGAAATGTAATGAATTGAAAAAGTGATGAATGATAGATGCAAATGGACAGCATGTCCGACAGTTTAATTTATTTTGTTTATATCCAGAATGACCTGCTGGGTTTGGGCACATGAGTGCCATCTTGTTTTCTGTTAGTACTTCTATTTTCTACTGTCCACTCAAAAATCCAGCAGAAACATGGAGGCATTCTGCTTCATTCAGATTTCTGTCCTGCTGCCTCATTCATGATGGTCCCCAGGTGCTTATAGTCACAGTGTGCCACACATCGATGAGAACGTCTCCACTCACAATGCGTCCTTCTTATCTCACCCTCCTGAAACCATTGGTCATCCTTTATGACTATGGAGCTATCAAAGTGTTTGCCCCTTTTAGATGCTCCTCAGAGTCAATTCAGACTGGTGTATTAGATTAATTACTCTCCAAGCTGCAAAACACCAAAAAGTTTTTACTTCTTCAGCACTCTGAGATCAGAAATAAAGTTTATAATTCCTATTTTCACCTTTGTTATTATACCCACTATCTCCTTCACCTGAGGGAAACAGAAGTAGGTCTCAGCTTCAGTCACTTGGCTGGGAAACTCATTTCCTCTTTAGTAATGATGATGGGAATTCTTACAATTTAATGTCCCTCCATTTGAAGCTACAGCGGGCGAGTTGGAGTAAATAACTTTAGCCGCTGTCCTGCCTCCCAAGGAGCTCCATTTGACCAGTAGAGAGTCCTGCTGACACCATCGCCTTAGACCTGTGATGGTGTCAGACGTGTGATGTAGTTCACACCACTGGGTGTAGGCCTGGTTTGTGACTGTCATGAACAGTGACTCTGTTTCCCAAAAACAACCCCCCCCACGCAGGTAAAAATTCAATTTACAGCTTTTGCCCCCCCCCCCCCCCCCCACTGCGGGCTTTAGAAAGACCACCTGAAAGGTGGTATTCAGCTACAAAACCACTACTGAAATATAGAAACTTTTTTATTAGGTTTAAAAACCATCCCTCCCAAAGGTTTGTTTAGGCTTTCTGAATTTTTATATATATAATTTATATAATAATTTTATATACATAATTTTTGTATAAATCTCTCTGACACAGGGACTGCACTTAATTTCGTTGTACTCGTTACAATGACAATAAAGATATTCTGATTCTAAAGATATTCTGATTTTTACAAAGTTTATCAAACATTTTCAAGCGCTTTATTTAGCTTCACTTGTGTCTATTTAATGGCATGCAGTTTACATACCGATACCATTAACACGGACAGTATTTTGTAATAACACCGAACACACTGGCAAGAGAAAATTTTGCAGCATTGACCTGGCATTCCATGTATTCTTAACTCAGAAAACCATTCTTGATTAAAAAGCTGAAATAGACAACTGACATAAGTAAATATTCAATAATTGCAGGCTGGACTGAACTCAGGAGGGTTTGGTTTTGGAAACATCTCAACAAACCATGTTTCATTGTACAGAGATTTTAAGTATTAACAAAATTATTTTGTATTTGTCATAATTCTTGAGTTCTTAATTAGCTGCAAGAGGCACAGACTGCCTGTATTACCAATGGCATTTGTTGAGTACAATATTAACAAAGCCTGTCATCTTGTTTCTGTGGTGACTATGTCCCCATATTGCTATTCAGCTTTTTTGTCTTTAGCCTCTCAAGCTAATCTCTTGGAGTGGTCACATCCAATCATAGAAAAGTCTTGACCTTCGACCTGTCATGGGAATAAAGTTATTAAATTCTAAAACAGAAGGCCCGGTCTTTACCAGACAGTGCCCAAAATGTATCTCACAGTTTGCAATAAAACACAATGTTTTGTAAGATTGTCACCATTCCCAGGTTATTTATGGTTTGTAATTTCACACAGCCTTATAAAAAATTACTACTGAGAGCATGCTGAAACTGTAGCGAGAGTCGTGGACATAGATCACCCTGCACAGGCGTGAGGAAATCGTGGATTATGACATTTCGTCTTTCGAGGACCACCATTTTGTTGGATGGATGATTTCAACTCATTCTCACAATCTTTTTCTCTTGTTTCTCTTGAAAGGTAGAATTTTTGTTTAAGCATCAATAATGTAAGTGCTGTGTGCAAAAAAATTTTAATGAACTAATATGATTTTGTTATTGATTGCTGGCTTTCGTGGAATTTAAGGCCTCATGAATACTTATCAAATTCCACTATCCCACTTGTCTTCCTCAATTACAAATACAGAAGCCTACTTCCCATTTGTTTTTCAGGCTGGAAAACATTTAAATTTCTTCCTAATGCTGCAATTTAGTCTGATGAAATGATGAAACACATGGAATAAGAATCACATAATTTTTGGCCTTTTTCAAACCAGTAATTGAAAGCCACAGAGGCCAAGCAGGGGTTTTAATGTTTAAAAGCAGCTATGCATTGTGAATGCTTAAACATCTCTGGGCCAGCTGTTTCTGTACCCTCATCCCTCTAAGATCTGAGTCTTATTCACACAACAGCATATAACTTTTAAGCCAGTATAGGAAATGTGTCAAAGTAGGCTCTGTTACAGACAGCCCCAGTTTTCCCATCCACGGCTGCTCTGCCAGCCTTCTGTGTGGGTTTGGCTTTTTTCACTATCAGAAAACACCAGCAGCAAAACGGAAGGTCCCTTGCTTGTTACCTCTGAGGGTCCTTCAGCTTCGCCACCAGCAGACCACAATGCTACATTTTTCACAAAACAATAAAGAAAGCTGCAGCCTAGTAGGTGCTTAGCCCACAGGCTCCTTGTTTGAGTTCTCTGATGGCATTGCTGCTGTACCCTCAAGGGGAGCATTTTACATAGCAGAGGTATTTAGGTTAAGTTGCTTGAGAGAAAAAAAAAAAGCACATTAGCATCAGTAAGTTTCAATGCATTCGATTGATCAGAGTTCTGGTACAACCACGTGGTGTAGGATACAGAACTGCAAGCAGATGTCGGATCACTGAAGGTTTCCTCCAGCATAGTTCAGAACCCAAAATCTCTTTACTAAAACATACGACCGTTCACTATTAACAGCTTTAAATATGCAAGCCTAGTAAATGACATTAAAGCTGCATTTCTTATTTCACTATCAGGGTGACACTACATCACACAGCGATGGCCTCATTTACTCTAATCAGCACCGGGCCAGTTGGCTCCTTTTGGCATCTGACGGTTTTAATGGGTTAATGGGTTGAGCTCTCAAGGTCAAGGAGAAAGCACGCGCAAACACGCCCGATGATTCCCCGCATTTGATTCTTCTGCAGTGTCGCGGTTGCTAAAGTGAGTTATTAAGGTCCGTTACCGCCATCGCGATGTCCGGTAATCACTGACACTATTAACAGTCCCTTCCTTGATATACTGAGAAAAAAAAATAAAAAATCTTTTGTAATTTTAAGAACATCAGAATGAAAAGTTATGAATGCAAAAGGCATTACATTGAAAAGCACCGTTCGATACCCAATTTTGTGGTTTAAGCCATTTTAACGGATTCTCAGAAATGAGCCTAATATTAAATACAATTGACTGTTTGCATGATGGGCCGTTGTATCCGTCAGTCCTGCTTGGTTTTCCTCTCAATTCCAACAGACAAATGGCTACTGTGGGTGCCATTAAGTGGCAGCATTCACAACAAGAGAGAAAAATAAAGAGGGAAGTTGTGTAGAACCGGTAAGAAAGGCTTGATTCTGGTTCCTGGGTGTTACGGGTTGCAGGGAGTGAATGAAGTTTTAAATGGACCGCATGAGTGTTACTGGGAAAGCATAAAAATGTGCTTCTTTAAGCAATTTGGAATGAGCATGCCTCCTTCCATTTTCCAGATATCCACATCTCCTCATTCTCCTACATCTCACTGTTTTCCCTGTCATTCTCATGGGGCTGTATCCTGTGCTGGCGCTGTCATCGGTTTCAAAGTCACACACAGTGGGGGCTCTGTTACAAAACGTAACAAATAACGCTAATGGAGAATCAGAGCCCTTTAAGAAAGCTGCCTATTCAATTTAGCGCTTGCCAACACAAGATCTGTTTATCTTCTAAATGATTTTACAATCTAATATCCTTTGAGGTGGAACAAACTAATTTGTCCGGTACTTCAGACACCACAACTTTTAATTTGCTGTTGTCTTTTGTGCTCGGCAATACCTATTAAAGCGTAGCGTCATGGTGAACGGTTAATACATGACGGTATGGAAATGGATTAAATCAGTCTCTGCGGTTTTATTTTTCTTAGAGTTTAAGTTTCGTTAGCCTGTGTCATTCTGTGATGTTTGTATTGCAGCAGAGACTCTGAAATTCTGCATGCCTTTTTTCCCAAAACCTGAATTAGTGAACCCGCTTAAATGTTTCTGGTTGCCATAATTAGCTACCGTGGAAGCTGATATTATACCTCAAGCGTTGGACATTTTTACTGGGATACAGTAAATATTATTTGTTGTCTAAGCACTCTCCTAACTCCGTTTGCCAACTCTGAGCATGGAAGCAAAAGACTAGAACGTGACAAGAAGAGGAGGATTATGCAGAGAAGCAAGAAAAGAGAACAAAAGACATACATAAATGAAAGATGGTAATGAAGTGCTGAGTCACTCCTGGCCAGGATTCACCTGTGGCGGCTCCAGAGAAGGCTTCCTTGCATCAGCTAATTGGGTAGAAGCTCAAGCAATATCAAAGTTAAGGCTTAGTTATCATCAAAAGGTGTCTAAAATCTTTGTGTTTCATTCAAAGGCACCATTTTCCGCTGGCTTCTCATCCTTTTCTCTCAAATAGGTCAGCACTCTTTATTCTTGGTCTACGCCTTGCAGTCACTCTATGTGAAAATGCCACAGAGCAGGCTATGAATTCAAGAGTCCATTCAGCTTCATCGAGGCCCCGTTTGCTTCGGTTTGCTAAATAACTGAAAGAATACATGAAACAAAATGGAACACCACTGAGGCAGCCTATGTGATGTGGCGTAGAAATGCTAAGAAGTTGCAGACTTGCAGGTGCTGATGTTTAGCCTCACTGTCCTCCTTTCATCACACCTTACAGATTCTCATTTACATCTATTTATATATCTGTGCACTTCATTTCACAAGCCCACCACGGTTTTAGAACCATGCTGTGCTCTGCTGCTGTGCTGTTGCACAGCTTTTTTAAAGTCTGAAATATTAATGCATTTAATATTTTTTATTCAAATATGTAATATGATGGGAGGACGTGGCTGTCTTATGAGGAGTACTTTGGGAGCAGGAGGTGTTGTACAGATGCAAACGGCCTGTCCCTTTTTTCATTAATCACTATATGTTCTTGTTTTTTTAACATGAGATAAGGTAGGATAGACCTTTATTGATCCCTTTTTTTTGTCATCCAGCAGCATTATAAAAATAAATAACTCTATGCACAATAAACATGCTTATAAACATTGATAACACAGCGACCCGGGACCCCATCCAATTTCCATGCCCATATTCACTTCCATTTCCCTCCCCAGTTGATTGTTGCTCACTGGCCCACCCCTCCACTGTTGCCCGATACCCAGAATAAAACCAATTCCCCAGGCCCATTGCCATGTCACTTGGTTCTGTTTGCCATCCACCCACACAAATATTGTTGTTTATTGTTCATTTCATACAGAAAAAAAAATATATAAATCTTCAGCCTCCCCTACAGGAAATGTTCCTATGTTATTTTTCATTTCTTGTTTCACAGTAAAGATTTCCTCGCCAGTCTGTTATTTCGAGATGTGTGGCACAGAAGAAAGGAAACACCTTTTAGATCCATCGTAATTTCATACATTACAATGTGAAAGCGTGGTCAGAGCTTACTATAAGGGCTGCATATTGAAATTCTATTGATATCAGGATGTGAAAATTGTGGCTAGCACCTTCCCTTTTTATCATAATACATGTCAGATATACTAGCGTGAAAGATCTTTGACAAACTGTGAGAAAGGTTATTTGGAATGACCTCATAATCATCACCCACTCACTTCAGCTCATGAATCAGCCTTCAGGGATGGATTTGGATTTGTGCGTGGAATTGATCTAGAGGAATGTCTTGTGGCATTCTCGCCTCGCAAACAGCATAACAACATACTCACATTTAGTACACTATATGAGGGATGGTACTTTGGCTACAGACTATCATTGTTGGCTCCTCAAGATAAGCCACGCCCCATGACCCTGGATAAGTCCTCTAGGGGAAAATCAGTAAGATCTCTGGATGCTTCTGCTGGTGTCTCCTCTGTTGTCCCTCCCCCAGCAAACACAAAACTAATTTACTGGGTTTGCAGAAGGAGCTGCAATGTGTTATGCATTTTCTTTTTTTTTCCTTTTTGTTTTATTAAGAACATTTCTCATTAATCTAACCAGAGCAGCAATACTTACAGCTGATTTTTAAAGCACTCTTATTATTTAAAATTGATTTTTTCAAAGAAACTTGCATAACTCACACTCTTCCAATTATACACCTGGGCATGTATTGAATTTTTTTTAAAAAGTACTCTGTAGATGCAACAGCACAATCTTATCAATTCGTTCCCAAACTGCAATGATAGCTGCTGCCAGTAGGAGGCAAACCCAGGCCTTCTACTTAGCTTGAAAGGGGGGCTGTACTCTCTCTGGAAAAGGGTTCCATTTGTATTTCATGACCAGGAAATATAAGCAGTGTTGATCGGTGATGCAGGTGCAGTGGGTGTGCGGTGCCCTGGTGAATCTTATTACGCCCAAGGCAGACGAGGTCCCAGAAGCCCTGACAACAAGAGGCCTTCTCGGGATACAGCCTTCAGGTGGGCCCTGATTTCCATCACTGCCATTGCTGCCCTCCCTTTCTTACCTTCAGAGCTGTGCCTGACACTGCAGAGGAACGTGTCGGGAGTCGTTACCCGCATGAGCAGTCACTGCCCGAAGTAATCCACGTGGTATGAATGTACATGCAGACAGAGATGCACACATGTGGAACAGTACTCTGATACTCTTCCATGAGGTTGCCATAACACAGCACCTCTGCTGCAGCATCTTTTATCATTACGCTCTGCTGCCTGTTTTATGCCCAGAGTGATTGTATTTATGGCTCCGCCAATTCCCGGCTCATCAAGCATGTCAAAAAACTCAAAGTAGCTGGCTGCTGAAAGTACCTAGTTTGTTGGTTTAGTTGTTATGATGAACTAAGGCCATCGTGTTAAAATACCTGTAGCTTAAATAGCTGCAACTCACAGTCATGGTGGCTCTGAAGTGCACAGCACTTTTACAAAAACAAAAAATAAAATAACAAAATGAAAAGCAAAATCACAAAATGAGGTTACAATGACAAATTCAGAACCCCGGGTTCATCACTGCCACCGCATTCAATGACCCAAGTTAATGCCTGTCTTGCATTTTGCACACATCTCCAGGAAAAGGAGATGCCGATATCAGATTAGGCCCCGCAGGTTAAACAGATTCAGAGACGTGTTGCATCAGGATGCATCGAGATCCTGCCAACAAAAAAGATAAATGGCTTGTGTTTCCAACAGCTCTGCTTAAAAGAATACCACAGTGTTTTTACACATTGAGACTTCATGCACTCAACTGTGAGAGTAGACTCAGGCAGAATGATTTGGAAAGAACCGAATTCCTCTGGAAAATCATACGCTACTTCATTTACCATTTCGATATATAGCAAAATGTGAAACTTAATGAACAAGTTTACAAGATACAAAACTGATTGCAGTCAAATGTATGTAGGCTCAAATCCTTTGTTAATACAACCCAAGCAGGCAATTTGCAAATATGCTGGAAATTGAAAACAATATTTTTAATGACCAGTAATTTGAATGCAATAATATATTGCATAGTCCAAACAAGGAAATATAGTGCTCTTTTAAATCAGTTGCTTTTAAAGAGTGGACATCTGCTCTAAAATCTAGTGGAAAGTGATGCTGGTATTGAAAACATTCACTTTCTCTGGAGGCTTCAGGTGCTGCAGAGGGTCCAGGACCACAAACCAAAAGGTCTGTAAATTCACGTCCCAGAATATTTATGCTGAGACACCTCAGTAAACACCCAGTTGTGTGAATAAGCCAAGTGTATAAAAATTTTAATTCATGTAAGTCACTTAGAAAGAGATTATATGTTAAACTTGTATAAATACCGACTTTAATGCACTTCTTTGCTTATGTATTGAGTAATGAGCAGCAATGTATATAAATAGAGTTATACAGAGTTGTACAGAAAGAGGAGAGGTGTCCTGAGATTTGGGCAGAATCTAAATTACAAAGTAAAAGCTGAACCAAGTGCCCTGATTATTATAACTGCTTACATATCAGCAAACGTCCTTGTCTGGGCATTTAAAAATGTTTATGGCGCACTGTCCGCCGCATTACAATCAACTTGTTTACCTGGCCTTGCCCCAGTAGGCTTGTTGAACTGAATATTACCCACGTTAATTACTGGATGGCATCCGGGCCTGGGAACCTTGGGATGGATGGTGGGGCCACTTTTTTCGCTGGCCTGTTTAATAAACTGCAGTGACTCTCACAGTGGTGCAGGTCTGCTGAGGTCCCTTAGGATGTACAGGAATTCATGGGGAAAATATATCATTATACTGGAGGTGAGGTGGACCGCAGCTTGCTTGGCTGTTGATGGCTTTTTTATTATGATCATTAGTGTTGGGTTCAGCCATTCAAAAAGGTGGGTGTGCTACAGTTTAAATGGAGAGAATCAGATGATTATTTTTCTTCATTGCTCTCCGCTGCTGGATGGACTTTTAAGTAGCAAAAACAGTGAAGTTCTGTGTCTGTGATTTGGTGGAGGATCCCTCAGAGAAAATGAAGAATTTTGCTAGAGCGACCCGGAAGCCATAACTTATGTGACATTACAAGTATGATTTATTCTCTGGTTGTCAACAGAGATGGATTTCCGTGGTGGGAAATTCATGGAATCCAGGTGAAAAATATTCCTGACCGCTCCACAGTAGCGGAAACTGGGTCCAAGGCCAGAAACACCCCTCAAACCTAGGCTACGACACATCCAAACCCACAGTGCATGGGATTATCCTGGACCGCCAATTGGCAAATGTATTAAAGAGATTTCTATTGGCCGATTTACAGCCAATGGGAATCCTGTTGGGTCAATGCAGTCAACAACATGTAATGCCTGGTAATCCCATTGACCGTGTGTTTCCAAGCTCCATTTATTCCCTCATTGTCGTTGAAATGCAGTTCTCACAGCCAAAGGACTGTCCTTCTGTAAAATTATCTGTTAGATTCCCTAGCTACCATCAGCTGCTATTATGCACATAGCAAACACTTTAATAATACAGCACTCTTATTCTAATGTGCATTAAAGGCACCATTTTACTTAGAGATTGCCTAGGCTGTATGAACTGATTTCATTAATCAGTAATTTTCATAGACAGGAGAAATGGTTGTTCTTCTCTGTGAAGAATTAAACCCAAAATGGGCGGGGCTTTCCCTGTGCTGTCAGTCATCGATATGACTTGACATTGGCCAAGAAGGTCAAATTATGTCATGCCAATCTGTTCAATGCATCCAGGGTGGGTGGGATTCCTCTTTGTTCAAATTATGCTAAGAGTTCGGAAACATTGCTGGTGGTCCAATGCTGTCTTTTACCCAGCAGCCCGTGTGTCTTTGCCTTTACCTTGGTGTTTCCTGATCACTTGTCTTCTTGATGGAATGGGGCGTGTGTATCTTAATACACCACCACACGGAACGCATGTGTCTCCTTCATGCATTGCTTACACCAAATGAGGAACGCTGTTGATCAATGAACGTGTTCTTCAGAGCCGAACTGTGTCTGCCCACCTTTGACCCATTAATTAGGCTAACCCACAGCGCAGCTTGTTTTAATCAAGTTTTTATACTGACATTAATGTCAATGTTATAGATATAACAGAGGGAGCATCACGACATATGCTCCATATTAATATTTCATGCAATCACTTTGTATAATGTGGGGGATAATCCAGAGAGTGGGAAATCCATTGTGCTTGATTTGTGTATGCTTTTCTAACTTTAACCTTTTATTTATAAAGAAACAAGGAGAGTGGAGTTATGTCAGTTATGATTTGTTAAATATTAAGAGGTTACTTGTCATGAAGAACACTCCTGCCTCCAGTGACAGACTGTTTTCTAGCTGAGTGACATCAGTTCACTTCTGCCAACGTAAACCAGCTTACAAGTAGGTCCCTTACACATCGTGGCTCCTTTGTATGTTGACATTAGTAACAAAACGGCATAAAAGTTTGTAAATGTGGAACGGAATGGCACGCAAGGTTTGAGGAAGACTAGCAGGCCTGCCAATGTCCAGAAGAATTTGTTGCTTTGGAAACGGAGGTTTAAAGTTTTACAGTCTCTCACCTGTCAGGTGAAACGGTCAGGGCTTTATTTATTTATTTATTTATTTATTAATTATAGTTATGATTCCGAAGGCGCAGGCACAAAATCTGCTCAGAATACCAACATGAAGATTGGATGTCTTGTCATGGAGCTGGCTGCATTAGGGCCCTGGCTGTCTAAATATTTGCCTGTGTGGTTGTGTTGCTTGTGACACTGAAAGGGCCAATTAGCACCTTTGCTTGAGATGGCTGGAGTCTCCAGGTTATCTAAACATATTTTATTGAGACTTGTCATTTCCTGAACTGTGGACATGAAGAAATACCTTCTAAGCACTCAATGACTGACAAAGTCAGTCCCTTTGGATGTAAAATGAAAGTTTTTCCTAACTGTATCTTAAATCTGTGCTTAATTTTATTTTTTTTGTGGATTGTGTAGGTGGTTCAGATCTCTTAGAATATGTGATGCTCATGTGTTTTATGTGTTAATTGATGTCATTATTAAAAATCAAAAGACCCCACATGAATAATACATTTTTGAATAAGCAGGTGTTATTATGTTTTATATGGACGTGATTAGGGTTTATACAGTGTAAGGTGCGGCATTGAGTCATGATGTTGTCTGTATCAGGAAAAATATCCACGCCAACTATTAACAGGATGTGAATTGGTTAAGGACAGCCACACGTGCCAAAGAAATGGCTGTAAATAAAGGTTAATGAATCTGCATCAGCAGACATCAGCAGAGCAAAATAGGTTCCGGTCGGCTCGATAACAATTGTCACGGTGATGATCGCTAGACATGAAGATGTGATTTGCCGAGAACAGGATGGCAGCGGTAGGAAACTCAGGAGGCGAATGTCAATCAAATCATCTCCCCGCCCACACATACACTCCCTTCAGCACCCTGCCAAGGACACTTCCCCTCAACCCCTGCGTGAGACAGGCACTTGACACAGATGGCCAGGCCTGTCGCGCCTCACGCCAACACCAACTCACGCCAAGAGGTGTTGTCGGCCAACGCCAGCCCAGGGATGATGGGAGATGCCTGGCAGGGTGAGCTAGGCTGCAGTGGACCATGTCGGACGTGCTGCAGGAACGTTTGGGAAACGCCCTGCGGTCTCACAATGCCTGTCTGCAGTTACATTTTTTAGACAGTCATTTCTGTTTCTGAGCTGAGCTGCCAAGGCTGAATAAAAATCAATCAATTAAGAATAAAAACTAATCATACTCAGAGTCAAGGTTTCTGCTCCATTCATAAAGATCAAGTTTTCAATTCCAAAGCCCCCAGAAATCACGTATTCTTAATATAATATTTACATTAAATTTATATAGCTGCTGAATAATGATTGTATTTTTTAACATTTCAAATTGAATTTTCCCACACCTGTTTGTTCTACAGACTTCTCCTTTTGCTCATTTTTTGAGACTTCTTAAAGGTAATTTTTACCCATTAGTTGGGTGGTTTCTGCACCACTGTGCCAGCCAGTGGTATGTACCAAGCCATATTTCAACACTAATAAAGATAATAAATAAAGATAGTATTCTTCACATATGATAAAAGTAATAGCAGCACAGAATCACTGTAGAACAAAGTATTGAAACATATTCATCGAGAACAGGAAACAGGGATTTGGAAATGTCTCTTGGAAGCTGGAAATTCAAAAACAGAGAATGTCAGCGATGAAGCGTGTCTTAAAATGCCAATTTTCTCCATGTTCCTGTCAAACTGTAGGATTTCATTTCAGCCCAACAAGGTGTCAGACTGGATAATGATAATAGCAAATGGCTGCTCTGGCCTCCCCTTTAAATGAGAGTTACTCTGTACAGATGCTCAGCTGTAACCAGACATGATTACAGCAAACGGCTGCTCTGGCCTCCCCTTTAAATGATGGTTTTATTGTTCAGATGCTTTGCCACAACCCGACATGATTATAGCAATCATCTCTGGAGCCACACGAAGGAATTTTTGAAATGGAAATGAAATAATAGCTGTATTTGCTCATTTGACCCCCCCCAATGACACAGTGAAATGTGATCACACCAGAGGCTCCTGATGGCACTGGTGGCACTTTTCCACTGTATCTCCTCAGTGCTGTGACATTACCGTGATTTCAGGCCTTCCCTCTCATCCAACAGTTGTAAAATTTGACAGTGTGGGGACTTTGAAACCTTCCCTTTGAAGATTCAGACCAATAAAGAGATTCGTACTAGACACATATTCAATTACCTGAAAAATTCTGTGAGTAGGACAGAGTCATTTTCGTGTATAGAAGTGGTGCATGTGGATTTTCAACTATATAAAAACATTGTGCACAAATAAATTAATTATAAAATATTGTGCCAATTCGGAAAACAAGGGGACCTTTATGGCGCTACCCTACCCATAACCTGTGGACTGAAAGCTTCTTAATTAAGTCCATTTGGCCCCCTTTTCCACAATCAAGTTTTCATGGTTATAACTGCCAGCTGTACTGCTTTAAGGAAGCTCTTTGCCTGCACAAGTCATTAGTTTTGTTTTTAAGCAGGTCTCAGCATACCAGACTTCCTGTCACATTCCACACCTGCAACATGCCCTTTATGGGCAGTTGACAAAAAATCCAGTGACTGCGGAATTTGACAGTCACAAATGAACAGAAACACAAAGCATTAGACTTTGGCATTTTGTGAGCTGGGAACATGGCAAATTGCCTGAAAGAAAGACGATTGGATTGTATGGTTTTTTTTTTTCCATTTGCTGAAGTCCAGCTAAAACAGTGAGCTCTTAGTGACTGTCTCGCTTCAGAACACACCTTGTTATATTTCCTTGGTCTCTGCATTATTACCGTAACGCTTCGTTTATTTAAACCATCTCTTCTCCCACTGTGTGATAGAAATCATTTTGCCCCAAGGATTTGACATGAGCAGCAAACATTTCCTTGGAATGATGAGTTGCTGCAGTTGGATCCCCGTAGCACCGAGGACTAAATCATACAGGGGTGATTTGCAGTCTTACTTCCTGACTCCACGAGTTGCTTTTCCTTCCGACTTTAAACTCTATGAGCACTTTTTTGGAGCCAGCCACAGAGACGAGTTTCTCTGCTTTTCAGATGCTGAATTACAGTTTTTTTTTTTTCTTTAAACTTCAGAATGAAATTTTTATTTTTTAATTCGCTACCTTTATTAGCTGTAGAGATGTGTATGTATTGTACACTAATTTACTCATTTAAAGAGCTGGAAGTTTTATTGGACTAATTTAGGTTCAGATGAAAAACTGCAACTCTGAGATTTTTTTTTTTTTTTTTTTTTTTTTTAAACAAACTCTGAATTACAGCGTTAGTAAAAGCTCTCCAGAGGCTTTGTAATGCTACTTTCCAGTATTTTTAATCTGGATGTTATTAGCGCTAAGTTTGCACTGTCAAAACACTGCATAGACTCTGATCAGAAAAATGGTATTTTGGTCAGTTCTCTTTGGATTTTTTTGCTGTCACATGACTGCATGTCCCTGAAAGACTACTTGAATATCAAAGGCCATCTGCATCACGTGACACAGTGATCCTCCAAATTCTTACTATTTCTCATCAAAATGGCAAGCTGGACACAGCCATGGAAAAGCTTTTTATCTTTGTTGATGGTACATGGTAAATGCTGCGGCCTGAGCAAAACCTCAAAGTGTTGGAGATGCAACTTGTCATGTTAGGACACTGCAGGCAGATTTTGGAGTGCCCCCTGCAGATACAGTGAAAGTGAGGGACCACGGAGTCGCAAGGCATAACTCTCAGGAAAACGTGAACTCCATTGCATGTTTCATACATTCGATCCTAGACGTTTACGTCGACTTTACTAATGCACTTAGAAAAAACAAGCTAATGTTGTGTTTTTTGCAGGAGAGCAGACGTTGTGACCTCAACACATTCCCATGACCTCAACACCCCCACAATGAACGACAACAAAGGCCCACCCCTTGTATGTTTAATGAGACACAGTATCAGGATCCATGAACTAACGTCACTTAGTGTAACTCGGAATTTCACCTTACCTTGTAAAATATATCTATTAATTGATCATGCATCCATACATCCATCAGCCTAACCATTTATATTTGTCATGGTGTTTGGGGGGGTCTGAAGGTGGTTTCCATTTGTATTCTATACTGCTAATCTCATATATGGTTGCAGTTAATATGTTAAAAAATGAAAAAATAAATATTACATATGACAACAGTCTTGAGCTGCTTATGATATTTATTGTTTAGAAATGCCGCTTGTAACACTAATCCTATCCATGCACATACATATGAATGTGATGGATAGATGGATGGATGTATGAATCCCAGAGGAAGAAATAAGGTACAAACATCCAATACTGCAATGACAGGATTCATTGATTTTTCTCCTCTTCATCTGGGTCCAAATCATTCTAAGCAGAGATACCCAGACCTCCCTCCCCTCAGCCACACATACAGTTCCTCTGGGGGACACCGAAGCATTCCCAGGCCAGCCGAGAGATGTAATGTCTCCAGGGTGTCCTTGGTCTGCCCCGGGGTCTCCTCCCAGCTAGACCTACCTGGGAGGCATCCAGGAGGCATCCTAGCCAGAAGCTGACTCCTTTCAATGCAGAGGAGCAGAAGTTCTACTTTGAGCCCCTCCCAAATGTCCAAACTCCTCACCCCATCTCTAAGGCTGAGGCCAGACATCCTGCAAAGGAAGCTCATGTCTACTGCTTGTATTCGCGATATCATTCAAAGCTCGTGACCATAGGTGAGGTTAAGAACGTAAATCGACCGGTAAATCAATAACTTCGATTTACACTCAGCTGTCTCTACACCAGAACAAACCAGTACAATGTCCGCATAACTGCTGACGCTGCACAGACCCACCTGTCAATCTCCTGCTCCATTATTCCCTCACTTGTAAAGAAGTACTCAAGATACTTAAACTCATACAGCAGCAACTCATCCCCAACCTGGATAAGACAATCCACCACTTTCTGGTCTTAGACTTGGAGGTGCTGATTTTCATCCCAGCTGCTTCATACTCGGCTGCAAACAGCCCCAGTGCAAGCTGAAGATTGCACCTCAATATTGCCAACAGGACCAGATCATCTGCAAAGAGCGGAGATGTGATCTTGAGGCCGCCAAACCAGACACCCTCCACTAATTGGCTGAGCATTGAAATTTTGTCCATAAAGGTTATGAACAGAATTGTTGAAATAGGGCAGCCCTGGCAGAGTATGACACCCATAGGGAATGAGTCTGATTTACTGCTGGCAATGTGAACCGAGCTCTCTCTCTGGTTATATAGGGACCAAACGGCCCATAGCAGCAGCCTCCACAGAACACCCCAAGGGCCTTTTCCACAACACACATGTAGACTGGTTAGGCAAACTCCCATGAACCCTCTAATATCCTTGTGAGGGTAAAGAGCTGATCCAATGTTCCATGATTAGGACAAAAACTGATTGTTCCCCCTGTTATCAAGGTTCAGCCAATGGACAGACTCTACTCTCCAGTACCCTCGCATAGACCTTTCCAGAGAGGCTGAGGAGTGTGATCCCCATAAAGTGTTAACACACCCTCTTGTCCCCTTTTCTAAAGATGGGAACCATCCCCCCAGTCTACCAGTCCAACAGCACTGTCCCCAACGTCCACACGATGTTGAAGAGGCATGTCAGCCAAGACAGCCCAACAACATCCAGAGCCTTCAGAAAATCTCATCCACTTCTGGTGTCTTGCCACTGAAGAGTTTTTGACTAGTTTTTGATTAGTTGACAGTTCAGTTCCTTTCTTCATCTGGGTGTCCAAGACATACGATCACAGATCTCGTAATACAACTGCAAAATCAATCACTGACCTACAATCACGGGTTTTCTGGTACCAGATGCACTTATGAACACCCTGATGCTCAGACATAGTGTTTCTTGTGGACAAAATGACACTAGCACAGAAGTCCAATAACAGAGCACCATTCAGGTTCCGATCAGGCAGGCTGTTACTCTTAATCACACCCTTCCAGGTTTCATTGTCATCAGCCACGTGAGCATTAAATTCCCCCAGTATAACAATGGAGTCCCCAGAGGAAGCACCATCTAGTACCCACCCAAGGTCTCCAAGACGGCAGGATACTCTGAGCTGATGTTCGGTACACAAGCACACACAATAGTCAGAGTCCACCCCCTGACTTGAAGATGCTGGGAGGCAATCCTCTCGCTTACTGGGGTAAACTCCAATGTACACATACTGAACTGAGGACTCTGTAAGTAAACTCACACCTGCCTGATGTCTCTCACGCAGGGCAACTCCAGAATGGAAGAGAGTCCAGCCCCTCTGCAGGAGTCTGGTTCCAGAACACATACTGTGTGTTGAGGTGAACCCCGCTATTTCTAGACTGTATTATTCTACCTCCTGAACAAGCTCATGGTCCATTTCCACCATAGAGGTAACATTCCATGTTCCTAAAGCCAGTTGTGTTAGCCAGGGATCTGATCGCCAATCCACATGGCATCAGACCCTTATGGCTCCTCCTGCAGGTGGTGGGTCCACAGGAGGGCGATTACAGTATGTATAGTTCAATTACTGGACAATGGACAAGGTTTAGAGGGTTTAGAAGGGAATGGTCTGAGTAGCTCAGTCAGGCTGGATAATTGCATAGACAACCTCAGATTGCATTCAGAAGTCCAGCTTTGGTTTCAAAGGGTATGGGCTCATAAAAACAGCTTTACGATTTTAATCCATTACCCTGTAAACTGAGTGCCACTGCTATGGGGAACCAATGGCAATCCAGAAAAGACAAATTTCAACATCTCGAGAAAGATATGCAATGTAAGTGTGTTCACCTTACTTATGAGGGTTGTGGAGACACTAAAGTGCCCACCAACCCCATGAAATGTCCTCCTTCATCAGTATGCAGCACCCACATCAGTCAGAAAGGCTGGCTGTCATAGCAGACCTCAAAGCCTCATACAGTGCCTGGGCTGGGTTCCCTGGTGCTCTGAGGCCTGCAGAACACAAGGGCTGTTGAACTGGACCACTTTATGCTGGCTTTGTGGTAGTCTTTGCTAGTATAGCACCCCTCTGGCCTTGAGTTAAACTCAGTACATAAAAACAACTGCCTGCATGTCCAGAGAAACATCAGATTTGTGAGATTCTAGGTTCGCTAGTTTCATAGAAACTTAGGGCCACACTTTGGTCTGTGTGTATCCTTCTGAATGCCTTTAACAACTTTTAGGAGCTGTCATCGCCACACCAATCTATCTGAGCCTTATTAAGGAAAAAGGGTAAGTACTGGGGTGTTTCTATCATGATGCATGTCATGAGGAATGGTGTACATTTCTGCCAACGTGTTTTCACTGAAGGTGCTATGATCACATCTGTACCTTTCCACGAAGGAAGAATGGGCTTTGAAGAAAGGCTATCCATTATGTTTTATTAATTTGACTAATGTTGTTTACTAATGCAGTATAACATGAAAGTTTCACAGTAAATACATCATTCGCTACGTCTTTTCAAACTCTTGCAGCTTTTCAGCACGTCTCACATGAGAATAAGTAACAGGCTTCAGACTCATCAAGTTATGGCAGTACTTAGAGGAACAAGTTTGCCAGCGGTGATTATCGTGTTAACGTTTCTTTTGTGGTCTTGGTAGGCCGTCTGTATTTCCATCATGTCTCACTAAGCTCAGATTCTATGAGAGCTACAACATTTTTAAAAGACATGCAAAATGGTAGCCAGACCCTATCAATGAGCACTTTCTCAATGAGTAAATCTTGTATCCCTCATCCAGTATAGTATCCAAACCTTCACATCTTAAATGCCAGTGGCTGGCAACTAATCAGCTGCTTTGAGGTGGGAGAGAGGTTTTCATTTCCAAAAGGATGATAGGGCCCCACTTGTCACTAATGGAAGACGTGCAGCTTCTTCCATGCCTAAGGCTCCTCAAGTGTGTTGGCTGAATGTTCCCAGCCCTGCCATCACTTTTTATTATATTTTCTATCATCTCTAATTTTAAGCAGTCCCACCTTAATGTAAATTTTCAGTCCCACCTTAATTTTCCTCATGCAATTTGCATCGAAGGAGCATATGTGTCACGCCCTCTCTCTCCTGTTCCCTGGCTCTTCCCCCTGCTGCCTGGTTTCCTCATGCTGCACCTGGTTGCTGTGGTGATGCTAATTGCCTCGTTATGCACCTGGTGCTGGTTGCCTCGTTAAGCACGTGGTTGCCTGGTTCCCTAGCCTATTTCCCTGTGTCTGCACAGTTGGCTGGGGGGCAGCCTTGATTTGGAAGGGTGCTTGGTGGGTCCTGCTTGATCATACTGCCTCAAGAAAGGTTCCAAGCCAGCTCCAAGCTCCCTCAGATGCTTGGGCCCTGATACGGTATGCCTGCCTGTCTCAGTGGCTGGTATTACTATATGTGGGTAGCCAGGAGTGATCCAGTCTGTGGAGGTAGGGGTTACTCTGATCTATGGATACTCCATGCCTAAGGATGGACAAGCCTTCCCCTGTTCCGGGTTCCCTTGTTCCTGTGCACCTATGTCCCCCTTGTTACTGTGTGCCTGCGCTCTTCTCTGTCTCGTCCATGCCATGTTTTGCCTGTCTAGTGTTCTCTGGCCTTTCTGGTTATATATGAGCCTCCCCACTCTTTGGGTCTTAAAGGGGTTGAGTTGCTCAAAGAATCAGTTTCTGCCTTGCCAGGTGTGATTGTGTGCATGTGTCTGCCAGTGCTGTGTGATTGTGTGTTATCTGTTCCCCAGTACTGTGACAATATGAGTGTTTCTAAATTGTGACTCAGTCAGGTCTATCCAATCAGATTTTTATAATTATTCTTTTTATTTTTTTTTTATATAATTCACATTTCTTGTGCCATCAACAAATTAAGGAAATTAGTTTATTTAAATTGTCATTACTAAAGTGGCAACATTTGAATTCATAAGCAGGGCAGGCTGTTGAGCAAATTCTAGAAAGGCCTAGAAAAACAGTGGCTCTATGGGGGGTACAGTTTAATTGGCTTGGACCTGTTCAATGGATTTTCCTGTCTTTTGAGATAAAACATGACTTTAATTCTACTTACACTGGGCCCAAAGTGCCAAGCAGATCAGCCTGAACTTTCACATATCACTGATGCCTAATTTAGCAGTCATTAATGTTTCATCTGGATGTAAAAATGCAAATCTAAGCCACTGTTTATGGTAGTCAAAACTGATCAAGGGGGTGTTTCATCACAAGGCTCTGTCATGTGTCTTTTAAACCATGGAATCACATAATATTTTTGCCTTTTGGCAATTTGGATTTACTGTCATCTTATTTGTACATTGGAAATTTACTGAGGTGATTTGAAGTCTAAGTTAGTCCATGTAGATGGGGAAAAATGCACATTCTTTTACAGTGCTGTTTGAAGCAAAGCAAGGAAAATCTGTTCAAAAACAATTTAAAAATGTATGATTGTTTTTAGACATACATTATATCAGAGCATGGTGGGATTGTGCGGTACTACTGTAGTTGACAGAAAGGGACAGTGTGCATCTCATCTCGGTTCCATGTACTAGCAAATAAATAGCTCGCTATCCGCTGCTACTGAAGCATTTGGCCAAACTGTCTGTCTCAGCACTTCCTGTAACACCTGCCCCTCTGACTAAAGGTCTAGGACACCAGCAATGGAAGCAGATCTCCATGCATCCTGGAGTTTGGTCCAATATAAGAGATCTATCAGATTTTTATCTAAAACTACTTATATTGTGCTGTCTCCCATTTATGCAGGTGAATTATTTGCTGGGTGGGTTCAGGTTTTCTCAAGGGTTTAAGAAATCCCAGCTGGAAGGGATTTCTATTTGCACATTTTCAGCCACTAGTCTATCATGGAGACGAGAACATGGGGGGGGATTACAGTAAAGAGCTTCTTTCACTTGATCCTCAGTGTTTCCTGAAAAGCAGCATCTGCCTGTTGTTTTGACAAATATTCACTGATAATTCTATCTTCCTGTATTATCAAGTCGTGAGATGTCTTACATCAAGAACTATATATCACCCTCAAACCTACTGCAGCATGGACCACGCAAGGTCTCAGCTGTATTCTGTTTCTATGGTTACAGCAAATGAAAAGAAAGATAAGGGCTCATTGATTTCCCTAAAATTTACAGTATTTTATAACAGTTTTATCGCAGCAATTATTATAAAGACCAAGACATAAAACACATTATTAATTTTAAAATGATTAAAATTGAATTGGCATAATAAAACTACAGTTAAGAACATAACTTAAGCCTCTGCTAAGCAGCTAATTTAACAAATCGGATAAACTAAGCATAATTATCTTTGAATGCCTGGCTTTCTGTCGCGACCCACCTGCAGTCTCTGTTACCATTATCTTCTGTCTCCACTGTGTCATTTCTACTCTTAAGTTGCTCGGTCCTCAATCCGCAGTCCCCAAAGGATCTTGAAATCTTTTGAACAGGAAGAGTTAAGCTCACAGATTACTTATCTATCCATTTCTTCAAGTCTGAGCCCGGCTCTTACAGCTAAACCACTCTCCCTGAGGTGTGCCTCAAAGGTCGTTCCTGGGCCCCCCCCCATCTTTTTCTCTTACTATACACTACTGGATTTTTCCACCATCTACTTTCATCTCTCCTTTTTCAAATGACTTTCATTTACCTACCGACAAATCCTATGATATTGCAGCATTCTTCTCCTCCAAGGATATTTACATGTTCATTTAATACAGCTACCCTATCACTATATTCTCCACCCACAGGCCTTTCCTCAGCTGCTAGCCCTAACCTGACTTGCCCATTCTTGCATTCTCTGCTCACTGCAATGTACCATCTGCTTCCTACCATGCACCAAGACCTGCCCACCACTCCTCCACTTTTCTCATCCCTATTACCATTCACTCTTCCCCTGCCTATCAATTCGTGCCTCCTCATCTCTGTAATCCTGAGGTCTGCATACGCTCTTTTTCTTCATTACCTCCATGGTGTCGGAGCAAGGTTCCAATAGGCACCAAATCCCTGCCATATTCATACACCTCGTAATGTTTACGCAGAACAGGCTCTCCGGATTTCTTAGACAGCAGCAGTCACGTGACAGCAGACACCAGAGTGCCCAATGAGCATATATTTAACACCACAGGTCTCTGTTAAATAGGAAATGTGTTTGAGATTTTTGGGCTGTATTTATGAACAGCAGGAACATGCTTACGGTACTGTGATTATTAATGAGTTCCACCATCATAGTTAAACTGAAGTGTTTTCAAGTAATCAGAAAAGAGGCGGCTTGTGGGGAATGGAAAACTGAAGGATTTTTTTCCTGGGTAATTTTAAATATCAAAAGTAAAATCTTTCAGTTAAGAATTTCTAAAACCTTTAATACAGTAGACTTTGCAACGTCCTTGCGAAACTCCTGACGCTGCAGCAAAGGTAAAGGTTTGCGTGGGTGGCTCCATGGACTAAACCACATGGCAGGAAGAGATGACAGACCACCAAGCTTTTATTTTTACTTCTTGTTTTCAGGGAGAGATAGAGAGGGGGCAGAGGTAGAGCAAATCAAGGGGAAGACCAAACTTTGGGGGTCCTTTCCCCAGATGGGTTAATCCCAAAGCACTTTCTCATAGCACTCTAGAGTTTTGAGGCGAAGGAGCCAACAGTTCTTTCTTCTGTATTTTTGGTAAAAGACAAAGCACACTAATATTTTGCAAACAATTGGGAACTGGGGACAGATAGAAGAAATGAACATGGATAACCAAAGCCACTTAACTCTCACTTCCAAGCCTGACAGTAGCCTCACCCATCCTTCCCTGTTCGGAACCGCTGTAGCTCGTCAAAATGCCTCAGTGTTACCAAGGTGGCCAGTCAGATGCCTGCAGGTTGTTATTTTATGTTTGCCAGGAGCAAACAAATGGACCTCTGCTATCTGTACTGCTTCTCTTGGGCAGTGCAGCATGCCCTGTAGCAGGGGCAGGGGTGGAACAAAGATATTGAGTACAGCAGAAAGTCTTTTGGGCTTATCCACACCCTGTCTTCAGGGTCTCCTTGCAGGCATTCTGGAGAGTCATACCTCTCTCACAACAGGTGATAATCAAGACCAAAATACGAGAATGGAATCATAAGGATATTTAATTGGGGAATAGGTGAAGGGCAGCACACAGATATATCTCAGATTAGACCGGGTTACACTTTATAGCATAAACCCTTTTGGCAAAACGGTGCCTAGAACATGGCAGACTCTCTCCGAGTCCATGTAGGAAGCACTGAAAAATCCCACACGTTCACTCGGGACCTGAAGAACGGTGATATTTGTGGTTCGGTCCAGCCTGTTTGGAGGCGTTCCACTTCGCAGGCTGTGGAAGACTGCAAATGTGTGAAATATATGCATCTACACCCAAATCAGATGCCTTCATTCTATTTTAAAAACTGTTTCTGGGTTTTAGCACGTGCAGTTCATTATGTCTATTCAGGTCGATTGTCTATTAAGTCCATCCATCCATCCTCTATCTGCTTATCCTGGTCAGAATCACGGTGGGCCTAAAGCCTAATCCAGGCAACGTAGGGCTGGGTATTTCCCAGATGGGATGCCAGTCCTCGCAGCTGTCTATTATGGTGTATTATTAAACATTTTAATGCAAGGCAGCTGGTTCTCGTGGTGTAGAAGCTAAAGTGGACCTTTAATTGCTTCAGAAATCAATCCAAATGCTGTTATTTTTTCCCATTTATGTGTTGTTGTTGTTGAGGGAGAGAGACGGACTGAGCTCCAAGATAGCAAACCATATGTTCAGCTCTCACTTCAAAGAATTGAAATAGGTGACCAGACTTTGTTGTGGTTGGCGATGCTAATTGTGCAACTCTTAAACTTTAATCTGTTCTGGAAACTTATATGGGTAAAAAAAGAGAAACAGCTCAGAGAAAACAAAGCCTATTTTGAAGAGAGGTATTAGCAAAATGATAATGGTTCTCTGCTTGAAGTCTGCCATTCCTGTTCGTAATCAAATTTTGAGGGATACTGCTGGATCTGCAACTCTTGGTCTGCGATCCAATAACAGAATTAATATGTCCTCAGACAGAAAAAAAACACATAATCATTTATTGACAGACTAGGATAATTTATTCATAGTTTGTGACACATCAACTTGCACAATGCGCTTGAGAACAATCGCATGTCTCTTGAGACCCCCCAGAGTTCCTCAACAAATGTCCCCTCCAAAATAGATTTTCTCCAGGCAAACGTGCCTCCTCTTCGAGGGTGTTGATCATTTCATACTTACAGTCTACGGTGGCCTTATGGGACTCGGCCATCTGCCAAGCGTTCAGATGTTTTCCAGGAGGAGATCTTAAGTTGGTATATTTTTGAGGACATCTCGCATGCCTTATACGTGAACAGTTTGGCATTTCCCCACTAATGTGGCCTTCTTTGTGGCCCCTCACAGCATCTGTGTAATGTGTTTCCCCTGGGCTTTCAGAGAGGACCCATGGTTACATATGCATTATCACTCACAGTGATGACCAGCACAGACGTTTGTGACTTTATTCCCCCAAAGAGATTCTGGTACGATCCCCTGGTGCAGATTTTCAATTCATAATTGATTGACAACATAATATGGTATTTTGCCACTTTTACTAGTGCAAGGAAACCAAAAGCATAATAATAAAGATCCTACTAATGAGAAAAATTAGCTTTCTGAAATAATCATGAAGCCATTCATATCCTGTTCACGGAAAAAAGGCAGCCCATAAAATATTAAGCAGTGACCCCCGTTCTTCTTCTAATATGCCAGATCCATAATTAATATGACTTCACAAAAGTAATCGCCATCAGCTCAAACACCATACTGTAGAACACATTTCTGTTTTGATTTGTTTGCATTCATTCGCTGAGGTGTACGCCTGCCACCACCAGCCTTGATACATTTTTCACTGGCATGCTTTTGGCGAAACGTGTGCACATCTACAATTTAAAACCTTTCCCAAGCCTCATCTTCATAGCAATAGGTAGGCAATTAAACCCTCTCTTTTAGTGCCAGTCTTGCTGCAGTGAGGCTACCAGCAGCGCTCACACCGCAGGGGATTCTGTGAGACGTCATCTCCGCCTCTGACAGCAGATGAGCAGCTTATTGTAAACACTTTCAATCAAGGCGTGAGGTAAAGTCTTGTCCTGCTGTGGACGAAATAACTTTTCCTGGCTAACAGACAGACAGCAAACACTTATAATCTCACAATAATACTGAACCGTGTCAGAAAAACCTGTTTACTGTTGGATATAAACATTGGCACATCCTGTCAGTCAATGTTTGCACAGAGACAGCTTAAATTAAGCTTAAAGTAAAGGCCTTATAACAAGCAGGGTGGACATAAACTGATCGACCGTATTCACTCCAAAAACCCCAAATAAATACAATGTCAAGGTAACTCAGATCAGGTGAACAGAACCATAAGACACATGGGACACAGGGAGGCGTGGTTTAGAATGGTTTCCCTTCTTGGACTGACAATGGGGTAGGAACAAGCAGAAGACATGTTGGGGACAGGACATGGAATGGTATCAGCAGGAATGACAATTCCAAAAGGGGGACACTCCGGGTTTTAGTATGCCTGTCCAATAAGTTTTGGAACAAGGGACATTTGTAAACTAATTAATACATATGCACCCGAGTCTCTCCTCCCTGAGATGGCTGGTAGCCACACCACCCCTCCCCATGTCATTAGTTTGTGTTGCTAGATGCTGGTCAATAGTGTGACTCATAGGCTGCCTGGATTAGCCTATCGCTCATTATTTTTGAGAACTTCAGCACAAATGTGTGTCAATTTCCCATCCATCGGTCCATTTCACTCATCATCCGCCACCTCTCGTTTAAAGCACCAGTCTCAGGGTGTCCGCCAGGAAACAAAAAGAGGAGCTGTAAGGAAAGACATTTCTGGGACCCTGGCAATAAAGGCAAGTCCTTTGTAATGTCACCACACCTTTTTGACCCCTGAAGTCCTTCGGTTTCCCATTCCATGTTCCACACAGACATGGCTGCCTCTCAGGATAGGTGAACTGTATGTTGAATGTTACTGATGAATGAAGATTTATTATTTAGCAGTCAGATTGGTCTTTGCAGATTGGTCTGATGCAGTTTAGCTCAAGACCAAACTGATAATCATTTGCTTTCGACTGCTCCCATCAGGGGTCACCACAGTGGACCAGCAGTCTCCATCTCCTCCTGTCCTCCGCATCTCGCTCTGTCACACCAACCACCTGCATGTCCTCTCTCACCACATCCATAAACCTCCTCTTTGGCCTTTCTCTTTTCCTCTTGCCTGGCAGCTCCATCCTCAGCATCCTTTTCCCAATATACCCAGCATCTCTCCTCTGCACATGTCCAAACCAATGCAATCTCACCTCCCTGGCTTTGTCTCTAAACCATCCAACCTAATCTGACCCACGAATATACTAATTCCTAAACTTGTTCATCCTCGTCACACCCAAAGCAAATCTTAACATCTTTAACTCTGCCACCTCCAGCTCAGCCTCCTGTCTTTTTGTCAGTGCCACCATCTCCAGCCCATACAACATAGCTGGTCTCAGTACCATCTTGTAGACCTTCTCTTTCACTCTTACTGGTATCTGTCTGTCAAAAATCATTCCTGACAGTCTTCTCCACCCACTCCACCCTGCCTGCACTCTCTTCTTCAACTCTTTTCCTCACTCCCCGTTGCTCTGAACTGTTGACCATAAATATTTAAACTCATCCACCTTCGCCAACTCTACTCCCTGCATCTTCACCATTCCACTGTCCTCCCTCTCATTCACACATATGTATTCTGTCTTAGCCCTACTGACCTTCATTCCTCTCCTTTCTAGAGCAAAACTCCACCTTTCCTGGGTCACCTCAATCTGCTCCCTACTCCCACTACAGATCACAATGTCATCTGCAAACATCGTCATCCATGGGGGCTCCTGTCTGATCTCACCTGTCAACCTGTCCATCACCATTGCAAATAAGAAAGGGCTCAGAGCTGATCCTTGATGTAATCCCCCCTTTACCTTGAATGCATCTGTCACTCCTACCACAGACCTTACCCTTGTCACTCTGCCCTTGTCAAATCTGGGTCAGAAGTAGGGCCCGAGCAAGGAGAGGAAGAGGCTGGTCACACTGGTTGAGGTGGGAGCAGAGGGGTTTATTGAGGTGTACAGTTCCTTATGTCAGAGGTCAAACACTGAGCTCCAGAACTTGGGCAGTCGCAGGGCATCCACGGGACAGGATCTCTTGGTCGAAGGGCTGGGGACAGACAGCGGGGCATCCAAAGGGCAGCATGACAGAGTCAGAAAGCCGGGGTGGGTATGGAGCATCCAAAGGACAATACGTCAGAGAGACAGAGCGAGGGATGAAGGGCAGAACCTAGACAGGGAAGGAGGAACTCAATGACAGAGCAGGGGTGAAGAGGTAGGCCCGGGTATAAGTAGATGTGGTAGGGGCCAGCCGCGGCTCCCCCTGGAGGAGGGAGGAGGAAACCGCGACGGTACCCCCCCATGACCGGCTTCCAGACGGGCAAGAACGGTCGGGGTGGGCCCTGTGGAAGTCCGCGATGAGAGAGGGGTCCAGGACATCGCAGGCAAGCACCCATGACCGCTCCGCGGTGCTGTAGCCTTCCCAATCTACGAGGTACTAGAAACCCCGGCCCCGGCGACAACTATCCATGATCCGGTTGACCGTATAAGCTGGACCACCGTCAATCAGGCGAGGAGGAGGAGAAGCCAGGGCTGGGGGATTGGGAGGGCTGACAACCACCGGGTGAAGGTGGGAGACATGAAAGGTTGGGTTCACGCGGAGCGTGGGGGGTAGGCCCAGGGTCACAGGGTTAATTCGGTGGGTGATTCGAAAGGGACCCAGGTAGCGTGTAGCCAGTTTTGAGTGGCCGGGACGTGTGGGAAGGTTCCGGGTGGACAGCCAGACCTGATCCCCTGGGTGGAACAGTTGGGCAGGTCGTCGGTGACGGTTGGTCTGGCTAATGTACCGGCGATTGGCCTGAAGGATGGATCTCCGTGCCCTGCGCCAGGCTCGGCGGCACCATTCTACCGCAAAATGAGCCGAGGGGGTGTCCACGGCCGGTTCTTCTGTAGAAAACAGAGGAGGAAGAAAACCATACATGCACTCAAAGGGGGACATCCAGGTAGCAGAGGAAACCTGAGAATTATGTGCCAGTTCTGCCAAAAGGAGGTATTTGCTCCAAGTATGGGGGTTAGAGGCAGCGGAACACCGAAGGAACTGCTCCATTAGTCTGTGGATGGAAGCCCGAGGATAGACTGACCGAAGTGTGTAACAGGGTGCAGAAGGCAGACCATAACCGAGAAAAAAACTGGGGCCCTCTATCTGAGATGATGTCCGCGGGAAACCCGTATAGTCGGGTGACATGTTGCAGTAGTAGGTCTGCTGTCTCCGTAGTGGGGGGCAGACCAGATAGATGGACGAAATGGGCAGCTTTAGAGAAGCGGTCGACAAGAGTGAGGATAACTGTATACCTCCCAGAGTCGGGTAGGCCAGTGATAAAATCCATCGCGAGATGGGACCAGGGACGGCGGGGAACGGGTAATGGCCGTAATTCACCAGCGGGTAGGGAGTTCTTGGGATGGTTCCGCGCGCAGGTTGGACAGGTAGCCACAAACTGCTGAACGTCGGAAAGAAGGTCAGGCCACCAGAACCGATGTAAAAGGCAGACAGTGGCTCAAACCCCAGCATGCCCCGCTAATACAGAAGCATGGCCCCATTGAAGGACCTCCGGCCGGATCCGAGGAGGGACGTAAAGCTTGCCAGGGGGCGCGGTCGAGGGTTTGGGCTCAGCTTGTAGGGCTTGTGTGACGGTGGTTTCGATGTCCCAGCATAGGGGAGCGACTATCTGGTCCGGAGGCAGTATCGGAGGCGGCGTGGGGTCAGGTGGGTCACATTCGTGAAGGCGAGAGAAGTCGTCGGACTTGGTGTTCCTCGACCCTGGGGGTAGGTAAGGATGAAATCAAACTGCTCGAAGTACAGCGCCCATCGAGCCTGGCGCGGGTTAAGCTGTTTGGCATGGTGGACAGTAAGCAGGTTCTGGTGATCCATCCAAACCTGGAAGGGGTGTTCAGCTCCTTGTAGCCAGTGACGCCACTCCTCTAAAGCCCACTTAACAGCTAAGAGCTCCCGATCCCCTACCCCATATCGCTGCTTAGTGGAAGTGAATTTACAAGAAAAGTAGGCACAGGGTCATAGCTTACCGTTCCCTCCCCTCTGGGACAAAACCACCCCCACCTCAGAGGCATCCACCTCCACTATGAACGGACGAGATGGGTCAGGATGGGCTAACACCAGGGCCGTGGTAAACAAGGACTTGAGGCGCTGGAAGGCAGTCTCAGCGGTAGGGGTCCAGTCAAAACGGGAAGCAGTCCGGATGAGGCAGGAGAGTGGGGACACAAAGGGAGTACTGTAGCCCCATATGAAACGGTGGTAAAAATTAGCGAAACCCAAAAAACGTTGTAATTGTCTAAGGGTGGATGAGGGGGGCCAGTTTACGACCTTCAAAACCTTGGAGGGATCCATGGTGATCCCGTCTGGTGATATCAGGTAACTGAGGAACGAAGTGGTGGTGGAATGGAATTCGCACTTCTCTAATTTGCAGTACAGACCATGGGAGAGAAGGCATTGCAGGACAGAACGGACGTGAGTGACATGATCGGTCAAAGAACGGGAGTAAATGAGAATGTCGTCCAAATAGACGAACACAAAGCGGTTCAGGAAGTCACGGAGGACGTCATTAATGAAGGCTTGAAACACAGAAGGACTGTTAGATAGCCTGAAAGGCATGACCAAATATTCAAATTGATCAGCCGGGGTTATGAATGCGGTCTTCCATTTGTCTCCCTTACGGATGCGAACCAGATTGTATGCGCTACGGAGATCTAGTTTAGTGAATACATGGCTTCCCTGTAAGGACTTGATCACTGTGTTCATGAGTGGCAGAGGGTACCTGTTCTTTACAGTAATCCGGTTGAGTCCCCTGTAGTCGATACAAGGTCGCAGCCCACGATCCTTCTTCTTTACGAAGAAGAAACCTGCCGCTGCCGGGGAAGAGGAAGGACGGATCTGTCCCGACCGAAGGGCCTCGGCGACGTACTCCTTGAGAGCCGCCTGCTCGGGACAGGACAACAAATACAATTTACTCCACGGGAGAGCGGTGCCGGGAAGGAGGTCGATAGGGCAATCATATTCCCTGTGAGGAGGCAGCGAGGTAGCTTTCAGCTTACTAAAGCAATCCCTCAGGTCATGATATTCCTCCAGGAGTCTGGACAGGTCGATAGATTCCATGCCGCTCCCCTCAGCTCCCCTGGAGGAGCCCCGCGGACCTAGGCAACCAACCTGGCAGCTGGCCCCCAATCGAGGAGACTGCCGGTCCTCCAGGAAAGCCGTGGGTCGTGCTGCCGCAACCATAGGTGTCCCAGAATAAGTGGATTGTGAGGCGTTTCCACTATGTAGAAACGTAGTTCCTCAGTGTGCCCCCCTAGGTCGAGTCATGGCGGAATCGTCTGGTGCCTTACCTCTCCTCCCTCCAGTGGCCTGCCGTCCAGGGCGCGGACAAAGAGTGGCATGGGTAGGGGTTCTGTGGGGATGCTCCGTGTCTTGACCAAGGTCCGATCCAGGAAGTTCCCCGCCGCCCCGAGATGAATTGCCCCCCAGACCAACTTACACAAGCCGGCAAGACCAAAGAGGATTCCCTGCTGGGAAACTCCTGTATTGTTCCCGTCATGGCTCCCCGGTAACAGTTCTAAGTACTCATCCTTGTCAGGGGGCCTAGAGCCTATCCCAGGCAGCATAGGGTACAAGACTTGAGTAAATTGTGACGGGATGCCAGTCCATTGCAGGTGAATTAAATGCACACAACACACACACACACACACACACACACACACACCATCTCCCCATTTCCTCCAACATGAAAACATTTGCAGCAGGTACCTTATATGATATTCTGATATTCTTAGTTTAAAAATCTTCAAAAATTAAAAAAAAGTTCATCCTTTCATTATGCTTAATTATTTAACAGTGTTATTTATTAATTAGTAATGGCCTTAGGCATTATTGTGTTACATGTGACCTGCCATATCAGCTTCAAAAAATAGAAAATTGGAGAATGTTTTAGATAATAAAATATTGCAAAATCGGAAAGGTAAATCTTCGCATTACTTTTAATTCTCTCCTCAAGGTCAATAATCGGACTGTTCTGTCTTTAACTGGTGCAACAACACAGTCCTTTTATGTTTTTATAATTAAGACATTGCAGTCTGTTCTGGCTCAACTTTGCACACCTCACACGACATCCTTTTTGTAGATCTCACATTGAATTCTTCAATACGGTTTGTTTATGCAAGACTCTGAAGCTTTTTTGTTTTCAAGCCTGTGAGCAAATTAGGTAGGTGCGTTGCATCGGTGATGGACAAATTAAATAGCTTTTACCAAGCAGAAATTTGGAAATATGTTCATTAGCCCTTCTTGTCACTGTGAGTAGGAGAGTTGCTGCCCCAGGCAACAAGGTCACCTTAACTGTGTGTGGAATTAGTCTCTGATCAGCACGTGAATGCCATGATGTGGATCACTTCAAGGGCCATTGTCCCAGGTTCAAGAGAGGGGCTAATGCCTATCCTTCTAATCCTGGACCTCACGATGAACTGCACTGACCCCCCAGTTCAGCTGGGGGACATCCCAGTATCACCGTCATGTCCAGGGACACCACCACTGAACAAAAAGGGCAAGGATGGTGGTTAAACTGTTAAGGGGGTATTGGCCTCCAGCTATATATCATCATTTATGAGTGACTGGGCTAGTTTGGCATATTTCACCAAAGAAATGGAAGTTAAGCACCTTCTAGAAGAAGCATCAGTACTGTGCCTCTCTGAATGAAATTGCAGGTCCTCAACCTCCACACCACCTGCTGGCCAAGCGAAGCAGTGACACAGTCATCAAAATATGGATGTAGTCGTGCCATGGTTGAGATATTGCTTAGTGCTGCAAGAGAAACAGCAGGAGAAACAGCCACAGTCAAGGCACTATGAGAAGTACATGCATCCCACTGTCAAACTTTGTTGCCCAATAACCATTTGAGGAATTTCTCTAGGATGTCTGTATGGTGGTTTGAGTATCCCACGAAGGATGGTGTGCTATAGTTGCTTGTTGTTGTATTGCTGTTACATGCCACTAGGAGACGGGTTTGACAACTATTGAAGGCTTGTATAATCGGGTATTTCCCAGAAATCCAGTTGACTACCTGTGATGACTATCAAAAAGCTCACTTCTCTAAAGGACATCGTTCTGACACAGAGCCTCCCCTTTCTCTCTGGTCCGTGTCAATTTTTTTGTCACAGTGAACGAATTTCGGAGCGAGGCCCCTGCAAAGCAAATCCTTGGGAACATAAAACAGAGACCATTGGTACACACCCCTCATCGGTACTTCATGAGTGAAGCACGAGGAGAAATTTCTCCTTTTGCCATCAGAAAACTCATTTCTTTCAGGCGAGTACTTCTCAAGTGGTGAGAATCACCCAGAGTTGGCACGGGAACCTGAGGCGTAAAGGAAGGCTCTGCCGATACAGAAGCAGCTTCCAATCATCCAAGGGAGTTCTCTATATCCTGCTTTTAACCTGTTACTTTTCTCACTGATGACAGCCATGACACATTCTGGGAACACATTCTTGAATAAATCTGGGGGTATAACCACATGCATGCATCTAACATCTAGAAGCTTCTGGGGATCTTCTGCTTGTATTACAGTCCCCCTTTTACTCTTGTTGTTGTGATATAAACATAGATTTAACTGTTTTTGTGCATTACCACATGCTCATCTGCCTGTGTAGAAGAAAAGTTAGATATTTAAGTGAAAGAGGAATCAGCTCCTGATCCAAACTAATATAATTTTATCCTTTTCATTAAATAAAATCTGATTCCCTTTTCCATGGGCTTTTGCATGGGCTTTGAGAGAAACAATATATCTGTTTCATTTTTAATACTCTATAATTCTAATTATGCCTTGGTTAACATGAACAAACAGTAAGCTTTATTACTGAATATCGTATATAGTTGTGCATTCGAAATCACCTTCCTTAGAATACAGTGTACAACAGGTTAACAAAAAGCAAGGCACTGTGTGTTTTTAATGCACAGAATGGCAAGGTCTGCAAGTATAGACCAGAGGTATAAATCGATAGGCTATGAATTCGTGCAACGAATGAATGTTGTTGAAATCTACTGCAGGCTTACAGTTCTTGATTGCAGTTTCATTCACGCTAAAGACCACGTTGTGCAAGGTATCTGGGCAGGAATCAATCGTCGGGATTATTCTTGTTTTACAGGCCTGAGAAATTGGCCGAGTTGCAGTAATAGAATACCATTCAAAGCGTGTTTGTCTAGTAGGCAATGAACACGCACCGCTCTTGCAATCGTTTCTTGATGTTTCAGCAATAATAGCCTGGGGTTTTATCGTTTTTTTTTCCACATTATTACTATTTTTCCAGGTGAGCTGTTTGTCTACACGTCTTTGCGGTGGTAATCCTTCCTCGGTGTGCTTCTAGGTCAATCCTTTAATAAGCCCACTTAGCTACTTTGCAGCTCCATTGGTGGCCGTACGATTGAGAACAGGGCTGGCGTACTTTGCATGAATGAAAAGGATGAAGGAAAGAAAGTAAGGGGGACAAGCAAACCCTCACCTACCCTGAAAGCCTGCAGCAGTTTTATTCGGGCCTGTTAGTAGCCTTTTGTGGAAGCATTGGTTATTCTACAGTACATCATCAATATCCGCATGAACAAATGTGGACCTCTTTCCTTTCTTTCACACATATGCATACCACAGATATTTATCTAACATCCTGGTTTCCATCTGTGGTGCAGATAGCTTCAGAGAAGAGCGAGTGACAGACGTATCTCAGCAACCAAGACTCATTTTGCTTTGCCAGGTTGGAAACTTGCAGGCTTGACGGCTCATGGAAGCGATGGTCAATTTAAGGAGTAAAACACCAACTAGCAGCAGTTAAAAAGTGCGTTAGCATACACCCATAAACACTTAACATATTGAGCACTCTGCCTAATAAAAATCATGAACAACAAAGACATGAATCTAATATTAGATATTAAGCATGAAAGACGATGCCTGTGGGTGGGCTCGCCCGGAAAACGGCTCGGCATCCTCCGTGCTGAGGGTAGGCATCTCCCCTGGAGATATGTATTTTTTAACATGGAATAACAAAACCAACAGATGTGTCTGATTCATGGGCCCACTGACAGCTATAATCCACTCTGATGCAGAAGAACGGCACACTGGATGAAACGAGAGGGGAAAAGCAGAGTGGAAACGGCAGAAAACTAGACCCGTGAGTCTGAGAGAACGAAGAGGCAACTCAAACCATGGTCAGGTACTGTGTCGCTGGAGTGCCTCTGAAGCAGCTGTCACCCGTCCCACATTTGTGTGGGATGTGAGAAGCTGCGGAGAAATCACGTGGGGGTTGATGGGACTTGTGGTAATCAGTTATCCAAATAAGGCCTCCGATGCTCCGGCACCTGAAAAGGTGGGGTGATATGCAAAATAGGTTATATTTTTTCTGTATTTATATAGGCCTAAGAAATCATGCCAATATCATGGGTCCTGAAGAGATAAACCAGGTTTCAAAACCCACAGAGTGAGGGATTATCACATACTGTCAATCACAGCTTGCTTTAAACTAATAGCATCCTACAAAGTAACCAATGGGAAATAGATTAAACGATTACAGCCCCTACTAATTCCACCCACCTTTTCTCCCATTACTCATTGCAGGTAGGGAAATATGGTGTGAACTCTGCAATGGTACTTGTTGTCCCTTGTGAACATGTCATATTAACAAAGGTGCTAGATAACCAATAACTGAGATTTTAGTAAACAGACAGGATTCACAAACTGAAAGCAGTACAATAAAAAAAAATCATGTCTGTTCCCATCCTGGATTTTTAATTTTTTTTTTAAACTAGTTCATCTTTTCTGAAGCAAATAAGGACTGATTGACACCAGTTTGATTATTTTAATAACAAAATTAATCAGGCCTCCAATTCACTTTTCTTGTGGAGAATGTAACACAAGAGTAAACTAGAGGGGGCACTCTGATCCACAGTAATGGAGGTTGTCAGTTACGTAGTGTTGTCCGGTGCTATGTTTTCTGTCTCTGGTCTCAACTCCTTCTTTTACTAGGGGGTGGGGGGGGCTGGTTGCCTTGACAGTTCGCTAGGAGCCGGGGGGATAGGTGGATGCCTCATGATGCATGTTTCTTAGTAGAGTATCAGCCTCATGATGAAATGCATTATGGGCTCATAATCTTTGAGATGCAGGGGAAGGCTGTGAGCTTGAGGCAAGACATCTACATTAACATTGCACAGCTTGCCCTCAATGAGAAGATCGAGGAATAATTTCAGTTCTATGACATGAAAACCCAAAACTGATTTCTACTTAATACGAAGGGGTTAAATATCAAGACAAATCTAAGGGAGAGGGAGACAAGATTCTGATTCCAAAAGGGTTGTGAATTAAATTAATCATTCATATCAATTGTGATTTGCAATTTAATCAATGGTGTAGGTTTGATTTTTTATCATAATAAAAACCCCATCCTCTTATACCTGTCAGTCCAAACATTCACACACAAACACGCACATCACTTTACATGCTAAAATGTTATTGAAAGGCTGTTTTTCCTAATGGTACCTTCAAGCACTAAGGGAGAGGACAGAACTGTTGGTATAATTATCCAACGATCACTGAAATGTAGCTGCTATCCCCAGACATTTCAAAGATAATTTAAAAAGCGTGCAAGTGCTTTGGGAAATACAGCCAGAATGGCGGAATAATAATAATTATAATTAGGTGTGGAACCTTGATATTAAACAATATGGTTCCAGAACCTTTGGTGCATGGCCACTTAATTATTGATAGAGAAAATGTAATGGTCCCTAAACATTATCAGGGATGCGCACCCTCCGTTTTCAACTAAACCTACTCCTGTGACTTTAATGAATGTTAATAATAAGAGATAATGGGACTCATGGTGGCTCACAGGCCCAGGTCACCACATCACCGCCTCACAGAGTCCAAATCCAGCCTCGCATTGTTCTCCCCTGGTCAATAAGGTTTGCTCTGGGTCATCCTGTCCCTCTGATTTAGAGTAGATATTAGGACCATGTGACCAACTGACATAGCCTGCCGTGTGCTGTGTGTTTCCTGGGAGAGCTTCTGCAAAAGCATTAGCATTAATTAAGCAAATTTATGCATGTAAACAAATATTATCCATGTTTAACATACTTTTTGCGGTGAGAAAAAGTAGAGCTCTATGCATAAAAAATGTAGAAATTAACTAAGAATGCACCAATTCGTGGAACATTCCAGCAAATTACATAACATGGTCATTCAACACATGTTCAAACAACAAGACCGTTATATATTACCGCATACATTCAGTGGGTACTTTATTAGGTGCACATGCTAACCGCAAACCATGTGGGTACAACTGACATGAAGTAAAACTACCACAAGGCTAAGTATTAGAACGGCTAAGACGTGTGATCTATGCCATTTTCAATGTGTTGTAAATGTTGGTGCCGGACACGGCGGTCATGGCGTCTCCTAATATTTTATATACTAAAGTGTCCATGGTTTACAGTGTGCGATGGACGAATGAGAGGGGAGAATGACTGGATCTTGTTAGAACTCATAGGAAGGCCACAAGTGCAAACAAAACACAAGCGTTTGTAGTTCAGTACAACAATGGTGACGAGAATGACTTCCCTGAACACACAACTCATCTTCCCTTGAAGTGGTTCTGCGGACAAAACAGGACCTACCTATACTTTGATTTCACATCACTTTTGTTTCACTAGAGATGCTGATGCCTGCTGCAACCAGATGTCTTTTGCATTTATACTATACACTGCTTGTACTTTGGACTTACATCACTTAGATGCTATACCCTTACATTGCTACTATGGATTTTGTTATTTCTTATATGTAATCTCTTTTTTTTCTGTGTATATGTGTGAAGTTTTTATATATACGTGCATTTTTTGAGGCTGGCGCAATTGTAATTTTGCTGTGCTGGCATAATGGCTAAAGATTTTGAATCTTGAATCTACCAAAGTTGTGGTCACAACTCCCAAAGAGAGTCGCATTTATTGACCTGTACACACGAACATAGCAGCACATACTGGGCAGGTGGAGTGGGACATGACCGTGCGAGGTCATGACAATGGGGGCCAGCTGTGGCTCCTCCCACATTCCACCCCAGTTGTGTGGAATGTGGGCCTCAATTAAGGGGAGGCATAGGCTCTGGCGCTGAGGATTGGGCGATCAGGGGGCGTGGCACTCCCAGATCATCACAGGTGCCTAGTGGTCACTGACTGTACATGATAGATTTTGTGTTTTTTTGCTTGCTTCACAATAATGTACTTATCAAAAACTAGTTGTTGAGATTAAAACCGAAATAAAGTAAGGAGGTAAAATGACTCGAGTTTCTGCTCATTCCCTCGTTTCAGTCTATAAACTTTCAGTTAACAGTCGTAAGCAACATGTGGAGGTGGCCAGGAAAGCAATCAACACCTGAACTGGTAGACGACTGTTATTAACCCACTCTGCCATCCATCTCTGGAGGTCAGGACCGGGTGACATTCAAGGGAACCTCAGCTGTCTCATTTTAGCATTTCACCAAGCAGGAGTGGGACGGGGGAGATGTGTTGCCAGGAAAGCAAGTAGAATAGCAATTCTCTGTGTGCATGCTGGTCCTGTACAGCAAGAGGAGTAAGTTCACAGAGTGACTGTGCTGTAGTGAGGTCCTCCCCATCATTAGGTGGCGCACCCACCAACTATCTTTTCTTAACCGCAACTAGCCACTGAGGGAACATTTAGCAGCTTTGCTTGTGGTCATGTTTTCCCACTTGTGATATATTTCCCTGCAGTTTTATATCCTCTCATTGCCATGCTGTGTTCGTTACCTCTGACCCCAATAGCTTTTATTTGTCATTTTGCCACGTGTGATTTTTGGTAATCTGTCAAGGAACCCTTTTGATTTTTGAGAAGGAATCAGGCAAAAAAAACCATGATGGTGTTTGGTAGCCACAAATGAGCCTTCGTATTGACTTTGGCTTCACTGCCGTGAGTGTGGTGCTAATAGGCTATCTGGTGAAAGTGTTCCTTCCGGGATACTGTACCCGGGAGGGATGTATCAGTTGTCAATGCAAAGCCTGGTTTGACCCGTGATTAATACAGCTGTTTTGCCTTTTGCCTGTGGCTAACAGACTGAACCTGCTTCCCCAGGTTTCCTCAGCAGTGACAGAATGGGAATGCTTGTCATTGGGCCAAAGTGGTCCCCATGGTGCACCCACTGTCTGGACCACACCTGAGGAGGCCAGGTTCAAGACAGTGGTAGATTTAAAAGCTCATAGCCAGTTCAAGAGACTCCTAATTGGGTTCAGTCTCCACAGAGCCTATGTGAGAGTAGAATGCAATGATGCCTGAGGTTGTGATGGTCTCCTTGGACCTGTTCTTTGACAGTTGAGCATCACCTGAGCCTATTCATGTGTCCAGGCCAATCTGAAACTTATCAGCAAAGAATAAAATGCCCAGCGTTTCTGGTTAGGCATCCGTAGCACTGATTGCTGTAATGTCAGCCAGAACTTTCTTCTTGCCAAATGCAAGATCTTTCCTTTATTCTTTTATCTGTGGAAGGTAAGACATGCTGTGGTGGGTAACCGGTGTTAGAAGAGGTGTTGATGAATGGGTCATGTGACACACAGCAGCTCACCCCGCCAGCAGCTACTCGTGCCCCCAGAAAAGCACCTCCAAAGCAATCCGCCACTCATATCTCATTTTCCTCTCCATTCTCACTGCTGCTGTCCATCTCCCCCTCGAGGGCCCTTCCCAACGACACTCGCTGGGGAGTGTGAAGAAGGACACAGCGGTCGGCTTTTCCGTCCGCCTAACGAGCCGTACCAATAACAAGCCATCGCCTGGCTTCTCCTTCAGGTGAAGCGTCTTGTCTGTTACTTTCAGATAACTTGCCTGGTTTTTAAGTATCTGCACAGTGACAAAAGCACAGAAGAAATGGTTAAGAAATGGCATGCAGGTCTAAAAAGTACAGCCCATGGCTCTCCGGCTGTAAAATGTTAACTCCTGTCATTTAAATGCTTTGTTCCTTTACTAAGACACATGAGTGAGGTATGGCCCCATAGGAGGTTATCATGTTGTTCCCCTTCTGATGTCGAAGGAGTCATTTAGCATCGCTTTACCAGATACTGTGAAGTGTATGAGTTCGTTATTTTGGCTTTTCTGACAGAACTGGCTGGTGAGTAACCATCGTGACAGCTGGCAATTGGAACGTCGACAGACCGTTTGATGGTCATGGGGAGGAAATGAGGACCTTCCTCTGCTTCCTGACCGGCCAGTGCCACTGCAGAGACAGGCGACCAATCCATCTCCGTCACGTATTTTATTTTACATTAATGGTTTCCACAGCAACATTTATTAAGCCACAAATAAAGATCAAATGGCTCTTCTAACCCATTCATCAGCTCCTCTAATTCAAGAATAGCAGTATGTGGGTATACAATATATGTCAGGAGGACATGTTGACCTAGACAGATTGTTATTTATGATTTAATTAAATTGGCATTATTTTGCTATTTATGACTAGCATTTGTCACCCATCCATCTTCCATAACCCCTTTTGCGGTGGACTTGGAACTGATCCCAGGGAGGACAGATCATGAGGGATGAGACACTAGCAAAAGGTATGTCATTTCGTCTTGGGGTACACACAAAAAACAGGAGGAAATTCTGAGATGCCAATTAACTGCATGCCTGTCAGCTGGGGGAGGAACCGCAGCTAGCCACCATGCTAGCTCACTATTAAATCATGAATAATAATGCATTCAGCTCCTGCATACACCATGACAGCTTGGGCTCGCTGGCCCCACTTTAACCCTTTCATGTATTGTGCTTACTACCGTGGACAGCTACTTAAATCCCATGATCTAATTTACGAATTGTTTTCAAGTTAAAAGTTGGATGGAATTCTCTTTAGGGAATGTTGCACAAAAATGAGCAAATGTTTCAATTGTGATTAAACCTCACACTTATATATTGCCATACCTACTAATTTGAAGTGTGTTATTGGTAGTGAAGCACTCAAACACATGCAAAACAATACGTGCATCTTATTAAAAGGGACTATTGGAATAAAATCACTTCAGAATATATTTTTTTTTAACCCTGAAAGAACAATCGCAAAAAATAAACCAAACGTTGTCTCAGCCAGTCGTAATTCACGCATGAAAGGGTTAACTGCAAATGAACTTCGCAGTCCTCCGAAGGCCATCCTGCTGTCTTTGGGGGGGCATTCGTCCATGGATTCAGTAAGCTTTGGCTGGTGCTAGTTTACGTAGAAGTTTTTGGGTAGGGGGATTTTTTAATCACTTCTTAAGCATGCCCAGTTAGGCACAGCAAACAGTCCTGAGTGGGAGCCAGATGCCACTCACACTGACCAAGGACTGAGGAGGAGCTACTGCAGGACTTTGACTGACAATTTCAACTGATGCTACTTGCCTGAAGTGCAATTTCATCCCTTTACGCAGCTGTGTGTTTACTAGAAAGATTTGGGCTCACGGCCCAGCACCCTGCTGCCTTCTACAATCCGTTTTGGCAGTCTTTCCAATACCATCGGGTCATCTTCTACCCTTATCTATTACGAGCAGTTAAGGAGTTTGTGTAAATCTGGGGTGGCACATACGATGGGGAGGACCGTCTCTTCCTGTTTTCACGCATGAGCGATGGTACTGAGCACTGGCTCATCTAATGTGCCTTCAGCGTCCCTCTCGTGGAAAAACGGAAAATGTCGGCGCACGTCTCTAAAAGTAGCTGTGCTCCAAACGCCATGCAACACCGTCTGCTGGCTGTTACCTTTCTTCACACGGCATCGCCTTTTTCGTATCTTAGGCCACTTTAGAGGCTATGGGGTGGACAGTCCGCTTTCTATAATGCAGCGACCTTGACTTTCACAGACGTCACAAATGGAAAGCACTGACAAGCCCTAAGCTCCGTGTGTGTAACTACGGACAGCTAAAAACGTCCTGTGGAGATGTTATGATATTCCTGTACTGTGCATATTTTGTTCCTGGCGAACGCGGCATTGCTGAAAGGCTTCAGAAACCTAGCAGGAGACTTGCCACAGTGCTCTGCTCCTCAAGCTTTCTAGAGCACAGGGCCTAATGATCTCCCGCAGGACAGAGGGCCTCCATGAAGCTCCAGGGCTGTCTTCGGAACCTGCAGCCTGGAGATAGAAATGTGACACCCACCCGGCTCCTGCTACCAGAGCTGGATGCTTCCTGCCTTTGGCTGACGAGACTCGACGATCTGCTCACTACGTTCGATAGTGAGCTTCCAGCCAGCTGATGAGGGCATGGTTGGATTTCACTTTGTTAACTACACAACAAACATGTCATTGTAAGTAAGGCCTTTCAAAGACTCCTAGGTTGGCGGACATTTTGACTAGGAATTCCGGAAACGTCTGATTGTAATCGTCCGATTACATGACAAGTATGTCCAAAGAATGCAAATAATAGGCATCATAGTGGTTATGTGGTGCATCAGATCTGTTTGCCTTGGAAGGGAAGATGAGGGTCACATCTCATTCTGAATAACACTGAAACCACACTCGCACACAACTGCAAAGTGCACAAATCCAAAAGCATGAATGAGAAGTAAAGATAAGGTCAAAATCCGTCCTCCACGTGTGGCTAGCCCCATGCTGTTCTGTTGGGTTCCGCGGTGTTCTTGAGGGACGATGTTAGAGGAGGAGTTTCTGTGTGTTCACTCTGCCATTTTCAAACAAGTATACACGCACACATGTCCGAGTGGCTGTGGAAATGAAAGAATGAAGAGCTGCAATTTCACGTGGAGAGCTGCTGCCACCGCAGGTGAAGCTTCGCTTTAATGAGAATTCACTGAAAGACAGATGGGGCAAATCAGGATGAAGAGAAATTTTAGAAACTCTTTGCAACAATGCAGAGAGACAGAGGGAAAGCTTTTCAGTTACAGATGGAATTGTGGTTGCTTTCCAGCTTACAAAGTCAGTTTATATAATGTGACAGGAATCGGGGCAAAATGGGGCAGCGGGTCAAATTGGGCGGCTGTAGTTAGTTTTGTTAGTGTTGCTAGGTTACTTTAATTGTCAAGAGAAAGAGAGAGCGAGCCCTGCCAGTCTCCATATTAATTTTGTGTATGGTAGCCTGCCCAGATAAATATACAAAATTGGCTGTCAGCATCAGTTAAGGTAAAGTGTAATAGAGGGAAACGTAGGTAATGAAACAGGGCATGAGTGCTTTGAGAAGAAGATGCAACTCTGGCTCAGTGCTTTGCTCTGACAGGTGTCCCTATAAAATCCAAAGGAGGCATAAAATGACAGACCCAGGTACCGTTCACAGCCTCCTATCCATACCAAGGATTAATCACAAAAAATGTTTGTTTGTTTGCTTGTTTGTCCAGCATTGTGTCTGCACATTTCTGCGTACTTTGATTCCACCACTGGCCTTATGCCTGTTGAGGTTGTTTTCTGCAGCCCAGAGACCATACATTCAGGGGAACTGATGTTTTCCATGTTGCCCCTAGTGTGGGAATGCGGGGGTTTTTTGTGAAATGCTGGGGTTTACACTCTGTCTCCAGGGTGCAGGGTTCAGTTATTTACTAAATTGTTCGGTATATATTTTATTGAAACTGTACTTTGCTGAAATGTAATATGTAATATAATAGGAATGACTTGCAACCACTTGGTTGCAATCACAGTTTTTTAACGATGATGCTTCCTACTGATAATGATTCATGATTACCGATACACTACTGATTGTGCATTACGTTATAAACTAGATATAAGTCTCCAAGTCAGGGTGAATTACTTTCAGGTGTTCATGAAATCTATTTAAATAACTCCAGTAAGACCAATCACATTTGATAGTGAAATAGATTCGGTGTCAGTAAACAGTGGGGTGGGTGACCCCCCCGTCCCTCCAGACCAGACCACATTGGAATGGAGTGGTGATTGACTTTGTCAGCCGTCTGTGACTCATCCCTCTGGCCCGTTTCCGGCCATGACAGCATGTCCAGTAACCTGTGGCTGAACCCGTTTAATCCTCCGTAGGCACTATGCGGATGGAAACTGAGTCAACACTTGCACAAACACGTGTTTTTTAATTTACCTCAGGATCCCCGGAGTGTGGAGCTGGAGTGTATTCGGTGAGGCGGTGTGGCGGTCGGCCACCTGGAGTAGGTGCCAGTCGGCTGGCAGTGCACCGGGCACTGCCCTGCTCTCGAACTCTGACAATGCCCCCCCATCCTCTGGGGTGCTGAACTGTACACCAGGCTTTGCGGATGCAGAGCTGCTGGCCTGGGATGGTTCAAGGGAGAAAGGAATGCTTGAGCATCCTGGCTTTGTCCACAAGGTTTAGTTCAGAACATTTTATGGGAATTAAAATGCTGTAGCAGATGGGCTCAGTGGTTCAGTACTGTTGCTTCGTGCACCCAGGGATGGGGGTTTGGACCTCGACTCTGCTCTTTGGGTACTCCACTCTGTGTGAGTTTGCATGATCTCCCCATGTTTCACAGGTTTCCTCCAGCTGTCCAAAGACATGCAATGTAGGTTAATTGGTGTGACTAAATTTTCTGGAGTGTGTGAGTACCCAGAACTGGGTTGGCCCCCCATCCAGTGTGTCCCCATGGCCTGGTTGCCGGGGATAGGCCCAAGACCCCCAGTAACCATGCAAAGGACAAGTGATTTTGAATATGGATGGATTGATAATATTATAATCGCATATACTTTAATATAAAAATGCTATCTGAAGCATCGAACACTCATCCAAATGCTTGTGAACATGTTTATCTTTTGACTTATTATTATTATTATTATTATTGATACTAGCAGTAGGAACAATACTTGTAACAGTAATATGTAATAGTCCAGCCTTGCGCCTGAAATTGCCTGGGATAGACTCCAGGCATCCCAATGACCAGGAATTGGATTAGAGGCTGGGAGGTGGATTGTTTCTTACATAAGACTAATACATGTCACCCTAAAAAATATATCATTCTAAGATAAGCAGTGAGAAAATAAAAAATGCAAGAATCCTCCCAGGTGAAATTACTCAGGACATGCCAGGATGGCATTAATGGTCTTAGCCATGTATCTGAAATGAATGGTGGTTCTATCATGGTCTTGGTACTTGCAGAAATGCAGAATCCTTCTCGTGTGGTGTTTTGAGATCCAGAGACTTCCAGTATCTCTCAATCTACTGTAATTCCAGAGCAGGCCAGCAGTTGATGGGCCTAGCAGTAAACCTCCACCTGTGTCTCTCCCAGTGGTGGGGGGCCTGGGGGGTGGAGGGGTTTGGCAAAGCTACAGAGCATTTCCCTCAGTCATGTTTCCATTTGTTTTGCTCACTTATTCGCTCTTCCTTTTCTTTGTTTGTAGTATAGGCTGTAAGTGTTATATGTGTATATAAATTAAAAACAATCTCACAAATCGTATAGACAAAATCATGGTGATCTACTTTCTGATTTTTTTTTTTTGTTTGTTTGTTTTCTCGGTGGCACATTTAATAAAACCCATTTATCCATCCAGCTTCTAACTGCTTGTCCAATCAGGATAATGGAATATTTCATATGTTCTGAATTCCTGTATCACCATGTGGATCCATATTTTAGTTTTCAGTTATCCTGCACTGCAGGAAACCTTTACCTACTGCATGTACCTTGATTTTTCCCACATAATCCATTTAAATAGTTATATTAATGACTGTAAAAAAATCTAATTTGCCTGTCCATTCATTTGAGGCTTTTTTGTCATGCAGGACATTACATATATATATGTTTTTTTTTTGGCTGGTTGCCACACCAGATCTCACAGAACTGATTAGATCATCTTCTTTTTGTCCTTTCCTTTAGAGTTTTTTAATTCGATACACGATCGTGGTGCCTCAATTAAAATGTTCTATCCGTTTTTTGAAAAACAGATTTAATTAGATGCAGTAATTGTTCGGTAATCAATAACAGAGCGTGTTCATATTTGCATCAGTCATCACAGGTAACAACTTTCTCCTTGTTTTTCCATGGGTTTTTGATAGCACTTTTGGAGCCATTTAAGAAGCGAGAGCATAGATTTTTTATTCCCCAAGGATGCTGCAAGATATTTATTTTTGTTTATTTTAGAAGATTGTCAGCAGAGTTTTGTTATGCAAAAAAAGTATTAGCAGGAATAGAATATGTCTCCAAAAGCTGTCTTCCTTTTTCCACTCTGCATTTGTGCTCAAGTTCCTAATTAATCCTGCGTAAACCTGGCTACACACGAACACAGGCAGCATCCTGCTGTCCAACCAAATGACTAAATGTGTCACCAGCGACCCAGTCACCTCTCTGCCAGAATCACGCTCTCTCTCACTGCTCTCCTTGTGTTTTACCCATTCATATGCAGAGACTCAATCTCTCTGGGACAATGGAGGGGAACATGTTAAAATAACATAACTGCTGTATTCAGCTTATGTCAGTGTAGTTTGCTTTTATATAACATACTTTACATTCTGTCTGAGATTTCTGTTTCTCGTCAGGAGATATTATATATCCTTTCTCAAAGGTGCCTGTTACAGTAGTTCTTTAGGGGTCTCAGAAAGTCCTAATACATTTTGTATTATGGAAAATATTTGCCTGGCTGCAGTTTGTTTCATGATCAGCCAATGATGAATTACAAATACAAAATGGTTCATATGTTGGCTTTGGAAACTGATCCTTAATTGATTGAAATCAACTGATTTAGGAGAGCAAGCAAAAAATATTGCCTGGGATGGATTAGTTTAGGAAGTGTTTACTAGGCAATTTGCAAAGTGAGTCCCCACAGGAAGGTGAGAGATAAAGATGGTGTGAGAGAAGTGGAGCAAGAGCGAGATAGAAAATCGACTTGAATAATGAATAAGGATGCAAGCCCTTCAGAACTAATAGCTGTCATACATGTTGGTTACGAGCTGCAGTACGATCAGACATGGATGGGATATTTCTGTCATACAGGTTTAAATATGGCGCCTGCTGGCCTCCTGCTGACCTCCAGGATGACATGCAGGGGTAGGCATAGGCAAGAATGGCTAATGTGGGAATGCAGTGGAGCTTTCGGGGCGGGGCTTGTTTGTGGGCAGGTCTCAAGAGGCGGGGCTCTGGAGGTGGGGATTGGGAGGCGAGCCGTCCATAGAGCGTGAGAGTGACAGATGGGCTGCATAGACATATTCATCCCACTGAGCGGATTTATGACCCAATGCCAGCTTCCCAGCAGAACACGGGAAACAGGACATTTGGAAATGTGACCCAAACCTATTACCAATTTGTATGTGTGTGTGTGTGTGTATATGTGTGTAATGTCTGTGTGTGTTTCTGTGCATCAATGAGACATTTTCAAACATGTATTTCAGAAGACCACCTGAATGCTTAACATCATAAAATACATGACTATTCTTGCATGAAATATACTTTATCATTGAATGTATATGGATGGACAATATAAGAGAAACACCACAGAAAAAGGACTTTACACTGAAATAATTAAATTACAAATACAAATGCAGGTACAAAGGTAAGTCATATTAAGCCAGTTATCAGTTTGCAATCAGCAAACTGAAAAGCAGCACTTTTGTATGATTTGAACAACGATACAGGAGAAAACTGGCACTGGTCCAAAGAGTCTGTCAGAAAATCTTCAAAATTATTTAATCTGTCAAGATTCAAGATTTCAAGATTCTTTACTTGTCACATACATATTCATACTGGTACAACTCACAGTGAAATACAATCTGGCTCACACCTACAATGGTGAAGATAGGTTAGACAGATTAATTAAAGTGAGTATAAGAAAGCTAGAGAAGATTACAAAAAGGAAGCATGGAGAAGACAAATGAGGGCACCGTACAATGGCTATACAGAAGACAAGGGTAATGTATGTACGAAAAACTGTACACAGGCAGTGCAATGGCGGATGTATTTAAAGATGAATATATAGAAACTGTATGTAAGGTTTAGGGGAACATTCTGAAAAATCATGACAGCATATGTCAGACAAGTGCAACTGACAAAGATGAAAAGTGATTGCAAGTCAACAAACACAGACATACGGTACATTTACTTTGCAGTGTACTTGTGTACTCATTGATTACCACAAATATTAATCTGCATTTATTACAGCACAGTCTTATGGACCTGGTGCTGAGTGGAAACCACTTCTATCCTAAGTCCATGCATACTGTAGATGTGTCACTGTGTGAAAAGGCCCCTGAGCAATGGAGAACTCAATGAAATGGTTCTTTGATCTACATATGGATAAGTCTATGTTTGGAGAAAACCAAATGACACTTTCAACCCCCAGTGTCTGATGGTGTGTGCTGCCATTTCAGTCGTTGCGGTATATGGTTGTGTAACGGGCAAGGAATACAAGGCTGTTTTACAAGACCAGGCAAAAGCTATGATGCAAGCACTGCTCTGTCATGATGTTCCCATATTTCAGGACGATAATTCCCCAATACACACTGCTCTGGAGTGCAAAGTACAAAATAGATTTTCACTTCCAGCATCCCTCAAAGAGCTGGAGGCTTTCCTTCTTGAAGAATGGATCGATATCCCACTACACACAGTTCAGGACTTCTATGAAAGCTTTTCAAGAAGGACTGAAGCTGTTGCAAGAGTGATGTATAGCTCTACCACATATTAGTTCCTTGATATTAAAGTCTTTTAGTGCTTCTGTTATTTTCTCTGCTCACTATAAGTATATTCTTAATAAAAATTAACTCATTTCATAAGTTCAAGGCACAAAAAAGTTATATAATTGTTTATTTTAATAAAATGCTTCCCTGGCATGCTTTATAATAATGCTTGTAGAAAAAACCTTACAATGACTAATGTCATGTGTACCATTATAAGACGCATAAAAGTCATAAAATGAAATGCTGGCTTATCTGATCCAGCTGAAGGTGATGGAAGGCCTCAAATGCAGAGATGGCTTGAGGGCCGAGGGTAGCCTAACAGAGCTGGAGCAGATGAGAACTTAATCTGGGCGGATGACAAGGTGGTCAAAGTCAAACAGGTGAAAGCCCAAGAGACTGAGCAGAAAGCAGAAAGCAATGACTACTCTAGAAGATGACATTTTCATGACTGTAACATCCTTGGTGTTTAATGGGGTGTGTGTTTGAGTTAGCCGGTGGCTTGAAGGAGGCTTGAAGCAATGTATATTCTCACTCCCTCTCATTCTTTCTGTCTTTCTGGTTTGTTAAAGCAGGGCAGTTTGCACGTTATCAGAGTTCTAATTCTTGACCCCCCCCCCCCCCCCCCCACAACCAAACGCACATGCGGGGTCTCTGTTAAAAACGGTTTCCAGCACAGTAAGCCACCGCGCCAGTGTGTTTTCGGGGGGGGGTCGTTTCC
>JAACJT020000095.1:16548022-16580181 GCA_009936485.2 Gymnarchus niloticus | reverse complement strand
GCGGGGGCCGCACGTGCAGCTCGCGGGGGGGGGGGGGGGTGGAGGGGAGAGGTGCCGGGGGGGGGGGGGGGGGGGGGGGGGGGAAAGAGCTATGTTACTACGTTATAATTTTTGGTGGTCTCTACGAGAAGAAAAAAACAAAACAAAACTTTGATACATGCATTGGGGGAAAGTTAGGTAGGCCTAAATCAAAAATTGTGGAGAATGTATCAGTTTGTGTTTAGTTTCTGGTAGTTGAGGCCAAGCATGAGAGCATATTTTGGGAGTCAACTCAACTAACACTGCATAGTGTTACTGTTTTTTCACTGGTTGAAGTCCAGTGATCCTTCTAATATGAGGGGATCGCAGATTGAACTGGTTAAAAAATCCAGCCGAAAGAGCCTCTCTGATAGGAAACATGCTTTACTGAAGCTTTCTTAAAGTGGCTTACAGCCGGCTGGATCCTCATCACCTGTCAGTTCTGAGCAGGTGAAGGACAGCTACCTTCCCTACAGGTGCTTGATAATAGCAGAGGTCACCTCTCACTCCTGTAGCTCCTGTTGCCACAGAAATGCAACAAGTTCTTACCAAACTAGGTGCTGAATTTCAGGGACATATTCCTACTCACCTGTAAACTCACAAAAAAGACTACAGGATTCTGTTTATACCTTGTGATAGACAGGTATAACTGTATGTTTTGCAGTGGTCACCTTATGTGGAGGTCCCAGCTGAGTACTGTCACGCAGACTGTGTGTTTTTCCATTTTTGATGTATCTGTGTCTGACACTGGTACAGCCAGGGTATCCCGCTGTTAGTCACAGATTTCAGTCACAGTACAGTTGGGCTGGACACAGCTGTGAAGAAGCATGTGGCTCCAGCTCATGCCAATACCTCCTCACCTCCAACTAAGCAGGATCTTTCTCTAACCCTTAGCCTGTGGAATGAGGCAGTTCTTCATAAAGCCCATCCATCCATCTTCCAGCTGCATATCCCATGCTGGTCATTTTTCTTATGGTCCGACTTTGATTTCAGGTCCCAACTCACCGAAGGAAATCAGATGAAGGCCACCATTGTTTTTCAACACAAACAACTGAGAATTGAAAGCCAGTTACAAAGTAGATGGAATCCTGCAGGACTGTCGTGGGAGGAACTGATAGCATGGCCTTGTACTGGGGCATTGCTCAGGTAGTTGGGAACACTGGCAAATAAATAAAACCATATCATGCCAAAGTCTCAGATGTTTTCTCAGATTATCTCAGTCGGTGTTGAGTGGCCTAATTGGCTCTCTTCAGGCAGTTGCTTACTCCTTTCTCTAGCCTGAAATTCAAGATTTTGTTCACTGGAGTTAATAGTCTCATGCCCAAGAGACCTGTTAGACCTCAGCATCTCTAATTAAATCTTATGGAATAAAACTTCAAGACCTTTAATTATGTGCAGTAGTGCAATTAGTTACTGAGCTGTGGGGATGGGTGAGTAGGTCCCTCTAGGAACCATGAAACTTTGAGTGGAGCCTGAGAGTATTGGAGAATAATTACATAAACACGTCTAAATTCCTCACATGCCTTGGGCAGTAGTGGCTTTTATTAGTGTAACCGTTGGAGGCCTCTCTTCCATATCTGCTTCTGACTGCTATGAAGATGCTACAGTTTAGCCCAGGGTCTTCTGTCTGACTGACAGCTACAGACCATCAGTGATCTGAAAGCCCTGACTGCAGAGAAACTTGTGAGCAGCCGGCAAGCAGCGTTGAGCTTTTACTTATGGGTTGTTTTTCTGAGTGGCGATATTCATCCAAGGAATATTAATCCAGATGCTGAATGGCTGATGTACAGATGTTTCATATATCAAATTACTGCTGTGTACAAATATGCAAGTCTGTGCATAGATACTGGGGACCTAAAAATATGATGTACTGTATCGGGTAAATGATGCCATTTCATTAGATGAGGGACTTAATTTAAAAAATATTCATTAAAGCGGTTTTTGGGGTCATAATTTAAGTTTACCAGGGCTTCTTAACGTATAAAATTTAGGTGATGATCTTCACAGCAAATAAAAGTGAGTGGAGAAGAGTGGAGCAAGCTGGCATATCACCGTAAACCACTTCACAGTGAGGATTTGCACACACAAATAATCAGTCATTGCCGCTGAATTGTGATCTGTTGGAAACTTACATTACTGCACCGTTAGTCAGCAGAAAGATGCCGGCTCCTTTCCAGCCTTGATCTCCAATCTCTTGCATCGAGGGATTTGTGTTGAAGTCGTCGAGATGGGGTTTTGACCTTGTGTTTCTGCTTCTTGCTGTGCTTCTCACCCCTCCTGCTGCTATCTCGGCAGAGGCGTGGGGGGGGGGGGGCTTCCAAAGCCAGGAACCAGTACAGAAAAATGTAGTTGTTTTTCTTTGCGGTTGCGGGTGGGTGGAATAGACTAAATGTGGTTTAGGAATTAAATGCAGGCGACCGCCAAGCCCCTTGAGGGATACGATGGAAAACATTTAATGTGAGGGCTGGTGCTGACCACTGACCACAGCTGGTCGCCCACAGCTCGGTGCAGGCCAGGGCCCGGACGGACGATGCTCTTCCCTTGCCTGTTCTCCCTCCTCTCACTTCAGTTCTCGTGGCTCGGCTGAGTCATAGTGCTATAGTTAACAGGCATACAGGTGGTACTGTAACCCAAGGTGTTAGTCACAGTTCAGGGCAGAACGTGAGGAAACTCCACCTGGAAATGACTCATGAACAGCTGCCTTCAGTGCCCAGGTCCTACATATGCTTGCAGTGTTCAGTCCCGAGTGTGTGATCATGCCTTGTGCCCTTAGCAGTCCAGTTGTGGTGCACTTCAGGCATTATGTTCTGAAAGAGGCATTTCTGACCCCATCTTCAGGGTGGATCTTCTCAGTATACAGCTCTTTGCTTATGGCCTTATGACACTGCTCCTCAGAATCACACAAGGTCGCACTTTCCATCCATTGCTTTTTTTTTTTTTCCCCTGCTCTGTTTTCCTCTCATTTTTCCCATCAGCCTGAGCTCCAGCAATACCTGCGTTCTTTTCCTCACTGGACAACTGCCAGCATCATCTTCCTTTTTACTCCCTGGAAACAGGAAACAGGCTGTCATCTTGACATTTCATGATTGGCCAGCACAGTGCGGTTTTTGAGATACAACCCACTGCCGTAAATTATGTTGCCAATGAGGCTGAATAGCCGGATATTTTGGATCACGAGTACTGCACTTTGCATGAGTAAATTTTAGAGGGACTATCCTGTGTCAGCTGAGTGCCGTCAAGATGATGACCTTTTAGAGATGTACAGCATGCTGCCTGCTGTTTGGTATGATCGTGTTGCAGACACCGAACAGAAAAGATTTGGACGTCTATGGGTTGTTAGTTCTGTATCTGTGAACATTTGTCATGATGTTTCCCTAGAATTAAGAGCTCAGTGAGTCAGAGATCAAACAAACTATTGCCAGCTCTGCCTGATGGAAAGATAGCTGAATTTTTTCCACAATGGACATAGAGTCCTTGTCAAGATGATACATCATATCAAGTGCATTTCTGCATTTTTGCAGCAGAAAAGCATCGTAATCAGGCTTCACAATCAAGTTTTAGGCATTTTTGAGAGCTTTGTTAGTATGCTTTTTTTTTTTGTGTGACCAGGGACATATCGTGGCTTGTGATGTAACCATGACAGATACATCTGTTCCCTTCAGAGAGTTATGACAGCATTTATGTAGATCCTGTTGAAAAGTGGCAGAAAGACTGAGTGAGCCATGTCACCAATGCAGTGCTGGCTGGATGGAGCTGGGAGTGGCTGGCGAGGGGCTGGGATACGAGGGAGTGTGAGGATGGACAGAGACCTGGCGATGGGCTTCAGCTGCCTCCCACCTCCACACTATCCAGCCCTATGTCCACTACCGGGTCTGTTCATCCCAGGAAGGATGAAGACATGGTCCTGATGAGTCACACTCGCTGCAGCCGCTGTCTGCGTGTTTCTAGGTTGCCATGGTTATGGTGTGTTCCAGGGACAGGCAGGAATGGTGTGGGTCTATATCCTCCTCTTCTAGCTCTGAGGACAGGAGAGCTGGCCCTGGACACGAGCTCTGCCTCTTTCAGGGATGCTTTCTCAGCTGTGAGCATCTTCTCAACCTGGTGCTCTACCACACATATATGGTGTCATGCTGTTCCTCCCAATTTGCGCTTCTTATCATCTTGCACTTTGCTTTAATAATTTTAACCTTTCTATGAAGTTTAACTTGAATGAGTGAACCAATATTGTACAGGATGTTCAATAGTGCCTTGTACTTAAGAAAATAAACATTTAATCTCATACACTCGCACTATCAAACATTAATTCATCTCTTGTGAAAATTAATTTTTGATGTATCATCAGGCGTTCCAGTATAATCCCCCTTTTATTTCACTGAATTGAATTTTGATGAGAGTCTTTGTTAGACTGGCCAGTATGTGCAAGGTTTGCTTGGTTCTTAACACAATCTCTGCCACGTCACAAAGTCTTGTCACACTCAGGCCTCATAACGTGGTAGTATGTGTTGCTACGCACTTGAAGGGTGCTGCTCTTGTACCCTTGGCTGAAACTGTGGCACTGCAGCCTCTAGCTGGGTGAATAAGTGTCTACGGAGGTACGATTGTGTTTGACAGAAGTGTCTGTTCCAACGTGTGCCTGTGGCTTTGCTTTGGGCAGCGGAGTACGACAGAGACATACCCCTGCAACGGCAGCACCGCAGGGAGTTCAAATTCAACCTGTCCCAGATCCCAGAGGGCGAGGCCATGACCACCTCTGAGCTGCGTCTCTACAAGGAGTGTGCAGGTGACGCCTACGAGAACAGCACCTTCCTGCTGTCGGTGTACCAGGTGGTACAGGAACACCAGGACAGGTAGGTCTGGTAAATGAGGCCAGATGACTTCAGCACAGTGAGCATTGGCTCACCACTCCTCCCAAACCTTTTGTATATGGCAGTTTAATTGAATGAAGTGTGAAACTCATCCATCAGGTCTGAAGCTGACCTGGGCTCCTGGACCAGTGGGTGACTGAGTTTTCTGACTGTAGTCGTTAAAAAAAGTCACCACCACTTTAACTGAAACATAGTATACAGTACAGTGCCTATAGAAAGTTGTCATACGGTTTTGAAATAGTTACTTTATTTGTAATACAGCCTGAAATCAAAACCCGTTTTCAAAAACATTTTTTACAAATGTTGCCTTACAATATCAAACTATTGAAAACAACCAAATTAATTAAAAAATGAAAAAGAAGAATGACAGGGTTGAAAGAGTCACCAATCCCCTGATTTAATACTTAGCAGAGCCACCCTTTGCTGTAATTACAGCCATCAGACTTTTTGGATATGTCTCTACTAGCTTTGCACACCTAGATTGGGGACTATATGCCCATTCTTGCTTGCAGAATTGTTCAAGTTCAGTCAAATTCTGTGGTGAGTGGCAATAGACTGTTCTCCAAGTCCATCCACAGATTTCTACTGGATTTAAGTCAGGGCTCTGACTTGGCCACTCAAGGACATTCACCTTTCTATCCTTAAGCCACTGTGTTGTTCTTTGGGTGGTATGTTTAGGATCATTGTCATGTTGGAAGGTGAATGACCTACCCATCTTCAGCTGTCCAGCAGAGGGATGCAGGTTTTCCTCAAGAATTTGTGTGTACTTGGCAGCATCCATTTTCCCTTCAATCCTGACCAATCGTCCAGTCTCTGCTGAAGAGAAACACCCCCACAACATAATGCTGCCACCACCATGCTTCACAGTGGGTATGGTGTGTTTTGGATGGTGTGCTGTGTTTGCTTTTTGCCAAGCATAGCACTTGGAGTTCAATCCAAAAAGGTCAATCCAAAAGGTCTCATCTGACCATAGCACCTTTTTCCACATGGCAGCAGAATCTCCCAGGTGTGTTTTTGCATAGAGCAAACGAGACTGAATGTGGCACTTTTTCAGAAAAGGTTCCTTTTTTGCCACCCTGCCATACAGGCCAGCTTTGTGTAAAGCTTGAGCGATTGTCACATGCACAGATCGACCAGTTCCAGCCATGAAGCCTTGTAAGTCCTTCAAAGTTGCCTTTGGGCTCTTGGTACCGACTCTGTTAAATGCCCTTCTAGCGCAGTCATCCAGTCAGGACAGATGACCTCGTTTTGGTGGCGCCATACACCTTCCACTTCTTAATGATGCTCTGAACCGTACTCAGAGGGATAGCTAAAATCTTTGAAATCTTCTTGTAGCCTAATCCAATTCACTTGTAGCCTTTGTACAACTTTATCCCATAGGCCTTGAAAGCACTTTCCCAACCATGTTGATTTCTTTTTCAGAACCTTGTACTCCTAGTAGTGAAATTTTCAAGAGACAGCTGGTTTTATTCTGAGGTAATCAAAACCACTACCATTGATGTCAGGTGGGGCAATTAGCCTAGTGTTTGATCTGACAGCTGATTGGTTGTATCTGAGCAAGTTTAGAATGCTACATTCTAATGGGTTGATCACTTTACCAAACCAGGTATTTCACTAATTGATTTTTAATAATTGTCCAAAATGTTTTAAAATGTTGTTTTCACATTGACGATGAGGGTTATAATATGTACATACAGCTAAAAAAAATTGGACTTAATTTCTTTTTATATTCCAGTTTGTAATGTGACAAAAGGTATAGATTTTTACAGGGTATGATGACTTTCTATAGGTACTGTAAATGTAATGTTACTGTGGTAGATGAAAACCTTCGTATTTCTCAAGCACATTTGCTGAGGTTGGATGGCCCTGTGTTACAGGGACACTCATGTACTGACGTGTTAATTGAGATGACAGTGTTGCCTGAAATTCTGTTAAAGCCACTTAAACACAGCATGGTATCCAGAAACTCTTCAGTGTGAAAGCCTCTCTATGAGCAGGGGCCTGCTGGACTATTCCATGGAATCACAGGAAAGATTGCCTTTAATTACCAGAGAGGCCCAGAGGAGGTCTGGGTAGGCTGTGAAAACGGATGCAGTCATTCAACACCCGTGGTGGTCCTGGTGGGCCAGGACAGGAAAGGTCTAAACTTCATTCGTGAGCAGGATTCTCATTTCGCAGTTACTCCATGTCTGGTGGAGTAGCACATTTTGGAGCAGGCAGCCTCCATGCCTCTGCCCTGACAAAATTAATTGTTAATTTAACTGAATAGTCCTCCAATAAAAGAAGTGAGCTTGGCCAACAGGCATCAGTCATTTACACTGTGAGCGAGGGGAGGGACATCCTGACAGCAACCAATGGGATCATGGGAGAATCTACAGTGATGGTAGGAGCGGCCGGAACATGTGGGCAGGGCTTCAGGAGAACAGTCAGTAATTAAAAAGGCACCATGGTTGTTGATTTACTGAGAAACTGTTATGCTTCCAGCGGCTTCCTTACAGAGTATAAGGACCAATTGTTGCTGTAAATTAAAATTGGGCTGTTCCATTTTAAGGTTAAGAATTTAATTTCATGAGGGGATATTGAGACGATTGTTCCTTCTGGCCTTATCAAATTCAATTTTTACTCAAATTTTGATTTCATGAAATGTTTATTGACTGCCACTTGGCCCTTATAGTAAGCAGTTTGTTCTCTGTTTCTTGCATAAAGAGCCTTTTATTTTTAGAGATTTCTGGAGATTAAAGGGGCTGCACTTTTCAGATGACTGTAGGACGTGGTTGCTTTTTGTGGAACCAAATTATAACATATTATACGGTGTGTGAGAATTTTGCTTATGCACTTCACTTTTGTGCTGTGAGCCTCAGCGAAGGCATCGGCCACAGAGTCCTTTGCAGGATTCAGGATTTTAGGTAAATTCTTTGCCCAAAGGCAGCCAGGGTCCTGACAGAAAAGTTTTCATATGGCATAGTGCGATCTGTGAGTATAAGCTGTGAGGGGAACCCGTAGCAGAGCAGCAACACACAGGGAACTCAAGTAAAATTAGCCTAAATATGGTTTTTAAAATTAATTTCAGTCATTTATCTAGAGACCATGATGAAATCATAAAATCTGATCTTGTCACCTGTATGAATACAGCACAGTTGTGCTATTCTGTGGTTAATATTTTTGAGCTCCTCTTAATGTAAATTTAAATATAACCAAACCACATTGTTATGTTGTCTCATGAGAGTGAATTTGGAAAGAAGAGTCTGTTGACGATGACATTTTTGGGGCAACCGAGCAACAGACTCTTTGCATCCAAAATGCCAGCACCTGTATGATACATCTGCCTTACACTTGAGCCCAGGGTTGCTGATTTGGCTTCTGGTCCTACCTCTGATCTCACCAGTTCTCCCCATGATCACTGGCTTTAGAATTCTGTGGGCCACGTGAAAATGACAACCGAAACGACTGACTATCTTTCCAAAATGAAAGATCCAATCTGGTTAAAATAGCTAATAAAGATTTTCCAGTATTCACTCACACAGTCGTGGGATATTATTAAAGGCTGTTCTCAGGTGCTTATTACTCCCGTTCATTCTTGGCGGAGAATAGTAAATTTGACCAAATTAGCCTCATATTGGCAAAGCTGCTCGTGGGGTGATACCAGTTATGCGTTGCTGATTAACCCTAAGCCAATAACAGTGTCCCCCTCATGTAGTTTGAACAAATGACAGATCCTGTAACGCCGTTGGGCACAGTGGACCGGATAGCTGGAAGGGAGGACTTCTGATCATACATAGGGGGCCTGTTCCATCGGGTCCCAGTAACTCAGCACAGCTGTTTTCATTTGCTGTATATCTAGTTCACCACCATGGGTTTCAGCTGTTCTGCTGTTCCCCTGTAGCAACACAGACCTCTTCCTACTGGAGTCACGGAAGCTGTGGGCAGCAGAAGAGGGCTGGCTAGAGATCGACATCACGGCTACCAGTAACCTGTGGGTAATGAGCCCCCATCACAACTTGGGCCTTCAGATCAGCGTGGAGACCATCAGTGGTGAGGCCTGTTCCATTTTATGGCACTTTAAGATGTTTGCCCTGGAGTTGATGACGTATGACCTCTGTGACTGGTTTGTTGATTAGGGAAGACGCTCAGACCAGAGGAGGCGGGGATAGTGGGTCGGAGTGGGGCCCTAGAGAAGCAGCCCTTTATGGTGGCTTTCTTCAAGGTGAGCGAGGCACATGTCCGCTCCACCCGATCCATTAATAAGCGTCGCCAACAGAACCGCAATCGCTCCACCCATCCACAGGAGGCTCCTAAGAGTCCAGGTCTAGCAGGTTGGTCACCGTTCCTGTTGTAATTTGTTGCCTTTATGTTTGTGGTGTTTTTAAATAACACCAGAGGTTAACCCATGATACAGTGCCAACACCTTTAAGGCTAACAGGGGTACAGCCCACAATACAGTGCCAATGCCTTTAAGGGTAAGCGGAGTACGACCCACGATACACACCCAGTAACTTAATGACTGCCCACTTCTGGTTTTGGATCTTGTCATTTTCCTAACGAGTCATTAACCGCTCGGTGGAAACATGGCCAGGCTCACGGTGTCACTTGGAGAGTTATAATGACACGCTTGTCCCCAGCTGTGCCTTTTCATCTGGCCCTCTCCCACCCGCCTTTTTGTTTACTGTTAGCATAATTAGACACTGCAGATCACTGGAGGAGGTTTAATAACCTCTGTGATGAAAGACAGGAAGGGAGATAAACTTCAGTAAAAAATCACATGCATACACAGGTCAGTTAAATTCCCTTTTAAGTCTCTGTGGGGCTCAGAGCTGTCAGCTACATCCTCTGCACCCTGCCGCTGGGCCCATTACCATGTCGGGAGACTTCCATGTGAAGTTGTTCTTACCGGCAACGTCTTGCGTTTAGAAAGTTATGTTGAGGTTGAAGGTGCAAGGGCCACAGGTTAAAGAAGAGCCACTCAGTGGCACCATGTGATTACAGCACTCTACTCTTTAACTCTACTCTTACCAAATAACAGTGAAAGAACGACTCTTTAAAGAGTCACTGCAGTGTTGCGTGTATAAAAATAAGATAAGCCCCAACTGAGGTTATTTGTATTCCTGGCTGAAAGGGTGTTAAAGGCCAGTGAAGCATAGAATTTGCATGGTGTTAAATTTTACAGTCACAGGGTTTATGGTTCCCACTCATGTGGCCTTTATGCTCAACAAAACCCCAACCCCACAGTTCCAGTCTAAAGACCCCTGCCACAGAATGTGGATGTTACTCGGGGCCAGCTGAAGTTGATGGGGACTGAAGCCTTCTGCACATCCAGTCACTGGCTGATCAACATAATGACACCACGGAAGGATGCAGGCAGTCCGGAACATGGTCAAGGTCGCTGTGACGCAGTCTCACCAGGCCCTCAGATGCGGAGAGCTGTGAAGGTCCCTGAGAAAGGCCTTATCTCTGTAAATATTTACACATCCCCGAGGCAGCGCTGCAGCCCAAAGGAGTGGCAGGAAATCAGTCTGACCCTCTGGGCAGAAGGTCATAAAAACGCAGAGCGAGCCCCCACTGTCAGGAAAGGCAGCCGGCCGCGAGGTACGGAAGCACCTGAGGTTTGCTGGATTTCCATGGGCAGCAGAAGTGCCTACAGGTGGTGACACACGCTGATGCTTTCAGGGGATTAGGGACTGCCCTCGCTATAACCCCTCAGCATGCACTCACTGAACACAGGCCCCGTCTGTACACACCTGCTAGTTAAAAGCAGTGTAGCTGTCATTCGCTGAATCAGGTTTCAGCCTCAGCAGGGAATTGGAGCCTTTTTAGGATTCAGTTCACAGTATTTAGTGAGCACAGTGTCAGTGGACAGTTGGCACAGGATCTGGTGAATGTGTAAGGTGGGCCGAAGAGATGTGACCAGGAATCATGCTGGGCCGGTAGTCTGGGTGGGGCTAGCAGCACAGGAAGTGATCCCACCCCAAGCTGATATCATAGCTCATTGTGGGTGAACAGAAGCCAATGCATGCTGGCCTGTTTACAGCCAGGAAATCGTGAAATAGTGGGTCAGCCGTTTTCTCGTGGAGATACCTCAGTACCAGTGCTGAGCGTATTAAGATTTTCACAAAATGCTGACTTCCTAACGTGAACCATGTTTGAATCAGGGACCAGATAAGCTTGGGAAATTGGAAGTGAATGGCAGGTACTGCTGTCTGGGCATGTGGCAAAGCATGTATGGCCTACCTTTGAGTTCTTCTTTGCAGACTACAACAGCAGCGAACAGAAGACAGCCTGCAGAAAGCATGAGCTGTACGTCAGCTTTCGGGAGCTCGGGTGGCAGGTAAGGGCAGGCCAGCTCTATTGTGCTGTTTGGACAGATGTGACACATATTTAGGGGTCCTGAGCCTCTAGTTTATTTGAACCAGGATCCTCTGTGGGTCACCGTGTTACAGTCATGCAGTGTGCCTTGAAAGGGAGGCACGATCTCATTAACTTGCCGTGACTGTGTGCCCATTCTGTGATCGATTACACCAGCAGCAGTTAGTGAAGGGGAAAGAATGTTAGCGTTTCCTGCAAACGATTACGTTTATAATAAGACAGCGCTGACATCTAGAGGAGGACTGCCAGCACAGATGCGGTGGTGGGAATGATGCTCGTTAGGCAACCCTGCACTGAGTTTATAACGCAGTTTTGCAACTTCAGCAGTGATTTGTCCTCTGGGACAGCTGGCGTTCAGTCCAGGCCCAATTTTGTTGGACGACTCACAGTGTACGGCCCCTTGGCAGATGTGCGACAGCTGGATGCAGTGCCCCCCCAATGACGGGGGCTCAGGAAAGCACTTGATCCAGAGAAATGCAGTTTCTGGCTCAGTCCGACAACTTCTGGATCAGTGAGGCCCCCATGTGGGTCCTGACATCCTAATTGAAAGTAGACAAATACAGTATGGTTTTACTTGGAGTTTGGGGGGTACACTGTGTGAACAGGGCCGTGCTGACCATAGGCGAACCTGCTGTGCCATTGTGGGGAGGTGTTCTCCTGGTGAGTTTCATCTCTGTCATTGGGACGACTGGCTGCGCTGTGCAGGACCTTGACTCGATGGAGAAGACCACTGGAGGCCTGGTGTCATCTGAAATGTGTGGTGGAGACAGGGAATGTGAAACTGGAAAGGGGTCACTGCTCACAGGAGCTGAGGCACAGGTGTTTTTTTTTTTTACTCGCCAAGAAGACGTGGTGCCAGGACCAAAAGGAAACGTTTGAAAATAAGAAGTAAGCAATCAGAGCAGCTGCAGGTGTGACGGACACACCTGGGTGCCTTATTCCCAGTGCGAACCCAGTCAGCCCACATCAGCCACTTCTTTCTGCTTTGGCACCAGGACTGGATCATCGCGCCCGAGGGCTATGCTGCCAACTACTGTGATGGAGAGTGCTCATTCCCCCTCAACGCCCACATGAACGCCACCAACCACGCCATCGTGCAGACACTGGTGAGAGCCTTGCCCATGTATGTGCCACCACTGCCCTTTTTTGTGTAAGGTTTTCAGACTTTTGTTTAGTTTTTCATCTGTTTGTACGGCTGAGTATTATCACCTGGGTAAAATCGTTACTTTCCTCCTGACCCCTGCCTGACCGTAGACCCCACTTCAGGCCTGTATTTCAGATCGTTTTCACGTCAGTGTCAGTCAGCTGCGACTCACATATTACAGGGAGTTTCCCAAGCGCTTTAATGACTAGGCTCCAGTTGTTCTCTGAGTTCTACCACACGGATTCCAGCCATCCCCACTTCAGTGTGCTCCAGGGCCTTAGAGACGCAGCCTGCTTTAAGTCCGAGTTAAAAGTGAAACACCATGATTTTTGAATGGTCTGTTCACGTTGATCAACGTCTCTTAGGTCCATCTCATGAACCCGGATAACGTTCCCAAGCCCTGCTGCGCACCAACAAAACTGCACGCCATCTCCGTGCTCTACTTCGATGATAACTCCAACGTCATCCTGAAGAAGTACAAAAACATGGTGGTGCGGGCCTGTGGCTGCCACTGACATGTGGGGGGCGCCTTTCCTTCGGTGAACGAAGGGCTGGAGTGACAGACAGAGGATAAGTGATAACTGCTGCTTGTTGACAGAGGGACTTGTGGCAAACCTTCAATTGTGAGGTTCAGAGAGAAGAGGCTGGAGGGTATCTCCACACTGAGGACAAACCATGCTGTAGGGCGTTGGTATTTAACTTTTTTAGATCCTGGATTCCAAATTGCTATGGCGGAGTATCTTCAGGACTTTTGGCCTGCGCATCAATGAAGTCCCAAGCTAAAATGTACCGTTACTTAAAAAATATCATAGAACTTTGTTCACAATTGTGGTAATGTGCCAAAATATGACTCTAAAATCAGTGAGAAGGCTTCTGGTCTACTGGGGTGCCATCTTTCTCAATTTTGACAGTTGAACATTTTTATTTGTAGCTTGTACCTTAATAGGTTGTAACTAAATTACAAAACGGAGTTCACTTAAGGTTTACTGATCCGTATGTGTGCAAATTTCACAATGTTTCAGCAAACTTTCATTGTGAGATTTGTCAATTCCGAGTAAACTTTGCTTAAAATGTGTGCATTTTGTGATGATGGCCATTATGTCTGGTGGCTCTCGAGATCCACCCAAGGCTCACAGGGATCCACTTGGATCCACAAGATGCAAGGTTAATTACCACTGCTGTAGGGGAATGTAGTCAAGCATCACTGAAAATCCTTCTGTGGGAAGAGCATTAGCCTAGTCGGACCCCAGTCTGTAGAGAAATGTATTTTTGACTAACCAAAGCTTGATCTTTTACATATGTAAATCTGTTGAAATTGATGAAAAATGTACAGCATTGGCATCGCAGCTAGTGTGTTAACCCCCAACGTTCTGGGCTGAAGGGTCTCAGCTCTATGCCAGCTTTAAAAGACAAGGAAACAGCTGTGCTATTTCAGACAAATTTGTTTATTTACCAGTTTAAAAAAATACTGTCAAGGACCCAAAGTAATCTTTGGTCTGAACCTAAGCCCTTTCCCAGGGGGTGGCTCTGGGTCAGGTACTGCCCTTAAAAAAAAAAAAAAAAAAAAAATCCCCACAACCTATTGAACTGTATCCTTTTTCTTCAGGTGGGACAAATATTGAGACCCAGAAATTACATTCCTTTTGTCTAAACCATTGCCAGCTACATGTATACCTCTAAGCTGTTTACATTTTAATGAATCTTGTTGAATTCCCTATGTATATACTTGTACATTTTTCCATCTTATTTATTGCACACTGTTAAATCACCACCTTATGGAAAAGAGTAACACTATTTTTGGAAAAGAAGTTTTATTATGAAAATTTCATATTAAGAACTTGCTATTATTTCAGTCGTCCTTGCTTGTAGTAGAAAGATGGAGGACGTCTGTACCATGTATCATCTATAAATATTACTCACGGTGCTTCTTCTGGGCAAGTTTCCCTTCATTGTGGGGATGTCAGTTTAAAAGGGTCACATTTAAACAGGACAGATTCCAAGTGGCCTCCACCCAGCACAGGGGGTGAAAAGCAGGCTGGCAGCAGGTAGGGAATTGAGGGTCAAGAGAGGTACATGAAGAGAGGACAGCTATTAGCCTGAAGAAGAACAGGGTGTGTGCACACAGAAACAAACTGCCAACTGGCTGCTAATTATCAAACTAAACTAGCACCTCCAAATGACGAGGCAGACACTAAGGTTTAACATCAGGGACCGTGGCACTGCTTGTGAATTAAATGTCACAATGTTTCAGGCACCCATCTGGCATTTGCAGCAGCTCTTGAGGTAAAGAAAGATAAGCTGGTGTACCTGGAGGTGGTCTGTCTCCATCTTGATTGAGAGCCCACTTTGGACCCTGTTTGCAGGCAACGCTTCTGGGATTGGCCATGATGTGGATTACGTTAGAGGGCAGAGCTGGCTAACGTATACAAATCGGTCCACAGCAAACAAGCAAGTCGGCCCAGCCGACCAGCCAGTGAACAGCACCAGGTGTACCCTCCTAACCCACTTGTCCCTGAGAGTCCATTCAGGCTACCTGTGGTATGGCTCAGAACACTACCACTCCATGAGGAACACTTCAGAGACGTTAAAGCGAAAAAGGAAAAGACAGGTGGAAGGCAGACCTATGGTGTGGGTTCAAGGGAGTTCCAGTCTTGATCGAATGCACAGCCACTCTAAGATGGGTTCATGTGGGGTCAACTCATAGTTCAAGCTGAAATCAGACTGACAGATGTTGCCTATAATGAAGGGGTCATCAAAATTAAAATCGAATACATTCACAATTGACCAAAGCACACTGGTATTTCCACAATCACCCACAGAGTCTCTTCTTGGGGGGGATAGAGGAATATAAAAATACAAAACACTGCCTCATGGGGGAGCCCTATAGCTCATCTCGGGCCTGTTTCATCACGAAGCGGTGCAGGCTCTCCAGGTCCCGCCCACTGTTGTACTCCTCCCCTTTCTGGCCAGCCCAGAACATCAGCAGCGTGGGGTAACCATGCACCTGGAAGGGTCAGAACGCAGTCAGCTGTCACAGTGGGGGGGACAATTGGCAGCCCCTCTGAACGCCCACTGCAGCAGGGGCCAGAGATGGACTGTTGGTGTTTACGGTTCCGACTCCAGAGGTTACACTAGGCCAGCTGAACAGGCTGTGGTGTCGCCATGACATCCTACAGTGGCTCTGTGGGTTGACCTGGCACTAGCCAGAGTACTCACAGGCTGCCTCACACCATGAAAGTCCTGCTTTCAAAAGACTGCCCGTATTCCCTCATGGAGTTTAAAATCCAAAGGCAAGCTTGAGCCGAACCTCATGGAACAGCCAGCCAAGAAGCAGGACTCACAGAAAAGCGGTTGCAGAGGGACCTCTCAACTGTGCAGTCCACCTTCCCAATCTTCACATCGGTCAGCCCAGGAAAGTCTTTCTTGGACAGGTCCTCCCAAATTGGAGCAAGTTTCTTACAATGACCACACCTAGGAAAATGGGAACAGCAGGAAGGCGGGTGCCCCTATTTACTGTACCACCCCCTCTCGACTCAACAGGAAATATAATGAGTACGCTGGATTTTGAACAGTTCCATTAGCTGCATGTGTTAAAGCACTCCTGTGGCCTTGTGACTGACAGTACCATCACATAGGTATACAAGCTGTAAAATATCCTCTAGCCTTCAGGAGCTTCTGTTTAACAAACATTCAGCTAACGTTCCCACTGGACACAGGCCCCTTACATGCCAAAGCCCTGAATCAAATTAACATATGAAGAACAATCAAGCTGAAGCCACTTCTTACCATGGTGCGTAGAACTTGACAAAAGTTAGACCTTTAGCCACAGTCTCATCAAAGTTGCCTTCTCCAAGGACAAGGACCCTGGACTAGGAGAGACGGTCAGACTTAGTGTGCAGCTCGCACCCACCTCAGGTGGCCAAGACACTCAGACAGGCACAGTAAACCCTACAGGTAGTCCTCACAATCCTTCCTCACAAAGGCAGACCTTTCTAACATGACATCAGCCATCCTGTAGACCTCACCTAAAGCGAGTCTACTCCAGCCCATGGAAAGAGCTGGCTCACCCATAATTGCTACTAGTCTGCCCAGCTGTTGAAAACAACTTGCAAAGTCTGACAGACAGGCAGCAGGTCAAAGTCTCAGCAACTTCATCAGTGTACAAGTGACCAAAGAGACTCTTTCCTGCATATGGATCTTCAGAAACATTCAGAATCACAGCTGAAAGCAGGCTCCTAAACTAAGCAAAAGTCTGTAAAAGATAATGCCAGCCAATCTCCATGCCACCCACCTCCTTAGGAGGTTCCACACTGGGTGCCACAGCGTCAGCTTTAGCTTCACCAGCCCTCTCTGAAGACACCCTCACCAAATTGTCCAGGAACTCCTTTAGCGAGTCCAAGTCCCGCTTGCCTCTGTATTGGTCAGTCTGCAAGAAAGCATAGCGCACACAGTACAGAATTTTCAACCAATCATCATTTTATAATCTCCTGTAGTTTATAATCTCCTGTGTGTGGGGCTCTCTTACTTTCTCTCCATCCCTGAAGAACAGCAGAGTCGGATATCCACGCACTTGGTTCTCCGAGCAGACCTCATAATGCTGAGTACAGTCCACCTGTTGGGCAGAAGCACATGGGTCAGGGCCTGAGGCTCAGTCAGATCAACAGACTGGGCACTGGAGCAGTGTGTCAAAGAACACTTCTCACTGGTGATATGCGTCTACATTACCCCAAGTTAAAGTCCACCTTGAAAACACACCAGGGCAGAGCAGCTCTTGGTGTATGAAAGAGTGTGAACACTGACATGAGAAAGTGTCACAATTCCATGGACGTGATGGTCCCCGTGGGGGGACCGAGTCCACGCCCCTCAGTGTGACCCACCTTGCCAATCTTGACAGTGTCTGAGTGCTCAAATGAGGTAGCAAGCTGTTCCCAGGCCGGTGCCATGGCTTTGCAGTGACCGCACCAGGGGGCGAAGAACTTGACAAAGTGGTTTCCTGGGGGATGAAGGAACACGGACATATAGTACTGACATGGGACTTTGGCAGCAGAGGCATGAAACATACAAGCTTGACCACGAGTGCAGCCAGAATTCCCCGTGCTGACAATGGGAGAACCGAGGGTACGGGCAGCTCTGGAAGGCCGTTTTCTATGGAGCAAGGCCACTCTGCCTGTGGCTGCTTAAGTGGCTCTTGGTCCAAAAGTCAAACTTATTTCAGCTCTAACTTTAACCAGCTAATACGAGGCTAATGAGCACACAGGTCCAGCATCAACCCTCATGCAACACCATGAGAAACAGCCACCAGCAGAATCATTACAGTATGGCAGCTCTAGCATCAGCAAGACACAACAGACTCAGGAGCCCTGAAGGGAAACTGAAAGACTCATGTATGAAATTGATATTGCTTTGTCTTTTTATCCATCAATACTTTAGAATTTGATGGAGCTAGCAGATGAGAAAGACTAATGACCATGGAAATTATAAACATTTTGAACGAAGAAACTAATCCAAGAACACTAAGTCATAATTACATACTGTTCAAAAATGACTGTACTACTGGTATTCAACTGCATTTAAAAAAAGGCAATGTAGCTTTGGTTAGGCTACAGTACAGTGATGACAAATTAGTTCTACTGTATCGTTTGCTCTGCTGCTGTGACTAAATGTACCTCAAAGCAACAGGATGGAAAGTTGGGTTGTGTTACTATAAATGGGGCAAATCCAAACCATTTTCCTCCCCGATGCTGACCGGGCATCATGGCCATCCAGGTACAGCCCACACTGAGACCCTCAGCAGAGCCATGAAGGACTGCATCACATGAACAGCCCCAGTGCCATACAGATGTCATAATCGGCAAACATTCGGGGGGGGTGGTGGGCAGACGCTGGCTGAATCTCATACCTTTAGCAATGTGAGCCTTGAAGTTGGCACCCGTGAGCTCATACATGCCCTGCTTTGATTCCGGGATCGAGGGCGGCTCCGGCTCACTCTCTGGCTGCTGAGAGATGGAGGAACTTGGGAGGTGAGTGAGAACAGACCATACTCCTCCCGACAGGTATTTCACCGTTAGCCTCTACACGGCTCAGGCACACAAGGGACCTTTCCAGAATATACCACATTTAAGAACAGCTTTTTAAACTTTCAATATTGACTAATCATCAGGATTTCCTGAAATTATTGAAGCATTTGGCTGCCTCAGACACTTGGACATGGACACAAGAGGCAGCCAGAAGGCACAGCCCCCTTTCGGATTGCAGAAGGGGCACCCCCCTATCAGAGGGGTGGTCTTAATGAGCCTTTAACCATGGCCTCTCCAGCCACTTGGATCTAGGTTGGATTTTTTTCAGCTGTAATCCACAGATGCAGCAAAGGTATGTAACTACTTATGAAGCGAAACTCCTCAAAAACGATTCCCAAATGAGTACAGAAGGAAGAGGAATTTACACAGCAGGGGTGTAATGGCATTCGGTATATTATCAAACCGTTTGGTACGCCCCCGACAGTTCAATATGCACACGTGAACCGCAGTATTACGGTATGCCTGTCAATTTCCTATACATACTGGCACGAAGACTTCTTTTCCCAAAAATTCATCTAAAAAACTGGGGCTGTCTTATTTGACGGCTAGAATTTAAATGTCATTATACAAGAGCAGATGGCATAAATTATCCGCCTCCTGGCTACCAGTGCTTTGTATGCAAAAACAAGCTCGAGAAGACAGGGTAAACTAAAACAAATATTCTCTTTGCTCCAATGTGACAATGGCGAGTGCTAGTAGGGAAACAGAGAGAAGCTAATTAGAAGAGGTCCCGCCATCTTTCAAATCTGCAGTATGGGAACATTTTGGATTCAGTGTGCAATACAATGACGAGAGGAAAAAAAAGACGGTAAACAAACTCATTAGGGTAAAATCTCATTAGGGTACCAACTTAATTGTGCACTTTGTTATTTTTACATTTAATATTGCCTATACAGGTATGTAGCCTGTTTAAATAAAATAGACCAGGCAAATTAGGCTACTTCCAGGTTGTCAAAGGTTAGACAGAACACAGAATGCTTAGACAGGTAGCTCACTTGATGTTAAACTTACTTTAAATAATAAAGTGCACAATAGACAGTCAAAATAAAGTTTATTGTTTAATTAAAAGTGATGTATTTTTTTCTTCTTAAATATAAAGATACCGAAACTGTACCATTACCATGGTCCAAAAACCGTGACACATACCGAACTGTGAAAAAACTGTACCGTTATACCCCTACTGCTTAGTCAGGTTTCAGGAGAAAGGAGCAGCTAATTGCTGGTGTGATGATAAAGGACTTACTGCCGAGTCCTCGTTCAGCGTCTTCAGCATCCAGGACTCCAGCGACTCCAAGTCCCGAGACCCCGAGTACTTTACAGCTTCCTGCTCAGGCCTGAAGAGCTTCAGACTAGAAACAGAGCAGACATTATCATGTTAGCCTGCTGGTTTGAGCCCTGGAAAACCCCAAAACAGTAACGTAATCTGAACCAGTCCTGTAAACTAGTGGTTCGGTAAAGTGTTGATCAACATGACAGTGCACTGTTACCAGGGAGACAATGTCTGTATATTACACCATGGTTACTGCACAAAATTCGGTATGTCCTTTAACCTTGTTTACATTAAAACAAAACCAATTTAACACATTGTGATGGCTCTACTCAGCTCCTCTACCAGTTACAGTATTAGCAATATGCCTCAGAGTTAGTTAATGTTTTACTGCAATGTGATTCAGACACGCTGGGTAATTGGTGCAAGCACCTTCAGATCCGGCTCTACAGGAACTCTTTTTAAAAAAACACATTCATCCACGTCTAACTCTCGCCCCTTACTGGCAGGAAATTAACAAAAATATAGAAGCTATGATTGGTGTCACAATTCCTTTAAAATGTGACAGCTTATATTTAGTTAATATTGCACTGTCAAAGAAGGACAATAATGATAAGAAGAAAGCTATCATAAGAAAATAGTTGAAAACTGATCCTGCTACCATTGCTGACTTGATTGATATCCTGCATGAAATATATGTAATGGAAAAATTGTCCTTCTCTCTTAGAATCCAGAAAGAAGTTTTTTTCCCTTCAGATTCGGTCAAAATGGACTGAGTATATCAAAAGAATACAATCAGATTTTTGTTGAAATTGTACTGCCACTGTTATTCTTTCTCCCGTCTTTATTTTGATTCTAGGCTCCCCTGCGTTTTTATTGTGTACGTTCTCTTCATTGTACATATATCGTTTCTGATTGTTAATAAAAATAAACTTAAAGAAATACATTCATCCAATAGAGCTGTAAAAATGTATAATCTGAAATGACAGCTAAAACAAAAGGATCGTGAAGACTGACCTTTCTGCTAGAATAGCTGGTTACTGAGCAGGACAGACTCAAGACAAAAAAGTGTTGACCAACTACTCTGACAACAGCAGAGCAAGCAGACCTTCCAGATGTACGAGAAAAACCAGAAACAGTAACAACCGTTTGGCTAACTTGTCACAGTACTTAAAAAGGTTCGCAATGAAATTTAGTTAATGGTTGATCTAAATGTTTAAGGCCCCTGGACTCACTACAGTCACATAACTCTGGGAATGTGCTGGAGAGCAAGTCAATATAAACGCAAAGGCCATTCTACAATAAAAGAGAAAAGTTTATATCTAAACTGAACCTCTTCTCAGAATTGTGTATGTTAAAGATAGAGAACAGATAGAGAAGAGTGACAGGGTTAACCTCTAGGAAAGTGTGTATGTCTGCTGACCTGACAGATAGTTTATTTCAAACACAAGACGTACATATTTGTTGCCTGGTGAGCGTGTCAGGAAGACCACAAGACACACTCACGTGGGGTAGCCCCTGACACCATGGTTAGAGCAGAACTTTGTATCCTGAGTACAGTCCACCTTCACCACGTAGGCAGGGGGTGATTCCATGTTGTTATATTTGTCTGCCATCTGATTCCACGTTGGTTGGAGCCTTTGACAGTGGCTACACCTGCACAGACACATCAGCCCTGCAGTGTTAACCATGACTATGTTCAAGGAAAAGTTGATACTCGCCATCAACCCCATCGCCACCCACTCAGTCCCCACCAGCCCCGTCCCGTCCCCCCGGTCTACAGCCCCCCGCTTACTCTCCCAGCCGTACCGCAGTGCCACGTAGGCGGCTACTGCAGACTCACACTGGCCAGTTCACTTTTCACGACGGTTTTCGGCTCGTTCCTCCCCTCCCCGTGGCAAGGAGTTAAAGGTGCGTTATGGCACAAAGATTATCGCAAAAAGTGCCCTTTTCAGGGGAAACATACGGTGCTCGGAGTGGGGTATAACAATAGAGAAAGAAGAACAGAAACAACCATATAGAAAAAATGACAGAGAACGGAGGACGGGGAGATAGTAGGAAAGAAGCAATCGACCAGAAGGCGCCCCGTCGTCCAGGAGGAAAAAGCTGAAAACCTAGGAAATGCACCATAAAAGCACACTCTCGGGCGCCCGAGGATCCGTGCGGGAGACCGGCCACAGAGGCGCACATGACATTGAAGCGTACGCTGATGCCGGCCGGCCGCTTGGCCGGCGCCTCCTTACCACGGCGCGTAGAACATGACGAAGTGCGGAGCGGACAGCACGGCGCTGTCGAACTGCTCCACCGTATACGTGTGCCGTGCGTGCTCCTCATCCTCGGCACCCCAGCCACGGCCGCAGAACAACAACGAGCCCAGCAGGCAGAGCACAATGACCGATGGTGCCATGGTCCCAGGAAATCACCGTCACAGCGTGGTCCTATAGTGGCCCTGCTCCGTACAGCGCCGTAGGCTTTCAAGGCGGCGGTGCCGTAAAGCGACGTGCTGCGACTGCGCCGGAGAACAGTGAGCTGATGTTGGACATGTGGAGAAAGGCATTCAGAAGCGGACCGTATCTCCGTCTCAATGCGGAATTCTCGGAGGCACGGTCTCCTTAGATGTTTCATTCGCACAATACACGTAAATATCCATTTATACATATGCGGCACCATGATTAGTCAACACTGCCTGGATGTTTATAAAGGCGTTTTACCTTAATGAAAAGCTTCAATATGAGTAACGTTACTGTCACTAACGTTACAGTAGCTGTCCCGAGGAGACCTCAGAGTTGAAAACAATTTTCGAATGTTCATAACCATCCCCTTTGGAGATTCAAAGGTGTCCATCATGTATGTACCTCCCAACTGCATATTAGCTCTGGCTGCTTCAAAGAGTGCTATGCAGTATTAATAAAGTAAAAATGAAGCTACTGTAAATATCATCATTATCACACTACTGGTGAGGGTCACAGTTACCGTAAATATTTTTCTTAATTTGTGTTTGAAGTTTTACAAAAGGTCAGTACAGGTATGTAGGAATTCTTCTAAGGGTCACTGAAGTGGTTCATTAAATTCAGGTAACAGACAGGAACAACAGACACTGACAAGTGTAGGACACATGTATCTGTACAGCATACATGTACGGTACATGGGTATATACCTGTAGATACAGCATGAGTACCTGTATAACATGTATATGCAGAGCATGCATGTATAAGTACAATATGGAAGCTTGGCGCTGAGTGCAGGGTGTGGCGAAAGCTAAAGGTCTCCAAAGGTCCATGCTTTGAATTGTGCTAGTTGACTTGGGATCTCTCAGAAGCTCATACTGTTTTTGTAGCACTTCAGAAGAGTGACTTAACTTGTAGTGGTTCACCTTTGGCATGAACCAAGGGAGGGACGTTTGGCATCATGTTGAGAGACCATCAACACCTTCTGAGTTGCGCCATCCTAACTGCAGCTGGCCAGATGTCACCAGGCCTGCCCAAGCTTAGAGCTTCCAACTGCCATTAAAACCTGTGATGTCAGGGCGACGTGATGCTCTAGAGTGTGTGGGCCAACCAAGGACAACTTTAGTGGGGCCTCCTCTTGTGCAAAATTAGTCAGAAGTGCTGTGGTTTCAGCTCAGCATTCAGAGAATTAGACAGAGCTACATTCTCTAGACTTGCCAGATTGATATGTTTCACTTTATATATCTGCAATTTATTTTTGCTTAATAGATGTCTTTTGGGTGCTTTTGCCAAGAAGTGCAGTGTGTTTATTTTAGAAAATAAAATGAATTCCGAAATGAAAGATTTCATCAGATTCATTTCCCACTTCATTGTATAAAATGATCTTTAAAAAGCACAAAAATGTCCTGTACTCTCTGTAGCAGAATTCTGGTCTATATTTTGAGAAAATCTATTTATCAGCACTATGATATGAAAGAAAATAGCTTTGTTGAGAGTTATTTTTTATGAAAAAACAGGAACTGGAATAAAGTAAGACGCCTTCCTTCTGAGTGCTGTTTTAAACAGCTGAACAATGGCATTCCTCTTCCACAGGAAGTCTGCACGTTTGACTCCTTGTTTGTGTTGAAATCTTGACAGGAGCTCTTATACTGCTTTTGCAGTGATTGTTCTGTCAAACTAATACAAATTATAATACAGCACATGTGTCACTGTTTACAAAAATGCATCACATCCAAGGCCAGCTTAGGGCTCTTTCTGAAGGATGTAAAGCAACTACTGTGATGTTAAGGATATGAATTTAATGCCCATTCTTATGAAAATATTTCCATTTCATAACAAGTACAACTCAGTCCCTAATACACTCTCACCTCTGCAAAAACCTGCTACAACACTGAACAAAGAATTTATTACTGTATATTTTTGAAAGTGATTCATCTTATATTTGTGTCTAAAAATGTTCTGTTATTTGCACCAGTTAAAGTCTAAGGCACCCTCACATAATTGCATGTTCAACTTCATAGGACTTTACAGCTTAGCAGCTCAGTCGATATTTGCTTTGTAGTCCCTGTGTTGCATGTACAGTTTAACATCCCACAAGTCTGTCTTTCCCGTTGCTGTTTCTTTGATATACAAACAGCTGCATTTCTGCAAGTTATTTTGCCTTTGTTTATGTTGTGTGAATATGGTTCCTCTTGCACACATGAGCCAGCTGATAGCTCTCAAGACCTTTCTGCTTTTCTTTATGTTGTATTTAGCCATCATGGTACTGCCATGCCCAGTCATAACTGCAAAAGGGTTGTAAAAGCAGTCTCTGATCTGTATAATTGTACCCGAGTTTCAACCAAAGAAGTTGCATGCAGTTCCCTTTTTTCCCCTACACATGAAAACACAATACTTACGTGCAGCAATCAGACATTCATGGAAATTAAAAGATCTGCCTGTTCACCTCTGATGTGTGTTTACTTAGGCTGTTGCATGAGTTTAGGGTGTGTCTGAAAGTGTTACATGGTATTTTGAGGACAGCTATTAAAATTCCAGCTGTCCTAAGGGAACACGCCTGTTTACAGAGAAGCAGCATTATAGGCTATTTGCTGAGATAAACCACAGTCCTCGCCCTCACAAATCACAGACTCTAGATATCCATATCTCTCACTGAAGCTGTCATTTTATTAATGAGCAAACAAACAAAAAAGGACAAATACGTTTCTTCCTGAAACTTTATCCAGAAAATAGCTATGAAAACATTGTTTAGCAACTAGTTGATGCAGAAAAATATACATATTACAGAAGGAAGAGGGTAATGCTTGATGTCTGACACAGCTCTCTGATTATCTTTTTGATAGAACATGGACTTTTTCCAGATATCTCGCACATGAACAATGCCGTACTGTGTAACTAATTATTACACATCTCAAATCTGAACAATTACACCTGTGAGCAGAGCTACATCAAAAATACTTCCTGAAAGTCAGACAGACAGATTGTATGTTAGGGAAGGCTTCACTGGTAATCTGGTTTAATCTACAGTGCTCCCTGGATTCTCACAAGTCAGGGACATGACAGTTTATAATCACAGACTAGATTTTGGAAGGGAAATTTTGGGGTTAAAAATGTGACAGTTGGGCAAATTGATAGGTTTTACACGGGGTATATTTGTTTTGTCAAACAGCCAGAGACAAAACTGGAATAACATCATTGGAATAATAGCAAAGTCTTCCGTGCATCAGGCACATTGTTTACATGGAAAGGCAGACAACCAATTAAAAATAATGAATGTTAAAGAAACACTTTTATATACATATATATTTGTTGTTGTGGAGTATCAATATAACCGATAAGCAGCTAGATTGTGCTTCATACCTATGCTGTATGCTGTTCTTTGGATCAGGATAGTCTGCCTTGATTCCATTCTCTGACCACCCTGGGAAATCCTGATAGCTGATTCACAGATAGTGTTAAACTGGACCCAAAATGTCTCTTTAGCCTTGCAGATGCAACTAAGTACCACATTATGCCAAAATGTTTTGCTTTTCCAAAAATACATCTACACAGCTGTGAGTTCTGAATCGAAACAGAGATGTTTCACTTTCATGCAACAACCTGTATTTTTAATGCTTCACTTTCTAAGAGAGGGCTGAAAAAGAAATAACATATAATTTTATGTCAGTCAGGAGGCCTTCATTTAGTGATACAAATAGAGATAAAAATGTCTTCTCCATTTCTGAGGTTTTACCTTTTCATTTTTATGAAATTGAGAATAAGCAAATTTAGAATAATATAATGAATTTAGTATGTATTTACTATATTAAATGTATCTACTTTAAAAGACAGCACAGAGATAAACCCTAGACAGCAATGACAATGCTATCCAGACTATATCCGTTTGAACCTCTGGGACGTCCAAGGCCATTGATTGTGTGGAGTGGGTGTCATTTACTGTCTACTGCTGTGTCTTCCATGAGAAAGGGCTGCAGAAGGCCGCCCACATGAACCTACTGTATCCGTATGGAAAAGATCTAAAGCAGCATTTCATCTGGAATGGGCATCGATGTGGAAGTCAGTTGCCATAGTAATCTCTGTTATGTCCTAATGTTTTTCATGTTGTCCCAAAGAGCTGGCCATTAGGGTTTGAATCTCAGATGCCATCCATCTTGGTGATGATCACATTTACCTTATCAGGACTCTCCTCTGAAGGCTAAGTGTCCATGTCCCCAACTGACTGAACTTTGTACAGTCACCAGTATGAGCTATATGGGAATATCTTCCGTCAGATTATTAGTCAGTCAAGACGATGACTGAGTGTGCAAAGCCGAGAATCTGGACTCGATTCCCCAAAATCACTTGCTCTGTTCTTGCGCTTCCTGGGTCCTATAACAGACGGGAAGGTTGCCTGAGGGGCCAGCCTTTCAGGGGTAGATTCATGACTACTACTACTGTGTCAAGGTCCTACAAAAAGCTGACTTGATGGTATTTGTTTTTTGTCAGTGGGAACTTTCTGAAAGGCAGCTACCTGCTCCCTGCCGTGGTTCTCAGCTAGAGAAAACCATAACCCGCGCATGCGCGCGCACGCACACACACACACACAGCAGGAACTTCCAGTTCTCTTTGCCTACTTGTAACTCAGGGAACATGCTAGAGTGGGTAAGGGCAAAGGGGTGATGAAGGAGATGAGCCAGGCCACTCTGCATGTTTCCTGGAAACAAGCAGAACAGCACTGAAGATCCTAAAAGATTCAATAAATATGGAGAGAAATGTCCCAGCAGGAGTTCCAGACAGACCTTTTTTCAAATTCCTGAGCTGCCTGCACATATACTGCTACCACAAATGCTACTTGGAAAGATCTGCCTGCTTAGAAGACTTTTAATTGTTTATACATATTGCAGCATACTTCAGCAAACCCACATTACATCAACATTTCTTTTTGTTTTCCTTTAAAGACGAAACTGCAGATGTTGTCACATATTGTTCAACGGAAAAAGAAGGTTCAACCTCGCTGAAGTCAGAGGTGGCTGGGTCTCCAAACAGATGTTTACTGTTTTTCTTATGATGATTAGTTCTCCTGTCGATACTGATCCCCATCCAAGTAAAACTGAGCGCCCTCGTCAGGCGTGGCCCTCAAGTGGAGCTCTCCAGTACCACGAGCAGCAGGTGTGTGTGAGGAGGTGCTGGCCTATTTCAAACTTGGACAGGCCAGTACCATGCTGTGTACCCCAAGTCCCCACAGAAGCCATTAAGCAGCCTGGCTTGTGGAGTAATGTGTTTGCCTTGGCCTGCAGATGGAGCAGGTGCTCCTGGGCCCCTTTTGGCCTGCTGCTAACTGCTGTTTTTAATCCATTGTCCAACTCAGCCCCAGCCATGACTGCTTTACAATCCAGTGGCAATATATCTGTGTAGACCACAAGTGGGCTCCACTGTTCCTTCACTGACTAGCCCACACTCAGGAAGCATTCAGCTTGTCCTGTAATGAGGGGGCTAATTTGTTAGGCATAGCAGATAGCACAGCATCTTGAGGATGGGTAGCAGACAGCCTACGAGATCATGACCAAAAGATCAGACGTTCAAGACCCCAGAGGAATCTGCTGTTGTACTATTGAGAATGAAACCAACAGCTTGTCCGGTCAATGCAAATATCCAGATGTACAATAACTGTTCAAGCTGTGAAGGACAATATTACACAGCAAGACTCACACATACACAGATTATTGAATTGATTATACTTTTGTCTATTTTAGGTGAGGTGGGTACTATTGTTCCATTAAGCGTACAACAACATTTTTGTGAATAAATCAATTCAATGCTGAAAAGAAGGAAATAATAAATCAACTGTCTCGTGGGACCTGGAAATATATCCATGACTCCTTTGGATCAAGAAGCTGAGGTGGTTCAGGTTTCTTATAAGGATGCCATCTGGACTGCTCCCAAGGGACTCATTCCAGGCACGTCCTTTTGGGTGAAGGAGTCACGGAATAACCAGGACACACTGGAGGGACAGTGAGATGACCCAGGACACACTGGAGGTACGGTATCTCCTAGCTGGCTTAGGAACATCTGGAGATCCTCCAGAGGGAGCTAAAGTCTGTGGCCATGGGAAAAAGGTATGGTCTGACCTGCTTGGCATGCTGTCTCTATGACCCTCACCAGGAGAAGCACTGTGAAGATGAAAGTGAGAATTTCATTTTCAGGTAAAATGTTAACGGTAGTTTCACCTATATTATGTAGAGGCAAACCAATTCAGTCCACGTCCACATTGTCAAGCTGTGGAATAAAGTGAAAAACAACACAAAGTATAAAGTATACTAGTATTCCTGAAGTTCCAATCGACTAATAAGTGGAATGCCATTTACAAAATATTACAGAGAACAGTCAGAAGCTCAAAACTGTACAGGTTGAGAGAAAATCGTAACAGAAATACAAAAGATAGTGGAGACCGAAAAAGTCTGCTGAAACTGAAGCAGGCCTCCCACAAACGGCTGGGGCCTTCAGCTTGGAGAGCCTCCAGAGGTACAGACACATACCAAAAACTCTCTTTCTTCTGACCCAACTTGCTGTTGTTGTATGGAAATAGTGAATCCGAGGTTGCAGTGTGCTGGGTACCATCTTGTAAAACCTGATTCATTTATCTGATCTGTGGCAGCATTAGGCATGCTGGGGAACATGTGACCCAAAAACAAAGAGACCTTTCAAATGGGAATCCAAGCGTATCTGTGTCCATAGCAGGGAGGAGTAATTTCACCCAAATACCATAAGAAATGCATGACATCCACTGGGAGTTAACCAAAATATCATTTTAAAATGCTTCATCAGATCCTAAAAATAAAACACTGTACAGTACAAAAAAGAAAAATGGGATGATCAAGAAAAATAATGATAATGATAATAATAAGCAGGGCTTTGGGAGACAATAAGACCACTCAGATGACAATTCAGCAAAGGGTTATAGACAAATCCTTGATTAAGCACCCCGATAGTTTCATTTCCCTACATCAATACACCAGCAAAGAGTAATAAATAATATAAGGGCTAGTTGATGCTGTTTCCACAATTTAGACCAAAGGACTGTATATCACAGCAGAAATTTTAAATTTTGGCCGAGGATGCACATTGAACACAACTGCTGAAGTCTCCAGTGGTGCTGTTAGGCTACTCCACACAAGCAAATTATCACCACTCATTACATGACAGGAGCTGACCAGTGGGAGTGAGGGGCACACGGATCAACCTCGGATGTTAAGAAAGTGAGATCTGAAAAATGAGATCATGAGCAATAGAGCATCTGTTTCATAGAGACTCCACTCCCGTCAAGCCATTGTGCGTTTTCTGGTGTGTGAACCTTCACACAAAGTACCACTTGACAAACCTGCTCTCAAGTTTGAGGCATGCATTCAATGTGAAAGTCTACTGCATGGGACTGAATGACCAAAGGAACCTCAACCACACCCACTGAAAGAACCTTGATGACTTGGTAGAAATCTCACCCTCCAAATAATCACTATTAAGCTGAAATAGGCAAACCGGTGTACAAGTCCCCCCAATCTAATGAATCGTATCCATTATTACTCCGAATGGAAATAAACTTAAGCTGAATAAAACCTAGTTCCAGTAGATGTAGTAGATTCTTTTTTCCACAGGACTTGACTGTAAAAAAAAAAAAAAAAAAAAAAAAAAAAAATATCACCATTCACATATAATGTGAGACTAGGTAGGTGAGCTAAAGGTGACAGAGAGGAAAGATGGTCAAAAAATGTTTTTATAAATCCACCCTCTTCTAGAAAGAGTGACTATGGTATACCATTGTTATATGATCATTGAAAATATGCCATTACTATAACATGAAAATGATATTTCCTAATTACAAATAAGTGGAAACTAGCTCAGCCTAAAGTGAAGAGCTATGGATGATACAGTAATTGTTAAATTTCAAAGCAGAGATACGGCTTTCCAGCTGTAGTACATGACCTGATGGCCTGTCTGTCCAAAATAGATGCCTTAGAGGCTTTCCAAAACAAAGGTTCAAGGTGGAGAAGGAATGGGCCTGTTCCAGGTTCCAAATAGTTACATTAGCAGTTCCAGGGGAAACTTGGTGAAGAATGCTAGCAGAAACCACAACTTTCCTCAGCCCCCGGATGGCAGCAGTAATCGGGTGTCAGCAGTGGGCACATTGTCAGGAGCGATGAGAGGCTGCTCTTTCCCTCCTCCCTGCCATAGGGTTATGTCACAGGGCTGACAGCAGAATTACAATGGACTTTGGTCTCAAGGTTTCCTGAAGGACGTGGAGGTCAGTGTCAAGTTTCAAGTCTTGCATCCTTGGAGCAGTTGTGCTACTTTAAATGTCCTAGTAAAATGACCAACTATCTGAAAGGGCAACCATGGAAAACTGTTCTGGATCAAAGAAACAGAACACATCTGATTTGGTGGGACTGGGTCTGTCCCTATACCCCTTCAGAAATGTATTCATCCCATTCACTGACAAGCTTCTGGAAGCAGTCTGTGACGTGAACCTCCCATCTGATCAGGCATTAAATCATCGTGGGCTGTTTCATGAGGTTTCCTAGTCTGAATATCCACACTGCCCTTGGGATCCTGTTCTCCTTTTCACTCCCTGGGCAATTTTTGTTGGCACGGGCTAAGGGTTCTAGAGTGGACCCAGGATAGCTGAACTCTTTCCATAACAGGAAGAGCACAATGGCACTGACAGGGAGAGGAGAAGAAAACAGGGCTGAATTCCTAACACTATGAGCTGAACCTCACCGTGCTCCTCCCAGTAACACAGGTGTGCTCTTCGGCCCAATAAGCGTGTAACAGCACTGTCCCCCCTCATATATATATGTTTGTGTGTGTGCTTTCATGGCGGGATCCACCCCGGACAGGGTGCCAGTCTGTCACAGCTCAGTCTGAATGCGAACAGCCCTGTGGCTATGAGATAAACACAACGGCCTTAACATTTCCATCTTAAAGCTGCACAAAGGTGTCTGTTCTCCAACAAATCCAGAGCACATCCTGTATGGAAAAAGTCAAGGGCACCAGCCCCATGTCCAAAAAGCTTCATGAATAGTCAATATATCAAATTATCCATTTGACCTTTAGAGTAGCGCTTTTCAGTATACAAGCTAAGCAGGAAAATATAAGGGCTCTGACTTATTTAAGAACAGAGTGGAGGTGGTAAAGGCCAGTGAGAGACTGTTTCCGTGCCGTCACTCACCATTTGGCACCAAAAATGTTCTGCATTTCAGAAGCTTGGTCCTGACCCAGCGGACTGTACAGTAGTAGAACAGGAAGGTGAGACTGAGTCGTCACAGCCAACCAACCCAAAAGAGGTCAGACGCCTGACAGAGATTCTCTGAAAACTGGAACAGTTTGGCTGGCAGGCACGTACACGGGGTCTTTCAGCTGCGTCGCACCCCGGTCTGGAGAACAGGAAAGGCGAAACTGAGTCACACAGAGCTGAAACCACATGCTCTTTCCTACATGTATTAACCAGCCTGTCCCCAGAACAATAGCACCATGAAAAATACTCAATTCAATACTGCTGAATGGAGGCTGAACTTTATTGTTTGGTACCAAACTAAAATGGTCCGGAGCAGCAGGCCAACCACCCCGATTTACACCTGCTCTTCATGAAAAGGGTGGGGAAGAGCATACTCTCCACTTACTCCATTAATAGGGGTGAGGTGTGTGCTAGCCTGGATCTGCCAGACCTTCAAACACCCTATTGCTGAGAGGCACTGTTAAGCTCACACACAACTGCTCTAATGGTCAAAAAAGTGCTGAAATATTGCATTTCCTCAGATTCCTCTGCTTTTATACCTCAGTTCACAGAGGCAAAGAACATCTTCATCCAGGAATCGAACCAAAAAAACTAATTTAATGTAAGGCAGCCTTCAAAAGTCTGAATGGATATTCAGTGGACTTCCGGTTCAAGATGGCGGCGCACACAGTTGCAGCGGCTCGGTGCTCTCCCGTTCGGAATGTTGTTTTGTGTAT
>JAACJT020000095.1:16494099-16517054 GCA_009936485.2 Gymnarchus niloticus | reverse complement strand
AGTGTGTGGGTGGTGGGTGTGGGGGGGGGGGGGGGGGGGGGGGGGGGGGGGGGGGGGGGGGGGGGGGGGGAGAAGAAAGGTTCCGATAGGTGTAATTTGCTGACCTACATATTAAGGTTGCCTTGGAAACATTTATGGTAGTGATAGCGTTGGGTGGGGGTGGGGGGGGCAATGGCGGTGCACCAGCCACACTGCCGAAAGGGATCGCGTTCACATGGGTCATAAATGTTGAGTCCTCTCCTCAGAAGCGAATCTTCAAAGCGTTTATTCGACACTGGCATTTTCCTCAGATACCCTAGTGATTGTGGCTTGCCAGACTTCAAACAGGGTATTCCTGTCAGCCGTACCAAGCCTTTAACACCTAATCAGTGTGACAGATATACTTTCACCTCACGTCATTACAGCTGAGGATATCCAATTACAAACTGTCCCTTCAAGTCATAATCACCTTCGACAGGGGCCTAGCTGTCTCATTCACAGGGCAAATGAGCTCACCAGCATTTCCGAACAAGGAGAAGACAGAAATGCAGGCATTTTCGGTCAATTATTTACCGCAGTAACGGACATAGGGACAGACACCGAATCAGGCTGGTGAATCACTCCTGAGAGGAACCCATTCGCACCATTCTGTTGCAACTCTGGGGCAGCTTTGAGGCCTTAACTGAAACCAAGCAACCAAACACCTGGCACAGACGGGAGCTACTGAAATTCAGAACCAAAGCCAGGAAAGACGGAGCAAGAGGCTACAGATGACATATGCCATCATCCCCTCTGTCAACCGGGGATCAGGAAATACCCAAATCACATCATCTAAAATGGGAGACTCACTTGAGGGATGTCCCGGAAAAAAAAAAAAAAAGCCAAAGCCTACTCTTTTCCCAACCCAATTAACCGCATTTCAGGATCAAAGGACAAACACCAGTCCCATTGGTTGGCTTTGGTGTCTTCCAGTGACAGTTACATACTGGTAATACAACAAGGTGAGCGTCACATTGTGAAAACAGACACCTAACACAGTCATTTCTGATTAGCCCTTTCACAATCAGTGATCTGTAATAAAAATAACCATCCAAACAGTTCAAACAAATCGTCCCTTTCCTTATCCGTATTCAACTACGACTAGAAACCTTATACAGCCTCATGAGCACTCCAAAGAAATCACATCGTAAAATATATTGCATTATGTTGTGAAACATTGAACCTCATTCAATTAACGCAAACAGAGGGATCGTCTTAATTCTGTACCTGAACGACTCTTGGCGAACTTCGTGAATGTTACGACGTGTCAATCAAGGTTAAGATTGGCCTCCAGATAAACGTGTTCAGTTACAAGCCAAAGCTGTGTTTGCAGTCCTATCGTATTGCATATTCTCTGTATTTCAGGCTGTCACTGTCATCGGAGCGGGATCCGTCTATAGCCGTCAAGAAACGGCATCTAAATTACCCAGGCTGATAAAAAAGGGACGAATCTGACAGGCCGGGCGATCGTGGCCGGACACGTTTACACTTCGGGTTTCACCGTACATCTCCAGCTACATTTACGTTCTTTCAGCACAAGTATCCAGCAAATGGTCTCGACACACCAAAGCGTCGTCGCGCCTACCGAGACAGAAGCATCCGTGCGGTATCCATCACGTTATAACGTCTGCAACAAGGACAAGCTACACATTTTGATCGACGTGGAGGAAGCGGCTTCGACTGAAGAGCAATCGAAGAGGACGAGGCAGAACACCGAAAACTGCTTGAACGGCACGGCGATCTGCCGAAAGCGGGGATTTTAGGACGGAAACGCCGGGGGGGAAATGAAAGCGAATAAAGCCCACTAGGCTCGGACCAAAGACAGCCCCATGATCTTATATCCCGGGGCTCCGCTGCAACACGCTGCCTCTTCCTTGCTGGAATTACAGCCCGTCTGAAATGAAAGTGTGGCGGTACTCCAGATCAGTCGCTACGGCCACTGAGACCGAGACGCCAGCTTGGTGACCAGACCCCCATCTCTTGCCATATCAGGCAATTAAGACGTTATGACAGCAAGTTGTCTCCGCACTCAACAGCCCACCGGAATAACCCTTTATTTCTTTTTTTTTTTTTTTTTTTTTTTTAAAGATCAACCCTTGTTTATTTGGTTGTAACAGTTTCTCCCAACATGTTTCCCTTCCTCCCCCCCCATTTCTTTCCACCAAATGAAGTCAGTATTTACCATAAATCGCCCGATGGCGCAGGTTACAGCTCCATACAGATCGGTCCCCCGATCATCAATCTTCCTCAGACCGTCAAGAGCCAAACCCAAAGCCGTGGTTTCATCGTCACATCCAGAGTCCAGCGGTCGTGCCCCGGCCGATCCGACACCTTCCTCTATGTTCATCTCCCGAATCAACCCGGACGGACGTGGCCAGCTACGCGTTCACGGGCGTCCTTTTCGTACGCAAGTCAAGGAGAGAAAAAGAATGATTAAAACAGCAGCAGGGCATCTTATTCCCATCCGGAAAGCCGGGGAAATGCCATCAGCTGTCGCCTCAGTGGCGAACCTCCGGCGACCGTAAACAAAAGTATCAAAAGGATCCGATTCTCGCTGCTGCCACCAGACATCCCGAGTGGCCGCTCGCCCGTCCCCCCGAGTGCATTTGTCCAGACACAGCCCGGGTTCAATGTCATATCAGCGCCTGTGTGGCAAGCCTGCGCTGGATGCACTTGGCGGCTCCGCTCATTCACGGGGAAGGAGGGGAATGGCAGCGGCGGCGGCCCCGCTTGACCCGCCGACTTACACACAGAAGTGGCGGACGCGCGTTACGACGCCGTGAAACCCCGACTCCTGAAACAGGGCTCCCGTCCGCCCAGCTCCATTCATCTGCTCGCAAAACATCCCCGTCCCCTCAACGAAGCTCGGGAATGTTGCGTCCGCGAATCCCGAGGTGGCAGAGGCAGCGGTCGGTTTTCGGCGACCAAGACTGCACCGTTTCCCGTATTTAATACGGGCGCTGTGGTCAGGTAAAAGCTTCGGCCGCCCCTCGCAGTCCCCCTTCCCGACGCACGCTCCGTCCACTCCGCGCCGAGACGCAGGAACTGTGGCTGCCCGGTGCCGTGCATCCTCACGGCTTCCAACAGACCGCCCTCGGACCAATCAGACCGAAGAGGAAACTGAGGTATTCCCACGGGTCGCCCAATCGGGGGCCCGGGAAGGCGGCGACCACAGTTACACCGTCGGCGGACGGACGGCGATTTCAAAAGCCCGGGGGGGGGTCGGGCTCAGGTCGCTCGCTGTCGGCGAGCTCCGCTTACGAGCGCTTCTCGGCAACCTGCTCAGCGCCGGCGCCCGAAGAGTGAAGAATGGGCGCAGGTGCACGGATTACGCAAAATTACTTAACAGTGCGGTGTTCAGATCTGACCAGCATCTCTTTATGGCTTTTGATTGTCCATTTGCGCGTAGTACAACGTTGTGTAATTAATATATATATATATATATATATATATAACATTATGACGGGCAGCTGTTTTTTTAACAACTGGATAGGGGCCACAATTCACGCTAAATTGATAACAGTAGCCAAAAGTTAAATATTACATATATTGTGATTTCAGTGGTATTTCTAAACCATATTTACTGCAACCAACAAAGAAAAGACCCATACAAAGTAAAATTGTGATATGTGTGTCTGTCACATCAATAAACGTCTATATAGAGTAAGGAGCCTGTGGTATTTTATGTATAAAAAGAATGTGTCAGATAAAAATGACAGGATTGGCCCTGGTGGTGTTGGCAAAGGTACTTTTTGCATTACTTATGTACTGTTAAATATCCTTTGTGTTCCACTTACATCTCCTAATCACAGATAATCACACAGAAGTATTCCCCATAGCGTAATAAATGTCACTTTCATAAGTGGGGTTCTCCAAACTATCACAGTCCTACCCTGCTTATTATACCAGCAGCATTTCAATCCACAAGAGCATGTGTGAAAGAAGTGTTCCAGAACCAGGTGGATTAATTTCAGAACAAGGTCAACCAGACCTACCGTGGATCGTGGACTGTGATTTTCTGATGGGCGATTCCTCCTTGCTGAATTGAATAAGCTCTCCCAGTTTCAGTGTGCCTGCCTGCATCATGAAACATTCTAGTGGTTGAAAGGTGACGCAGTCAACAAACACGTGTGCTAATAAAAATCCAGGAAGGCATAAGCATGGAAAGGAAAGATAAGATTAGTTTATCTTCCATCAATCTGTGGGAGCAGTCTGCTTTACCCTAGGCCAAACAAGCCAGGTCTGACACCCTGAGGGGGACATGGAGGCTCAAGGACAGTCAGCGCAAAACGTTTCTGGAATGTCGCATCAATGTTTATAATGGGCATCTGAGCTTTGAGCTTCTGTAATCAGAGACCCAGATTGAAAATCCTTTTCTTTTTAGATAACAATAAGAAAAACACGTACATGAAACATATGCTCCAAGAAAATTTCCCCTTTTGCAAATATAGCACGCAAACCCATAATACCTCACACCATTCCTTGTATTTTGTTCCTAGGTTTCCTCATATTTCACACACACACACCCCCCCCACCCGCTCAATTCCCCGCTGGCTGGGAATATATCAATTTCGACGTGATTAATATCGACCCTGTCCCGGTCTGACAGTTACGGATTCGAGAGCCAACCCGGCCACGCTAATTTTGCAGTTTCAGAATGCGGTGTTTGAGATCTGGGCCTGCTTGCCTTGCCATCTCCTCTCCTTAGGAGCTTTGCGGTGTCTCCGTCCGGATATGTTATGACAGCTCGTTACTGTATGTTCCTGAGAAGCCGTGCCTCACCGCGGCCGCCCGAAATGTGTGGCTAAAAACATGGTGCCTGTGTTTAATTACATTTTTATTATCATAATTTCCACGGGGGTTTCCATGCAAGGCAAAATAGATGCAATTAGGCCTACAGTCCTGTTCTGACTTAGGTCAACAAGGTTAGCATATTTTCTATGTCAGGTGACTGCCTCACCGGATGGCATGCTGCTTTCATGCCTGAGTGATGCAGAATAGACGTTATTGTGCTCTGCCTTTCTGCTACCAACGTATGGCAACTAACAGCATCAAGGTAACTCTGGTTAAGACTATTATCTGTGTGAGCTGAGAGTCTGCACAGTGTGGCAAACATTTGCGGGAGGCGTGGACACAGTCATGTGCAAATGTTCACAGTCCAGTTGCCTTCATTAGCTAATCCCTCTCGCTTTATTTTGATTATCATTATTGCCAGTGTCGCGCTAACCTGCCTTAACCCAGTGGTTGTGGGCTACGCAGAAGAAATTGGCACAGTGCTGTGATGTGCTAGGTTGTTCCATTTTAGGGCTTGATTTATGAGGAATTGTCTGTCTGAATTGTGTGCTGAAATCCTTTGTTGTTTATTGCACTTGTAAGTGTAATAAATGCCAAGTGCCTGGGGCTTCAGACATCCTACGCAGTGACGAGGTCGTTCATTCACCTGTGTCTAATTACCCATGTATAAACAAACATCTGAGCTGTCTATCAGCCTAGACCAAGTTTAGATCTCTTTGGCCAACCCCAGGCCCAGCTGTGGCCTTTCCGAAGACTCGACCTGTTTTATCTTCCTGTGTGCTCCCCTTGTGCTGAAGCTGAAACAGCTGTCTTCTGTTTTTGTTCCTCTCCTGTTGTTTTGCAAAAATGGAAATTCAAATAAATTCCCTGTTCTGTCCTCCCATCCCTGCATCATGTGATACTCTTTCCTTTCCTTCCTGGGGGGAGCTTTGCTTTAAGTTGCATATAATCGGATAAAACACTAAATTTACTAAGCTAAAAAGCAACGAAACAAAGAGCACACTAAATCAGTCGACTGCAAGAACAGCGGAGGGGGTTCACTGCCTTACTCCAGGGTCAACTGGTTAGACAGGAATCCCGTTAAAAGACAGAAGAAGACCCCGCCCACATGGGAAAGGCCCGGTCACTGCCTTCACCATCTGAGCAAAAGAACAAAACAAGAAAAAAGGAAGTAGAAAAAAGGGAGAGCTGGGGTCTAATTGGTTAAGAGGAGTGCAAGCCAGAGTGTGATTGACAGGTCCGTTTTCTATTGTTGGGGCATAATTTACTTCTGCATTGATTTTCATTGTGAGCTTAGTAAACACTAGGTTAAGAATAAAGAAGTGTGTGAGGAGGCTGCTGATAAGGAACAGCCAGCAGTCCGACACCCCCCAGATTACCATTTAACTCAGCTGCTTGAATGATAGCTCATCCTTTCTTGTTGAAAGGCTGGTAATCTATTGACTAGCATCAAATAAAGCTCTCTCCCTTTCCCCCCTTTCTCAAACTCTCTCTGTCTTTATCTCTCTTTCTGCCTCTCTCTCCCTCTATCTCTATCTGCATTTTTCTATTCTGTGTCCCTCTGTTTCACTCCCTCATTCTGTCTGTATCTCTCTCTGCCTTTCTCTCTTCCACTGTTTCAGTCACTTTTTCTGTGTCCTTCCCTCCCGCCCTCTTCGCTCTATCTCTCCATCTCTCTGACTCCCTTGTCTCTCCCTCTCTCCTACCCTCTCTGCCCTCTCTCTTTCTCTCTCTTGCTCTCCCTCACCAGCTCTGCCTTTCTCTGTCTCTCCCCTTGCCTATTCCTTACTTCAGTCAGGTATTTCCCTGCCCATTCAGAAAGCCTCTTCACCTGTACAGTCACACTGACTTCCTGCCACTGCTCAATGCCAGGCCCCTCGCACTTCTCCCCTATCATGTTTTACTGGGTATTTTTTTTGTTCTCTTTTAAAAAGGCCCTCTCTGCTTTATTTCCTTTTACATCTGTCAGTCAGTCTTAGTTTGCAAATCCTTCTCTCTAGTGCCATCTGCGTCATTCAGTTTAAAGGTCTTGCCGCAGCTGGTCTGGGCACCATGTGACTCCATCCCCATGTCCCCCCACCCCACTCGAGGCCCTTTGCATGCCCACATCGACCCAACCCCACCCCTCCTCCATTCATTTCATGCCAGCCTCTCCACTCAATCCCCCATTTCCATCTCACTCCTGAGCCAGTGGTTTGTGACAGAGTGCAGGTTCAGCTGTTCACACCTAGAAATTAATTTGCTAGGCCATACATTTTCAGGGTGGGGGGGGTTGAAGGACTGCTACTCACGGCTGGCAAAGTGATGTCATTAAGCAGAAGGTTGAAAAACTAATAGAAGCCTTTTGACCTTCCATCAGAGGTAAAACATTACCCCGTAATCGAGCCCTTCATTACAGTTATTTAATGTAGCTCCTTCACAATATAAATTACATGAAAATGCCTTGCAGAATACGGCACGGCAAAGATTGAAAACATAAATACCGGCTTAACGTGTCGCTGAAGATTACAGCCAATCACAGCAGGAGGCTAGGGATGGGGTATAAAAAGATAAAATATTAAAGTGTACATCTAAGAAGTTAATGTTCTAATTTAGCACAGATAGTAGGAGGATTAAACTAATGTGAACGGTGATGATGAGCCGATAAGGTCATTTTTAAAGGCACCTCATCGGCGCTTTATGCTTGGCAGTGTTTGAAGTGGGGCGTGACAGTGGAAGCCTAAGTGCCATCTTTGACCGAGGCTGATGCCGCCATGGACAGGGTGCTCTCTGGCTCACTCGTGTTTGAAATATTCCCCTTGATGGAGGAAGACGTGAGGAATGGGGCGAGAGACACCCTCACTCATTTCACTTTTTAACTGAGGCCCAACTCTGGCATCTCCTGTGAAGTTTCTTTCCCTGATTCCCCACAGGAGCCAGGCTTCAAAGGGCTTTGATGGCACCCCCCAGTTGGATTTATGGTCACGACTACCACCAACACCTGCTCCCCCTGCCCAGAGACAGATGCTTTGCCTCTGCTTTGATTACCATGTTTCCAAGAAAGAGCAGATCTAATCATCATCATTGCCATCATCATCATGACAATCATCATTACAATAAAAAATGCAATAATAATGAAACAGTTTAAAATTATGATCAAAAAAAGAATTTTACTATTGTCTTTGATGGTCCTGTGACCCTGACCAGGTAAAGGGGATAACCTTAATTCAGGTTTTTTAGTGATTTTGTGTAATTGGGGTTTGACTGTATCACTCCCTCTCAGTGGCATCACGATGCACAGCTCATCAAGACGCCCCTACCAAGTCAGACCCTGCTTTACACACTGCAGGTGCTGACGTACCTTTTAATAAGAACACTGGCGCTGACTGACGGGCTGTATTACTCTGCCACTAGCCTGGACACTGCTAGCACGTTTACACACCATGTGTGTCATTCAGGAATCCAAAGTCTCAACAGTCAGTCTCAAACTGGATTTTGTTTCAAAGTCACTTCTTATGACCAGACAACAAGACGTGGGTTAGCTCTGCAAAAGCAGCTGTTTGTCTGTCTGATGTGAATATTGCCAAGTAATTTTTCCAACCAAGCTTATCTGTGCCAGCCCAGAATGCTTTCACACTATAAAATCTTAGCCAGGAAGTAAAAAAGAAGTCAGAAAGGTAATGGGGAACCATCCCACCAGGCTGAGCTGCTGTCCGAGTTCATTCCAGAAGTCGAGGACACGAGACGTGAGGTCTCTGTCTTTTGGCACCCCGGGCTGATCTTGTCTCTCACCAGACATACAGTGTTGTTCACGGTTGCCAAGGTTACCAGTTGGGGCCACACTCAACATCAGCCTGCAATCCTCAGAAAACTAGGGGGTAGGGCAGCGTTCACTGTCACTCAGGAACAATCTGATGACATTTATTGCCACAGGAACCTTTTGCAGGCCAACAATGGCTGTGGGGATGCAGGGGTGAGAGGGGTTGAATTAAAGTACGTTGTGGCAAATGGCCAAGCCTGTCTGTTGGCGGTGGCCCTATTGCAGGGAACACAGTAGTGTTGGCCAACCAAGGGGTTAACCTCGTTCCCCGGAGTGATTAAAACCAATTGCAGAGGCACTTAGTAATTAGAGGGCCAACTGCAACGGGAGCCTCTCCAGCAAGCGTCACCGTGGTAACAGCAATTTAGATCAAAGGAACTTTCTACGGGAGGGGCTCGGTCCCCCTCCTACAAGAAGAGGTTTCCTCTGCTCTCATTTCGCTCCCTCCTCAGACTGCACAAGTCCCTGTTGTCTGATCCATGTCACAGTTAGGCAGAGGACAATGGCCCCTCTCACGCAGCCCCTCATCCTCCGGGAAGCGTATGAATTTCCCTTAAAACTGCGTCCTCTTCCACTGCGTGTGTGATAAGGCAGTCTTGGCGTCAGCACCGGGCAGCCAGAATGGAGAACGAGAGGACGGTATTAATGATCTGAGGATGCTACACTTTGTTCGGTACCTGGCGCTTAATGCATACAACAGGAAGTACAGCCTCCCTTAACCGGAGAGAGCCCCATCCTAGGAGGGACAAGATTGACCTTGAGCGCTTTTTCCTGTGGCCCTCTGTTCGCTCTCCCTGTTCCCAATTTTAAACTGTACTCTTCTTAATCCTGAAGAGAAGTTCCTATACTTTGGGTGAAAAAGGATTTGACACGCACCTTCTGAGACGTTGATGAGAAAGGTCTGTTATCAGTGGAATCTAAAGCCATTTTCACAATTGCCAGATGCCAGTCCACAACGAATCCATTTAGCGAGATCTCGATTAGTTGCTCTCATGCTGAATTTGCACAACGGGGGAGGAAATACACAACAGGGGTCCTGACTGGATTGCCAAACCTCCGTAGTGCTCGATTGCTCCTTGCCTTTGCCTGAAACATTCATGCTAGTGCCACGTCTTATACACGCAGTCATTTGTCATTTATTTTGCTCCCACTTTTCTGCAATAAATGAAAACCGTGACATGTGTTGCACTCTTATTTAATATTGCCCTTCCCCCCACCCCCCACACCAAGAGATTCTTAAACAAGTAGTAGGATTTCATGCAAGGTCACGTGACTTTGGCTGTATCCCTAGCAACCACTAATTGCTTCTCATTGTGGATGATTACCTAATGAGGGTTTGTGAGGCTAAGTAGCATCTTCAGTTATTTATATATGTACACAAACCCTGGGCACTGACAGAATCTGGATTATAACCATTACATTTGCCAACATAAGCTCTGGAATGGGCTTCATTCTTTGCCAAATTCACCTTAAAGTACATTGTTCGTAGATGTAGGAACAGGCAACCAGGCAAAGCTGTAAATCAAACTTCAGAGACACTCTTTCCAAGTCGCATGGCTTAGCTTTTCAGAGAACTGGAGCAAAGCAGAATTGCCAGTCCTCAGATCCAAACTGCCTGCCTTGCAGAGCCTGCTGACGTTGGCTTCCTATTTTCGTACAACATCGTTCAAATGTATTTAGCAGACACTGTTGTCTGCTGAGGTAACATACCAGTGAGGAACACTTGGGGTCAGAAAGCAGGGTTAATTAGCATCCAGTGACCCTGGAGCAGTTGTGGTTAAAGGCCTGGCTCAAGCGTTCAGCGGTGATATGATTACTTTGCCAGCCACAGGATTCAAACTCTGACTTCCTGGATACAAGTCTAGATTCCCACATCATGCAGAGAGGCAGGGCTGTGACAGTAATCTTTTTTATCAGATGGCTGTTGTTTATGTTTTATTAATTTTTACTTATTTATATTTTTCCTCTGTTGCTTAAAAAAAAAAGAGCATGATTCTTATTCATTAATTAGAATATCTGTGCATTCAGAACAGATAAAGCTTTACAAAAAAGAAAAAAACAAAAGTGTATTATTTACTTGCTGACTGATTTGGTGGACAGGCTACCTGCCCAGCTTTTTTCTCAGTCCCAGAAGCAGCAGGACGAAGGCATCACATGAACAAGGTCTTTACAGTCATTAATGAAGTGTGCTAACCAGCTGTAATACGAAATAACCAAATATAATTAACAGGATGTAATTAACTAATGAATAACTGACTGTAATGGAATATAATTGGTTAATGCCTCTATATTTCTTGTTACCCAGAGAAAGCATGCTTTCATCAAAAGGCATAAAGGAAACGAAAGACCAGCCCGAGCCTTTACCAACACTGGGAAGCCGGCAAGTCTTTTATCAGTGTTTTGCACAAGTCCAGCCGAAGTAATTATGCTTTTCGTTTATATCAACATCAACATTGTTAGGAGAACACTGCGCCTTTCACAGGTCTACAACAAAAAGTGAGCATGAGTAATGTCCATGTCATTCAGGTTCATCAGGAAACATGGGAACCTCTCGCACCAGGCAGGTAACCAACTCCCAAGCCGAGCTAATGTTCTAAGGATTTTAGTCCACTCAGGAAAATCCATCCAGTCCTGCAAACGTGTGGTGGATAACTAGTAGAACTGAGAATAATGGAGTGGGAAGGTATCAAATCCACCTGCAATTTTAAAGGCCTTCACAGCTGCCAAATCATCTAAGTGCCTTGTGACCAAATATACATCATCACAAAATGAGCTTTTATTATTTCTGTGTCTGGAGCAACACTGAGGGAGACCTGGGGGTTATTCCTGAAAGAAGGATTATCATGTTTTATATTCAAATCTGAATTCTGATTGGAAAAATCTGAAAACCTGGCTTCAGGATTTGTCGATTCCACACAACTCCCAGAATTGCTTCAATCAGAATTCAGATTTGACTGCAGGATATGTTAAGCCTGATTTATGGAATAATTCCCCCCTCGGGTTTAAGAGAACACAGTGTTGTTTTGATGCAGACTCATAATTCCCCTTTTTGTTACTAGTAAGAATGCCAGGAACATGCTGTATTTTTAATGACTGTAGAAATTCTAAGGCTGTATAGACTAGCTGAATAATACCCCCTCATCCCAAACTTCAATTCTTAAATGGCATCATCGGCACATTTTGATTCCCCCCCCATATATATTAATAGATTCATGTAGACAGAGCTACAGGCAGAGTGAGCCTTTTCTGAGCAGTCTTGGTACCCTTCACATCTGTAAAGGACACAAGTTTGTTAAGACAAGAAAGGACAAGCCACTCAACTACACCTGACACCATTTCAGCGGGTGACTTTAATCGTCTCATGGGGTGTTTTGTTGCGGTCAAAGTGGCAGCACAACACAAAAGATTTGAATAACTTTGAACCAGAATGAAGAGAAAAGACATGGAAGGATAGACAGGGTGGATGGACACTGACCTTACTGATCTCCCACTTTTTAGCTTTGTCACATCTGTTTCAGCCCTCCGGGTCCACAGTGTTTCCCAGTTGAGCTCCCAACTGCCATGCCGTGACAGCCCTTATGTGTTCGACCTGCATCTCTTAGTACTTTAGTCTGTATTTTTACCCTTGTCTTTGTGTTTGTTTGTGTTGCTGATGGTCTTTTTCCATGCCTTGTCCATGTCAGTTTGATGGTCTCAGTTTGTCTCGTTCACTCCCCAAGTCTTTCCTGTTCATGCTCTAAATATCATCCTCTACCCCATGAGTTTGGTGCCTTATTTACCCTGTGTGTTCAGGGCAACACCAGTGGTTATGTTCTCTTGTTTTGTCATTAAAACCTCTTTGTGCTTACACTGCATCCGCATCTGTAGTGTTTCTTGACCCCGCACTCCACGTCCAATAATAACCATGACAAAATTTCCCAAAACTTCACAAACAAACCAAGAAGGCACAGAGTCCCATTCAAACACCGTGCTGTGCGAGGGGGTGATGTCATCAGTCTGCACCCTGGCACCCCCTGGGAGACGTGGGCAACTTAGCAAGTCTCAGATCCCACATTTGAACACCATCCTGCTGTTGGAGTCTAGTGAAATCTCAGTGGTGCTCACTCATTAGACAACGTTAGGTTATAGCAAGATGTAGGAGGTCTTACAAGCACATCACAGAGCAGAGTAGATCTTAGCATACATCGGCTAGAAAAAACATTTTTATAGGTAGCGGGTTTGTGGCTTTAATCAGCCAAGCATGATGTGTTTCTTGTAAGCGTTTACCATAGAATTTAAAAATGTATGCTGGGTATTAACTCAAAGACACATACTTTGGGGATCTATAAGTAGTTTTTTGAGATGCTACTTTGTTTCTGAAGGCTGTAATTTAGTGGTCTTCAGTGAGGACAAATAGTGGGAAGCCCCACCCTGACAAAAAAGGGAAAAGCAAAACCAGGAAGAGGGGGAAGACGGTGGATAATGACCAAGTTTGATGAAAAGATGACAGGTGACAGAGGTGCTGGATGTAATCCTAAACAGCTTGGGGTGCTGACCTGCCTGTCATCAGTCAGTGGAATGTGGCAGAGTCATAACGGAACATGGAGCCATGCCAGGCACAGTCCGTCACGTGTGTAACACGACACATGGATTGCCAAGCCTTCACTACCTGCGCTGTTTGCTTGATTGAGGCTAAAGTTAAGCTTTGGATGACGTGTTCTTTTGTTCTTTGAAACAAAAACAGAAACCTGTTTCTGTGTAGACTCGACCTCTAGACACGGGATTGATGTCCTTTTGCCAGGAAAAGCCCAAAAGCGTAAGGGTTTTCTCCTTTCCTGTGTGATTGCCACAGATGGTGGACTGAGACTACTGATCACAGAGCTGTATCATCGCCGTAGAGGTGTTGCCTGCCTGCCAGTCAAATGTACCGTACGCAAAACAGCGCTGCTGCACCCCTGAAAGGTCAAGCCTACAGAGACCTGTCAGCGATTCCTTGTATTTAAAGGAAACCATCCAAAGCTGTTTTAAAAAACTGAATTTAAGCTTATGCACAAGAATGCTCAACATTATTTTACAAATGAACAAAGTCTAAAAAATTTAAATGTGATGTTTTAACATCTGGAAATACACATCCCAAAGCCTACTGCTGGATTTAATAAGAACTGAATAGTGAAATACTTTTTGGCAGTGAGTTTAGTCAATAATTTTGTCCTGGCTTCTAGTGAATTATGTCAGCTTTTTTAGCAGGGGACAAAAAGACAGATCAGCACAGACAGTATCTGTTATCTTAGGACGTATCCGGCCTTGACCTTAATTTTCTCTTCAGGCCTCGAAGCATCTTGCTGCCCTAAAAAGTGAAATATTTCAGAAATTTCCATGGAGGCGTCAGCGCAAAGCTAACAGACCTCTCAGTCACTGTCATCCGGCCATCAGAGAAATGGGTTACGAAAATAGGACAGCCATCACGGCAGTTCGGCGTCAAAATGAGGAACTCTTCCATTGTCTGAGTGAAAGATGATAAGGCGAAGAGAGGACGCAAAGGTCGCCACGGGACATCTGCTGGCCGTCAGCTAACGGCGGTGGTGTTGTCACCGTTTGGAGACCGCTTCTCCAATGCCAGTCGAATCACAAGTTCAAAAATCACTGGCCAAGAGCAGTCCCCCCCAATGACCTCACAGTTCAAAAAAACAACATGATGAATGTTCATTTTTCTAAATCCAGACACGAAGACACTTGTACCCTCAGATTAGAATTTAATTTTCTTTTTTATAGTCTCCTATTCTGGTGTTTCTTGTCCAGTTTACCTGAAGTTATGTATGTGACCGACTGATTTTTTTTTTCCCAGAAGTACTCAAATTGGAATCCGCATTTTGTGCAAATCACCTCTGAAAAAAATTTAAAATCCTCCAGAATGAAATATTGAAGTTAATGAGAAGATGTTAAGAGAAAAGGGAAGCGAGATAATAAAAACGTAAAGACTTCCTGATTTGCATTGCTGGATAATGTGGCTTGTGTATGCACTGTGTGTTAGTGTGTTTTTAGGAAGCACATCAGTAAGATGTGTTTGAACACGAAGATATTTGATATGTCAGGAGGTTGTGACACAGTGTGATTTGAAGCTTTTATTCTCCTTTAATTCTGGCAGTTTTCCTCCAAAATCATTACTTTGTGTTTTATTGAAATATAATGACTTTTCCTTATTTACATATAGACTTGGAGGGAATACTCGATACATCTCAACTCTGGAGCCATCATTAATCTGAATAATAATGAAGTATACATGAATTTAGATGAAAATATTCAAGATTTGCAATTTAAAGCATTATTCACAATATTCTTTTGTGCATTTTTATTTCCCCTGGGTGTGTTAAAACAGCTAAAAAAAAGAAATTCTTGCTCTTAACCTTTCACTCTATTCTACCTTGAAAAAAGGAAAAAAAACGGGAAAAGGCTTTAAACCATTTGACTCTGATGCATCTAAAAATAGAAAATCATTTATTTTAAAAAGAGAACATGGTAAAACAAAGAAGCCATTTGAATAATGTTCCCAGCATAGGATAACCAGAACCTCATTACATTGATATAATAAGCAGAGCAGGTTTTTTTTTTTTGTTAAAGGCTGTGTTTAAGGTAGACTGATAAAAGGAGGCTGCTCTCAAATGCTCTCATGCTGCACCTCCTCCCGTAATCTGATTAGCTTCTGAAAAAGTTTGCAGCCTATATGTAAATCCTGGTTAAGTACCCTGGAGATAATAACGAGAGAGAAGGTAAGAGAGTCACTGAAATGGCCAATCCCCACAACAGAAAAACACATACAAAAACATTCATTTATCTGCCCCAGCCCCACCAACAACTACTGGTTTATTTCCTTGGTTTGGACAATCTGAGGAGTATAAGGATTTTTTCCAGAACATTCTACAACCATGGCTGTGGAACATGGCAAGCTCAAACCAAATCCTATTGGGGATGGTGTGCACTCTGTTTTCTTCTTATTATTTATTTTTGGGTGGCCTTTTCTCAAATTGTTATTTCACATTTTATTGGAAAATAATGACTTCTCCTTATTTACATATAAATGGAGTGCTCCTACACACGGGGGTTGGTCTGCAGTACGAGGGCTGTTTCAAGTGATGAAAGCGAAACACGGTGGAGTGGGAACACAAGATCCAAGGTCGAGCGCTACACTAGGACAGCTGCCCAGCCCGAGCTTCTCCAGGGAAGGCGACTCGTGTATTGGCTGGAGGAGGGCCTGAGATTGAGGGCTGTTTTTTCCACCATTCATTCTCATATTACTGCACAGCCATACAGGGAAGACGTTCAGCAAGATCCAGATCTTTGATTGCCCAGACGAGACTTCGTTCTTCTAAATTTTGTGCTAGTAGATTTTAGGGGTTCCTCTCTTGGAAAACCAAGGGGTCATGAAAACTTCATCCATCATCCATCCGTGTTCCGACCACATGTCCTGGTCAGGGTCATGGTGGTGGTGGAGGTACTTATCCTATACAGCATATGGTCCAAGGTAGGATGTTGGTCTATGACAAGGCTCAAATGCACGCACTCAGAAACATAATAATACACAATGGGCGATTTAGACATGCCACTTAGCATAACTGCCTGCCATTGCTTCTGAATATTTTGACTGAGATCCCATGTTTTGGGAGAGTTTTTAAAGCTTGGTTTAGTAGAAGGGTAATGGTGAACCTAAGGAGTGACCTGGAGGTGGCATGACTACTGCTACCGTGGAGGATGGGGAGACATGTTGCCTCCTGATAGGTTTTTATTTCTTTAGGTAACCCCTGTAAGCCCATGGTGCAGGTTCAGGTGGTTTGACCATTATTCTCCCAGGGGGAATTGGGGTTATTATTTTGAAACTTTTTTTAGTCAGACACCTTCTGCAATGGTTCGAGGATGGCTGACAGCTCAGCGGATCTCAGCATCCTTCAAGTGGCAGAGCTGGGAGGATCCAGGGATGTTCCCGGATCTAGTCTCTTTCATCCAGTGATCCTCCTGGGTCTCACTATGGAGGAAGTTACCTGTGTTCAGCATAATGGGATGTCTCACTTTTTTATGTCACCTGCTCAACTGAGAAAGACTATAAGAAAATGCTGGATACTAGTGGGAAGCTGTCTGCGGTCTACCAGGTGAAGCAGTATGATGTGGAACTGTTGCAGAGGGTGAATAAATCTCTTTTTTTGACCATTTTGTTCCATATGAAGGTGTTGCTGCTTTTCTGAGCAAGTTGGTTGACATTATGCCCGGTGATCGTGACAGTCTGGGTGTCTGGACGGGGTGAAGGGAGTTCTAGGTGTGCCTGCATGCTCCCTGACCCTGATTGATTCTGCCACTCACCCGCGTATTTTTACATCAGTCGTTGCAAGGGCTACTCGTTCTACTCCAGGCAATTCCTCTCCTGCCGGCTGTGTCATGGCCAGGGCCACTCTGGGGACTCCTGTACCAGCATAAAGTCCTGGAGATGTGTGGGTGTTGGACACCCGCTGAAGGACTGTAAGAGGCCCATCTGGAGTATCCTGTGTGAAGGTGAGGAACATCATGCCCGCAGCTGCCCTCAGTGTAAGCCGTCCTATGCTGAGGCTGTCGTTTCGGCTTTGCCTGGGCACAGCATCCATCAGCAAGTCCTGTTGGATAACTCTGAGCTACACAGGGAAGCCGAGAGGGGTCTGGAGGAGACTGCCACGGAACCTGTTGCCAAGGATCAGGAGGAAGAGTGAGCCATCTCTAGCATTGAGGTGGGGTCTCCAGGTGAAGATGCACCTGCTGTGACTGAAAAGCGTTGTATGACTTTGCCTGGATTTGTGCAGTGCAGGAGGGACATCGCCAATCAAGGCTGAGAGGCATGGAAACCCACTCCATTGGACTGTGTCCTGGCTGCCCCCCAGGAAAGGCGGTACAATTGGGCTCGAAACCCACTCCATTGGAGTGTCTCCTGGCCTCCCCATGAATGGCGGTACTATTGGGTACCACAAGATGAAGCCAATGAAGAATCTTTCCTGGGTGGTGGGGAGGTGGGGCAGTTAGACTTAGATTTTGATAATGTTTTAGAGTTTTAATAGTCTTTGATAGTTTAATACTGTTTAAAATGTCTATTGTTAAATTACAGCTATATGTTTTTTGCTGGGGTTTTTAACGTGGTGGTGTAATTTTTTATTTTGATGTGATATGTATGGAATTATTGTTAAATAATTATGTTCTGTATTGTCTGTTTAATATTGGCTGGGTTTGGTCTATGCTTTCTCTGGTAATTTGTGAAGGATTTAGTTGTCATTATTGTATATTTGACTGTGGAGTTATGAATTAGAGATTGTGATCCTGAATGCGTTTGTCTTGGCTGGTGTCGGTCATTTTTAGGGTTTTCAGTCTTTGACTAGTAGTTGTAATATGCTTCATTATAGTTTGTGTATTTATATATCTTTGAAGATTTGTTGAATACAGAGACAAAAAACTGCCTACCTTTGGACTCCAGAAGGAAGACAAAGCACCCAAAACAAACTCATAAACAAGCTGGAAAACAAAAAAACACTTTTTGCATGGTCTCTAAATCATTACTACCTTCTTATTACGACCGTAACATTCCTCCGAGCAGGAGATCATCACTCTTCATTCTCCTAATTCGAACCTCTCACTTTAATATAGCTTTGTTTCTACTCTGATTGGGTTGTTTTCCAGAGTGAATTACGGGTAATGTACAAATTCTCAAATGGTGTGATCTGCTTCAAATCACCTCACCTGATTGACTCAGAGCTCCTCTCTTCATAAACGTCCATTATCAGCTGCTGTGTGAAACTGACTGCATATGAATAGATAATTTCAATGGGATGATGTAATGCAGTTGCACGTGAGGTCATCTCAAAAATACAACCACATCCACAAAAGGAAGCGGGAGCATGTAGCAGCTGCTCAGTCAAGACAGAAGTCTTTTTGCTTTATGAATAACTTTCAAATTGTGTCTGTTTAAGTCAACCCCTGGTGGATTTTAAAACAATACAGGCTTGTTTGGTGTGAGATGGTTAACCTCATTCTGTTAGCAAGACTAATGCTTCTGACTTAATGCTTGACTCTAATCCAGTGACAATAAAGGAAAAGCTAACAGCACCTTTGTCAAGTTATCGCTTCTCCCTCGATAAGATCTGGTTTCTTATGGTTTTCCCTCTCAAGTCATTGCAATCAGGCATTGAAATGACAGGCCGCACAAGTGTGAGCTAATTACCATATAATAGGTCTAATATAAACCACTTAGCTTAAACTGCCTTCCATAGTTTGTGTCTCTTTAAAAGGGAACATAATACTAAGATTGGGGTTTGATCCCTTACTCCATTGATATTACCTGGGCTGACTGGTCCCTCCTTAAACATTCACTAGGTGGCAGTGAAGAGACTGGACTTGTTCAGTTTTCTAGAGGGACTAGACTCTTCTACCTTAGATACCATACTGCAAGCTCCAGCAGATGAAACTAGAAGAACATTAAACTATTTCAAAAGAGTCTTGTTGATGACTAAATTTTGGTGTAGCATATTTTCACCTTGCGTATGGAAAAACTGATAAATCAAAGGAGGTGGTCAAGGAGCACATTATTTATACAAATATGAACGTTAACAGAGGTAGTAATATGCTCAGATATAATCTAAAACACAACAGCTGCTTGTTCCTGGCCGCTCCATCAGGTTGCAGAAATGGAGCACAGAAATACAGCAATTTATACGCCTTGTTCACAGTTAGTATTGCATAGGTTTGTGTTGCTGTGAGCCGTGAAAATATATCTGGTCAAGCAGTATGCTTCAGCTGTGCCTCTCTAAAGGCACATAACTGAGAGGTGAGCCAGGCAGTTCACACGTCTATGATGGCTAACAGACCAAGCTATACTAAGGATCTGACTGCTAGCTGACAGGGAGGTGACAGCAAGAGTTTCCTGCACTGGGACCCAGTTATGGCCTCAATTGTATTTTCCTGTATTCAAATTCTTTGTGTTTTTATGACTACACTTAAAATCGACAGCTCTTGATTCCAGGGCACTATCAAGCATTTTCCATTGCTAAGGTAAATTCAGCAGTAGAAATGGTTTAAGGTAATTTATCTTTAATCATCCTGGATTCCGAAAATAAATATGGTCCACACGAAACCAGGGTTGCAGATCTTGTAGCTGAACTTCCATGAACTTCTATAAAAGTCTAGGAGTTAAGCCTGCAGTCTGGTCCCCCTGCTGGCACATCTGGGCATTGCACCTTTTTAACATTATAGTCTCAGCCGTAGTTCTTTAGATCGGTTCAAGTCAAGTTTTTTATTGTCACATGTGTTCCAGAGAGCACAGTGAAAGTCTTATGCCAGAGTTGCAGGGAAGGGAATAGGACCCGGGGGTCAAATATATACAGATTTACAGTGCAACACAGCCGGCAAGGTAATGGGGGGGTCAAAGTGCATAGACATAAAGTGGTGCATAAGACAGAACAGTGCAAAATTACAAACAGGCAATAATATAAAAAGTGTTTAGGAAATGAGTATAAAGTGCAGCAGTGAACAATTGTGCATGTAATGCAATGACTGATTACTAAGGAAAGTTCTGTGCAATTGAGAGGCAGGGGGCATAGGTCATTGACTGTTCAGTAGCCTGATGGCCTGTGGAAAGAAGCTGTCCTTGAAGTGGCTGGTGTGGGTGGAGATGCACTGGTGACGTTTCCCAGAGGGTAGGAGAGTGAAGAGGCAATGAGCTGAGTGGTTGGCATCGCTGATGATCGCCTTGGTCCTTTTCTGGCAGCGGGAGAGGTAGATGGACTTGAGGTGTGGAAGGTCTGTGCTGATGATCTTGGAAGCCGTTTGTACAGTCCTTTGCAGCAGCTTGAGGTCCTGGGTAGTTAGGTTCCCCACCCACACTGTAATGCATCCTGTCAGGATGCTCTCAATGGTGCAGCAGTACAAGTTTACCAAGGTCTTTGTTCCCAGTCTAAAGCTCTTCAGCCTCCTCTGGAAGAACAATCTCTGTTGAGCTTTCTTGAAGATGCAGCTGGTGTTGAGAGACCAGGAGAGGGAGTCAGTGATCTGTACCCAGGAACACGAAGCATCTGACAGTCTCGACAGGAGAGCCATTGATGGTTAGCGGACAGTGGGGTCCTCTGGTCTTCCTGAAGTCGACGATGATTTCTTAGGTCTTGTCGAGGTTCAGGGAGAGGTTGCTGTTGTGGCACCATACAGTCATACAGTCAGGTCTTCTCTCCTGTAGGCAGCCCCGTCGTTGTCGCTGCTAAGGCGAATCACAGTGGTGTCATCCGCAAACTTGATGATGGTTCAAAGCGATTAGCCCTGTGCTTCATGCTGCTTACTTCAAATCAATGAGCTTATTTTTCTGAAGGTTTGGATTTGGAATGGACAAGATGAATCTGATCATGACTGTACAGATGTGGTTGCTTGCATAAATTAGGATGTCTGTGGATATGCAGCTAAATATCCTAATTTACAATTCCGGGTTAAGCCTTCAGCAAGGTCACAAGTCCAACACACTCAAACACAGCCACTTTTACAAACAGCTATTGATTTTCTGATCAAAGCAATTTGAGTCAGACGCTGGCTCAATAGGGACAAAAAAAAAAACTGTTATTAGTATGTAAACATGGACTCCTCTTATCACTTAGCCTAAAATTGTCTCATCAAATACAACAGAATTTTTAATTCATCTTTGAAAGGGAAGGGGAAACAGTGTGCTGTGTGTATGCAAATTGCTTATTTAATCCCTGTGTAACGTAACGAAAAGCATTAGGGGAACAAAATTAACAAAAAAAAACTAAAAGTGTTGCAACAGGATTTCACCGAAGAATGACAATCCATGCTGATTCTCCCTTTTGGAGCTTGGAACTGGATTTGTGATGTATGTTGAAGAATGAGAGAGCATAATTATTGATGGATAGAACTGGGGTGACAGCTGAAAAGGGTGTCAACAGCCAGACATGACCGGTGCCTTTCACAACGTCTGTATTGTGTAAAAAAACGCTGGCACTGAATGCCTTTCAGGCACCTAAATGAGCCCTCGGTACACAAATCAGGTTTAAAAAAGGTTCCGACAGACTCCATTTGAAAGATGCAGAAGAGAATATCAAGCGCGCATTTCCCTTCGTATACAAGATTTCTATATTTTATTCAACAGCCACAAACAATGTGACACAATTCTTCTGCCTGTATGTTATTTCTCCTTTTTGCAAATTGTCCCATTATTACTTCACACAAAGTAAAAATGTCAAAATGAATACCCATGGAGGAGTTTGCAGCTTTATTTTCAGCAGCTGTAAACCTCACATTTCCTGTTCCTCCATCAAGGCCTGCATGTGTAATCTTGTAATGTTTCATAAACATTTTTTTTTCGTGGCCACTTCTACAAACAGTAAGTCTTTAACTATGAAATCAAAATTTACCAGCTGATACTGAGATGAAGTCCAATGCATTTGTTGACTGGAGCAAGGTACAGAATGAGTCAGACGTTATACAACATATTTTTTCTGTAAATGTTTAAAAATGTAAAAAAAAACATAACAGTATGCAAAAGACTCAAGGAGTTCCAAATCCGTGCACATTTGAAATCGCTTAGATTCCTCAATAATTGCATAATACACCTTGGTCTTCACAAACACAAGGCATTTGGCTGACGGCCAGGACATACCGTTCTACGTATAGTGGTGCATACGGCTACAGCCAAGCAATCTGGACACGGCTGTGTTCATACTTCTCCATTTGGTTCTCCAAAGTTACTATGGACTTCAATTACTAGTGTATGACTTTGGATTGTCTTTTGTGGTGTGCTTTGTCTTTGCCTGTCATTCTGGATTTGGTTGCTGGTTGGACTGAATTTCCGGTTTGTGATTACTGTGCCTACCCTATAAACTATGTCTTTGGATTCTCCTACTGGATTGACCGCCTTCTCGGATTTCCTGCCTTGACCCTGCCCGTTATCGACTATCCATGCTACCAGAAAATAAATGCCATCGAGCTGCATTTAGATCCCAGTGTGTTCATTATATGGGCCCTCATTTATCAATGTTGCATACATACAAAAAGAAGCCTGAATTGTGCGCACACAACTTCCTACGCAAAACTCTAGATTTATATATATATTAAAAAACTGACGGGAAAACATGCACATATTTATGGAAATTCATGGGTATGCAAAAGCAACTTTTTGTATAAATTGGGAAAAGACGACACCCATCGTAAAGTAGGGAAAGGTAGGTAAACCAGCTAAATGACTGCATGCATACCAGCAATTCATTACCAAGCCGCGCTTTGCTGTGACCAACAGCAGACCTAAAATATGTTAAGCGGGGTTTATTGTTTTTCCATTTTTAAGTTGATCCTAAACACTATGCTATTT
>JAACJT020000095.1:16458506-16493999 GCA_009936485.2 Gymnarchus niloticus | reverse complement strand
CTTGAGGGAGTTTTTCCTTGCCACTGTCGCCTTTGGCTTACTCTCTGGGGACTGTGGGCCCGGGACTCTGTAAAGCGCTTTGTGACCGTGCTCCGTGTTAAAAGCGCTATATAAATAAAATTGAATTGAATTATGCTGGCAAAACAAATATTTTGCTTCTTCAACAAACCTTTGTTGTTTTTTAGTTCATTTCATGCTGTAAATATTGTACAAACATAGGATAAAGAGGAGATGGGGGCAAGACTTCACAAAGAGCTGAAATTAATGCAGACTTTATACAACTTGGAAAAGTCTTTGCAGTGTGGCAATAAAGTGATGTCAAGTAGCACCCAATCACACATCGGGTATCTGAGATATAATTTTGTACCAAAATTTTATACAAAATACAGGGAAAGATTAATATTTTAAAAACTAATTATTAACTATGTTATTTAATGTTGTTTTTTTTTTCATTTGCAAGTATAATTTGGACACTTCAAATGAATCGAGGCAGCTTGGAAGACAGGCACATGGAGTGTGGTTGAAGCAAGCAGTGCTGGATGAGTATAATGGGTTGAAGCATGCAAAGCTAGCATAAGCAATTGGGGACATAGGTGCTTAAGCTCCCCAGCTGCATAACACAATACTATCTGCTTCAAACCCCACATCGAAACTCTTTGTGTTGTTTGACGGTCAAAGCTGCTTTTGCTTTCTGTTGTGCATGTTGTTCCTCTTGGTACTGAGTGCTTGAACCCACCCATAACCGCTTGTGGTTACATTTCCTGTTCTTTATTTGGGTAGACGTTCTTTTGTTTCTCGTAAACAGCATGGCTCACAGCATGGTGTCATATTCAGCCATCTTTATTCAACAACCTCCGTTCCCATCCACCTCCACTAGATGTCCCTCTTGATGTATCATTACACCTTCCCTCTTATAAAATAATCCCTAACAAAGATAGAACTTGAATAACAATAAACTTGTAAACACATTATATATGTAAGTAATATCTCTTACCATCATGTATCTATGCATAGTCAATGATCATAACATGTATTGCATCTGGTTTGATTTGTATATTGTATGGCTCTTTCAGTCACCTCAGACCCTCAAGCACATCTTTGTATTCTTGCATTATGGCAGAGCTGTCATGGGTTTTTGGGTTATTCAGCTTTCCATGATGTCCCTGTCAGCACTGAACACAACATTGCTTTTTTAGCTTTTGAATTTGAACCCACTTGTAACCGCTTGAAGGTGTTTGAAACCCTATCATTTTAGTGCTGGTTCTTCTTTAGAATTATTATTCTTGCTTAAAATGCAATTCCCAGGCAAGCCTGTAAGGCCCAGCAACACACCAGATTTGGCCACAAGATGCGTATACCCACCCACTACTCAGCCCCCAGAAAGGAGAGCCACAGCCCCCTATTTTTCCATTTTTTTCCATTAATGCTTTGTGACATCAGAGGGTCTAGTGAACCTCATAGTCAATTAAAATGCTTAGATTCTTTACTAATTTGCTTAATTCCATAGCCAGCCAATCCATACCAGCTGTTTTTTTGTAATTTTCCATGTTTTTTTTTTTTGTGTACTAGTTCAAGGATTTTCAACCAACCTGGACAAATTTGGCATTTCTATAATCATGAGCCTTAGCTGGTCAAAAATGATCTCAAAAATCCATGTATACCCCAAGTGCCTATGCTCCCCAGCTGCCTATGTCAGCACTGTCTGCTTCAATCCATGCAACCCATTCCACCAACTGCTTGCTTAAACCTCCTAATCCACTCTTTTTGCATTATGCAATCGTCTAAGTTATCGACACCGCTTTGTGTTATTCCACCCTCCAAGCTATTGCTGTCAATACTGTGAGTTTGAACCTCCTAATCACCCCCTGTGGTTATTTTTCTTTATTTCTGTGACTTTTATACATCTTCATAATGATGTACTAGATAAGCAGGTAGAAGATGGACAGATGGACGTTTATGTACGTCTTAAGTGTTTTGTATTAATACACCCTGTATTGTAAAGGTGTGCAAGCATACAAAGCAGTGGGGTGTATGTACATACTATATGGACAAAAGTATTGGGACACACCTCTCGATCATTGAATTTGGGTGTTCCATTCAAACCCATTACCACAGGTGTATATAATCAAGCACCTAGCCATGCAATCTGAATTTACAAACATTTGTGAAAGAACAGGTCGTTCTGAAGAGCTCAGTGAATTCAAATTTGGTAGGATGCCACCTTTGCAATAAGTCAGTTTGTGAAATTTCTTCCCTGCTAGGTATTCCACGGTTGCAACTGTAAGTGGTTTTATTGCAAACTCAGCCACAACGTGGCAGACCACATAAAGTCACAGAGCGGAGCGGCATCACCAAGGGCTGAGGCGCATAGTGTGCAAAAGTCACCAACACTCTGTTGACTCAATAACTGCAGAGTTCCAAATTTCCTCTGGCATTAGCCTCAGCACAAAAACTATGCGCCAGGAGCTTCATGGAATGGGTTTCCATGGTGGAGCAGAGATAATGGTATTGGGTTGGGCTAGGCCCCTTAGATCCAGTGAAGGGAAATATTAATGCTTCAGGAAATCTTAATACCAAGACATTTTGGACAATTCTATGCTTTCAACTTTGTGGAAACAGTTTGGGGAAGGTTCTTTTCTGGCACAAAGTGCACAAAGCAAGGTCCATAAAGAAATGGTTGGGTGAGTTTGGTGTGGAAGAACTTGGCTGGCCTGCACAGAGCCCTGACCTCAACCCCATTGAACATGTTTGGGATGAAATAGAATGGAGATTGCGAGCCAGGCCTTCTCATCCAACATCAGTGCCTAACCTCACAAATGCGCTTCTGGATGAATGGGCAAAAATTCCCACAGACACACTGTAAAATCTTGTAAAAACCCTTCCCAGAAGAGTGGAGGCTGTTATCGCTGCAAAGGAGGGACCATCTCCATACTGATGCTCATTTATGATCATTTGATGCTTATTATGATTTAAAATGGGATGTCATAGAAGTTTCTGTACATGTAATGGTCAGGTGTCCCAATACTTTTGTCCATATAGTTGTATGTAGGCTTTTTTATAGGTTATAAAATAAATACAAAGACGAGGCAGGTTAACGTCAGAGGGTGATTTACTAAATGTTGAGTTGTAAAGACTTTATTTTCAAAAGAATTGAAATATTACATAGCATGCAATATACGGGTCAAAATAATTCAAAGTACATTTTCAATTTTGCTTCCTTTTAATAGAAAGCAGCCAATGTCTCCATTTTGCTATCCTGTGTCATGGTTCCTTCTTGGACAAGGAATCCAGGTTCTGATAGACGCTGCTGGAAGGTAGGTGTTCATACAGGCTACAAATTTTGCAGAGTATTCTGCAGAGTATCTCACTCCAGCTGTTAAATATTTTGACGTCATAGTCCTGGGGCCAGTGGAAGTACAATTCATATTGTTCTTTGTCAGAGGCCAGCTGTCTCAAGAAAGCAGCCATGGAGTTGAAGTCATCTACGTGGATGAAGGAGTCTTTGGGAATGAAGTCCTCATAGTTAGATCGAGGTGGGCCTAGCACAACTGACATACTGCCTGCCATTAAGGAGTTTTTCCACAGCCTCTTTGTTATGTAGTCTCTATGAATGGAACTTTCGAAGGCCATGCAGAAGTAGCACCGAGAAATAGTGGGTAACAGCTGGCTGGAATCTATTGGCTTATTAGCCCAATGCCCATACACCTCCAGAGGGATCACCTTCTTCAGACTCAAGTACACTGCTGTTCTCCTGTGGTGTTGCTGGAAATTGCTGATCACCCAGCATGCCAGGGTATGTTTAGTGGGGATAGTATAATTACCTTTGCTTGTCCTGGTAACCAGCATTCCACAGGGAATGAAGATGTCTTTGTCACGTTTTGTCCAGTTGAATATGCCACCATAACGTTTCAGGTTCCTATTATTGGCTGGAGACTCCAGGGTGAACTACACCCATTTTTGGGCAGGGAGACAAGGCTGGTCGAGGGTCAGTGTGGAGACGCTATTTTACAGCTCACGGTTATGGAAGACCACAATATCAGCCTGATGTAAGAGGCTGCCTTTGTCCACAAGGTGGCACTCAGGGACACTATATTTGTCCCAGCACACATCCCCCTCCAATTTACTACTCTGGCCTTTCAGCCAGAATCACCATCAAGTTTTATTTTGTTGTTGATCCATTTTAAGTGCCTGTGGTACATCACATACTTCATGAGAGCAAAGATAAGGACAATGGCTGAAAAGAAGCCAATTACACAGCTTCACCTGACAGGCATGGGCCACACTGCACAAAGAGCTCTGTAGGATTCTGTAGGAATTCTGGAGGAAAACAAACTTAATATAGGAGATCAGGTGAAGCAAAAAAGGGGAAGTGATTATGAGGTTGAACTGCAAATGAACAATATAACCGCAAGCGGTTATGGCTGGGTTCAAGCACTCAGTACAACATAAATTCTTAACTAAAGCAGAAAGCAAAATCAGTTTTGACTGTTGAACAACGCAAAGAGCTTCATGGTGATAGAACCCTGAGTACAAGCTTAGCAGCGGACAGTAAGCCAGGGGTTCTACTAGGTAGGGATTTAATCGGGGATTCTACTCTGGAAGACTTGCAGTAGCACAGGGATGCTACAATATACTGTAATTAGGGGATTCAAACATGCAGTGCTTGAAACCCCTTCTATATTATTATTTTTCTTTTGCATTTTTTGAAAATTTACACATTTTGCAAAAATGCTTTTTTGAACTAGTTCAAGGATTTCCAAACCAATCTGAACAATTGGTTGTTGCTGTAAGGAATACGCATGGGCTCTGTGATAATGTAGTGTAGGCTCCCAGCTGCCAACCTAGGACAGGCTCACGTCATCAAGGCTTGGGTCGAACAGATTCCTGAAGGTAACATGAAAGAGAACAGTGTTAACCACTGGGCCACAATTATTTTGCATCGTCAATATAAGTATCACTTTGATTCCATAGACACAATAGGATCACGTATTTAAGTGTAAAAGTGCAATAGTTTATAAACACATTAAAATCTGGTAAATATAGAAGCATAACCATTGATTGATCATAGAAAATCTGTGGGCGGGAATATGTTGGCAAGGACACCTGAAACACACCTGCCTTTGTGTTCTTTGTGAAAATGGATGATTAGTTTATACTCACCACAGTCAGGTGGCCATTTTTGGCCCTATAAACCATGGCCTCCTGACTACTGCTGAAGTCCACGTAACCCTCCCTGCCTGGAAGGATGTCAAACCTGATGCTGTGAAACAATACTAATCAGATCTCAGGACCAGGCCCCAAAACATTGTGGACCCTGCCCCCTGAGACAGGATGCTTACCTGCCCTGAACCACTCTGACTGAGCTGGTTTTGTTAGACTCAACGTATAGCTTAGTGACCGCCTCAAACAAGTAGTCACACTGCAAAACCACGTCACCCTGCAGACACATAGCATGAAACATGGGGTCACGTGCACAAAACAGTCAAAGCTGAACCTCAAGAGATCAGCCATACGGTGAGGTCATCCATAGTTTTTGGAGAGGAACTTGGTTTATAGCAGAACCAGCCTAGAACACGATCCAATTTGTGAACTGATTAACCCATAGTCATGTTTGCCGAAGGTCAAAAGACCGATTAATGCATGCCCCTCTAAAAACACATTACCAGAAATAAATTCACTGGATTCTTTTCAAAGAATAGGGGGAGGAATTAAAATCCTGGAAGGACCAAGAAGACCATCAGTTGTTGACTCTGCTCTGATGTACAAACACACAGACTGTTTAGCCAGTGTGTTTTACTAACTCGGATTCTGCCGACCTTCTGTTTGAGGTCATCACAGTTGACATGCAGGATCAGGAAGCTGTCACTCAGGTGGCTGACAGATATGCCTGCAAATGAACAAGGCAGGTTTCTTTAACCTCAATGTTCATTTAGCAGATGCTTGTAATCCAGAGTTGTACTTAAACTGTGGACAATAACAGAACAGCTAATTTTTTTTAACTTAGACTGGCACAACCCTAAGACGAGTTTGCTTTATTAAAACAAACTGACACAGATAAGCAGCCATCACTGACCTTTGAGGGAGCTGTAGTCAATCCGCTGCTTGATCCTGGACTCTTCTACCAGGTAGGCTGCGGCCTGAGTGATAATCAGCTGCCTTTGTCGGGGCCGGAAGCCATTTCGGTCATACTTCACCACTGGGACACCATACTACGGGCGCAGGAGGAAATGTGGAGTGAGACATGAAGTTGGAAAGATGGATGAAAGCACGAGAAGCCAATGAGATGATAAAATGCATGACAAAAAAGGTTTGGATGAAGCAACGAAAGACAGGCATGTGAATGGTTGACAGAGAAGAAAGGGATAGAAAGAAGGCATTACGAAGGAATGGAGGGGAGGGAATGAGATGACATACTTAAGGAAATGATGGAGAGAGGGTCATGTGAACGGATAACAGAAGCATGGAGATAAATGCAATGGAACAGAAAATGTGTAGAAACAAAGGCCAGAAAACATAAAGGGGATGATGGAGTTAGAAATTAGGAAACAATGATATAAAGGTTTAATGGAAAGACCCCCAAAAGGCAAAAAATCAAATTAAGAGAAAATTTGATGAATATCTCATTGCATGCTTTTGTTTACCTTGATGTGTTCATGATGAATCATCAGTAGGACCTTGGCATTGATATCTTGCTCACCTAAAGGGAACACAGGCCGCAACCCTATCATCCAATCCCTGACAGTAAATGACAATTGTATGATAAAGCTTTATCAGGTTATTTTCTGTAAACACCACTATGTTACTACAGTCTCATGGGACAACCACCACGTTTGGTTGGCTGTACTGACATGCTGAGATTAACAACACATAGGACAAAACAGAAGGAAATGGTAGTGTCTTACGAATTCTGGTGCTGACAAAAGGCTTGGAAACACTCTCAGGGTAGCTCTCCTTTTTCCCATAGAAGAGAGCACTGGTGATGCTTTTCAGATGCAGCTGGAGTGATAGTGGAAAGTGCAAGGCAATGGACGATGAAGGAATTCGTCCATTTAAACAAACCACCAGAAAACATCTGGAAATCTTGTTATGAATTGTTACATCCAAGCACTCAATTAGCAAGTGACTTAAACTGCACAGCTGGTGCCTGTGTACTGTTAGGTGGCTTTCAACCTCTAGAATCTATTCAAACAGCATCAAATGGTGAAAGCAGAGGCACATACACAGAAGCAAGTAAAGCATCCCTGGATCTACCTGTGCCTTCCGCTGTGTCGTGATTCCCCGTACGAACTTCCGTACTAGGAGTCGAGTATGGAGCCCCCGCAGGAGTTGAGAAGTCTAGAGTGACAAAAGAATTCAGGGGCCATCACATATCGTATGTGATGGTGACCTCAACTAAGGACATGAGCAAACTAGCAGCAAAGCACACCTGAAAGGCTGCAAGTCTCTTGCTGAAAAAAGTAGCTAAAAGGGGGAAACTTTGAAACCTTAGGGAATCATGGAAAGTGAGCTCTGCAAAAACAAAATGGAATTTTACTGTTCAAGACACGCACTTCTTTTAGAATTGGTGGTGGGGTTAACCAAGTTCTCTTGTCCAGAACATTCTTAGGCAGATTCTCCTTCAACCGGTTGAGGTAGTTCTGCCGAACGAAGATGAGGTACTCTGTGTTTTCCATACAAACCGGCAGATTCCTTGTCACAAAACCCTTGATAAATCTGAAAAACAGAAAGAAGCCCCAAGCTGGCATTTTGTATTCCTGTCCACTGTAGAAATGGTTGCAGGTAATAAATGGCAAGAAAATATGTATATTCACAAAAAAATTAAGCTGACCAGACTAAACATTAAAAATCTTGTCTTGACACTGTGTGTGATGGATCACAAGTCAAAGGGAATTTAGAAATCACTGTTTTTGTTTATATTTTTCATACCATCCCAACCTTTACTAAGTTTGGGTTGTACTCCACACAAAAGCATTTCATTGTTCACTTGTTACATGTACACACAACCCGGACTAACCAATCCATGCCAAGACACAATCTTTACAATGTCGGACATACTTGGTCAGACTGAGATATCTGTCTTACATGGCCAGCATATCTGTATTTCTAACATAGCATAAACCTGGATATTTGATGCAGTTTAGAAGAAGAAAAAGAAGAGTGGGATTTATTACCTCCAAGGAATTTAGCATGGCAGGTTGGTGCAGACACAAGGCAAGCATTAAGCAATGACAACACTAGACAAGCAGCAAAATGAATAACATCACTAGATACATAACATGCGATAAACGCAAAAAATATATACATACAAATAAATACAGTGTGAATTTAGTGTGTTTCCAGGAGGTCTGAACCATGTAGTGAGTTTGATTGTCATGAGAAAAACACTATTCTAATGACATAAGATGCTGGTTTTGATGGACTGCAATTTCTTCTCCAGAAGGAAATCTTGGAATATGGAGCGGCTGCGGTGGAATGGATCAGCAATGATCTTGTGGGCTCTTCTTGTGGCTTGAAACTCATACAGTAGACCAAATGACTCTTTGCAGCCCATATTCATCTGAAGCAGAGTGGTAACATACATTTCATAATGATGGTTATGGAAGATGAAAGGATGGACTCGAAATAGGCGTGTAGAACTGCACCATAATTCTCAGTAGCTTGGTGGAGTTTCTTCAGCTAAGAACACACATCCTTTCGTGCATTTTCTTGTTTCGGGGTTTGATGTTATTGTCCCACTTCAGGTTCTTAGAAATAACAGTGCTCCAGAATCTGATGGAGTCCACTGTTTTGATTAGGACATCACACATTGTGAGAAGGGATGGTCAGGACTGGCCTCTTCATGAACTCCAATATCATTTCAACTGTTTTTAAGGCAGTGAGGTACAAGTTGTTACTGGAGCACTGGACTAACAAATTGTCAATTTCCTGTCTCTTTGCTAACTCATCCTACAAGTAATTGGTTATTGTCCAGTAAGAGTTGTGTTCAGGAGTTTGACTGAATCATGTTTTGAGGTGCAGTTATTGATGTATAGAGAGAAAAGAATTGGGGTGGCAACACTGCAAGACTCCAATGCTTATGATTCCAGTTTCTGAGGTATGATTCCCTAGTCTCACTTGTTATTTCCCCGTTGTGATGAAGTCAGTGACCCATCTACAGATACTGATAAAAAACTTGGAACTAAGAAAGTTTGTCCTGAAAGAGGAGTTGGTTTATGTTCAAAGTCCATGAACAAGAGTTGGGTATATCCAGAGAAACTCCAAATGTCCAAAATGAGGTACAGAGCCATGTTTACTGCATCATCTATGAATCTATTGGCTTTTCTAAGCCAACAGTCATTAATCTAAGAGAGAGTCAATGATCAACTTGAGGTAATTTAAAAGTTTAAGGCAATATAGTCATTAGGACCTGTAAATCTCACCTTATTTAGGACAGGGGTGATAGTGGATGCTTTGAAACATGCTAGCTACTTTACAGATGACAACTTGTATGCATAATATATGTATGCATTTCTTCCTGAGGAGGCTGAAGGCTGAACAGCTTTGGACTAGGGATGAAGCCCATGGTAAACTTCTACCGCTGCACCATTGAGAGCATCCTGACAGGATGCATTATGGTGTGGATGGGGAACCTAACCGCCCAGGACCTCAAGCTGCTGCAAAGGACTGTCCAAACAGCCTCCAAGATCATCGGCACAGACCTTCCACACCTCAAGTCCATCTACCTCTCCCGCTGCCAGAAAAGGACCAAGGCGATCATCAGCGACGCCAACCACTCAGCTCATTGCCTCTTCACTCTCCTACCCTCTGGGAAGCGTCACCAGTGCATCTCCACCCACACCAGCCACTTCAAGGACAGCTTCTTTCCACAGGCCATCAGGCTACTGAACAGTCAATGACCTATGCCCCCTGCCTCTCAATTGCACAGAACTTTCCTTAGTAATCAGTCATTGCATTACATGCACAATTGTTCACTGCTGCACTTTATACTCATTTCCTAAACACTTTTTATATTATTGCCTGTTTGTAATTTTGCACTGTCCTGTCTTATGCACTACTTTAAGGCTATGCACTGTAATTCCCCATTACCCTGCCATCTGTGTTGCACTGTATCTGTTGTATTTATTGTAAATCTGTACCATGTTTTTTGTCCCCCCATACCCTGTCCCCTCCCCTGCAACTCTGGCACAAGATTTTCACTGTGCTCTCCGGAACACGTGACAATAAAACTTGACTTGACTTGACATTTTGTTGAAATGGGAGTGACAAACGGGGTCCAGCAGTGCTGCTTGGGTTCACTCTTCTGAATAACCAGCTAACATCTCTCTCTCGCTGGTAGAAAGGATGTTGGAGCATGGAGCCCCGTGTGGATCAGATGGATGATGAGCGGTTGTAAGAGTGGGCCAGGGAAGGAGAGTAGTGAGATGATCATGAGATATAGAGTCTGGGCTGCAGGCTTTACTGTCAAATCCACTAGCCAGCCGTAGATTGTTCAAAGACTGGGGAGATTTGTAGTTGGTCACCTCCTGTAGACCGTTCTTAACTGATGAGGAATTGTTGAATAAGAATTATTTCTCTAGCCTGTCAGCATACCTCTGTTATTGCCTTTCCAAATTTACACATTCTTCCCTCTCCCCCCTTCAAAAGCTCTCTTCCTTCATTAAGTGCAGCTGTCTGAGTTTTGCTATAAACCATGGTTTGTCATTATTGTACCATACCCCGGAGCAGTCTGGTGTATAGCTGTCCTCACAAAACCTGTTGTATGAAGCCATGGCTTCAATGGATTAATCTAAACTGTGTGTGGCTGACCTGAAAATATCCTAGTCTGTGGAGTCTAAGCACCCTCTGAAGTTTCCCTCTGTCACACTACTCAAAATCTTTGATGTTTTCACCACCTAGTTTTCAGTCTCGCCTATATGCAGAGATGAGGTGGATAAAAAAATGATCAGACTCACCTATTGCAGAGTAGTAATTATTACTACTGCACAGTACTAATTATTAATTGTAATTTTGCAATGATCTAATGTGCTTCTCCCTCTAGTTTGGCAATAAATTAGAGAGTTCATGAGTAAGTTTGCTTTTATTAAAATCCCTAAGTATAATGACCAGTGTTCCTGAATATTCAATTTCTACTTACTGAGTCTGATCAGCTAGCAGGTGTTCTACCTCACTCATGTTAGCTGCCATAGGGATGTAAAAACCAGCCAGTTTGAAGGAGGTGAATTCCTGCAGGGACTGGAATGGTTTACAGTTGATAAAAAAAGTTTCCAAATTGGGAGAACATAACTGCAGTAATGCTGACACATCACTGCACCAGTTAGAGTTCATATAAAAAGAAATTCCACAACTGGACTTACCGTGTCGTGGTCAGCTCAGACAAATTGTAAGTCCGGTGGTAGTGATGCACAATCTGGTGTAGCTTCACTCAGCCAGGCTACCGTGAAGCATAGAACTGAAGAGATAGCTAAATGCTTGTTTTTCCTTTGCCAGCAGTAGTAGTCTGGTTATTTCTTTACCCAGTGACTTGATAATGGAGAGGAACATTGCTAGAAGTGATTTGAGCAATCCCCGTCTCCTTATTTACACCTCCAGGCCTACAGCATTCATGGTGGTTAGCTACCTGAGTGTATTCTAGTGTGCCTTATGTTGCCATCTTCAGTAATTCTGCGCAATGTGGAACAATAATCCCATGCATCTCTGCCATATAGGTAGGTTGAGATGAAGCACACAGGACAATAATCAACAAACCCAATGAATTTAACAACGCACACCAACACACCAAGGCAGCCATCTATGGTGCCATCTTGAGTCCCTGTTCAAATCCACAGCCATATTGTCACTAACAGTAATTAAGCCCACAGCCACCTTCTAAGGAAAGAGGAGGAAGTGGTCACCTAACCTCCTAATGACTTTTACAGCCCAAGTCCTCTTCTGTCTCTCCCTCCTGGCCTGCAGCCCTCTCCAGCAGTTCTCAATTTTTGTGGCTGTGGGAACATCAGAAGGACACGAGAAATCAGAATTGCATCCGTGGCTCATTCTGACAGAGTCGTTGGTAATATTCTGCATCTAATACATCCAGACAGCCATGAAACCAACAAGACAACTACTCCTTATACAGATTCGAAGGAAAAGATACTGGGTGGAAATCATGCATGACTGCAAAGGAAGGAGAAATGACTGCTACCTGCATCCTTCTGCTTCAGGAACTCTCCCTTGACCCTGTAGCCCTTGTACTTAGCCTGGATCCTGGTGGCTGAGGTGTGGAAAAAACAGACAATGTAATTATGAGTAGCAGGCTACATGTCCTAGGTCACCACCAAGTTCAAATCTTCAAGAGGCTACCAACCCAGCTCATGTTTGCAAGTCTCAAAGGCATCCTCGGTGGCAAAGAGCGTTCGGGGATGACGGATGAAGATCTTGGTTCTGGTTGGAGGCAGAAGGCATATTCCAGCCAATCACCAGGACTCCTATCTTCAGATGTTTATATTTAAATATTAGTGATTTACATTATATATTCACTTAAATGGATGCTGCCATTTACAAGACTTCATTCATACCCAGAATGTTCAATCGTGCAAAAGCCAATAACATCCTTGGACTTGTTTCTTTCAACCCCTTGACCTCAGGCTCTATGCCATCTTTGCCCTTTATACCACACCTGCCCATCTTGTACTCGTCTGGTCGGTAGCCCAGATGTGTGACCAGCCTCTGTACACCTTCAGCAGGGTTCCCCTCCCAGTGGGGCCAGGTGTCGGGGCACAGGGCTTTGTATCTGTAGGACGGTACAATTATCTAGAACATGGCCCTCAAAGGCTTTGGGTTTCCACTGGATTTTAATGAACGCTTAACTGGACTACTGAAATTAATAATATCATCAGTGAGTCACTTCACCTGGTACTACAGGTTGGGATTAGTTTGTTCACGACCAACAAAACCATCCTCCTGTGAAGCTGTGCATCTCTCAGGTAAACTATCCATTTCTAGTGAATATTTATGAGCTGCAAGTCCTCCCAAGAGTCATATGTATACATACCTCTGCAGAAATACCTCGTATCGTCGCCTGTAGGCGAACCCAGCCCGTCGAACCCTGAGGTGCTCCATCAGCCCCAGGTACTTTATCTGATGTCTCACCAGGACATCATCAAAATGCCCTATAGGAACACAGAGCATATATCATACAGCAGCAGCGGAAGCTAATGAAGAGAAATGTTTCATGGACACCACAAACACAGCGTCAAACCTATGCAAGACATTATGCACCTGGCTGCTTGGCATCGTTGGGTTTCAGGCAACGCACATACCACGGCTCCTTGGAGATAAGGATTTCTGTCAGGCCCATCAGGCTGGTCTTGAACTGGGTGGCCACCTAGAGAGAATGGAATGGGGTGAGAAAAGTGCTGTTGTTATGATGACCAATCAGATTAAAACTTCCTGAATGTTAAAGACATTACCGGAGTCAGACATTTAGCTGAAAAGTCTGAGTGGAAGTCATATTCTTAACCAAATCAGGACCCTGAACAGGGTGAGGGAACATTTCCTCAATCTTTCTTTACCGTCTCAGGCCTCTTCTTGTTGTCTGGCTCCACAGCAAGAAAGCAGTCTTTGACTATTGAGTTCTTGGACTGTTGCATCACCTGGGTGGAGCATAGTCACGCATCTTGGACGAATTGTAACCATGACTTTTTACAATTAAATTGCAAGCGAGCAGTTTGAATAACTGTAACAAACAGATACTTCTAAAGAAAGATAAGAAACAAAATGCATGATCAATGATGACAACTGTATAGCAGCTGAGAGACAATGAAAAAATACATGTTGACATTAAAACTCTCAGAAGACAAAGACTGACTTGGACAGCAACACCCCCACAGCAAAGGCAGCTTGGCCAGCTGACATTCAACAATCCCCTCCTCAATTATTCACAATGAGAGTTCTGGACCATCAATATTTCAGGACCCCCAACCCACAAGTGACCATGCTCCAGTTGTCTGCTGTGGCCCTGGTAGACACTCACATCCTTGATGTTCCTGTACAGCAGGTCATTGTTTTTATCCAGGAACCCTACAACAAAATAGGGCAGGTCATTCAGTGTACCATTTAAGCTAATTCATAAATTTATTTTGTAATGGTCATCTGCCAACAAACAAATACATCGTTACAAACCAGTCAGTTTGCACAATGACTATGGGTTAGGCGACCGTATGTTTCATATTTCATATCAACATTCTTTATGATACACGCATACAGGTTATGCATTCGACTTGCATTTTACTACCTCCACCAAAGATGTTCTGTTTTCAGTGTGGTTTATTTGGGAGTTGTACCCGCTGTAATTTTTTGCTTGAGCTAGTTAATTTGACGGGAGACCGAACGTCACCTATAATTGGATTGCTCAAGACACGCCCCTCAGTGCAGCAGATTGATAGCTGCCTCACCGGCTGCTTTTTCATTGTGGTTTTACGACAAGAGCAGTGAGCCTAAATATTTTTATACATACGTAAAATAAATTATGCAAGACAGTGGAAGGCGAGGACATGTAATGAAGGGGTCGACAAACATTACATTGCTGACCTACAAAGAGATGGCAACAGGTGCACACTTATGGCTCGTGCTTCACCCAGTTTCTGTGGCATCACACAGTCAGAGGTGAGGCAGAGCTCATGGCTACCCCACCTCTCGCCTCTCCCTGTATTTGCAGTTGAGTTCCGCAAATTTGGCGATTTTGACAAGAAAAATCATTGGAATCATACAGAAATGACACGTACAACGCAGATCAGTTGAAATATCTCAAAACTTATATTGATATCATTATGATTTTGTACTTTCCATAAAACTAATATTTACATTGGAGTGTGACAGGTGACAGGTGCTTCCCCTGCCCCCCCTTACCACACATCACTGCTACAAACAATGTCAAAAAAAGTTTGCGTCAGTTTCCATTCCAACAATTGTCTTCAATGATGGGCTTTGCTTTAGCAGTAGCTATGGAGACAGCAGTGGCTCATGGGAACAAAGGCAACATGGTCAAACTGGCGCGTAGTGGATTGAATGTTCCTCACCTACAACACAGTAGGTTACCTCTCCAGCATAGTGCAAGAGGCGGAAATCTCCCCTCTGCAGGGTCTTCCGTGTCTTCTGGTCAGCCAGTTTGTGTCTGCAGGCCATGTCACACACACACATATGGCCACAGAGGCCATATACAGACATATTTATTCATTTACTTCTCAATTCAGTATGCGAGAATTGGGCTTATGGATTATTGTTTATGAATGTAGGGTATGTAAACATTTGTGTGCTTATGTGTACCTATACGTTTGTCTCTATGTATATTTGTATGCCTGTGTTCAGAAGTCGCTACAAATTTTAATGTGCATAGGTGAATGTGACTTGGCCTGCTATTCCCTTTTTGGCTACTAGGGGCACTCACGTAACAAAGTGGGGATGGCCTCCCATCTTCTCCTCTAACTTCTGCAGGAAGGTAAGATCAGTGGCCTCTCCAGGCCGTAGGCATTCCTCATCCTTAAAGGGAGAGGGAGGCAGAAAAAGCAGCTGAACTTCAGGATTGTACCTTGTCACATGTCTTCCTCACTTTCTGGAAATCCACGATACTCAGAAAACCCAACTATGAATGCTAATCCTTAAACTGTGAAACACAATATCTTCTTTTACCACAGTTTTCATATTTTCATTACAATTAAACTACACTGATTGGCTAAATTTTGAAAGAGATTATGAGAACATGACACATCAGATTACTACACTGAAAAAGCTGAATGTGTCTATGTTTATAGCACTTTGGAAAGACAAAGCCTTTGTTTAACACTACAGCAAATGTTATATCTTTAACAAAGAATCAGACTCTTTAAGGTTAATCTAAAATTCATGTTAATGCAGTGATGTTTATGTGGAGTTCGAAACAAATTTCCCTAAAGGGACAATAAACTACCTCATAGTTTATTTTGCCCATATTAGCAAAACAAATGCTCATGAAAAGTATACTGTAACAGAGAAACAGCCCGGTAAAATGTCGCAATAAACAAAATGGATTGACTGCTGCATATGACACCACTCGGGAGTACGGGGGCTTAGTGGTTGCTCTCATCTCTGTGTGCATAGAGTTTGCATGTTCTCCTCATGATCTGAGGGTTTTCTCTCTCCCAGAGTATACTCCATCATTGTGCCCTGTGCTACTTAGGATAGGCTCCAAACCCCTCCTGATCAGGATAACCGATTAGAAGATGGATAGATACAAGATCACTCTCTAATGTCAGTCTGTCGCCCTCCATGTTATTTCCTGCATATTTGTCCTAGGAGCTCCAGCCCCTGTGATCTAGGCAGGGTTTCCTCACCAGCACAGAGATGATTCCCCTGTGTTTCTCCTCCACTAGGTCACAGATAATCTTGTTGTTGAAGAAGGGAACAGACTCCCACTGCAACCAATGTGAAGAACATGGGCTTTAGGAGGAGTGTACAACTGACATACTGTACTGTCAAATGACCCTTTGCACAGGACAATGCCTTGGATAAAAATGGGCATTTACCTCAATCCCTTCCATCTCATACTCCTCCTGCTCAGATTTTAGTGTCAGCTGGATGAACAACTGCTGAAGTTTCTCATTGCAGTAGTTGATGCAGAACTGCTCAAAGCTGGAATGACGCACATGTAATCCAGAGCAAAAATGTGTGCCAAAAACATCTAAGTTTGCTCCTTGGACAGCCAATGTAAATCAGCTAATTTTCTTCACAACAAAAGGAATAGAGGTTTTAACAGTCAGGAGTAATAGTGGAAAGTGAGATAGTAAATCCAATGAGCTCCATACAATTAGTGAGGCACTGATGCACATAAAGTTTCTTCAAATCTCCAGGATAATGTTCTTTAGGTAGAATAATACAAAGACCCCTTATATACCAGACTAATAGTATATTGCTTAAATGATGCAGCAGGGCCTAGACAAGAAAGGGAGGTCCTCTGACAAGTGTGTCCCACCTGTTGACATTAAAAACTTCAAAGCCGTAGATGTCCAGTAGCCCAATGACAGTTTTCCTGGTGGAATCCTACAGTCAACAACATAAACAAGCAATCAATTTTAATTACTGGCCCTTCAATGTGTAGTACCCCAAAATCCTAGCAATGAGTTTCATTACTGGCATTGCTTGGTAATTGTTAGAATTCCAGCATAAAATTGGTTCAGTTAATCTTCGGTGAGGTGCATTTTTGAAAATAACTCCAGCGTACTTCTTACTTCCTATTAGTATGTCATACTGTGAAACAGGAAAATGTTTTACTATTAGCAAAATTTTGCTTGGGTGACCATCTTGAGAATAGTCTGTAGTTTTTTCACAGGGGTACTCAACTTCGAGCCAGAAATGGTGGCTCAGTAGTTAGTACTGTTGTCCTGTACCGTTGGGGTTTCAAATCCTGTCTCTACTTTGTGAGTGTGACATGTTCTCCCCTGGGTTTGTGGGCTTCCTCTGGGTACTGTTTTCTTCCCACACTCCAAAAACATGCAGTTTACGTTGATGGGTGTTTCTAAATTTCCTGTAATGTGTGTAACTGTCCCCTACACTGGTTTGGCACCCCATTCAGGCCCCCACAGAACTCTGCACCAGTCCCAAACCTGCATAAAGCTTTAATAGCCATATCAGCAATGTCTGCAAAACAGCATACTATCACTTCCAGAATATCACTAAAGTCCAGGGTATGCTGTCTTTTGTTGACTGTGAAAAACTAATACTTGTTTTTGTTTCAAGTATAATAGATTACTGTAACGAACTGTTGGCTGGCCTACCTAAGAAAACTATTACAAATTTACAACAGGTTCAAAATGCCGCCGCTAGACTGCTAACACGTACTAGTCGTAGGGATCATATTTCACCTATTCTTAAAGCCCTTCACTGGCTTCGTGTGTCATTTAGGATTGATTTTAAAGTTCTTTTATTAGTTTTTAAATGTTTACATGGTCTTGTTCTGCCATATCTCAGTAACATGTTTGTAAAATATGTCCAAGGCAGATCACGCAACAGTAATTTATTGGTCATTCCCAATATCTGGCTGAAGAGGCAGCTTTTAGTTACTATGGTCCCAAACTCAGGAACTGTCTCCCTGGAAACCTGAGAGCTACTGTATGTCTCAGTACTTTTAAAACTAGGCTGAAAACAAATTTGTTCACCAATGCATTAAATAAGTTATGATATTGAGTTATTTCATTTATTTTATAATTTTTTCTTCTGGGTTTACTTTTTACTTTTAAACTCATGCTTTTTTAATGTTGTTTTCTAATTTCAGATTTCTTCTAAATGTTTTTTTTGTTTTTGCTACCTTTAAAAATGCTTGTAAAACACTTTGTAAACCCTGTGGCTGAAACAGTGCCATATTGATGATGATGATGATGATGATGACGATGACGACGACGATAGATAGATAGATAGATAGATAGATAGATAGATAGATAGATAGATAGGAGGACGGTTGAACGAGGGATGCAGATACCCTGTCCGTTAAAAACCATAAATAAAAGTGCAACCGGCTTTATGAAACCAAGCAGCCAACACCAGCAGGCACTGAGGCCATGGAAGTTACGTTATGTATTCACACAACCACCACTCACTCCACAAGTCACCTTTGATTAAGTTTAAGGTGTTTAATCAAGTGTTACAAAGCACTGCATAACTTGGGAGATTCTGGGACTTAAGGAGCTAGAATGCCCACCCCTGTACTGAGTGATCAGGAGATATTACCTTGTTTGCTAAAGACTCATTTATCTTGTTGACCAGCCAAGTGAACGTACGGCCATAGATTGCTTTAGCCAGAGCATTCCTGGCATAAACTGCATGGTCCACTGTGAAAGGGCTGAGGACCTGGAAACCACAAGGAAGAAGAGTGGGTGACTTTCTGAAGGACCCAGTAAACGGTATTTTACAATGAATTATCTTAAAGGACTTAAAGCATTGGATTCAGTTCTTTTACTGAAGCAATTCAGGGTATATTCACATCATATCTCCTTGCTAGAATTTAACATTGTGACCATGTGCTGTTCTTAAGGCACACGGCCCATTTGCAGTTACTTTTTTCACTGCTTTAGACAGTTTAAATCTGTTACCACACAACTATGAGTGATATTCATCATAAATAATTGCCTTTGGATTAGTACAATCAGCTTACGCATTTGAGACATTTTATTATTATTGGTGAACAGGCTCATCGAACAAGCCTGAGAAGGACCCAAAACGGTGGGATTATTTACCTCCTCTGCCCTGGCCTCAATCTTCTTGTGAGTCAAGCCTTGCTGCAGTACTTGCATTGGGACTCCAAGCAACTGGACATAAAAACAAGGACCAGCCAGAGCAGGGCACTCTTACAATGACATCAACATGAAAAGCATCTTACACTGGCTCAAAAAGTAGCACAAGCTAAAATTATGAAAGCACCTCAAATGCACAGGAGTACAGTTCTACTGATCTTATAAACACAGGTCTACATATTGGGTGGAAAAGTCACCAAATGTCATTATTTCCTGATTTAACCCACTGGAAACCCATAAAGTTACCAATGGGAAATTTGCTGAATGGTGCTGCATTCCCTAGTATGCATTCCCATTTGCATCCAGCTGCTCCTTATCTGTCCAATCTAGTAGAGTCAGATGAGCAATTTACCTTGGAAAGCCAATGCAATTCTGTATTGCTATTCAAAATGGCATATCCCCGGTTATCCATCTGAAATTGCATGTTTCCGAGATGGAGGACACTGGCAATTATCCCGAACAAGTGCTGCATGACAGTAAGATGTTAAGCAGGTAAAAAAACAAAAATACATGCAAAATGTTCAAACTATTGACATCAGCCTGTGTGTGTCTGAATCCATGGAAATGGGCTTACCTCCATCTCACCCTCACTTATATCAATGAGAGAGAGAGCTTCATGTACAGTCCTCCAATCATTCTTGTCATTGATGGAGCTCACCTTGGCACAATCCCCCTTTGAGGTAGAGAAAAGGAAGATGAATTACATAATACCAATATCTGTAGAAGCTGTCACACTACAATCCCCTTTTTGAATGGCTGAAATCAAACTTTGATTTCAAAATTAAAAATTGGTTTAATGTTGAAGCTGGAACTTCCCCAGAATTAGGTATCAAAAAGCCATCTGACGACTGTAATCACCTGTAGCTTTCTCACAATCCATTAGGATCAAATATATTGCCTAAGTAATTTTACTTCCGAATGTACTGAAATTATTGGAAGGCTAGAAAAAAGTTTGTTGTCCAATCCTTGACCTCAGTATAGTCAAAATGACTTTTTAGAGACTTACCTGTACTAGGTAACTGTACTTCTGACAATCTCGCACCAAGCCCAACCACCGCAACATCTCATCGTCGGCTCCCTCCATCAGTTGGTAGAAGATGTGGAAGTTCCTCTCGCCATGGTTCTGATGGACCACACGAGACTTCTCCAGCAAATAGCTGAGGATGTGACCACCCACTGTCTCCCCCTTGGACACAGTCAATGATCATATTTAAAGTTATGATGCAAAAATGTAAAAGGCTTCACAAAAAATACAGACAAATTTGCCTGAAAATGTCTGGTTCTTTCTCTACCTGGTGGTCAAACTGGATGTCCATGTACTTCCCAAAACGGCTGGAGTTGTCATTCTTCAGTGTTTTAGCATTGCCAAAAGCCTTAAAAAATTTTAAATAATAATAAATAAAATCAGAAGTAGTATTTATTATTAACCCATAAGCTCTTTTGCAATGCAACTTATACCAGTATGACTGTGTATATGACCATAAAAAAAATCTTAAAATAATGGATGGTTTTGCACGTGACCCTGACCTCGAGAACAGGGTTAGAGAGGAGAAGCCGGTCCCTGACAGTGTCCAAGAGTTTAGTTTTAGGGCAGCTGACTGCATAGAACTGTAGAATCTTCTTGGAGGCCTCTGTTTTGCCAGTTCCACTCTCCCCGGAGATGAGGATAAAGTGATTGTTGCTCTCCATTAGCATTGTGCGGTAGGCATTGTCTGCCAGGGCATAGCTGGACAAGACAGAGCCTGCTCAGTTCTTTTGGGTAGGTCAATCGAAATTTACTAACACGACTAACTGTTAGATTTGAACACAAGTTCTCATACAGCACTAATTCAGCAAAAGAGATGCAACAAAGGAATTCAAACCTATAGTATCATTATTTTCGATAGAAAAGCCACAATAAATTGTGTCTATGTCGCATTATTTATTTGTAAAAAGATTTTGTCTTGTGCTGTGCAAGCAGATGGATTGGGGCATTGGAGCATACTCACAGATGGGGAGGGAGTTCAAAAAAGTTGACACCCATGTAAATGTCCATCTGCTTTTTTGTATAGATGCCAAGCTCCTTGTACGGGTTGATGGACACAAGCAGAGTACCAATGTAGGTCTGAGGGAGAGTGGTCATATATCAGAAGTCATTCTTCCTGTATCCCACAATCCTTTTGGTACAGGATGGTGAGTCGGGACTAGTGCAGATGTCCCAACACAACCACCTCAAACTCCCACAGAATTGTAGGTCTTCATTTTGAGCCTCACTGCAATATTAATGTTAGGCAAGCCCACGAATTTTCTAAAGAAATAAACAGCAATAACAATAACAGCAATATTGATAATGGTGCCCCTTGTGAGACACAAAGCGAGAGACTTACGTAGATGAGATTCTCTTTGAAACGCTTCTTCAGGTTGTCTAGGAAGGCATTCTCACTGGTGAAGGCATCCAGCAGCACAAAATCCTGGATACCCACTCGGTCACGGGCCGTCAGTGCCCCCTCCATATCTAGCAGGATCTTGCTGGAGTGCGTCTCCAAGCCCTGTAAAAACCAAGATAGGCAAAATATCGCAAGATTGGCTCACTAGCCCCACTTGCCAGACTGTCCAACCAGGAGCAAACAGGCAAGTGAGACACCATCTGTACTGATGCACATAAAGTTTCTTCAAATCCCCAGCTTTAAGGCAGGAAATAATTTTTATCTTGGTTTTACTTGTGACTGGGCTATGGACAGAGCCGGCCCTGACAAATGTGGTGCCCTAGGCAAGATTTTAGCTGGTGCCCCTTGCATCGCAACCAGTTCCACCACTAAACATTGTATTCATAGACTGACTCAGACAGAAGATAATTCATTTTATTTTTATTTTAAAAATAAAAAGCTGCTAATGGTGAAACCCAGCCAAGAATAATGCTTAAGCTACTGTACATTATAACCTATAACATCCTAAACACAAACAGCAAGATTAGGCTAATTACTAGAATTCATGGACAAAACTATTCAGTGAGCACTTCTCTCACATGATGCATGCTGTTTGCTTTACATTTAAGACTAATCAATAAGTGCTTGCAAAAAATGAAAAGAATTTTAACTGATTAATACAAGCAGAATGAACGTTGGCTAAGAAGATGCCAATAAACATAGGCTACTGGTTTTTGAGGTATGACAGTGAATGGTTCATGCAGAAAATTTAAAAGAGTGCATTTCTCAGAATTATGAACGTTATTCCCCAAACAACCGAATAGTCTTTTAAACTTTCCCTCATGAATTTAAGGTGGGAGTAACTGACGTTAACTGGCTATTTATTAAGTTAGAGAACGGTAAGTTAGTAACGGATAAGTTAGTAACACTCTGCTATGGTAACTAGTATTATGCCATAGATAAACTATTCATTTATCAGACTACCTCTGACTTTTTCCCGTCTTTCCTCCTCTTCTCTCCTTTTTTTCTTCCCTGGGCGCCAGACGGCTTTGCTCTTTTCGACATGACTATGTTTTTTTAAATTTAGCGCCTACTGATGTTCGTCGTTTCGTGTATATGACGTTTCACGGTCAGGTCTAAGTTAACAGGCTATGTAGTTATGTTATTGTGTTTTTTGTAAGATTGCGAAATAATAGTTTTATAGTTTTAAAATAGTATGTGTAAAAAATGTGTAAAAAATAGCCTAGTAGATGAATGGCGCCCCTAGCATTCGCCTATACCGCCTATGCGATGGGCTGGTTCTGGCTATGGATACCATGGTTATTATCTGGTAAGAGTTTAAGGTTCAGAATGAACATGTTCCTTAAAAATGGCCTGAAAACTATAAAATGTACAGCTGGCAAAACTGTGGAAACTGTAAATTATATAAATAATGAAATAGGAAGGCTTGAGGACACACCACCTTTCACTGGCATCCCTTTCTTCCCAGGATGTTTCACTGGGCCTAGTTAATCCATCTCTCTCCTCATTTCAGTGACAAAAATTAAGCCTTTTCGTCCATTTAAGTCTGCCTCCGTCTGCTATCCATCTACCACTGTCTGGAAGGAAACCGGTAGAGATGACCCTGGCCAGGCTCTCCTCCCAGCAATACGATCCTAAGTACGAGGTCCGCTGCCTAATCTGCTTTTGTGTTCTATGCAACTCTGAAGCATCAATCAATTGCCAGAGAAGTGTGGGGTGGGGTGGGGCATAAGCCCCCTGACTGCCCTTTACTCAGAATCCCTGAACAAAGATCCGATGGAAGAAACAAGTGAGTACACCTCTACCAAATACCACTAAAAGTTAAAATTATTCAAATTAGTAACACATTAAAACAACTACATCAATTACATTTGAACAATAGGATATTTGCTGTTATGTATTAATTAAGAAGGAAGAAGAAAACCACAGCTACAGAACCGGCACAAAACTGTAGGACCAAGGTTTGCCAAAGAACAGGAAAAGATGCCAAATGGTAGCACAATCCCTGGTCAGATGAAACTAAAATAAACTGAATCTGATAAGATGGGTGAAACATGCCTGGTGTGGATCTGCATAGTGCTAACTGTGAAACATGGAGGAAGGAATGTGTTAATCTGGGTTCGCATGAATTCAGCAGGAGGATGAAATTTATACATGGCATCATGAATGCTAGTATTTATACCCAAATACTAACTGAATTGATGAGCCCCAGTCTTAAGATGCTTGGCAGATGGGACTGGGATGTTCATGACAAGGACCCTAAACACACTGCGGAAATCACACAAGATTTTCTGAAGAAGAAAAGCAAAACCATCACCTGACCAGGTATCTCACCTGAGCTGAATCCTAAAGCAAAAGTGCTGTACTGACACCTTCCAGCAAACAAGAGCTGTAAAGAATGGCAAAATACTTCCCCACATATTTGTGCCACATTGGTCATTCATGATGAGGAAGTTGGAGTCGGTCATCAAAAACATATATTGCACATTGGAAAAATAAATACTGGTGAGAAGTGCAAGACATTAAGTCACAGGCTAAAATTATTTTCTTAGACAATATGTAGGAGGGTTATAGAGCACTCATAAGCCTTTAGTTTAACAATTAGAATAAATCACAAAAACAACACAAATACAAAAGGTCTGATATACAAAGGATAGTCATAATAAAATTAATGTAGAACCACTTTAAATTTGCACTTACCACTTTACTACCAAAAATCCATTACTTATTGATATATTATTATTGCATGTAAACAGCAGAACTCCGCCAATCACCCCAATTTCTCTTATAGTGCTTTAAGTTGTCACCATCACTCCTGTGTACCTGTTTCTTATTTCGAGTCCTCATTATAAGCACTGTTACTTAAATTATTATTGTTATTCAATGTGTACAGTACACTCTTTGTATGCAGCACTAAACCAGAAAAAAATCCTTGCTCATGCATAGTGATTGTTGAATACAGTTGATTCTGATTCAGTTTGTCTAACAAAATATCTGCTTCCAATCATAAGAATGTTTAAGCCTTAATAGCTTTAGAACCAGCTTCACCCGCTTTCACACTATAAGAAAGCTTCTGGCCTCACAGGTTACAGCTCATTTTAGTGGGTGCAAAAAATTTACTCCAAGAGGTTGTAGCCCAGTGCCATGCCTGTCAATCAATGTAAAAACTGACTTCTCGCCTAAAGCAAAATTTCCCTACCTCGAATGGTAATGCCTTTTCTGTGGTAAATGGCTCCTCTCTCATTCTGAGACCATCTTTGTGCATTCTCAGCAAAAAAGTGAATGGAATGAAATATTATGGTATTTACCCATTTCCACCAATAGGAAGCCAAGAAACACTGAGGAGGGGTTATGGGGGAGGGTTTGTATGTGTCTGTAGCTGAATTATACTGATATGCTACGGTGAGCAGTATTGACTGTTATTTTATGACCCACAGCACAGCTACCAAAGAATACACAGCCATACCATATTAGACTATTTTCCCAACACAGATGTTACCAGTAAAGTTGTTTTGTTTTTGGTTTTTTTTGCTGAATTTATGATTATATGGATTATGAGGTAAAAAAAAAAACTTTGAAGTGGGTATTTTTCACTGTAACCAAATGAAGTAGGTATTTAATGTTCTGCTTTGAGATTTAAAAATGATTTTTTGTTTTTTCAGCCTCGCAGTATCACGTGATCCACGTGATCCAACTCACAAATCCTGTCATACTCCCTGCTCTCATTGACTTACACTACACACACACACACACACACACACACACACACACACACACACACACACACACACACACACCAGTCCAGCTCATATTTTTAGGGGAAAAAATATATATCTATTTTCATTCTCAGGAAAATACCAGTTATATTCAGGGGGTGGAAGATGGCAAAGGACAAGGCCACGGCAGTCGATTCAACACTTTTTAAAATTATTTTTAGCTGAGTTTCCTGAATTCAGTTTCACAGGAAAGGTGACCCAGTCCTCCTGAGTACATGCGTGTGCACACACACACACTCAGACATGCTCATCCTCCCAAAACATGAGCATCCTCACACATAAGTCAAACAAACGCTGGCCCTGTAGAAGGTCCGTTTATTCCTCATTATTGTCAGTACCCCAGACGCAAACAATGACCATAAACAGTCACCCTGTCGACAAGATACCATTACTATAGAAATACGCTGTCTGACTTCATTACAAACCTGCTTAAAAGACATCTTTCCATAACAGTCTTTGAGTGTGTGTGACTGAAACTCTTTTAAGGTGATGGTCTTGAGGTGGATCTAGGAGGTGTGAAGGAGCAACCTCAGCCTTTATCTCCAAGCGCTTTCACTGTGGGCACATTTTGGGTAACACTCCTGTCCAAGGTCACAAAACTGCATGGCTCCTGGCAGGGCAGGAGAGGAAATTTGTCACAGTTGTTACCATCTGCATTCAACTTGTCTTGTCTGTTGCATCTTTAATTTAATTGCCTCAACATATTTTTTAAAACTATATAACTGGGTCATAGCAGCTGTATAATTGGGCCAGATAAATATAAAATGAAATGTGCTAGGCTTTGGAAGTAACATACCATAAAAAGCAACATATATATATATATATATCAATTTAAAAAGAAAAAAACATAGTTCTCCCTATCATTCTTTTCCATTTTATACTGTAATTCATGCAAGATTCAAACTCCAGTCTACAAACACAATTCTAACTGCAGGAGAAAGCCTCAGTACCTCAAGGAGTTCTGGGCTAACAGAAGAAGAGCATTAGAAATCCCAGCCTTGGTGACATGTGACTACAGCACTACCCAAGAAACCACTGTGCCACCACTTCTCTATGCAGCGCAAACATTACATATTGTCCAGTCAGCAAACAATTATAACTGCTAATGCTTCATACAGATCATGCTCTGATTTTATAACTATCATTCTTCAGTGTTTACCGAATGATAAGCTGGACAGTGTTATTCTTTATAAGTAGTAATTTGTTGAAGAATTGCTTCTCATGTTTATAATTTTCCACTGGACATGATTTGTCTACTCATCACATCTCTGGCAAAGTGAGTTGCTGGTGCATGGAACAAACAGGGAGAGACAGACAGACGTACAGAGACACAGACAGGGAGAGACAGACATGAAGATGGAGCTTGGAGGATGGAGGGTCAGAAGAGTCAGAACAGTGATTTTATTTTAATTGCAGACTTAACACTGGAGGAGAAAAACTATTTCATCAGCCTCACAAGGTCTGAGAGGCTGTTTCCAAGCCTGAATCCCTTCATTTAAGCAATGAAAGTGTGGGATACTATTACTAGCACACAAAGAGACCCCCATCATCTGCAACTGATACCTCAAATTGCCCCCCCCACCCCTATTTGCTCTCTTTCTCCCACAAAAGTGTCCATGTCTTCACATCACCCAGGCAACCCATTTCCAAGGAAACACCACCGTTCAAACCACAGGGGTCACTGTCGAGTCACTTTGAAACAGGGCCAATAGTTAAAATGAATTCACAGGTTATCGGTAACCTGGATGGATAAAGGCGTTTGCTTATTTCTGTGTTCTGGATTAGCAAAGGTGTCAGTGGCAGTGTTTAGGGCGGAAAAGGTCCAATTCTGTTTGCTATGTTTCTTAAAATGTTGAAGTTGAGTATGGTGGAAGATCAATTGTAAGTAGGCTTCAATTTAAGTTGCTGTGCAGATACTGACCTAAGTTTAACACTTTTATACAACTGGATGTTTACTAAGGAATTTCACAACTTATTCCTCAAGCATATAAAATCACATAAACCACTATGATTCCAGCAATTGACAGTCATCACTGCTGTAAAAATTTACACAGGCTGTATATATATAAATATATATTTTTTTTTTTTTACAGACACAGCAAAAAAAAACATCTTTAGAAATTGTATTGTTTTTTGTACCAACTGCCTAACTGTAGGATTTGCAGGTGGAAGTTTTACACTGCAAATCACTAAAAGGAAAATTCATATTCACTGTGAAGACATACTGTAGATTCTTAGACATACCCCTGTGTCCATGATACAGACAGCTTGTCTAGCAATCAGTGAAGTGTCCTTTACATCAAGGTGAAGAATGCCTCTATGTCCACTGCCATTTTGGTTTTCAGCCAGTCTTAGTCCTAAATTCTGGGTTTCCCCAAATTGTCAACCTCTGTAGTTCTCCCTGTAGACAATGGAGGGTTGCCAGTGTTCCATGTGGTCCTACTAGCCACAATTTCCTCCTTCATCCGGATCCATGGAATCCCTCAGCAGCTCTACATATCCCATAGTCAGCCCCTTCTCCACATGCCTGTAAGTGGGCCTAAGAGTAGGAAAGTCAGGGGCTTCTCCCCTGCCCACCACCCAGCACCACGCTTGGCTCCCCATTCAGGATGGAAGCAGACTTTATTCAGTGCTTACCTAAGTGTCCATGTACACCCCTCCCCCCTGTGAAACACTATCAGCCCTTCTATGCCAGTTCCACATCATCCACAGCCTGTTACTGATCTTTGATTAGACAGATACATTACTGGCTAATTACAGACTGCCTGGCCATTCAGCTCCAGGGAGGGTTGGGCAAACATTCAGGAAATACCAACTTCCAACTGGTGATACAACGGTCAAGCAACTAAACTCTGGGACTAAAGACTACATCCTGAAACAGAACTGCAGCTGTGTTCTTGGTCAACATCAAGCATTTCCAGGAACACTGAGTTTTGAAAGCAGAAGTGGGACATTGTAATATTTTGGAACCCAGTTGATGTTGCATGTTATTCATTCATTCTAATCAAATACACCTGCCAAGGACTACCCGTTTCAAAAAATGCTAAGAAATACACCCTAAGAGAATTGTAACAAAATGTGAATTTTATTTCCCACCACATCCATTTTATATATAGTACTCCTACTGCACCTTGTAACACAATCTGGCTGATCCACAATGATAAACATCAAAATGATACTGCAATATCAAGGAAACAGTCAAGTCAAAAACAATGACAAAAGTCATACAGTCAGAGAAAGTGTTCAAAATGTTGTCCATTAGCTGTCACACAGGCCCAGAGCCTTTCATCCAAAAATCATCAATTATTATTATTCTTTTCACACAGCATGTGTATATACACACCGAAGAGCCAAAACCTTATGACCATACTCCATGTTCAGAGGCCTCTTTGAATCAATGCCTCGCCGCCTAGCTGCAGTACTAGCAGGATGAGAAGGTTATACCACCTACTCAGGGGGCTATTTTCAACTTTTGTGAGCTTAAGTCACTGTCATCCTCATCAAAATATTCTCACACACTCCTAGTGACATGGCAAGGGGAATTATCCTGCTGGAACCAACCCATGCCATCTAGGTGCACAGTCATTATGAAAGGGTGGACCTGGTTTGCTAGGATGGACAAGTAGCCTGGAGCGTTCAGCGCAGCTACTTCTGGTCAGCATGCACCTGTTTTTTGATATCCCCTTTCTCATTTTTACCTTTATAGTTATACCATCTGGCTGCTAGGGGGTCTATTTGGGGGTGGCCATTATGTTTTGGCTATCACAGACACATACACACACTTCACAATCCAGGCCTGATAACTGGGTGATTACAAATGAATGTTAGCTCTTTAGTCACCCCATTCTCACACATGTAACAATTTCACGATGGTAAGAACACCACCTTCTCCATCTATCTATTTACCTTCTAAAGTCAAGCATGATTTAATCACTGAAGAAGGTGTTTAACATTACAGAAGTCCAATGGAGACTGATGGGCTAATGAGCTAAGCACACTGTATGTTAAAGTACCCACCCACTGCTGTGGCTGTCACCTTAAAAAGGCTTTTCTTAGCTTTCCATGGCAGAGGACAGACCAGGACACCCAGCAGCATGGCACATCGCTAGCCTGTAAGTTATCCCATCTTTGCCGTGCTCAGATCCATGGCAGATGAAATCCATAGGAGATTACTGAATGCTTAATTTTAGTAGAGTAATGGTAACTGAACTTGATGCAAATATGTGACAATTAGGCTTTAAATTTTAATGCTTGGATAATAATTGCTGCTGTACCCTCGGGTGAGGTGGCTAATTAAGGTCCCGCCATTACATGCAAGCTCATCCCCTAGTAATGCGGATAACTACTCTACCTGCACAAGAGAGATTGTTAAATCAATAATGTCATTTAACTTCAGTAATGAGAATGTCCTCTACTTTCTCAGGCAATCTTGTTACAATGGTCAGCGTTTAGATTGTTATACATTGTTGATGTGCTCTGCTATGATTCATCACTCAGCGTGTAATGTACAATTCATTCCTAATTTCAGGGGGGTCTTATTCAAAGAAAAATTATAACTATTAAATTGATTAATTTGGAGATAATGGTGTAAATGATGCAAATGTGAAAATGTAAAGTAAGATGTGCTGGAGATGTAGAAGAAACACTGACTTCTAGGAGAATTCTCGAAGCCCTGGGGGATGATGGGATATCTGCATATAAAACCGAGGGCGAACTTTAAAATAGGCCTGATAAAATCAACATTAGTTGCAGTTTCGCAATAGAAGAAAGACGGCAGAATACTTAAAAAGACGTCCATTATCTAAAACTGAAAGATTGCCAAATACATCGTGTGAGACCGTCACATACTTACAAAGTAGAAAGACTTTAAAAGATTTTGTGTAGTTCAACCTACCAACACAAGGGGGCATATAGTGATTTTGTACACTTTTGGGTCTTTCAAAGTTTTGTGGTGATTAATTGCCATAAATTGTTATTGATATTAAACCTTTATTTAACTAATTTAGGTCCATTGTGACTTAAAATCTCATTTACAATACTGACCTAGACAACATAGGCAGCAATAAAGTATTTTGGACACAAAAATAAAAATAATAAAACGTCAACTAGATTGTCGGTTATTTGTATGTCTGTAAAGTATTGCTGTGATCTGTCATAGAGATGTGGATAACCATAAATGAGTTTGACAAGTTTTCTCGTGTTCATTCATTTTGGTTGCAAGACTATGATGAGGTTGCACAACTATGTAACATGTTTTGACCAATTGTAGAAAGTTGGTGGTCTAAACCAAAAGACACGGTGTACACCAAAATTCTGATTGTCTGCTTGCACAAGACATGATTGTCATCGCCGTGAACACCACATTATCTCTGCCGCAGTGCACCAAATGCAGGATAAAAGACACCTTTTTTCTTTTTCATTTGAAGTATACCACCAGTTGAAGAAGTCTTTCCGAACCTCCTCCGCTTCTGGGCCTGGAGTGGAAATATGACCATCACTGTCTGTGCCCCTGACCTCCTTCTCCCCGCAGTCCAGGGATAACAAGGAAGTCTGCCATATGATTTAAGAGAGCAAATCCAATTATTGGGTAGCCAAAGGAGTTCACTTATAGATGTTCCTTTACAGACGCTGAGTCAGGAGAGAACTGGTGACCCCTGCACTGGCCAGCCAGTTCCAGCTGCCCCACCCTGCCTCCCATCATCTATCACTTTAAGTGAAACAGTGTAATGGGTGAAGAGCATGAAGAGCAGTGGTACCATTTGCTAAGTTCCCCATCTGTGAGAATAAGGTCAGTGTTGTCCTAGCTGCCAACAACCCAACCTGACACCAGATTCTAAAGTGAACAGCCCCAGCAGAGTAATCCATCCAGTGGGGAGGCTCCCAGAACAGCCACTCCTCATGCCATGCCTATTCCTAGAGTTAAAAACATGTGAACAAGGTCACAGGAGTCACAAGCAGAAGACCCTCCTCAGGGAACCCACTAGCACCCATTCCACCAAACCTCACCTGGGCTATGTTATTATTATGGGTTATTTATGATACTCCGAACAAATGGACAGTTCTTCACAGGTTTCAATCATACTTTTGCAAAGGTGTATCAGTCCTATGATAGCACCAAGATGGCCAAGATGACAGGATATGGACAGTCCTGACTGCGACGGCAAAGAATCTACCCTTCTCTGCATATTAGGATGCAGAAGGATGGCGAGAATCTCTCAGGAAGCCTTAAGGTAAACAATCCTACCTGACACACTTCTATAATGACAGCATGGCCTTCACAGGCAGGACACATACACAAAATAGGCTGGACTTCCAAGCTCACAGCTCTAGAACCTTATTCATAGAAGCAACCAGGCCCACATGACAGGCGAAGACTCAATCTACACTAAACAGCTGCCTCCAGCGGCTCCCACATCCATAAATAATACAGATCAATATATACTAACAGAAATCATGTTTACTCGAGTAACTACACCTCTCACAGTATTACAGTTGAGAATAAATCAAAAGATAAAATTCAGGATAGGAAATAAGACGAAGGAACTGTGTCAGTGTATCAGGGCAAGCTAGTAGTTATAAATGAGCTTCAGTATCATTATTGTTTTACATTACAGTAACTCCAACAAAGACAGAGGATAACTAGCATCACCACTGGTGATATCCCATCCTTTGGGGAAACAGAACTGCACAAAGACAACAGGGTCAAAGAAATTTCCACATTCACTACTACGACCATGGTCACAAGTTCCATAGGGGCCAAGTACATTAAAAATTCCCTTTAGGCTGCCATCCGTGATTTCGGTCTAGCTTGGGGACATACGAATGACAGCTTTAGGTAGAAAACATTGAAAGGGTGGAGGATGAGGAACACTGAAATTTAACAGTAATTAAGCTGTAATAAGATGGAACTCCTTCCAAGCTGTGAAGTTATAGGAAAACAAGCAAACACTCTTGATCAAAATTAAGGACTCATTAATACTGTACTTGATAAGCAATGCATACTTTGTGCATGGATATATATTTAATATAAACAGCACCAAAGCAGGGTATTTCTCAGTCTTATAGTAAGTGGGAAAAAAAACTTAAACCAGTGAGGTAGTTTTCTGACTCAACTATAATTTCATTTCATACTGTTGTTATTATTATTATTACCATGGCTCTATGCATTATGAACCTTTGTGTCTGGAAGGTTCCTGGTTTGTTTCCCACGGTCAGCAGAGCGACCATACTACTGTTGGGCCCTTGAGCAAGGCTCTTAATCCCAAAATTGCTCCAGGAGCACCAGATAAATGGTTGACTCTGCCCTCTGAAACCAAGTGTTGCTCTCATTTGTATGTGTATCTTATAGAGGCCAAGATGGTATGCGAAAACTAAAGAATTCCTAAGTACCTGTACTCATACTTGTGCTATGGCCAGTAAAGTACCATTTCATTTTCCATGCATGTATGACTCTGTTACCTTCAATTCTTGTCAGATTTGCATTAAATAATTCAATCTGCACTCAACACAGTTAAAATTAGAGTAATTACACATGCACAATTTTACAGCAATTGCCTTAGTATTACTAAAGATTTACACAATTCACAAAGGAGCAGGAGACATCTGATAAAATGTTTGTAAAATGCAGTTTTTTGTGATTCAGACTCAGGCACTCCAAGGAGAGAAAGGAGAATCGGATGGACAGAGAGAAAGGCAGAGTGTGCAAACCATAAAAATGACCATTGGCGGTTCTGAGATCGGAGTGTCTCACCTTCAAGTTCATTCTGCCCTGGTATGATTCTGATCCGGTCGGTCTCAGGCCAGTCAGGTTGGGTCAGACGTTACAAAACCGATGCTTGGTCTCCTCCCGTCCGATCACCCGCAAGCGGGTCGCTGGAATGGAATGGGTGGGCGGGCGGTCGTTAACGAATCGGCGAATTGGGACACAGAGCATCGTCTATATTCTCCACCTGGATTTACGACTTTCTCGTTACTCACCTGCCTCTGAAAACGCAGTGCGCCGTGCTTGAAGCTGGGTGTCCTAGTTCTTCCCTTTCCAGTCTGACCCTCCTCTCATAGCCCCCCCCCCACATACACACACACACACACACACACACACACACCTACCTACTTACTTCACACTCACAGCAGCCTGGAGTGGGACTCTCGACTGATCTGAGACGTCAAACCGTCTAGAGACAGACATGGCAAACATTGGCAAAGGAGCTGCATGACCCACCTCAGTGAATAAGGGGTTGGGAAGGGGAGCCTGCTGTCCCTCTGGGTATGGTTCTGGGCAAAAGGAGGATGTTTCCTTTGTTGCACAAGATCTGGTGTGAGAGAAACTTCCCTACATAAAATGAGTGCTATATCTCTGTGATGTTTAGCTCTGTGGTTGGGTGAGGCATCCTTCAGGTGAAGGCTACCCTTAGAGAAGGTCATAGCTTCTTCTGGCAGGGAAGTGGAGAGAGTCAGGCTTCTGGTACATTATAAAAGTTGCCTGTGGCCCACTCTGACTTTAGTGAAAGCATTTAGGCAGGTGACCGAGAAACAATGATAGAAAACGGAAATACGGCACATGCAATATCATGCAATATTAATGCCAAGGCTGCATTTTGCATTTATAATGAGGAGTATACCCTCTGAATCTAAGAACCAGAGGTCAAATCCTATCCTTCCAGCTGGGCAAGGCAGAAGCACAGTAAGCGCCTCCAGCCCAACTGCGCCTTCTACTGTCAAAAAGGGAACACATCACCTGATTCTTCTCTAGGCAGTCATCAGCTTTGTAATAAGAACCAGGACGCTAAGGGGGGGTATTGTTTTGCTCTTCCTGACATTGAGACAAGTCTGCTTTAAAAAGCTATGTCTATTAATCTGTTATAGAGTCCGCTGCAGGCCAGACTTGGCCCCATCTTCATGTGAGAAGAACAGCAAAAATTATGGAAACACGGCAGCACAGATGCAGCCAGGGAATGTGACCCAGAAAGAGGTGACTGACTTCTTTAGTCCACACAAGAGGATGGTGGGAGACTCTGGAGTCTCTATCAGTAGAGGATCACCAGAGGGTTAATGTTGTAACCAGCACTGACAATAAACACACACCAGTCGTATGCATTATATACTAGACGTGACATTATCATTGGGTTTTGTCAAGTCTATATGGACTCCTGGCAGCATTCTCATGTATTAACTGCTTATATCTAATCACTGATTACAGTTTGGTTACCCCAAACTGTAACCACACGCATGAACTATGATAGGAAAGCTAGCAAGGCCCAGGAACAGTAGCTAAATATACTACCTAGGTTTGCAAAATTCTGGGAATTTTCAAAGTTGGATTAATGGAAATATATGGGAATTAATGGGAATAAATTGGAAATTTGCAAAATTGCAAGTTAGCCTATAACAGGTAACTTAAATGTAGTTGAAAAAACATCTTGTAGCGTAATCTTGGTTAAAAGAAAATTTTTATATTTATGATTGTATATTCCCCAGCTTAACTTCCCATGGTAGGTTTCTAGAAAGTTTCCGCCCCTTTGCAACCCTAATACTACCAAGTGACCCTCACAACAGGCTTGACCATGTGAACGTTTGTGCTTATTCACAGATGTTAAATGGGAAGGAAATATCTATTAGACTGGATCCAGGTCCTGGTGCACAACATGTGAGTATACATCCTGGTCTAAAGCTCAGAGTCCTAGTCATCTCCTGTCCAACATCCAGAAGACAGAAGCCTGACCACAGGGAGTTTGGCCACATCCCTGGCTGTGCTGTGTACAGCCTGACATGCACATTACAGGGTGCTGGAGGTCTACTTAGTTACTTTTGAAAGGAGACATTTCCTATAAGCTGGAGATTTACCTTCAGCCACATCCAGTCACATAAGTTGTATGAGAGGCTGGACACTAAGGAGGGAGAAAAGGACCTATACTGATTTGCTAGGCAGAGGGACCGAGCTGGGAAAGATGTGCAGCAGGTTAGGGTGATAAAGGATAACAATGGAAACATACTCAC
>JAACJT020000095.1:16438277-16456773 GCA_009936485.2 Gymnarchus niloticus | reverse complement strand
ATATGACAGGGTACCTAAAGTGGAGTTATGGTATTGTATGAGGAAGTTTGGAGCCGCAGAGAAGTATGTAAGAGTGGTACAGGATATGTATGAGGGCAGTGTGACAGTGGTAAGGTCTGTGGTAGGAGTGACAGATGCATTCAAGGTAGAGGTGGGATTACATAAAGGATCAGCTCTGAGCCCTTTCTTATTTGCAATTGTGTTGGACAGGCTGACAGATGAGATCAGCCTGGAGCCCCCGTGGACTATGATGTTTGCGGATGACATTGTGATCAAAAGTGAGAGCAGGGAGCAAGTTAAGAAGACGCTGGAGAGGTGTTCTAGAGAGGAGAGGAATGAAGATCAGTAGAACAAAGACAGAATACATGTGTGTGAATTAGAGGGAGGAGTGGAATGATGAGGATACAGGGAGTAGAGTTGGCGAAGGTGAATGAGTTTAAATACTTGGGGTCAACAGTTCAGAGTAACGGGGAGTGCGGATAAGAGAGTGCAGGTAGGATGGAGAAGAGTGTCAGGAGTGATTTGTGACAGACAGGTACCAGTAAGACTGAAAGGGAAGGTCTACAAAATGGTACTGAGGCTAGCTATGTTATATGGGCTGGAGACAGTGGCACAGATGAAAAGAAGGGAGGCAGAGCTGGAGGTGGCAGAGTTAAAGATGTTAAGATTTGCATTGGGTGTGACAAGGATGGGCAGGATTAGCAATGAGTATATTAGAGGGTCAGCTCAGGTTTTGGAGACAAAGCCAGAGAGGCGAGATTGCAATTGTTTGGACATGTGCAGAGGAGAATCTGGGTATACTGGGAGAAGGATGCTGAGGATAGAGCTGCCAGGCAAGAGGAAAAGAGGAAGGCCAAACAGGAGGTTTATGGACATGATGAGAGAGGACATGCAGGTGGTTGGTGTGACAGAGCGGAATGCAGAGGACAGGAGATGGGGACTGTTGGTCCACTGTGGCAACCTGACGGGAACAGCCGAAAGAGAATGACGGTGCTCTTTTGTGCCTAATGAGCAGCAATGACCTCTGGTGTGTTTCCACTACTGTGATAATTAGCAATTCACACAGAGTAGAAAGAAACTGCAAGAAATACCTTTTTTATTGAACTAACAATGTTCTTTGTCAAACTCTCGAGAGTCAAGCGGAATTTCAGTTTGTTATCGACACAGTAAATGTAGAACTATGAAAATAAGGGCATGATTAAAGGAGATATGGGTTACCTTTTAAACAGAAATTGGCTGGAACAAAAACCTGCACCCACAGAGCCTTTCATTACCGGAGTTGCCCACCCGTTTTAGATTGTTTACTTAGCAGTACGTAATAAGTCAGTAACCAGACCAATACAGCCATCTTCCCATCTGGTATTTATAAAACTGAACAGTGTTTAGAGATGCATGTCATCAGGTTTCTTAGGAAGGAAGAAGAGACTGAGACAGAGGGACTTTCAGAACTATCTTCAGCAAGATCGTTTTAGAAGAGGGCCTTCCATAATTCTCGCCTGTCCCCTTCCTCTTTGCCCTCCCACTCTGTTTGGATCAGATGCCAGCCATATATCCTTGATGAACTCACCCAATTTTACTGTAACTAACTAACAAGATCCCTTGGTCACGACCAAACAAAACTTCTCAACTTTACAGTTTTTTCTATTCAGGTATGTCACATAGGTCAACTTAAAACCAGGTCCAAACAAATTCAGTCAACCCTCTTGTAAAAATTAGTCTTAAGTATCAACCAAGGCATAGAAACTTTCACATAAAATTTATTAAATCATTACCATTCACAGAAATGTACTAATGAATTAAAAAAATGCAGCCGCATCTGCCAGGATAAATGCCATTTACACCTCGAGGCATCCATAAAATTTCAGTGCCCCACACCACCGTACCAGGCAGGAACAACCCTGCAAACACGACATGTGCCATACAAGTCCAGTGAATGCAAGGGCCGCAGTCACGAAACAGCACCACACACTGGTGACAAGATGCTATACAACGTCAAAGGGCTTAGCACTGTCCTGTGGAAGCCATGGGTTTGCTTCAAATGGCCCTTCGAACCTGACCTGTGACATGTGGCCAAGGCTGGGGCAGGTTCGTATGCCCGCTAACCAGTCGCTCTGTGCCTCTCTTTCACAGGTCGTCCTCCACTCCTGCTGTTAACTGCTTCTCAAAGTCCTCACTGCTGATCTTGCCCTTCTTAAGCCGCTTGAGCAGCCGTGTGTCGGTCAGCAGCTCCCTCATGTCCTCCTCGTCCACGTCGGAACCCTGCGGCAAAACGTCCACATTAGCTGGGTAGAAGGCACAGGCCAGCGGGTGGCACTGTGGTTGAGGAGTTGGACTTGTGAGACAGAGGTTTACCAGCTGACACATGGACAGGCACCCCCTCAATAAATGTATATTAGGTACAAATTTAACAAATGTTACTGCACACCTAAAGCAGTACCAGTCACAGCCAAAGAGCCTGCAAAGCTAACTACCAGCAAGAAGCAGAGATGACGACAGCATCTGTTCATACTTCTTTCTGTGTGTCTGCATGTGCCTGCCTTTGTAAGCTGTGAACACTGTTTTGGCTATCAGAACACTGTAGGCTATGGATGACAAGCGAAGCAGCACCTCCTCCTGCTTCCTCTTTGCCGCCATCTTTCTCCTCCTGTCCTTCTTGGACTTCTGCTTCGACCAGGCCTTGTTCTTCACAAAGCTCTTCCTAGGGGGCACTGGCTTTTCCACCTCCCTGTCCCGCTCAGCCAGCTGCTTCTGCCTCTGCTTCTCACGGTTCTTGTCCTTATAGCGGATGGCACCGGTGTCCACTGACTCCTCCACAAAATCTGGGAAGGTTTTACCCCGCAGCTCAGGCATCTTGGGCATCCGGAGCAGAGCAAAGCCCCGGGCCAAGGAAGCAAAGTCCAAATCTGCCACAGGGCAGGGGGTAACAGGTCAAAGAAGGCTAAACTGGTACTCCGTCTCTCACACTCTTTTCCTCTCTCTCTCTCATACACACACACAGTTGTGACACCTTCACAGAGAATCCCGCTTTAATTACTGATCACATTATCCATCTATCCATCCATCTTCTAAACCGCTTATCCGTTAGGGTCACAGGGAAGCTGGAGCCGATCCCAGCTGACTTTGGGCGAAAGGTAGGGTACACCTTGGGCAGGTCGCCAATCCACCGCAGGGCCAACACCCATACACACTTACAGTCACACCTATGGGCAATTTAGAGTACCCAATTGCCCTATCCTGCATGTCTTTGGAATGTGTGAAAACCCACACAGGCACAGGGAGAACATGCAAACTCCACACAGGAAAGCCCCTGTCGGCAGCGAGGACCAAACCCAGAACCTTCTCACTGTGAGGTAGACGTGCTAACCACTCAGCCACCGTACCGCCCCTGATTACATTAATTTAACATTTTCATTACAAATTTATAACATTCTTATGCAATGTCCTAGTGTCAGACGCTAACCTTTGACCCGGAAGATGAGGCTGCACTCGTGTTTGGCGTAAGCCTGGACGTAGGAAACGAAGGCACGCACACTCCTCTCATACACGGCACGGTCGCCAAGGGCCATGGCCTTCATCTTAGGCAGCACGTCCACCACGTCCTTCACTGGAGACATCTGCTGTAGAGGGCACTGGGGGAGGGGAAGGTAGGGTTAGCCTGTTAGCCTCGTGGAGGAACCTTATCTGATTCCACCTCATTTCATTCCTCCTTTAAACATGATGAGACCATGTGGTTAAACTTGGCCCTGCTGGATTTTCCCTAATTTTGTGTTCAAATTCAATCCCACTGTGCTGATACAGAGCATATCCCATCACTTCTGAGAGATTTGTGCAACTACCAGAAAAGACAATATCTAGTAACATACACTGGATATGAGTCATACTCAGAAACTAAAGCTGTAACTCACGGGTGTGTCAAATAAAGTCGTCGAAAAGTACCTTCTGGTTGATGGACAAAAAGTTGACATAAGTCTCCTCCATGGGGAGGAGAAATACGAGGGCGCTGCCTTGGTTGCCGATGCGTGCTGTGCGTCCACACCGATGAACGAAGGCACTAGGAAGAATGGAGATCACGTTAGAAGCAGGACTCAATGAAAGAGAGCGTTTCAACTGGGTGTTTTGCGGCCACTGGTGGGTGGTACCTAACATGAGATAGCCAATACCTAGCACTGCTGGGCGGATCATACTGCAGCACCCAGTTGACCTCAGGAATATCAACGCCACGTGCCATGACGTCTGTGCACACCAGGATACCACTGGAAAAAATGCCACTGAACTCAAATTTGCAGATTTTCCTAGTGAAAGTTAACACACTAAAATGGCACGTGAAAGAAATTCTGAACAAGCACTGAAACCATAAGAAACTAAACAAAGGATTCCCATTTCTATAAATATCCTGTGAAGAAACAAACCATCAACAGCTGTCGTTCTAAGTCCATATTTGTCATCTGGTATTAAAAGTTCAGTTTCTGACGGGTCCACCTAGTAAAACATCCTGACCTCTTCAACTGGCGAAACTCAGAGAAGATCTTGTTGCGCTTGTGTTTCATCTTGCCGTGGATGCAGCGAACCGGAACATTTTTGACCAGCAGCTCCAGGGCCCTGCCGAAGTACTCGACACATGCACAGGTGCTGTGGGGATGGGAAATGCTCGGTAAGTTGCGGTGTGTGCCTCAGTTGGTGGGCGGGCAGGCGGGCTGGCACTTGCCTGAAGAAGACCAGCTGCTTCTCGTGCTTGTGTTGCCTGAGGAAGGCCACCATGGTGTTGAACTTGTCCTCTGCCCGGCATACCTGCACACAGACAGCAGGAAATGCTGTATGTCAGGCTGGAAGTGCAGGACACTGTATATTTTCTGACATACCATTCAGGGAGAGAAGACACATTAAAACTTTGATCCATGTAGATGAGTTGTTGTTTGAACGATGGTGGGCAAAGACATCTACCGTATAGTAGTTGCAGAGCCGGGCCGGGGTCTTCTGGATGCTGCCGGCTGCCGCTCCCTTCTCCTTAACAGTGATTCGCACTGGGTTCCGCAGGCCAGCCCTCACCAGCTTCTCTAGCTCCTGGGTCTGTGTGGCTGAGAAGAGTCCTGTGCGACGCTGCTTGGGCAGGAAGCTCAGGATGGTGTTCAGACTGGCACATAAACAAGAGCACACAGACACACTGTTTTAGTGTTCAAAAGACTTAGCCACACTCCTCTTCAAAAAAAAAACGAGTTAAAAAAAAGCAACTTTCCCTTCCACCTTGTGCCTTGCTTGACGAGTTCCAGCGCCCCCTACCGTTCCCGCCAAGAATATTTTAAAGTCCACATAATTAATCATAATGAATGGCTTGTTTAAATCAATTAACAGAAGAGCCAAAACAAAAATCTACAGATTCTAAAACAACATGATGCAAAAAAAAAAAAAACCCAACAAAGGTATATGCTGATGAGCCTCAGGCACCTAGCTTCAAACCCCATGTCTAGGAGTCGATCCGCCTCATCTAGGACCAGGACTTCCAGAGATTTCACACAATTCACCATATCCAGCCCGTCTGCCTTCCTGCGGAACATGTCCTCCAAACGGCCCGGTGTCCCAATGACAATGTTGGCTCTACCAAAACAAGTCATGTAGAGTACCATAACTAACAAAGCCACAATTCAGCCAAAACTAAAAGCAAATAATTTAATCATCAGTCTTCCTGGAGCTGCCAGCTGAAAGGTTGCAAGAAACTAGAAAATAACACTTCATACTTAAAACAATGTTGAGAGACCACAGAAGGAAATGCACAGCAAAACAGTTACCCAAAGGTCTTCATCTTCTCCACATCTTCAGCTGGGTTGCTCCCTCCAATCAGAAGTATCTGACTGTCAGTAAAAAGACTCATTTATGGTGGGAATGCCACTACAAGCAGCAAAAAAGTAAACAAAGTTGTTGTGCAATTCACCAACCGGAACTGAGGGAAGACCTTGAGGAACCTACACACCACCTCGCTGATCTGAATGGCCAGCTCACGCGTGGGAGTGACTATTAAGGCACCCACCTGAAAACGCAGCATTTCGTCACTCTGACTGCTTACGACAACTACTTAACTTCTTACAAACAGAAGCGCTGTTTTGCCGGTGACTGTACCTGCATTTTCTTCAGCTTCCCTTCACGCCGTAGAAGTATCTCCAGTACGGGAATAACGAAAGCCAGCGTCTTTCCGCTGCCAGTCACCTACAGTCAACGTTACGACAAGTGTAACCCAACGCACAAGAAAAAGAACACATTTCCCTATGCACTCAATTACGCAGATAGAGACTAAACTACAGACGTGATCCATATACTTACCGCTTCGGCCGCCACATCCTTGTTATTCATGAATAGGGGAATGCAGGCAGACTGAAAGAAACATTTAGTTTATCTTAGCTTTACCAGATCTAGACACACTGCTGCATGACCCGCCTCTTACGTCGTGCCAGTGGTCAAGACATAGAACAGATCGGGTTTTCTAATACCTGAACCGGTGTCATATGCGTGAAGTTCAGCTCCGCCACCGTCCTCAGAATGTTGTCGTTCAGTTTCACCGGTAAACAGTCCCATCTTCCCTCAGTTACTGTTTCCATTGCTAGCCGAACGTACGTGGAATAAGAGCGACTCGAAAAACACGTGTAAACGACTTCCGGTACGTCGGGGAATGTCGTTCGGCTAGAAACGTCGGACAGCGAGAATCACGTGTTGTTAATCCGCAGAAATAAATCATACAGACCAATGCTTTAAACGAATTAATGTGACATTTTATACTTCCTTATCGAAATCTCTTCGAGCTCTGTGTCTTTTTCCAAATCGACTATGTTCCATATGGTTGGGCAAATTTAAAATGTCTTAATTTTTAAATGAAGACAGAAAACGTTTTAAGAATGTTTTTTTTATTTACTAAACTTGGGTCATATTTGACATCCATAATCATTTAAACATAGCTAAAGTTCCATTATTGTTGACCTTTTGCACAGTAATCCACTGTGATCATAGGAGCCACAATCCCAACCACAGCCTGCTGAATCCCCAAAAAAGAAAAGTTTTTGACCCCATAGTCTAGTTCCAATAAAGAAATTAAATATACAAAATTGAATCCCTCATAGCTTTCTTTAATCATTCAAAAATGGTACAAGCAACTAGTATACACCAGTCAGTACCTTAATGCACACCCTTAAATTACTACAACCTCAAAAATCAAATTTCAATCAACTTTTTTGCTTCATGTACATAATGCAATATGTGCCTTGGAAATGTATACAAAATGTATTTGAATGATTCAGTAGACTTACCACAACATCTGTTTGAACAGTAAATGAAAACGCTTATCTTAATCTGCAGGGTGATTTTCTCAAACTGTTACTGTATTAATCCCAGGTTTAAAATGGATGGTGTGGGAAATAACGTGGTTCTTTGACAAGTTCTGGCTTTTAAACCAGAAAATGGTTACAGTTAGGACATTGGGTTAAGTAGGATGTACAAAACTGAATCTGCCATCCAGCTATACATGTACACCCTCCCTCACTGGACAGGCTCTAGTGTGATCACATGTATACCCTCTCTCATTAGACAGGCTCTAGTGTGATCACATGTATACCCTCTCTCATTAGACAGGTTCTAGTGTGATCACAACATATTTTACACCCAATACTTAACAGCTAGAACAAAAACTGCTCGTTTCATAGCACGTACTGCAGAAAATAAAATCCCAGATTAAAATAAAAAATCTTAGCAGGTATCCTTAATATTCTAAGGATCTTAGCTCTGAAAACATTCAACTAATGTGTGTTGAACCCCAAAAAAAAGAAAACCACAGTTAACCATAACAGTAAAATAAACAAATCCATACATCTTTGAGCCCCAAATGCTAGACAGGGTAGCAGGGAAAAAGCTATAATAAAGATCAAAACTGTTGTGGGGCAGTTTATGCAGACTTGGTCTCCTGTCTCCTGATATCCAATTTAATCTTGAAGGTGACAGTTTGAGCAGACTGTTTTGGTACGTCAAACGATGGTCGTACAGCACCCATTCTACACCACTCTCCGTACTTCAAAAAACCTCTTCAGGTAGTAAATCTGTCCCAGCGTCATGGCAACGAGAACAAGCGCTTCGAAGAAAGACCACAGCACCACCCTGCTGTTCGTGTTGTCATTGACTGGAAGAAATGAATTGGAGAAACAAAGTCTAACATTGATAAAAATGAATTTTACTTGACTTACAAGAGGGTTCATGTCTATTTCATATACGCCACCTGCAATGGATATCTTCCTAATACTTACTTGCTCTGTGTATCCGCTCTCTGACCTCCATGTACTCCTGTTCATGTTTGACTGCTGTCATGGCAACCGCCAGCTCATTGATCATCTCTTCCAGCTTGTTTTGGTGTGCTGCAACAAGGGGGGGAAGGGGGGTTAGAGACCTTGGTGAAGACTAGTGACCAGTCACCCATCATCCATAACCGTAGCAGCAAACCGCATTCAGCACCTAGGAAACATGAAATGCTGGCAGGCGAGTCGATGTCACTAAGCCTTCTGGGTCTTCAACACCCAACCAGCACCCTCGAAAATGTGCTGCGTGCAGGCATGTCCAGAAGCCTGTTAACCTTGGCTTCTCATTTAAGTTTAACATCCTCAGAAAGAACTATGATATTTAAAAAAAAAAAAAAAAAAAAAAATCCTTGTAAACTGAAATAAAGGACTACGTGGATTTAAGCAAACATGAGATCCAAAGACTTGGGTTCACAACGAGATTCTGAATAATACACAAGATATTCAAAAATGCTACATGCACTGGTAACCACATTAAAAAGCACATTAATACAAGAGCATACAAATTTCACAAGGGTCCAATAGCTGTGCATAAAGGGTTAAACTCAAAGCAGAAAAGACAAATACCATTTCCCAACCTGACACAAAGCAAAGCATCACTTGTCACCATTTTTTTTTTTTTTACAAAACAAATGAGTGGTGAGAGGAGAACACACTGAATCCCAAACAATCGTCATTCATTATATATATATACACACACACACACACATCATTAGTATGGCATCACAATCCAACACTTAGGACTCAATTCACAGAAAACTTCCCGCATGAACAAAAAATTAAGGTTTTTTTTTTTTAAAACCACAAAGTGGAGGCAGGTAAAGTCCGCACACAAGACCAGGAACATACACACACACGCACGCACACACACACACACATATATACGTTCAACCAGTCCTTCATGCTTTCTAGAACATACCATCCCAGCTTTCACCATTGCCTAAAAGGAATAAGTTTGAACAGAGTAAGAGGACAGAGGGATTAACAGAAGAAACACTGGTACTCTAAGACTAGTGTGACTAGGGGCATTTGGCTAATACTTAGTTTCCTCCTTTGCCTTCTTGCCCCTTCCCAACTAATATTTAACACAATTAAATTAACCACTTACATTGGTATGCTTTTGCAAATACCCCCTCCCCCCCACTGGCCATACTGTTTTTGCTATACCTTTAAGTTAAGGATACTCACACATCTGTGTGAAAAAAAAACAACAAAAACAAACCCTATACACAAGAACCAAAAATCAACATAAAACCTTAAAAAAAAATCCCCAAACCCCTTTTATTATTTCTTAATTTCAGGGACAAAATTTCACTTGACAAAAAAAAAAAAAAAAACACGGAGAACAAACAGCATATAGCAGCTACATAGAAAAGACTAGACTCCAGTTAATACCAGTTTCATCCTAATCTTCCAGTATGTTGTCTGGGACAAACAGATTAAACCACAAATCACACTGTTCAAGCCCTGTGAGTTTCCACCCACTGACCTTCAGTCTCCATGTCCTGACCCTTGGGGGCCTCGCCAATATCAATAGTGAACATGACAATCTTGGGGGTCATGGTGGACATCTTGTTGCTGAAGCAGAACTTGTAGGTGCCATCCATGTGAGCTGCTACGGAGTACTTGCCACTTGACTCCCGGTCTCCTTTATAAATCTGTTTCCCGTCAGGCCCTGTAATCTAAAATTTCATAAGAGGGGAACAATAACCCTTTAAAAACCAACAGCTCATCAAGACTGCTGCTAACAGCTAACACCGATTCCTTTGGCAGTCAGTAACCTGTCTTCCACTGCAACCTTCGGGATTCTAGAGCAGCAATCTGCTAGGATCTGTGTCTGTGTGAGACCTACATTAAAACTCGCACTGGGAATTTGAGCTCCCAAAAGTCCCTGCATTCATCGCCAGACTGAGGAGAACTTCCCCATCACCACTAGAGCATGCTGCTGAAGTAACACATTGTCTTTACCACGAAGAACAAAAAGCACGCTTCACAGCTAACAGGAAAACATGTTGAAATAACTCACTTCAACGACTAAAACAAGAGGAAAAAAAATGTATAGTGTTGACATCCCAAAAAACAGCTAATGGCACCACAGTCCTGAAAATAGCACGCCATGCGTGTGGTCTTATTTGCGGACACAAGAAATGGGCACATGGTCCACCTGAAAGCAAAGTGAGGAGGCAGGATTAAATAGAACGTGGGCATGGCAAGCCGGGAGCCACAATGCAACCGCCTCCCATCTGCAGTTTTGGCCAGGTAGCGTCATGAGAGACAAACGGTGCAGATAGTCCTAGAGCAGGGGTATCCGCAAAGGGTGTCTGTGTGTGGTCCCTCTAGGAGGGTGGTGTCCAATGTCCAATCTTTTCTGCAAAGGGCCAGTGTGGGTGCAGGTTTTCATTCCACCCAAGCAGGAGCCACACCTGATTCCACCCGTTTAATCAGTTGAGCTTGGTTTCCAGTGAACTCAGATGTAGGTTCTGCTTGGTTGGAATGAAAACCTGCACCCACACCGGCCCTTTGCAGAAAAGATTGGACACCCCTCTCCTAGAGGGACCACACACAGACAGGTCTGTCTATGGGAGATTAAATGAATGTACAGGTGCGGGGCATTACAGCGGTCCGTCAACAACTGTTAAATCAAATAGCTGGTGCGGCTCTCCATCTCACAAGTTCAGATATGGACTCGTCCTCGTCTTCTATTTCTCAAACAACAGCAGATATGGCTCCACGCAGAAAAGCAGTTACAGTATAGTATCTGGCTCTTCAGTACCAATCAATGCCGGTGGGGGTTTCTGTGTTGCACTGCGTGATTTTTTTTTAATTGAAGGGAACGAAAGTAGAGATGAGTTACAACTGCTAGCCGCAAAAATCACAGAAACAGCTATTTCAAGTAACTCAAATAGCCTAATAAGACAGTCAGGTGCGTTTACAGTAACTAATGACCAACATAACCAAAGCTCAATCGGTGCTACATGGGGATGTTTGTGTTTTCTGAAATCGTTCATGTTAATGCGAGGCCTCAGGTAGACTCCCAGTTTGCGAGTTTGGTCTTTGCTCTACTGGGCCTTACCTCCACATCGATGTCCAGGAAGCCTCCCTCTGCTACTTCAAACATAAGGCCCATCTTGGTGCCCGAGTTGACCCGTTCGAAGAAGCACTCCTCGGCATGGGCATCTATGCTGACGAAGTAGCCGGAGGCCGTGGCGGACAGAAAGCCGACAAGGACGAGCGACTCAGCTAGGGTGAACATCGTCGACGTCTCAGGAGCAGACGGCGGGTCGAGCACCCGGATTTCCGCGGCGCGCTAGCAAAGGGGATCGAAAATAAAAACGACCGAGCGGAGGAAGAGAAGAAAAGAAAACAAACAAAAAAAAAACTAACGGGCACCGTTATACACAAGTGGAGATTATGCGTTATAAACGGGGAATAGACACGTACGGCTTCACTACAAATGCCACGTAAAGAATTAAACGGGTCGCAACGAGGGACAATCTGAACTCTTCTTCGTTGGATGATAAAATCGCCGCGATGTCGCCGCCTAATGTTCAGGAGGACGAGCGCACTAAACATGCTTCGTTGCACGTCCCACTACCCCATCACTAACATAACACTAAAACTACACGTTCATTCATTCATTCAGTGTCTTATTTAAAATGTATCAATATAAATTGCATGCATAGTATAATACAAGTTTGGACTGTGTGGCATTTCTAATATACTAATCTCTTTTAGCAATTTCAGACCGCAAACTCAATCTCGAATTTTAGCAAGATTATTAGCTCTGACAAACTTGGGGCTGCAGGAGACTAGGGGGAATGCTACTGCAAATCATTTCACGTCGACACCTTCCTTCTTGCCATCGTGTCACACTTTAAGCGCTGATTATATTACTGTAGCTCCTTGGTGACATTGTCTTTCCTTCCACTGATAATTCAAAAGCGCGTCTAACTACATTTATTGTCGATATTCTTACAGATGGAACTGCTAACATAACAGCAAATCTTTCTAAACGTTAAAGCGCCTAAGTCGTACTGCGCATGTCGAAGGGATGAGTTCCGCTAGTGTCGCATGTTTGATGACGTCACATGATCGCCTGCAAGTACTATCTGTCGCGCTGAGGCCTGAGGACTTTTTTTTTTGTTTGTTTATTTATATTTTGAAAACTATCTACAACTGAGCAATCACGTTTGACTGGCCCGAGACCATATGTTAATGAGGCTTTTCCTCCGGTTTGCCGACGGGCGAGCGTTGTAGCTAGAAGTTGACTTTGTTAGTGGGCGAAACACGCCAGCTGGACTTGGAGGCAACAAGCCTTTGGGGAGGGGGGACGGGACATATCCAAATAATACAGGCGAAAGATGACATCTCGAAGGTACGGTTCGACGTTAGAGCGATGGTGTTCGGGCCCACATGGGCTGTCACCATAGATAGACCTTGATCCGTTTTTAGCTTTGTTACTTTTGGAGAATAAATGGGCGAACGTCGTTGGATTTCAGTCTGTTAGTACTCTTTGCATCATAAGCCACCAACTTCCTCGCTGGCTGAAATTCTACGGGGTGCGGGTAGCAACGCAACCCCTGTGTATTTGGTTCTTATGCTTATAAGATTTTTGCTTATTCTTTTTCACACTTGGAATCGAGTTCTGAAAACGTGCCAGCGTTTTACATTCGGTGCCTTTGCATGTGAAAATCATCCAAAAATAACGTGAGCGCAGCTCATGGTACAACACCTGATTCTGCAGATGGCTGATCTTCAGCTAAAGTGTGTCAACGATCGGCCAGTTCTTAACCATCTAACTAATTGTACAAATGGCACCAGTTATTGTATGGGTATTTGCAGATCATGACTGAACTCAGTAGATTGCCACCTATGACTGGTGTTGATTTGGTCGCTTGTAAGACGGCCATCCTTATCGTGAAGTTGTTTCTTAAGCTGTTGTGTGACACATTGCCTCGAATTGACTTGCGGATTTGGGCCCAACAGGTGGTTCCATCCGAACATCACCGGTGTGGAGGCGGAGAACCTTCTGCTGACCCGTGGAGTGGATGGCAGCTTCCTGGCTCGCCCCAGCAAGAGTAACCCTGGAGACTTCACTTTGTCTGTCAGGTGAGTTCCAATGTTGACACAGTAGGGAATGTGCTCTACCAAATCTGAGCAGCAGGTAGCACTCTGATTGGGGAATTTGACTAGCAGTCCTAATAATATTTATGTAGGAATCTATTTGAATGAATGTTAACCTGAATTACTTTACCAAATATAATATCATGAAATGGATAAAGTAACTAGTAATACTAATAGTGCTTGCAAAAACAGTATTCTGTTAAAAATTAAATGCTTGTAGTCTGTGTTGCAATGAACAGAAAGAATGTAGATTATTGGGGTTAAGGGTCTTTCTCATTTTCATAGATATCCCTGAAAGAGATCTCTGAAACTTCTTGTGATTCAGGTTGATGAAATCAGGGAGTTGCAACACTGATATGGTGGGACACTAGGTTGTTCTGTGGTTAGGTGTCTGTACCCCTGTCCGATAAATCCCATGGCTGACAGTCCTTAATTACTTAATCATAACACTTTTGGACCCTTGAGAAAGACCCTTAACTCAAATAGTCATCAGTGCAGTGTAGTTGTGCGTACAGCAGATAAAGATATCTTACTGTAAAATGTAAAGTGTCTGTTACAAAAGGAGAAGTTTTTTGTCTGACTGGGACAGGTTGTCTCATTTGATGATTGGTGGGGGCTTACCATTCAACCAGTGTTTGTCTCAGCCAACAAAGACACAATTTAAATACTTGTTGGAGCCGCAACAATAAGCATCAGAGGTGACTGCTCTAAAACTGCAAGGGAAGCTCCGCCGCCTCTAAAATGTCATGAAAAAATTCGTCAAAAATGTACTGTTGTATTTACATTGCTATTATAAAGAGCGTGCTAAAATGTGTTCAACTTCATTCAGAATCAGCAATAATTACTTGCAGGTCCTCTAACCTGACCCCCCCCATACATTCCTGTGGCAGCCCAAACAATTAGACCCCACTGAAGCTCAGCTTCACTGGACTTCAATAGTACTTCAGAATATGCTCTGTTTTCAGTGCAGCAAATCTAGACGTTTATTGGACAAATGCTTCAAAACGTCATTTCTAGGGAAGCTCAGCTTCTCTGGGAGTAAATGGGGCAGTGGGCTGGCCAGGATGCTGGGCTGCTGCATGATGATTGGAGGAACTCTTTAATTGACAGCGTTTTGACATCGGAGCATTTCAAGTTTGGTCCCAAGCGGATTTTTGGCAACTGATTTTGTGAGACAAGCTGCTGCTCGTAGTCTGTTATTTGATAGCGGTATTGCCCAATATTTTCATTCGTACATATCCTACTGTAAATAAAAACATAAATATAATGTTCTTGAGCTCGCTCCTTGTTTCAGTTTGGTAAAGTTCATTCATTTATTTCAAACTAGGTCGTGGGGGGCAATAATTGACTAATTTTATAACGTAGGTCTAAAATGTGCTTCCCCTATTTGAAAGACCACTAGCTGCCACTGATAAGCATGCTGCTAACTGCTAGTTGGAACTTGCACAAGGAATGTAAACGTTGACTTAGCTGTCAGCCTTGAGATTGCCATCATGTACGTATTTTGAATCAGAATCTACTGCCTTATGTATTGGTAATTACAGTTTACTGTATGTGAGATGAGTGATACAAATGTACAACAGCAGATCCATTTCCCGAATATTAAGTTGCCATCTTTTTGTCTTACATGCCATGTCATTACCCTTGAGTTATAGTCAGGCTGCTTTTATTCTTTGGTCTTTTGCCTCTTATAACTCCCGTGATAAGTATCCTATGTCTGGTTAATTTCATGTCCTCACCAGCTTTCTGGAACTCTTGGATTTTGGTACCTGTTGAGAAGCTGGCTGACTTTCATTTTTCTATGCAGTGTTATTACAGAATTGCCGTTCTGTTTGTACAAATATTACAAGCTTTAGAGTTTTACTAACCCTGTTTTGATTCTGTTGGTCTCGGTACAAAGCAGTGTGTTTTCTGGCATCCCCCATTCCTCAGACGCAGTGGATCTGTCACCCATATCAAAATCCAGAACACTGGGGACTACTATGACTTGTACGGGGGGGAGAAGTTTGCTACACTGGCGGAACTGGTCCAGTACTACATGGAGCACCACGGGCAGCTGAAGGAGAAGAACGGTGATGTCATTGAGCTGAAGTACCCACTCAACTGCGCCGACCCCACGTCTGAGAGGTATGGATTTTGTGCTGCGTCCCTTTAGTATCCCCCTGATATGGGGACTAAGGAAATTTCCCCTCGGGGACACCAACACTAGTACTTTATCTCTAGACTTGCCTAAGCTTGTGAGTGGGCTTGCATCCTGACCGCTTCTGCCCCTGCAGGTGGTTCCACGGCCACCTGTCAGGCCGCGAGGCAGAGAAGCTATTGACGGAAAAAGGGAAGAACGGGAGCTTCCTAGTGCGGGAGAGCCAGAGCCACCCGGGGGACTTTGTTCTGTCGGTGCGCACCGGTGATGACAAGACAGACAGCAGTGATGGCAAGCCCAAAGTCACCCACGTCATGATTCGCTGCCAGGTATCTTAACAGATAGACCAGTCGGTGATGTGTGGGAAACAGTGCCTTTAGTGTGCAGCCCAACCAGCTTTGTGGGGCAGTCTTTCAGATGAATAATCCAATCCTCTTTTGGGGGGCCGGGGGCCAATCAACTGTCTAGGATGACGGAGTACCAGGATTGTGACCTGGTTTCAGTTTGCCAAGTACTCTGTCTGCCCCACAGCACGACATGAAATATGACGTAGGAGGTGGGGAGAAGTTTGACTCCCTCACAGACTTGGTGGAACATTACAAGAAGAACCCCATGGTGGAAACACTGGGCACCGTTCTCCAGCTTAAGCAGGTACTCTCCTGTGGAGGTCTGGCAGGGGCCATTTGCTGCCTGTTTGATGTAAATACCAGGTCCCACACATTCAGTGTACCAATAGCTGATGTATTTCAGACACCATGTAGAGTAACTCTTACCTCCACCCTCCTTATGTGTGTGTCTTGCTAAGCCCCTGAACACAACCCGCATCAATGCAGCAGAGATCGAGAGCCGTGTGCGGGAGCTCAGCAAGCTAGCGGAGGCCACCGATAAGGTCAAGCAGGGATTCTGGGAGGAGTTCGAGGTAAGAGCTCTTCATAGAAGTTAATTTAAGCAACACATCATAAGGCTGATATGCATCAATGTGGTGATTTTAAACAACACCCATTGCTCCACATACACAGACTCTCCAGCAGCAAGAGTGCAAGCTTCTCTACAGCCGCAAGGAGGGACAGCGACCAGAGAACAAGAACAAGAACAGATACAAGAACATCTTGCCATGTAAGCCCGCCCCCTATGACATCACATCCCCTTTACACTCGAGTGATTCAATGACGCTTCTGCTCTTCTGTATGAAGCTGCATTTGAATTTAATTCTATTTAAAGGGTCCAGCAGCTATTTGAAAGTGTATGAATGTGGAGCCTATTAATTGCAGGTTTAGTTTTTCAGCGCTTTAGGTTTCAGTTCTTCGGATGGTGTTTCTCCTTATGTTTTTTCAGTGTAAGGCTTGAGTCACATAGCCAGAGATCATTAGAGCAGCTGATCGGTTCAATTTCAACTGTCAGTGAAAAATGCTCCATCAGTATTGCTTTAAGCGCTGTTGTTATTAACAGACTGCCTTTCTCACACAGTTGACCACACCCGTGTTGTGCTCAGAGATGGAGACGCAAACGAGCCTGGGTCCGACTACATCAACGCCAATATCATCATGGTAATAAGTGACTGCATGGTGGGCAGCCTCATCAGCACATGCACATAAGACCTTGCAGTATTTAAGTGTCTAGCAGTGCTTATATTCATACTTCTGTTGAGGTTGTGATTTACAGCTCAGTTGTATAGATCCCCAGCCACTACCCAATTAATTCATAGCGGTACCAAGAGTAAAAGTTAACCCATACCCTTTTTCCTGCAGTTGTGGTAAGTCATACCCCCCTTTACAGAAGCAGAGGGAAGCCACACCCCCTGTGACCTGTGTAGTGAATCAGTTCTGTTCTTCTCCCCCAACAGCCTGAGGTGGAGTCCAAATGCAACAATGCCAAGGTGAAAAAGAGCTATATTGCCACACAGGGCTGTCTCCAGAACACCGTCAGTGACTTCTGGAGGATGGTGTTCCAAGAGAACTCTCGTGTCATCGTCATGACGACGAAGGAGGTGGAGCGGGGCAAGGTGTGGGCTCCCTGACGAATATCCATAAGGCCCAGCCGTAAGGAAAGTCTGAAGCCCACCGATTGGTTTTCTCCCTGCTCCCTGTGATCTTCTGAATAGATTCTTTGATTGACCACATGAGATCATAGAAGTTCTTTATTCAGCGGGTGCTTGGGGGTACTGTATAGGAACTGCTAGGCTGAATGTCCAGTGACTGATCAGAGCTATATGGGCACTGCTTAAAACCTTGATTCAGGTGCGAAGTACAAACATAGAGGCTAGCAAGAGGCTACTATAAAATAACACAGAAGGGTATTGTTCATGTGCAGTGTTCATCACAGACCAAGTACAGGTAACTAAAACCTGTAGCTCTAGGGAGCATGGCAAAAGGGTCAGATGTCACCATGAACCTGTCCCACCACAGAAAACAAATGGGTTTTTCTTTTGCAGAGCAAGTGTGTGAAGTATTGGCCAGAGGTGTCAGCGCTGAAAGAATACGGTGCCATGCGGGTCCGCAACGTCAGGGAGAGCTCGGCCCATGACTACATCCTGCGGGAGCTGAAGCTGTCCAAGGTTGGCCAGGTGAGTGCAGAACCTCGGGGGACCCATCTCCCTAGAAACGGGTGCTTTGGGCCCTAGGTGATTTCACCAAGACCCTCCGAGTGAAAGCATGGGGTGTGTTAATGAAGTGTCCTGCTCTTCTTGAATAAAAAACGGGCTCCTCGATTAAGATTGCTAAAATGGCTGTTCATTGCCCCTGTCAGTCTGTGTTTATGGGGCACGTCATTGTGGTACATTTCTTGGCCAGGTTTCCATAGTACTGCTATAGATAACATTCTCTGAGGTGGATTGCTTCCCTTGGAGTCTCGGATTCAAGAGATCTTCATATCGTCTGCTGGCCTAAGTGCCCTCCCTCAACTTCAGCTG
>JAACJT020000095.1:16401881-16416597 GCA_009936485.2 Gymnarchus niloticus | reverse complement strand
CCCCCCCCCCCCCCCCCCCCCGCCGTTGGCTCCCCCTCTTGGATGTTTCAGAGATTGCTGATGATATATTTACACCTAGCACCAGCCTTACTTGTCTTGATGGACACACCCCCTAGCCATTGTCACTCCCACCTCCGACACAGCTTTGATTCCTATGGCAATCCAACATTCCTCTTAGCTGGTCTGGCAGACAAAGAGCCTTATTGCCACTAACTGTGGGTGACATTGTGAGAGGTAGGCTGGAGAAATAGAGAGAGCCCCCCCTTGGGCCCCTAATGTACAGAAGGTCGGTGGTGTGCCACAGGAAGGTTATTTGTACTTAAAATCAAACTAATTAAATGGCCACATTAAATATTGCTTTGCATTCTGTGAGTGTGTGTGTGTGTGAGCCTGTTTCTTTTTAGTTTGTTTACGTTTTGGCGTACTAGCCTGTGGGTGTGGGTGGGTGAGTGAGTGAGTGAGTGTGTTTGTTTCTGTACCCCTCCGCAATAACTGCCTCGGCGACTCCCAGTCAGACCTGTAAGCAAGCAACACGAAAACATGAAGCAATTAAAGAGACCGCCAGAGCCGCTATTTCCCCCATGCACACACTGCTTGCAATTAGCGACAGCTGAAATTACTGCTGTCGCTGTTGAGGGCAACGTCAGATCTCGTTTCTCTTGCTATCGCACCGGTTTCCATGACAATCGACGTTGATAGGTTTCGGGGAGCCCATCCTGGTTCCCCCAGCGACCTTTGAAGGTCAGAGCTGCCAAGATAAAGGTCCTCTATATTTCTGTAATGATTCCAGCAAACTTTTAATGATGTTTAGTGTGCTTCATCCCCACCGTTTGTGCTGAAAATACACAGGCAACCTGCATAATTTACATCTCTAAGAAGAGGCTAGTTTTCCACCTTTATTTAAATATGCTCTTTAAGTTTGCTGAAGATTACATATTACAAGATTTTGTTTCATTCACGCTAAAATTACAGGAAATGGCCCATATTAAAATGAGTATCCTACATGTTTAGGGCTTCATTTCTTGTTTTCATTCTCTTGAGTAGAAAATAAAATGGCTAGAAAATCGGATACACCAGGTTTGTGGAACTGGCCCTTTAATATATAGCTTTGATGTTTACTGAGGCAAGCCAGTATAAGCCACAGTGCCCTGGCTAAGATTTAAGCACCTTTAACCTTTGACTGTCAGGTCCAGGTGTTTGATGTTACCATCTGCAATCTGGTCTACCGGCTGTACGCGTGGCCTTCCTCTGTGTCTGTGCCTTAGCCACTTGGCTGCTTCTGTTGGCAGGGGAAGGAGTTACGCCAAAAGGCCATGACAGAGGCATGGGATGGAAGGGGTTAACCAAAACGAAAGGTTGTTGTATTCATACAGTAAACATAAAAATGGGAGTGAGGCCCCTTTAAGAGCCCCCAACTGCATGGGGTGTTCAAACTGACTGACTTGCACGCTATCCCATGGATTGCCGTGTCTTTCACAAACTGCCTGGCTGATCCTGTATAAACCCTGACAAGCTGATTAGTCTTAACAGGGTCAGCTGGGTGTCATTTCCTGGGGCATTTGTAGGCATGGTGCTGGAGATCACTGGCCACGAAGATACAAAAGATAACCCTGGATGGGGGAGACAGGGGGCATGCATTCACAATGGCATGTCCTCCTACTACTCCTCCAGGATGGAGTTCTGTTTCTCTTATGCCTAGACCCTGATGCCCAATCCTGCACACCATCGCAGCCCTTCTTAAGCCACTGCTTCTTCTGTTTTCTGGTACGTTTTTTCCATTTTTCCTTTCACCCCTCCATCATGTTCATTAAACCTGTCTCCACTCTCCTCCCCCAGGAAAGTCCCCGTTCTCTCTTCCTGTCCTAGTGTCATTTTGAACGCACGTCCTCACGGAGACGTTTGTGAGCCACGTCAAATGGTTGTCTCCTCTTCGGTCGGCTGATAAAACTTGCCCTTAATTGGCTCTGTCACGTTTAACGAGGGAACACCGCGGGAAAGCGGTGCGCTTGGCTCCACCAGAGGACTGGTGTCGCCGAAGACGCCCAGCCCAGCTGGCATGGTCACGGTCGCGCCAAACAGATGCTCCGCCCGTCTGCCGGGGGTGATTCCCTGGCTTGGTCTGCGGGGGGCGTCGGCTGGCGTTTGCACTTGTGTGAGGTCTGTTTGGCGTAGTGGGTTGTAATCTCGGAATGGACCGGCTGTCGAACCTTTGATAGGCAGAGCTCCGTGGACAAGCGGACTGTGTGAACGCCCGTTGTCTCGGATGAAAGCACCGTGCCAGGCTGGCGCTAATTAGGACCGCTTCCCTCACATTTACGGCCTGATGATTCCACAAATGGCTGCCGGAGGGGCCTTTTCATGGGTTGGTGGGGGGGAAGAGCCGGCGGACGAGGCATGAATAATTCAGACCCCAGGCGTCCATTTGAGGCTGCAGCTACTGCCACCCGCCCCTCCGCTCCTGTTACTGCAGTAGAAAGGTCCAGAACAGATGCCTCTGGCAGACGGGCAGCTCTCCAGCTCCTAGCTGTGTGCGCCCCCCTGCCCGTGTAGCAACTGTGCCTGGCGGAGTGAGCACCATGTCCTCGAAATCCCCCTCCGTCACCCTGTGTTTGCCGCCAAGCGGAAAGACGGACATTTCAGGATCCAGCATGGAAACCACTAAGCCCAGGTCAGACATTTCCAGACAGTTATTGAGCTGGAAGCAAAGCTCGTCTGCTTCAGGCACGTTTAACCCTATCGGCTGTCATCCCGCCTTTCTGGACCGAACTGGGGAGTCTACTTTCTGCTGTGGTTGTGCTGACCACCATGTTCGAACCAAGGCAGGGTTGCCTTTCCTGCCATCCTCGCAAAAACATGAGGACATGTCATTGTGGGATCCCCCCACTTCCCTTCCAGAGACGTTTATCGGAGGTGGTACTTTGGCTGGTCTCGTCCGGCCCGGGGTCTGAATCCTGACTCGATTCAAGTTATCTTGCGTTGCATCTGTTAAGTCTCCTGCTGGTCTGCATCTCTGTTCCGATTTAGCCTTCCCGATGGGATCCTGCAGCATGGATAAGCTGTACTTCTTGAGGTGGCCTCCCACTGCTGCTGGTCCTTAATTCTTGGGCTAAATGTGTTTGTGTTTCATGCAGCACTTATTCAATATCATCCCTGGGAAGTAACATGTTTCACGGTCTCAAGATGCATCTACAGCATGCAGACAGAAACAAACAATTACAACCTTTGGATGGAGCTGTGGGGTGGGGGTGAGGGGAAGACCCCCACCCCCATCAGCACACAACACGTGGGTACTCCTGGTGAACTTGCTCATTCTCAGTCTTGGGGGGGGGGGATGCTTTTAATTTACGGGCTCCCTGAGGCCCTCGGTCGTATATGGGCTGCAGTTTCCCATCGGAGGAGACGCGGGGTCGTCTCACGGTGCCGGGTTATTAAATTTCCAATCGGAGTGGCCTGGCCGACGGGGACCATAAAGCACGTTGTCCCTAGCGTAACATGATGTGGAGGTTCATGGAAAACCATCGCTCAGGCCTGATGAATAGAGAGGGGGGAGAGGGGAGGAGGAGAGATTCCCAGGGTGCCATTGATGTGGCTATGGCCCCATGACTTTTCTCACCTGTGTAGTCTTATCGTTCGTCACCTGACCTCTGGTTTAGCTAATCTACACACTTCCTCGGTGCTGAGACCACACCCCCTGAGTCGGACCCTGTTCGGTCTGTTAAAGGTCCTGTCTGCTCTCATGGTGATGCCGCCTGGGTTTCTTGGGTTGCCGCCTGGGCTGACAGAGATGTCTGCTCTGATGCATTAGCACAGCAGGCTAGCAGGCGGCCAGCTACTCCTTTTCTCGAGGCTCCTCCCCCACTGGTTCCCCAGACTCTCACGTGAGGTATACGGAGTCTTTCGAAATACACTGACACAGGGGTTTTTCCCGGCCCAAAATGAAGCGGAGGTGGTACCATCCAGATCAGGTGCACGTGTACCGTGCCTTCAACTGGCTCAAGCAAACACTTTTTACAAGAGGCATATTTTAGGAGCTCTAATAATTGAAGAAAATAACAATTATCACATTAAAGCACATTTTATTTAAAAAAAAAAAAAAAGTGCAAAGCTGAAAACAACACTGATGTAATGTTAATTTAGGAAACCTCTAAGAAATTGGACGTGCTTGGATGTAAAACATATTCTGTTCTATTTTATACTCACCTGTTTGAAGAGCCACAAAATGTTAGGACTGCCAGACACACAGGGAAAAAGCAGACACTCTGTTTCGAGGAAAATTCCAGCGCTTTATTTCCTCTTTGGCAGTTTTGGTAGCGCCTTTTCCGGTGCACTGTGCCGATTATGATACAGCGCCACCATATCGGTAATGCTGCAATTGCACTTACAAATGACAGAAATATACAGAGTACAACGCTTGTTAGAAAGTATTTTTTCTATGAAGATGCCCACCAGAGTTTTGTCGAGAGCTGTAGGTGGCACGAAATACGACGGAGGTGGCTGCCTCGTAATTCTCCATGCGGGGGCGGGGCGGGGGGTGACTGTGTGGCAAGAACCTAAGTCAGGAGCATCTGGCCAGATGGCATTAGTTAGCAAACCTTGACACATTTGTTCCTGTGCGTTTTGGTGGTCTGGGGGTGCCCCTTCCTGATTTGCTCCTTGGCTTAGCATGACATTGTTACCTAATCAAATAAGTGGCTTTAAAGGATTCCTCTTGTCGCCCCCCCCCCGTTCTGCGACTTTCTCATTAGCGATGGAGGATGAAGTTCCATTTCCCATGTATTGATTTTACCATAGAGCCACAAAACCCATTAGGGGCTCTCCGGAACGTTATTTGTGTGTCAGGCAGTGGTTTCCCCTGCCGACACTGCGTGTTCCTGTCCGTTTGGACAGCCGCTGAGGTAACCTGGCACCCCCGCAGGAAGTATGTGGCTCACCTCTGTGAAATATTAATGCGACACAGTCTGTCTGATGTGAGTCACCGGCCTGTTCGCCATCTTGGATTGAGGCTAACAGAATGCTAGGATTTTTGGAGGGCTCAGCTGTTGTACCCTTCAACAGGAATGCTGGCCTTAAATGACTGAGGAAGACATCCAGGTGGTCTGATGAGAACAGATGTGGGATTTGCAGGACGCAGTACGATGGTTAGTCCTGATGGGGGGGTTTACGGCAGACTTTGGTGGGCTATTGAAGCAGGCATTCCTACGCCATGTTAATTAACCACCCTTGTTATCCTTGGTCTTACTTCCTTAGCTCCCCCCGTCGTCGTTTTCGGCCGCTGACATTACCAAGTGACGACTAAGCGTCACGTTCCGTACCGGCATGTTTGCAGGCATTTGCAGCCTGTCTGCATGTCACATTTAAAAAGAAACCCCACTGCGTGCTCTGTCACACACTTGCACGCTAACGCACACACTCGTCCACATGCACTCACATCTGCCCTTAACCCATCTCTCACCACCAGCCCGTTAAACAACCATGTTGCCAATAAGTAGCCTGTCGCAGTGGTGTCGTCTTCTCCCTCACTCTGAGCTCAAGATGGAGAGTAATGACAGTGAAGGGCCAGCGGGGGCCACTGGGAATGAGTGGGCTGATAGGAAATAGATTGGGACATAAGCCTGCCGGTCCACAAGGCAAACAATCACCACAATTTGACGCTACGAGTCTGTGGGGACCTGACCCTCCCACCCACCATTGAACCCACATGCCGCCAATATGAACATGGCTGCTCTCCCCCCCATCATAACCCTCCCTTATTTTGCCTTGTAATGTGATATCTGTCCCCGTGCTACCGCTGGCCGCTGACTTCAGAGTCTTGCTCTCTTCCATCTCTCCCAGTGCTGCCCTCCTGTATCGTCCCCCTCACTCAAAGCAAGGGACGGGCGTCGGCAGGATTAAAGACTAGCCCTCATTCCCCGTCCTGCCCTCAGGCGAGGCAGCAGAACTTCTCCGAGAGCAGCTAAGAGCCCTCTCAGGAGGTGACATTGAGGGGGAGGCGGAGAGAAGAAAAGGAGGCGTCCTCCTGTTAGCATTTCATTTTCATAGAGGACATTTTTTAAACCGCCCAGGATTTCCATGCCACCGTTAAAAAGTCTTCAAACATTTTAAAATGCCTTTTGTAAAATTTAAGGTTGTTAAATTATCTGAAAATATATATATTTTTTTTTTCTTGTCAATTCACGTTGTGTGGTGTGAGAGGATAGGCTGGCTAAATCTGGTAGATGCAAGTGTAGTGAAAGATGGATGGAGCATGAAAGATACAGGAGCTGGTTCCCATTAACACACAATTGTCTTAAGGCTAACTAAAATTTGCCAAAAGACATTCAAACTAGCTACAATGGGAATGTAAGAACTGGATACCCACAAGAAGCCATAGAAACTGCAGTGTTCTGCTATACCTCCATGTATCACGCCAATGGAATCTTACACTGAATTATTAGGACCTGCCAGCTCCTCTGCCGGTCCAGCCGGAGCCCAGGTTAAGCCTAATAACATGGCAGCCGTCACAGCTCTTCTGTAGTTTGACACCAACTGAAACACTGTAAGCTGAAGTAATAGGTGGTACTTAGCACTGTAAGTTGACGCCTTATAAATGCAACAATGCATCCGCATGATTTTTAAGGCAATGCTTCCTGATTCAGAGCATGCCAAGCTGTTCACCTGAGGGATAGGTAAAACTGCATACTTAATGAGATTTAGTATTGCACCTTTCATTAAATGAGAGCTGATGTCAAAAGTTTGTTGAAAGCGTGAACAAAACGACAACTACCCCCCCCCATGTGAGATGTGCATTTCCAGTGAGATCGGAACATTAATTCAATCCCACTCTTATGGAATTATGTTTGATTTCTGTCCCAATCTGTTTAAATAATAATTAAAAAAAACTAACAAGTTTCACATTTGAGATTGTGTTTGGTCTGATGTGGAAATGGTATTCATTTTTCTTTGCTGATGTTTTAACAGGGTATTGAAAAGCATTGAACGAGATTTTTTAAATTGTGCAGTGATCCTGCCACCATACATCCGCACATTTACTGGGCCGGGGCAGAATTCAGACTTTTTCAATGGTGTGACAGCTGGTTTGGTCCTGCGATTTGAACCAGCACTGTATCAGTGTCACATCTGTTCTTAATCTCAAGCCTCAGGGTTCAATTTTCATTTAAACCACGCATGGAATCCATCAGAGCCTTGCATGTTGATGCCTTACAATGGCCTGCATTCTGTCTCCCGATTTCCTGATATTAATCAATTGGTGATTGGCTTTTAATACAAAAAAAAAAAAACAACTTAAAAGTGCAATGATTCCCCAGCTATCAGCATCATCCCATGAGATCATGATTATTGATAAGCTCGGTGCTAACTTTGTGTCACCCTGGACACGAGGAGCTCACCAGGGGCCTTGCTGGGGATGGCGTAATGCTCCAGCTGACAAACTCCCCCCATCTCCTTCAGAAACAGCTTGCATAGACTCAAGGGTACGTGCCCCTGGCAGTGAGCCAAACCTAGACTCTCCGGGCCACCTGACAGATGTAATCTCACTGGAGCAGATGGCAGAAAGCTGGGCCACTTCACTTGAACCTGGCTACGCCAGCCGCTGTCAGTCAGGCGCCAACAGGGGCACCTGCAGGCCATGTGAGGCGGATGGCAAGGTTTTGTGCTGACGAGGTGTTCCTCCGCGTCATACACCATGTACCCTCCCCTCAGAAGGCCTTGGGATATTTTGTCAGGGTTTATTTCCAGTTTCTGTAGTTCAGCAACTCATGGGAAGTCATGGGATGTCTCTCCGTCTCTGACATGTGGACATTACAGCCACACAGAATAGACGTAGGGATCGACTCACTGGTTCCACGGGCGGCTCAAAGCCGTAACCGAAACCCAGTGGGGCATCTTGGTACTTGGTACTGTCATTTTTCAGCGATGTAGAAATTTTCCCATAATGCACTGGAGCTGGCAAGGCTTTTAAGCTGCCTTGATTTGCAGTTAACCCACGTGGTTCATTTGCTGTTTGTTTTTCTGTGCGTCTGCTCTGGTTCAAGCACAGTTTGATTGTTTGCTTTAATAGCAGGTACAGTATGAAGGGGAGTCTTCATCGCCCTTCGCCATCTTTAAGGCCCGGTGCTAGTGGGTTAGACTCTCACCCTCCAGCCTGTTCTCCGTGTAGACTCGCCTGAAGTAAGAGGTCTGAGATGAGCTAGCCATTTTAAGACTTGGCCCTTTCCGGCACTATCCAGCCCCTTCCGGCCTTCTGGCCTTCTCTGTCCTCTCCTTCTCAGCCAGGTCACGTTTGAGGCAACAGTGGCAGCTAACAATGAGTCAAAATGTTTTTGTACTGGTAAATGTTTAGCGAGGACTCAAGCATGGTCAGGTAATCCAGTCAGCAAGCCTATCCACCAACAAACATCTCGCTGTGTCATGGCACCCAGCTACAATCACAGTAGCGAGAGACTTGTTTAATTGCAGAGGGACGAATTTAGTATCTCCACTTTGTTAAGGGGGGACTTAAACCACATTACCAAAGCTGAGATTGCAGCATTATGCCCTTGACACAGAGACGGTTTGACAGCCGCGACCCTTGGCTTCTGCCTCTCATCCTGGCCAATCAGAAGCAGCATCCCAACAACCAGGATGCTTGTCTCAATATAACGCAACCTGGGGCTCCACTTTCATGCTGGCATTCCTGCAGGCTGTGTGCCTGACTGTTGCTGTGGCAACGGTGTCTCCCCCCCCCCACCTTTATGTCATGTGATACATCTTATCAGGTTCAGTTATGAACTGCTATTCTGCTTTTATTTTATTTCATGCATCATTTAACACGTTTGATCCCTCGCTCCCGGCCCATTCACGCGGTTACAGATGGGCTGTTGTAAGGGGCTAGGAGGAGGTGTGCACGCTGGTTTAACAAAGTGGCGCCCTGTTGGTTTTCCTCCTACGGATTTATTGTTTCTTTTTGTCCCAGGTCATGTATGAGCAGTTTAATTCCTGCCTTAATTCATGTTCAGGAAACAAAAGTGGGTGTGACTTCACCAGAGTTCGACCTCGGGAACCATGTTGGCCGCCGGTGTGGCTTGGCTAATTGTCACGGCATAGATTTCTCCCATTTCTAACGTGGTGTCTGACTTTCGGCAAGAAGGTACAATACCACCTCGAGACAAATTTCTGGTAATAAGCGGTATTTTAGTGGTAGAATCGCGCTGCGCCTGACTGTGGACCCGGACACCCTCTGTTGCGGCTGTCAGGTTCTGCTCTTCCCTCCATCTGTCCATCCGCTGTTGACTAAAGCCTTGTTTTGCGTGTCTCTCTTTGTGTGCGTGGCAGCCTGTTATCAGCTGCTAGCCTGCTGCCTGACAGGCTGTGCTGGTGTCTTGGCTAAACACTAATTCCGTTTTTCATTACGGCGACAACACGTTTTGTTTATGTTTATGCGGCACTGTTTAAACATCTCTGTAAATTGGCATTATAATAAATTCATGTGATTCTTTTAGATGGAAGAAGTGTAGAGCAGACTAGACGCTGTTCCTTTGTGTAATCACCCTATTCACAACACTTTTTTTTGTGTTTAATTTTGGAGCCTTGCAACCAGTTTTGCAAGTGCAAGGCCTCCGTTTGCACTTAAAAATCCAGGTCCCAGAAGAAACGAAATGCTGTTTTACATTGAGGCAGGGTAGGGTTGTGGGTGTAGTTTTGCAGCTGGGTGGTAGGTGGCGCTGCATAGTTTTTTTTTTTTTTCTCGCAGAGGACACACCCTCCTCACACCAGCATGCCTATCCATCTGGGGGAATCTGGCACTGAGTAGTTGTAGGCTGAGCTGGTACTGGGAGGGCGTGTATGTGTGTTGGGGGTGGGGTGGTTTTGGAGACAGTCTTGCTGACTCCCCCAAGAGCTGCTGAAAGGAAAACGATGGTGTCTGGCGGCATGGGGTGTGGGGGGGGTGTTAAATAGCGTATTTATTCCCTGAATTTGCCTGTCAGCTGCAAACAGATGAAAAGAGCTAGCTAATCAACACAAGTGGCCTCTACTCTGTACACTTTGTGTTTGTGCGTTAGCTACCGAACAAGACGCATGTAATAAAAGATGCTATTTTCTTGCGTTTTGGGGGAAAAGAAGGTGGCGATTGTGCTGTCAGGTGTAAGTGAGTGAATTGAGAAATAAGTACACTCTCCCTCAAGAAGCGATTACGCGGCAGGGTGGAGCGTCATGGTACCTGTCAGGGAGCTGGTGTGTATTTGGGTCCCTGTGCATTTTAGGGACGTCAGGTTGTCCTCTTCCTCTCTCTGCCACGTTTTCTGCTCTTATTAATGACCCTGTTTATGTTTGGAATTTTTTGTCTTGGAATTAGGGACCTCCTCCTTTGAGAGCGAGCTGCGTAGGACCTGAAATGAGCACCCCCACCTGATGTAGCGTGTCGCTGGACCGTTCCTGAGTGCGCTAATTTCTTATTTGCAGCTAATCGAAGTGTGTGAGCGTTAGTCTGTGATGATGTTCAGGAGCACCCTTGTGCATCTCCAGGAGGGGCCTGGGTGTGTGCGGAGCGTTAGTGCGTACTTGAGAATTCGGCACATTACGACGTTTGTGGTGAGGCGGGGGGAGATGAAGGATGGGGCCCTGTCACATGATTGATGCTCTTGCTGAAGTCACATCTGTTGTGTTCCTGTGAGGAAGTTACGCTCGAGTGCCCATTGTAAGCCCCAGTATGGTGGGAGTGGGAGGGCCTTGGTAAAGAGGATGTGGCTCTGGGGGGGCCTCTGGGGGATGGACCCTGTAATTTGGCACCTTGTCTCTGCCTTGACGCCTGTCACACGCTGCTCATATGCCATGGTTTTGTCCCTGCTACTTTGCCATCATACAAGGCTTGTCAGTGTATACCTCATGCTATTGTAAAACTCAGGAGGCATTGGGGGGACGGGTGTGGCTGGATATCACTGGAGGAGGGCGGGGCAGTGAAATGGTGCGGGATGGTGACAAGATCACGGTAGGATGGGCAGGAGTTAACCAGCAAACCCAGAGAATATAAGAGGATTCAACCTGCACCCACGCTGGGGAAGTATCCCTGCTCTGAGGAGAAGGAGGCCACAGCCGATGCGTCTCTCTGATGTCACTTCCTGTTGCTGTGAGGGAGCTGTCAGGTGACAGGAAACAGTATGCCCTGCATCTGCTGGTGATTGTGAAATTCCCAACCTAACAGACCACGTGTTCATTTGAAGGCTGATTAAATGGATCGACGTGATCGACCTCAGCCTGCCGCCTGCAGTATCCCTTTACGGAAAACCTTGCAGCAGCATGCCTGCTTTGGACTGGAACACATAGTGACGTTATTTTCAGGGCCTTCCTCTCGGTCATCTTCCTCCAGAACCGCTCTTTTTGGGCTCTCAGATGCAACATTCCTTCTTCACTCCATCAAGCCTTCTGGTCTGCCAGCCTTCAACCTGCGACCCCCAAACTTCACCTCCCCATTCTCTTTCCTATGGCCTTTCTGAAATCCAGGCTTGACCCGATCAGCAGAAGATTTGGGTGGTAGCTCATCGCGCTGAGGGGCATCTAGGTGCCTCCATGCAGACTGTGGGTTTGAGGATGATCAGGATGGAAGACACCTGGCTGGTTATGGAGTATGTGAGACGCCCGGGGATGGCAGGGGGGAGGAAAGCCCAAAACCCTTCAAGCGGTGCTGATGTTTGGGTGTGATGATGGCTTTGTTATGGCCGTCTCCCTAGGTACCCTGTGATCAGGACCCAAATACGCAGGCTTCCTCCAACCTCCCCAGCCTTGTCAATACCAGCACATGGACCTAATTGCGTTATGTAATTTCCCCTTCTCTTTCAGGACTGTTTTTTTTTTTTTGTTTTTTTTTAAAGAAGCCTTTACACTGAACTGGAAATCGATGGGTGGATTAATTTGGGTAAACGATGCGGGAGGAAAGGCTGCTCAGATTGGGAGGCGGGAAACCCTTAACCGTCCTCTCTGGGGTAGTCGCGTCTGCCGCTTCTCCATGAAACATGCATAAAGCTGTGGCTTTACAAAGCGGCCTCGTGAGACTGCTGTGAAAATAGCCTTTTTCCAGGCTGATCGATATGGAGCGGGCGGTCTTGTAGTGGTGGGGGGTCGATTCAGGCTGGAAAGCGGCTTCTGTTACTCCTCTGCAGGCGTCAGGTGATCAGTTTCAGATATCGGCATGTAGCCTAAGTACCAATACAGTAAATGAAAAGGGAGAGCATGTGTTATGCACTGGGCTGCACGGCGCCCACTGAATGCATTCTGCGACCAGATCTGTCGCCCGTTTAACTCTGTAACGGTCCCCGCCGCTGCCTTTCGGCAAGGCACTTAAAGCAAATTACCTCACTAAACAAATCCAGCCGTGTGCAGCAGGGAAATGGCTTTGGACAAAAGCATCTACTGAGCGGCAAAATCGTTTAATGACCATAGCAGGTAATGGAGTCTTGAGAGGTCCAGGGGAGGGAGGGGGTGAGGTTGAGGTGGAGGTGTAGCATCAGCCTGTGATGTAGCCTAACACCACACCTATCCCCCTTCTACACCTCTCCTACCCCTCTTCTGCCTCTTTCCTACTCCCGTCCCACCCCTCTCTGAACTCCCTCCTACGCCTCTCCTAGTCCCCTCTTGCTAATCTCCTAACTCCTTCCTACCCCTCTCCTAACTCCCACCTACCCCACTTCTGCCTCTCTTCTAACTTCCTCCTGCCCCTATCCTAACTCCCTCCTATCCCTCTTCTACATCCTTCCTAGAATACGTCTGAATTCCTTCTCCCCATGCCTCCTGTCTTTTCTCCTTCATCCTTTCATCTCTCTCTCTTTTCCCTTAGCTCCACCTCTTCTCTCACTTTCTCTCTTTAGTGTGTTTTCATTTTATGCTATTCAATCCTCCATATTTCAGTTGCCATCTCTTCTTCCTTCCTCTCTCTACGCTCTCTCCCTCTCCTCTCTGTTTCCCCTCATCCCTTTCATCTTAGAAACCCCCCCCCAGATAATCTCACACTATTCCCCGTGCTTATCCTGGTCCTCGCACCGACGGGCCAGGAGGTTAAAGTCCAGAGGAATGCTCATTTTTCTGGAATTTTCTCTGACTTATCTCTCACTTTCTCTACTCCCCCCTTCCGAGACACACATTCTGTAATGTAATAACGCTCTTTAAGTGGGAAACAAATTTATTACCTGCAGAAATCTTCTAAGGGTTTTATTTGTCTGTAATGATCTCAGGAAACTCTGATTTTATCTGCAGGGCAATAACAGAGACTGGAGAAGAAGGGGGGGGGGGGGGCTGTCACTGATACCACTGGGCCAGCTGGACTTTTTTTGGTTCCTGATGATTCGCAACTATTGCCATACAAAGTCTCAGTTTTCTCTGGTTTCTCATTTGGTGGAAATACTCAGGAGATGTGACTCATTGTCTTCATGTTATAATATTCTGTGTCTTAGAATAGTCTGTAATAGTGACCATGAAATTAAGTGCCTTTTCTTTTGCTATATTTGCATTAATATTTAAAGGTCAGTTTTCTTGTCTGGGCTAGCTTTTATTGAAAATATTCTTTTTGGAAGAGGTTTTCTGAGAATGACGTAGCTGGCTTTGTCACCACCTTAGTGTCGAACCCTCTGAGACTCTGGCAGCGTTGCTCATCTGGGCTTCCGTTCGTTAGCGGCAGGACAAGCAGCAGTAACTGTGAAAGGACCAGCAGCTCCAAAATGCTTCACTCCAGCAACCACACCCACACTGTACGAGTATGCAGCCCACGAAACATGAGAGGGGTGACAAAGTCATGCAGTTTTACGAAACGTACAGCTTTTTTGTCGGGGTGGGGGGGGCGCTCTCTTCAGGACACCCCTAGGCAACTTGTCAGAAACATGTCAGAAGATTGTGTACCTCAGTGATCCTCTAATAAACGAGTGTTGCCTATGTCGCATTTTGAATGGGACCGAGACACTCGCTATGAGAAGATAACAGAGCAGTGTCTGATCTTCACGTCAGCGTTTATCTGATTCCTGTCTTCTCCGCACTATGCTCTTCTAACTGGGGTAACTGGAAATGGACAGAGTCGGGTCTCCTGCCTGATCGCCACCCACTACACAGACTCAGATGTGCTTGTATGGCTAACACCTATAAACACATTAACACGTGCACACACCCCCAACCTGTGTGGCGTAGCCCTCTTCCCCGTCCTGTTAACGCCCACTTGCTGTCACTCTCCTCTTCTCTTTGCGGTGCCCAGATGAAGTCGCCACTTCCTTTAGCAGCATGTTAAGAGCCTTATCATTGACTCCCAGTGCTCATGAATTCTAAAACGTGCTGTTCCAAGCCTTCTTGCCTGCCTCATTGCCTGGCTCAGCGCGTAAACAGCCATGTGCTCACTATGGTAATTGGGTGCACTGAATATCACCAACACTGAATGTAGTCACATTTCTCCTGCACAAGATCCTCCACCTGAAAGGAAAACCAATTAACAGAGGGGCTAGTTTGCAAAGGCCGGCATGCTCTGGGCTGCAGGTAGGCAACAGGAGGTTTAGGGGTCTGAAGAACTGACGGTGGGGTCATTGGGGGCCCGATGGATTCTGTTTATCGTGTAGAGTGATATGGTGTTGTAGTGCAGGCTTTTTGCTCATTAGTATCAACAACTTTCAATCAATGACAATCAACAAGTTTAAATTGCAAAATTTAAATTTAAACTGAAAAAAGTAGGGAAAGCCTCTGTGCCATACAGATATGATCTCAATAGTATTCC
>JAACJT020000095.1:16379984-16399457 GCA_009936485.2 Gymnarchus niloticus | reverse complement strand
CGGAGGAGGGGGGGGGGGGGGGGGCGACGCGGCGAAAGAGGGGGGGGGGGGGAGACCGCCGGGCACCCGGGGCACGGCGGGGCGCGGGGAGGCAGAAACCCCCCCCCCCCCCCCCCCCCCGCATGGCCCCCTGGCAGATGTACCACAGGTCTTTTCATTTGTGTCAGGTTTTTCTCACATCCTTTTTTCCCCTCCTGCCTTTGTCAAGGATCTGTCATCTTCTGAGGGAGATCCTAGCAGTAATCGTGTCACCCAGTCATTAGTGGAGGGGACAAAGGTCACAAGAAAACCCCGACATGGGAGGCAGACCTCTTTTTTTTTTTTTTTAAGCTCGCATGCCATTTGTTTCCTGGAAGACCACACAGTAGGCGATGTGATTAAAGTAGCTCATTTATTCACAATTAAGAAGAAAAGTCATGGAAGGGCAAGGCCATGAAGTTTGTGGGGCTCTGGGGGGACGTCTTCCTTGTGGACGCTGCGCTTGGTTTACATGAATACTCGGGCTCAAGGAAAATGTACAACCGCACGTCAGGTGACCCAACCAGCCAGGATCACTAACGGACCAGCTCTATCATGGAAAGTTCCAGAGCCCGCTCAGCAAACGGTCCTGAGTTCCTGTGTGCCCCCTGATTGGGATACCAGATATCCCAGGCCTCTCGTATCAGTGGACAGGATCGGCTCGGGTCTGGGAGCAGTGGGCGTCTGCCCCCCCCCCCACCTCTAGCTGTGTCACACGTGTTTAAATCTCTCTCCAACACAGACACCAAACTTCGGTTCTACACCGGAAGCGTTGTGTCCTTTGTTTATTTGTTTAGCATCTTTGCAGATGTTCTCTGCTAGCAATGTGAGGGAGGGGCAATGTCAAGGTAACAAGCTGTCTGAGTTTTGTAGCCAGAGCTGTGATCCAAACTATAACACGTTTCCACTGCCTGGTACTGGCTCGGCTCAACTCAGCTCGACTGGGCTCAACTTGACTCTACTTGCTTGGCATTTCGTTTCCATTGCAGAAATCTGGTGGTCATGACGCTGCACGCAATTCCCATAACGTCATCTTCTACGTGACAAACAGGAAAGAACAGTGGATGATATGGAAGGGATTCTGTGTTTGATTCTCGGTATGTGGCTATTTGTCACAGCAAGGAGATAACTATTATTTCAGAAGAGGCTGAGTGCAGCAAAACAAAACACCACTGAAAAACGGTGGGCTACTCGGTCAAATGCCCAAACAGACGGTCCACGGTGGCGACTTTGCAAATAGCGAAAGATCTGAAACACACATACACAGCATAACCATTTTAATATGTAATAGTAGTTGACCACGGCGTGGTTTTGCGGGCGTCCATATCGGTTAAAGTTAAAAACAGATGGTCGGTCAAATCCAAAATGGCTTGCTAAAATGCTTTGCTCAGTATATCCTGTCGTTTGTTGATGATGCAGTGCTGTTAATTCTCTATGACCAATCAGTAGCCTGCAGCGTTTTCACGTGACCGTCATAGTACCTACTCGGCTCAATTGGAACCACGGCACTCTTGGTACCAAAAAATGGGACCAGGTACTATCCTCAGTTTTGCCAAATGGAAACGCAAAAAAGGTGTGTCGAGTTGAGCTGGTTCCATGCGGTGGAAACAAGGCACTAGTTACCCCATTTCGTTACATAGCCATCAATGCTGCCAATGCTACACACCTGGGGAGTATTCCATCAAGCTGGCCTAACAAATCCTGCAGTTAACCTGAGTTCTGATTGGAGAAATTCAAGGAGATTTGGGGAATTGACAAATATTGTAATCCAGCTTTCAGTTTTCTCCGGAATTCAGGTTAACTTTAAGATATGTTAAGCCTGCTTTCAGGAATTCCTCCCGACTTCTGAGGTAATGTTTGTGTATGGCCTTGTGTTGATGTCACTTCTTAATTGAATAATCAGTAAGTTGAAGAAAACATTTGTCCATCTGCTCATCTCCAGAGGGAATGTCAGGTGACAGTAAGGCTTCTCATGCTTTTTTCTTCCCATTCTTTGCGCAGTTTTCATTTGTTTGTTTACTTGCTGTTAAATTAACGTTTGACTTCGCCCTTAGATTGAAGTGTTCGGTATCCTGCTCAGTCATGATTATGGGACTCATCTGGAGTTCTTTACTTAGTATGGCCTCTGTGCCTTCTCCTGTGTTGAGGTGAAAACATCCTGTATGGGACATGCCAACTTTTCACACCCTGCACCTGCAAATGACATACCTGGGGGGGACACCTGTTATCGCAAAGGGGTGTGGCGGAGGGTAAAAATAGAATCTGGATCAAGCCTCCAATCCAGAAAGGGGGTGTTCGGTACTAGGGATTTCCACAGTAATCCGTGTATCTGTGTTGCCAGTGCTCGGTCCATGAGGAAGTTCAGGAAGTGAATCAGGGTCTCTTCATAGGGCTTATGTCCTTTCATACCAGTCACGTGGGCTGCCATTAACATATGTTGTTTGACGGTACAGGACGACACAGATCGTTTGTGTCCACTGAGGCGGACTCTAATGCTGCCGCAGTTCTTTCTTTGCCACTTCTGTTTTAGTGACCATATGGTCTGGCGTGGTCTCCTGACCCACCTCCTGACCCCCGACCCTAACTGAAGCACGACCGAATGATAGGAGGACTAAGCTTTCCCAGTTTGCCGCTATAGAAAAGGTTCGCGGTCCGGCGGCAGGTTAATGGAGTGTGGCTACCTCGTTTGGGTAGAACCCTAGCAAGTGCACTTCAAACAAGTACTCCTCTTTACGCTGACTTCCTTCCATCTTGTGGGACGTTGAGAGCCGATTGGTCTCCTCACCGAGAGGGAAACTGGGCAGAAACACCACCTCAGCAACTGAACTCCATAGGGAGCTTTTGATCGTAGGAATTGTGGTGATACAGGGTCAGCTGGTGGGGTCCTGGACCTTTTCTGCTTTGCTTCTGGTCTTTGGTTTGATTTGGAAACCTGGACAGCTAAAATCAGACAGCTAGAACCCCATTTCATTATACCTAAGTTGCTGATTCCTTCTCAAAAGATTAAATTTTGTAGGAAATGATAACACTGATTATATGATTTATTATTTATTTGTAAAAGAAAATTTAGCGAGTGGTGCACAGTGTGCTAATGTAAGCAAACACTGACAGGTAACTAAGGTCTGCTTCTGGTCCACTTAGCACTAGCTAGACTCCTGTACAGCTTTGGTCCTAAAATGGGTGCCTAGGGCTGCTTTGATGGTGCCGCTGCAGTTTGGGCGCAGCTCTCAGTGTGACAGGTGTGCCGGGAAGGCTGGTCTTGCCTACAGCGCCAGGGGATTTTGCCCTCAGACAGAATGACAGCTGACACTGGGGGGACACCCTGCAGTTGCACTTCTCTGCCTTGCTGACCCCATTCCCCCCTCCAATTGAGGGGATTTTCTAAGTTCTCCTTCCTCTGTGCTTCTCTGAGATTTCCTGGCTTGAGATGGGTGCTATATGTGTTGGTCTTGTGGGTTATTTGGGAAGGGGGGGCAGCATGCCGCTTTAACACTCCCTCCACACGCACACTCAGACATGTAATCTAATCTTTCTCATTGGAGGTGCTGTATGATAACCTGCGGTGTTGTGTGGGTTTCGAGTGCCGGGTGTCGTTCACCATTTTGGATGTCCCACATACGTGCTCACATACAGAAAGCAGCATTCAACCCCCCCCACCTCCGGAAGGTCCCTGAAACTGCCAGTTGACCTCCAACGCGGGAGAAATTAGTGGGATTTGAAGCACGAATTGATTTATTTTTTGAGCGTTGCACTAAGTGACGTAATTCTAATGTTTAAGTATTTAATACGTTACATAAACACAGTGAACTCGTACCCGGAGACGGTTAGAATGCATATACACACAGAATACAACAGTATTATTTGTGCTACGCGCTCCGTGCCTCGTATCTTATTGAAATTACCTTTCGGTTAATTGTCACGTATAAATGGTATGACAGCTTTTGCAGGTTTGTAGCGCGACGCTGGAGCTCATTATCACTGCTTATTCACCAGCAGACGGATTCTCTGCTTACGATCAGTTACAGTATGAATGCTTAACGGGTCGCTCAGGAGGGGGAGGTGTCGGCGGGACGGTGTGGCGACACCCCTCCTCCCCGTTACCGGGAGGGGCGGCTTTATGACCCCGGTGGGTTACTCCTTCCTCGTATAGCACGAATGAGCTGAGAAAGGAGTCGTTCGGGTGCCCCACTACAGTTTGTTACTGTAGCAGGATATCCTCAAAAGCTCCTCACGTCGAAATTCTTGGCATTTTTCAGTTTTTTTTTCCCCCTTCAGACTGCTTTTTTTTTTTTTTTTTTTGGCAAATCGCCTTTTCCCTGATAATTGCTCTGCTTCCAGAGTTCGTAAAAAGACAAACGTGTAGATGAAGACACGTCGTATACTCTCGCATCGGTAACTCCTCTTCTGGATAATCTTCGATGCTTCAAAATCGGACAGATCGTTTAAAAGAGAGAGGCAGACAGCTCTTTGCTTAGCTTTTTTCTTTCTTTTTTTTTTGCCGAGTACACTCAAATCTTCCTGGACTTCTTTCCACAAAAGCCGAAGGTTATTTTTGGATATGTAGAGAAGGGACGCGAGTTCAGTGTTTTCCAGCACTGCCGTGCCCGGACTTGCTGTTCGCAGTACGGGGGACTGACTCTCGGGGAAATGAAAAGTTCGTAAACAGAGATCCAGTGTTACACTGAAGGATTTAAGGAGCCTCCGGTGACCGTCTCTGCTCGGCTGGAGACGCGGAGTAAACCGGAGACGAATCGCCGATCGCAGACCTCCGTGTCCCGTTTCATTTTACCGGGACGGGGGGGGCGCTAAATATGCTACGAGGTCGAAGGAAGTAGAAGGTCCAGTATGACTTGTTCTCGCAGCCCCTCCGGATCCCGGTCCTCCGCCTACACAGTGTCTTGATGCTGTTCAAATCTGGTTTACAAATATGATGAAATGGCAGCCCCGGAAGAAGGTAAGAATAAGAATGAAAGTCAGTTTTGAAACTGGTTAGGATCAGCGCAGAGGAGCGGTTCTCTCCTACTGTACATCTGAGTGCCTGTAACCCACAGTAAAGATGTGTGCGTGTCACTGTATCCCTAGGTACAGGCGATGCGATGATGATATTTTCCGAAATGACCATGCCGGTGTAACTCGCGTATGTTTCGTGCCTGTTCTCCGAGCTAAGCCGAGCTGGCAGAGCTGTCACGGAATGTCGAAGCCTGTGTGCTGGCTCCTCTTGCCGGTGGGATGCAGGTTTCGATGCTGAAAAGGGGAGGGGGGCGACCCGCGTGCAGCCGTGACCCCCCCCACCGGGGTCTCTGCGTGACAAGCTGTACGGCTGTCCGAGAAACGCCTCTCTTTCGTGTGGTCCGTGCGGCTGTGATACATTTGCCTTGAATTGGAATTGGTCCTTATTGATGATGATAAACTAGGTGGTTAAATCACTCGAAAGACGATGGCAGCCTGTGGCAGGTGTTTCCGACCTGTCGAATCGGAAGGTTTCACAACTCCTCAGGTACCCCGAAATGACTTAACAGGCGCCACGTACTGGAAATGCTAAACTAACTCGGCACGAAATGTCAGCTTACCGCCCCAAAAGACGACGACAAACGAGTGTTTCATCAACTTATCCGACGCGCCGCCGCAACGCAGAACAAACAGGGTTGTTGTGCGAATCCGGCTTGTGAACGGATTTAATGCCGAGAACGGAGCGCCTTCTGCCGCATTGAATCGAGGGGCTGCTCGCCACAGGCACCTTTATATCTATATACAGTTACGTCCGGTGTTCTCTTTAATATGTGGCATTTTTAGGCTTCTTAAGTATTGATGCTCCTAACACGGAGCGATGGAGAGCGGTAGATAAATAACTTTCTTGAATAACCCCCTAAGGTCGCTAACGCAGGCTGAAACGCTACGGTCTCCCCTGGCATCCACTGGGGGGAAGCATCAGCAGACCCCCGCTAATCAGAGCCTTTTCCTGGTTGCGTGTCAGACTCCGCTTTTGTTCTGCGTCTTCGTGCTTACATCCATTTAATCAGTTGTTTGTTTTGAATCATGTAATTGGACGTGTTATTAATGAGGACAATTTTTGGAGTATGCAATTCCTTTCGGATGAAAGGGAGTTTAAAACTAATGCTCCTATTTTGGGGTGTCTGCGCAGGCAGTTGAGCCTTGTGAGTCATGCACACAGCTGAAGAACACCTCTTGATGTCTGCAGAGAGACCTCCTCTGAGGAATGAAAAGCCTAACTGCACAGCTGGCTCCAAACAGTCATAAAGAAGACTGCACTGAAACCATTGTTAAAAAAAAAAAGAAAAAAAAAGAAAAACATAAAAGATCTCTGTTCGTTGTCGTTTAGGGCATGGGTGTGTGGAATGACTTTTCCCCAATTGTCTCTGTACTTGGGAGACCTTTAATTATGCCTCCTCGTTGGCGATGGATTTTAGGAACCTCTAATTGGGAGGAATCTGTCAAAACCCCCCAGTGACGTGCTTCAGGATGACTCTGACAAGTGACAAAAATGAGTTTTTGTTCAGAGCTCCATGTCCCCCATCACTTCTTCCAGTTTGCAGTCTGACCAGTCAAATCTCAGAGCGTGTCTCCTTTGGAGAAAGGGGGACTGTCTCCACTCCTGTACGTGTATCTTTTTTTGTTTGGTTGGAGAGTGATATTGTGTGTGAGTGTTTTGACCTTCACCGCGACTCCTCCCACAGGGGGCTGCATTGGTCCTTTCCATCCCGTGGCTGTGTTTTGAAAGTGCTAACGGAGGCGGGTTTCCTGCTGGAGCCAATTTGCCACGGGAATGTCCTCTCTGCTGCTGCCGCCGCCCACCTTTGAAGCTGCCGTGTTGAGTCGCTGGCTTCTGTCTACTTGCCCGGCATACTTCCGAAAGCGTTTAACGTCTCTGTCGCCTTATCCAAATGTTTCTCTTTAGCTCAGCCCTTGCCTGCGCTGGAAGCTAAAGCTACTTGGGTAAGATGGGAGCAAGCTGTCATTGTACCATCCCCCATTTCCCCAAAAACCTCTTTTAGGTTCCAGTGACATATGGAACGGAAGACAGTTGTGATTTTTGTTTATTTGTTAAACGCAATCTGGAATTTGCCATACGGGGTGGCCTTTTGATCAATCTGCTTGTTACAGGGCCATGAATAACATTATTAATAACATATATTTTTTTTTTTTCTTAACGGTCTCATGAAAACCACTTCAGCCCGTGCTAATAGCGAGAGAAGGCCGAGTGGAGATTCTCTGTCTTTTCTTAATTGCCTGTCGAAGCTTCAGTTTCCCTTGTGGCGCTGTAATGACTTCAAAGGCGTAATGCACGATTTTGAGGATGGAGATTTTTAACAACACTTGGGCCTAAATGTTTGGTTTACAGCTCCCAGCTGTGTGTCTGAGTCTCTTACCCAACAAGTGACAAAACAATGCCCTTTGTTATCTACGAGTTACCGTCCACTGCTTCTCTCTCTCTCTCTCTCTCTCTCTCTCTCTCTCTCTCTCTGTTTACCTTACTGTGGGTAGTCTGTGGTGAAGCTCGTCCCCTTGGGAGGTGGGTACAGCGACCACTAAGCTTTAGGGGGTCTTGCGGTGTGTCCCACCCACTGTTTGAGTTTGTGATGCTATCCATTGTATGTTCAAAGCATCCAAGATTGGGAGGGTAGTTCACGGGGTCTGCCAAAGGTCACACGAATAGGTGGTCATCACTCAAATCAGCTCAGCTGAGGAATGAGAATTCTGCAGGCTGGGTCGGGGGTTAAATCTCATGTCCACTCTGATTCATGCTTTAGCTCTTCAGACATGGATGTTTAACACTTGCAGTATGGTGTGCATGGACTACAGGGATCCCTAGGTCCTTCAGCAGCCGGGCTGACCTCAGAGGCCAGGCTTTGAGTGGACGTCTGGTTTGAGGTGCTATGAAACCACACAGATGACACGTGCATGCATGCCTGTTTGGATGTAAGCAGCTTTGGCGTGTGTTCATTATGAGATACCACAACGATGGATGATGCTGGTAATGAACAAGTTGTGTACAGCTGGTTGTCCAAAGAGAGGTGAGCAACCCTCGTTGTCCCGCAGGCTGCTGGGTAAGGGTCCAACAGAGAGGACAGTGTATGGAGACAGGATCTGAATAAATGTGTTCACAGCTCATGGCAACTGAACCTATTTTTGAAGAAATTACTCCAGCCGGGTGTCTGTAAATAGTTCAGTGGCAGCAGGTCAATCACCGTGAGCAGTTTTCTGGTGGAAGCACAAATCTAGAAGTTGGCAGTGTTGCAGTATTTTCGTCTTCTGACTTGTCCATGAAAATGTTTTATCCAAGACAACCTACAAAGCTTCTAAGTTCTGTGCGATATTCATGTATAATGCACTCGGCAAGGTGAACCCAGTTCTGTAGCTGCTGTGAGATCTGGTGCTCGGTAGGAAATGAGGTACAATAGCAGAACTGGTTGTGTGAGCCCTTATCTTGAACGGCGTTCCCTCGGTTTTCGGCCTCTGCTGCTTCCTTTTAATGCCGGCGCATCACTCATCATTTTCCACCTTTGCCCCGCTCTTATTTTATGAGATCTTTGCGGAAAGCTCATCTTTCCTGGGGAGTATCAATCTCCATGATGCCCCATGGTCCTCAACGCCCTGCTTGTTGCGAGATGTGGCTATGAATGCTTAATAGAGCAAGATCTCTCCCATCCAGTTTTTTTTTTTTTTTTTTTTTTTTTTTTTTTTTTTTTTTTTTTGTGTGTGTGTTTAGCTTGAATTTGGTGCCACTTCTGTTTCAGCCCCTTCCATTTGAGTTGTATGGAGGGCAGCTAGCATGTTTTTGGGGATATGGGAGATCTTCAGGGGAAAGCTTGGTGTCTGAATAAGACCCCAGAGCTGTCGCGAGAGCAGCAGGGTGAGACCCTAAAATGCATCATCCTATCCTTTAGATCCAGGGGGTATCGTCGACTTGCTGCAACTCTACTTCGCCGTAAACATTTCACACGTGCATTTGCCGCACTGAGCGAGGTGTAAATAGGCTTAGGGTTTTTGGAAAGTCTGTTTGGGGCTTGGCTGTCCATCAAGGCTAGACTCTTATCTCACACTGGCTGTTTGTGGAAGGGAGTTGTAGCTGGGAATCTCCATGGGGGGCAGGTTTGTTCCTCGCAACACTGTCAGTTAGTGATTGACTAATGGTAATGGTGGGCTGCCTCAAGGCGTCCTGTCCGGGCTGCCCGTTGCCTGTCTGTGAGCTGCTCCATTGAGGATTTGCTGTTTACTCTGGGCTGCACTTTCAGCAGCATCTAAGTCCAGCCAAGGTTGTGGGTGGGAGTACAAAAGCTACGTGGAACGTGCCTCGCAGCAGAACTGTGTGAAAAATTTTGCCACAAAATTTCAAACTGCTCTCTCGGGTCTTGCGGTTCTGCGTGTGTTGAGTTTCACACGCGTGTGTGAATTTGGGCCCCACCGGTAAATGTGTGGCGTGTAAATGGAAAAACCAGAGGTTCTCTGTGTAGCCTCACTGCCCTCGTTCTCCTCCCGTTTCCCAAGTTTACACTAACCTGGTAGGTGGTAGGGTGGGGAGCCTTCAGATCCATGAGCTGCCACTTTAGCACTGTCTGCCAGAAACCGGGAGGATGTGGGCGGCAGGAATCGGCTTCATTCGAGATGAAACGGCTTGGCAGTAATGAGTTGTAATACGTTACATTTGATGGTGCAGCCATGCGGCCATAAGTGTTACGGCTCTGCTCGTAATGAAAAATTAATCGAGTCTGATTTCCATGTGGCTGAAATATTTAAAGTGCTGCCACAGTTTTTAGAAACTTGTAGTGCTCCAGTTTTCAGTCCATCTTCTACAATCTCTGCTGTGCAGCCGTGAACTCGTGCCTCCCCTTTCTGTGATGTGAATGTCTTCATACGTTTGGAGTGGAGGTCCAGGCTTGTTTTCGTGTTCAGCTGTGCTGGTGGTTGAAAAGCTGGTCCAAGATTAGGTGGATTGAGGTGATTGAGCTGGAAGTTGACTACAGGGCCAGGGTGGGGGATTCCTTTGAGCAGTGCCCCACCGAACCATGTCTACTCTGTCTTCGTTCCTCGCTTCTGGAGGGAGACCCACGTCCCTTGGGGTAGACGTACACGTCAAAGCACACGGTCACCCAGACGCACGCATGCCTCTGCACTTAATTCATCTATCGGGATTCATCCACTCCTCTTCCATGGTCGATTTTTCTCACCATTTTAGAATTCTGAGGCTCTCCTCAAGAGATTGGCTGCATATTTTTTTTTTCCCTTTTTAAACACTTCAAGCAGAGAGAAATTTTCTGCCCTATTTCAATGGTGGTCCTACTAAAGACAGGCTTAAAGTCCTGAACCGGAATCTTCCGACCCTAGGCCATGTCTCTGTGGGATGGGGGTAACGGGGTATCTGTCTTAGTCTGTGTGTGTGTCTCCCCTTAAGGACATATTTGCATGTCTGAATATGTGTAGACCTGTTTATTACTGAGCACTCTTCAGGAACGTTCAGCACTGCTGTAATGATCTGCAGACTGGATTGTGGGGAATATAAGGATCGTTCCTGTAAGCAATAGTAGGCTTTGTCACCGTGCGTTTAATTGTTGCAATGCATCCTGGGAGCCAGGCCGGTGAACAGTCTGGGACGCTTGTTCATTTGGTCAGTGTTTCTCGTATCCTTATCGAGCCCTCAAATCGAAAGTGTTTTGCTGACGTGGTGTGACATGTTGCTGAATCTTTTATTACCAACTGTAGAATTATGGATAGTTTTTTCACACACAGAAAGAGAAAACATCGATTTTTACCCTCAAGGTGCACTTTTTTCTCATTTTTGCCCTCAATTAATTTCGTCCCCTGAACTGCACACAGCGAGTGTGTCGTCTGTCAGGGAGGCGCCGTGCTGGTATGAAGTCAGAGTGCATGACTTGCATGTCCTCACCACGGTCCGCGCTGGTATGCTTCTACGTGATCACGCCACTTCAGGTGAATTTATGGGTTGGCACGGAGACACCGCGTCGCTCGTAGGAGTCCCCGGTGCGGTGGAGCTTAAAGTTTTGCAGTTTAATTGGACAGCCACGTGTGTCAGGGTGCTGGGAAATTAAATTGGAGGGCCATCGGCTTTGTGCATGTGGACGCGGCCGCCTTCATTTCTCCAGCTGGTCTTCTCGTCGCCGCTAATGCATCTGTGCTGCCGTCTTGGGTCTCTGTGGTCATGACTAGCAGTGAAATGATCCACAGCTCTGTGTCTGTGGTAACATCGCACGCGGGATGTGGTCTGTTCCAGCATTCTGGCTGATCGGGAGGTTGACGATTGTGTTACAAACATACCTCGGCGATGCTTGTGATGCCTCCTTTTAATCATGCCTGTCCTTCCACCCTCAGCTGTATGAAGCAGTTATTACAGCCCTCACTATTTCTGGGATGGCCTGTGTCTCGTGCTGCTGCACCAGCTAACATTTGACAGGCTGGTTTACATTTCCAAGGCCTAGCAGGGCAATAACCGAAGGATGGACTGTACAGTCTGTTAATGCCTGTCTTAATATGACCCATGATAACCAGGCTTGGAGTTGAAGCCCGTCATACGATGGTATTGAGCGGTCCCGGGTTCTGTTTCCGAGACAACGGGTGTTTTCCAGGCCGCAGATGTAAGGAGCGATTTTTGTTGGGTCAGACAACAAATAGGATTATGTTCGTGAATCTAATTTAGCCTACAGTTTACAAAATTAACGGAGGTATTAAAGGCCATGGCATGGCTCTGCGTGCAGAACTGGTTCTTTTAATGTTTTGTTTTTTTTTTTTTCCCCCATATGGATATACGTATATGTTTATACAGTGGCATCTGACACATTTTAAAATTTATTATATAGTAGCGCTCAGCTGGAAAATTAATAATGCTTTCCTGATGTTAACACGTTAGATAAGTCGTGAATCTTGTCTTATTTCAGCATAGCTGTTTTCAGGAGCCTCGAGAATTGCGTCCAGAAGATTATGCTAACATGCTACGACAGTCCGGGTCCGGTGACCTCAGGGTAAAAAAATTTCAACTGTCTTTCAAACAAGCTGAATGCTTTAACTTTCTGCTACATCTTGCTCACGCCAAATGTAGCATCAATAAAAGCACAGTCAGCTGTGTATTCTTGGTGCCGAGCTGTTCTAGAAATGTATCTGCTTATAATACTGTAAGTGTAATCCTGTACTTTTTCATGCAAAGTAGACATAACTAGACCTGAATCCAAATACAGCACAATTACTGGGAGGTACCATAGTACTGTTTTAATTACAAGGACCGCAATATCTAAGGATGAAGTGGTCAGTTAAGCCTATGCAGTGGGCCAACCACTATGAGAACATTCTAGAAAAGCGGGTAATTCTACACCTTGTCAGCTATTAATACTTTCAGTTGAGGTCCTCAATGGTACTGCATGACCTTAGCGGGCAAGCTGGGCCTTCGTTTGTGAGATGTCACTCTGGTTCGACATGGACTGGGGAATTGGGGAAACTGGTTCAGTCAGGGTTTTTTTTTTTTTTTTTTTTTTTTTAAGCTAACTGGTCAGGGGTTAACTTAATGCCCTGACACTGGACAGGCAGGAAACTTGAGTGAGTCGGGTTCTACTCCTGGTTGTGCCAGTGGTTCTGGGTCAGAGTCATTTGGGCTGCTCTGCAGTTAAATGGAACAGTGCATTCCAGGGCAGGTATCCAAGATGCAGCCGGTTTGAAGCCCGGTCCAGACCGTTTCCAGATCTTGCTCACCGGAACTGCTGCAGGCGCTCATTTGGCCTCCAGACATGTGATTGAGTGTCCAGACTGTTACCTAGGATGCTAGTGATATGACTACACATTTTTATTCAGTTTTTCCATTAATAAACTGAAGCAACTTGAAGTAAGACATCGTGCTCCATATTTATGCTGTGCATAGTTTTGACATCTACGTGACTGCTTGACAGTTACCTCTCCCTGTCTCCCAATCTGGGATTTAACCTAATAGCTTAAATGAAAAATTATACACAAACAGAAACCTCTCCAAGCAGAGCCATCTGGAGAAGAGTGACCTTCCATTTGTCTAAGTCCTGTGCCTGGGTTTTCCAGCGCCAGGACACACCAAGCCTCTCATGCAAATATGGAGGCTTGAGGGTGACAGGTCCCTGGTGGCTAAGTAAAGGTCACTCCTGTTTAACAGACTACTCCTTTTCCATCCGCAAGCCGCCCCCCATCCCCAAGGGAGTGGCTGTAGTTAGCTTTCAGCATGGGGGGTGGGACTACTCTCATTTAGTCTTTATGAAAAAAGAATGGTGTTCATGTAAACACTGTCCATATTTAATGTTTCTCATTACATATGGATCATCTCAGTAAGTTATGTATGTGAATGTAGGCCTATTCCTTAAACAGCTTCCTTTTGGGGAAATCATTGTAAAAGCATCTTAGTTGACTGTTTGACTGCCTGAGTAAAAACAATGCGGGCTCCCCTGGGTTTCAGCACTGAGCCGGCTCCATTTCATGCAATCTGATTAAGATATTGTCTAAGTTAATTGTGACCACCTTCATTTTTTCTCTTCTTTGTGAAATTGAATTATGGAAGACATTTTTTATCTTTCCTCACATGGGAAGTCCTTCCGGAAGGGGAAATTTTCCTTCCCTGGAGGCACATAGTCTTAAAGGGGTAATTTTGTGCCTCGAGCTCCTTTGGGATTGCTGCTAAAGGCCTGGTCAAGAAAATGTGGCTTTATCTCCATTGCACAGAGCAGGTTATTCTAGTCATGGAAATGGGCATCCGAGTTGAATGCTAGCTTGTTTATAGCATATCGAGCTGCGTTTCTCTGGAGCATCATGCTCCATTTTTTTTTTCTCTTTAGCTAAGCAGGCTCCTTCCTCCATGTTGACCCCCAGCCACATAAGTAAATAAAACCATTCTGTCCTTCAGGTGAAGATTAACTTGACCCACCCCATGATGAGGGAGGTCTTCCTTAAGCCACCTGGTAAGGGAGTGTCAATGGAAGGGTGAAATTCCTGCCCTAAAATTCCCTCTTTGTCCAGACTCTAAAAGGTTGTGTTTTCGCAGTGCCAGCACACCTGATTCTTCTAGGGCCAGGCCTTCAGTCTGGCATGGGCACTGGGGAACGAAGGGAGGCTCGGCCCTCTGCATTTGCATAGCGATTTTTGTAAATTTTTTAAACGTAATTAGAAACAGATGGCATTGCTCTCCCTCCCTTTCCTTTCTCTCGCTCTCCTTTCTCTCTCAGCTGTCCACATGAGCACAGAGAAGACCACCCGTTTTCATTCACACTAGCAGCAGCATTAAGCCCCATCCAAAACCCAATATATTTAATTTTATTGGTGTTTCCAACATGGATACTGGAAGGCGGTATTGCACAGTGACAAACTCACCTTCTGCTCAATAACAGCCCAAGTCTGTGGTTGTATTCAAATGATATAAGGATGTAACCTTGTGCATGGTTGTGTTCGTACCTTCTGGGCTTCTGTATGCTGCTTTTAGCTCCTTGTCATTGAACAGAGTGTTATCACAGCTCTGTAAAATCCTAGAACATCTAAATCTAGGTTACATGCCATTGTTGCTTAAGTGGAGCCTCTAACTGAATTTCGACCCAGTGTAACATCCAGCCCATGGGTGTACATCTCCAGACTGATGTGTCTGACTGGTTGTCCTCTTGGCCTCTCCTCTACTCCTGATGAAATTAACTAATGTCTCGGCAGAGTGACCAACATCGATACACTTTAGTATGGACTCTCCTGGTACATACAAGTGATCCCGTGACTGCTAAATATGATTTAAAAACCATATCGTGGAAATTGGCTTTGTTCCAAAGAAGTACAGATCAATAGATGAATGTGAATTGGGGAACGTTATCCCAGACACATTGGCTATTAATTATTGTCAGCCAAAATGTATGTGAGTAATTGCTCTTTACTGTTAGATCTAATTGCTATGTCCTTTCATGTAGGCGTATTTACTGATACCTTGATTGACGTGTTAACGACGGATGTGCCCGAGTGTGGGTGACTGTAAATATGATGCGGTCGGTTGACTTCTAGAGATGGGGGACTTTGTCCCGATAACCGTAACATCAGATCCCTCAGTGGACCAAATTGAGCAACTATTTGAAGGGAAGGAATCTTCATGGGTCAGAGTGGACTGTAGTCTGAACCGTGGAAGGGCACCTCTCATGGCAGGCAGGTCTAGTGGATGTTGCACCCCTCCCCAGCACTTGCAGTTTGGCTCAAACCTTTCTCCAGTGGTCCTTTTTCACCATTTTGCATATCTGAACAATAGATGGTTTTTGTCAAGGGAGATAGACATGGTTTTACAATGTGATGCAGGAAATAAGGATTAAGTTGGTCAGGTTGAAGAGCTAGTCTTCTCTTGCTTAGTCTGTTTGAAATCAGCAGATTCGTTGAGGCCTTTTATAAATATTTAGATTAAGCTAGTCTCTCATTAGTTTGTGTAACGCTGGAGTGACTGTGTATTTAGTAAGTCTCTGTACTTAAACCAGAGGTTAGTTGAAGCCTGTTGCAGCTTGTTGAAGGATGGTGGTGGCCTGGTTCTGTAAGCACCTTTCATAAAGTCGTCTTCCTTTCATGCTTCTCTAGTATGAGATCTGCAAGTCTAGCTTACTGAGTCCAAGAGTAACAGCGACAGTTAGAAGGTCACGTATTCCTTCACCAGAGGTGAAGGTCCTGGCTAAAGTGAAGGGAGACTGTGTGTGAATTTCACTAATGGTCCTTGTCAAACATTCACAGCCTCAGTGTATCCCCTTCGTTACATGTTTGAACAGGTGCCTCCCTCGACTCATCTTGGACCCAGCACCAGGGCAGAGCACCAGGCAGCAGAGTTTGGGTTTGGGGTCCCTTCCAGGCACAACTATCTCAGGAGGAGCTGAATGGGAGATGAATGACTGAAAGGAAAGAGGCACGAGAACGTCTCACGTTATTACTAGAAATTGCCTAACGAAACATGAGCAGTCTCTTACACACCACCATCCATTCATTTGAGGGTGGAAAGAGACACAGAAACTGTAAAGATGGCTCTAATGCAGAAGTGTCTGACTTTATTATTTCTTTCACAGCTGCTTTCTTCTAAAACTTTTATTTTTCTAAAAAAAAAAAAAAAAAATCTCTAACTGCCCATGAGAGCAGTGTTAACACCAAACCCATTCCTTCTGTTTGGTTTGGATCGCACCCTGGCAACGATTGTGGGGGTGGCACCGTCACTGCGGCGACACAGACGGGCCCATGGACGCCATCGGGCTCTTATCGGACTGGAATTTTATGTAGATTTACAAAGAAATGGTGCTTTATCTTTATCTCAGAGGAAATGGAGTGGAAGCTCGCATTCTATAGCCAGAGCAGACTGTCAGGGGATTTATCTCCTCTCTAATCTTTCCCTGACATTGTTTTACTCTGCTTTTTTTCCCTTCATGTCCTTTTCCTGCCAACTTGTCTTTGCCCCGCCTTCCTCACTTTCATGCTCTCCCTCTATCTATGTACCCGAGGCAGAAATTAGCGGGTTTGTTTTACTGTAGCGGAGCTGCGACGTTTTGAAGACTCGTCTTGTGTGATCGGCAGTGGGCTTTGCGGGGTCCCTGACTGCACTTTACAGCCAGATGGGCCTTGTTAAACCAGCATCAGAACCCAAGGCCTGTGGAGGACTTCAAAGTGCATGTGGTTGCTCGATATTTGGAGAGCTGTTCTGCTCAGTGTCAGCTCTTCTTATTGGCCAAGGCAGCCTCCTGGGCAACACAACGGAAGGACCACCCAATCAGATGGGTCTATACGACTGAAGTGATAATTGCCCACCTTTGAAATGTGCCGCCTTCTTCACTGCTTGCAAGCTAGGGAAATTAGTCTCTGTAAAAATTAAGCTTATACCAAGCTAGACCCAAGCTAAATTGTCTTGTGGAAAGATTAGTATTTAAATGTGAAGTTGGCAATCACAGGCCAAGTGCGATATCTTGCTCATCAGTATGTTGGGACTTTATCTGAGATATTGCATGCTGGGTTAACCCAATTTTCTTATCTACATTGATTTTTGGATGAATGTTACCTTCTTAGATTACACAGACTTATGCATTGATAAAGCCAGATATTTTACTCCGATCACTCCGCTCAAATATAATACAGTAAGGTCCCTTCAGCTACTGCTACTCTGTCTAGGAATGTCCTCCGGGCGCCCACCACTCTTTCACCTTTGTCTCTGTGCATATTCCGTGTCTCAGTGTGCCCATTCTCAGTGGCCTGGGAGACCCCATCTGATCTTTGGTATGATGTCCCTTTCCATCCACACCCCCAACCACCACCACGAGTCCTGTAATTCTTATTGGTTTCATGCACAACCGTAGCTAAGATAATTCTTAAGGTCCGAACATTTCTCTTCCCTAGACCCTCCATGGTTGGTGTACTCCAACCCATCCAGCCAGCTTTTTCAGGTGCCTGGGTGTCTTGAACATCCAGCGTCATCACCTGAGGAACCTGAGGTATTCTCGAAGGTAGCCTCTGAAGTCAGTTTCTGAAGCTGGCATTCAAAGCCTGCCTCTGAAGCCTCCCTCGCTCTTTGCCCTGCCAGCATGCAGGTTTTCGCTTCATTAACACTGGGAAGCCACATTATCGACTTCCTCCTGCTGAAAGTGTGATGTGTATAAGGACCAGAAGAGTCTTTCTGAATTATGATGAAAGCTTGTCATTCTTCCTTCTCCTAGGAGGAGTAAGAATTCTCCTGATGAAGCACTGTAAAGATTAAGCCGATTAGGCACTCTGTAGCATTGACTACCAAGCAGATTTCAAAACCCCAAACTCTATTCATAAAATTAGCAGAGTGGGAAAACGGTTTCCAAACCATACCATAGCTTTCTGTTATTCCGGGTGCATTGTGGGATTGTGGGCTTTGAATGTGAGGAAAAGAGCAGCTCTAGTAACAGACGGGCGGAAAGCTGTTTGCAGCCAAAGTTTCTGCAGGTACTGGGAGAGGCAGCCTGCTGTTTCGGAAGGGAAAGTGAGACGGAAGCAGAGCTTGAACAGAACACTGATGGGAATAACAGAGAGAGGCTGAGATGGGGGGGGGGGGGGGGGGGGGGGGCGGGGGGGGGGGGGCGGGGGGGGGGGGAGGGGAGTGAGTGGTGTATTGATCTTAAGGGAATTCCTTTAATCTCAAGCGCAGGGGGGCGGGGGGGGGGGGGGGGGGGGAGGGTGCGGTGTGTGGGGGTCAGAGGCTATTCTTAGCTGGGCTGGTGCACTTTTGCCAGTCCCCTTGAGATGGACCACCAGTACAAAGGTTCTAGGATGCTGTGTTTACGACTTCAGGATCAGGCAGCCCATTTCCCCCAGGGTCCGTTGTACTGAGAGAATGGAGGTAATTATGCAGAAGACTTGAAACCTAAATCAGCAACTAGCCTGTGGAGACAGCACTTCTCTGCAATTCGCTTGGACCTCCGACTCATGAGGACCTGAAGGGCTGCCCATGTAGATGCCTGCTGGACAAGCATTGGACTTCAACTAGAAGGTGGCCTGACAGCCCTTACAATGCTATTTTGGGGGGCCAGCCGACAGTTACTTCTATCAGAGCTGGGTGCTGCTACATATCTGCGTTTGCTGACATTTGCTCAATGGTACATGCTGTACTGAAGCTGCACCAGGTGCTGTGGTGGCAAGTTTTGTGGTTATGAACAGGAGCTTGTAACCTAACAGCTGCCTTTTCACGTCCCAGGAAGTCCCAGCTGTTGTACCCTTGAACAAAGTGCTTAACCACAGTTTCTCTGGGCAGCTGTCCAGATGGATAGAAGGTAAACGTGACTCAGCCTGCTTTGGGAAACTCTGTGGTTATGTAGAAGGGCAGGACTGTGTGCATTATTTATTTGAAGAGAGTCCACTAGTAAGGTAATGTAACAACCACTTCTCAGACTCTGAAGATAAGCATCAGTTTTGCAGGGCACTCCGGGAAGTTTACGCTTGTTAAAATGCCTTTGGTCTCTCCCAGGCTGGGGTTGGATGGAAAGGTCAGCACAAAACTGTAGATTGCTGCTCCTCTAAGCCCCAGCGCATAGGCACTGGTGCGGGATGGGTTGATGTCTTACCCTCATGAGGACTTGTATTAAATGGGACACCAAACCCAAAAGAGCACATCAGGCAATCGGAACCAGACCTGTGAGGGAAAAGTCAGCCCACCTGTGTTATCAAAGTCTCCTCTGCTGCTCTTCGCAGGTGTGGGTCTCATGAAGCCTAACACATCCATAACCCATCTGAATGAAACAGTTACTCAGGAACAGAGCACCGTGGGGGGCATGGTGGCTAGCAGAAGCCTGGTAGGAAGGGGCTTTGTATTGACTTAGGGAGGTGTGAGGTCTTTTATTTCAATTTGCCGTGTTCTTATTGCCCAACCCCCTTTCATTGTTCTTGCTTTTCTGACACCTGATCAGTTGACTCCCCCGCCCCCCCCCCCCCCCCCGTCCCACATGCTCCGCCTCCCACTCATCAGTCACCGTTCCG
>JAACJT020000095.1:16356142-16379884 GCA_009936485.2 Gymnarchus niloticus | reverse complement strand
GGGCGAGCGGTGGCGCACCCCACACCCCCCCAACTCCCTGAGGGCCATGTGAGCAGAGGTTTAATTCCGATATCGGATTGTGTGCTTTGCACTTGGCAAATTTATATGTCACGCTTATAGCCTGTCCATTAGGATTTAATCTTGTGTGTGAAGGTGGCATTTAAATGTGATTATGGAAGGAGAGAATAAACTGCAAGAGTGCCGGAAGGTTCTCCACAGTGGGGCCTGATCTGGTTTGACCCTCTGTGCTCTTCATTACATCCATTTACTGTTTCATTTTTCTTGGCTACCTTAGAGATGAAGGAATCTTAGGTTGTGTTTCACAGTAATGACGTCTTGAGTCGGTGCTGAGCACACCTGGTGACAATGGCATCATGCCGGACATTTGACCCTCACTGGGGACTCATGACCTTCCAAAGAGTGTGTCCCTCCTTTCCCTAAAGCCCAGCATGCGGAACTTTGCTGCCACTGTCGCGCCAACCTCACATCAACGTTTGGTGAAATTGGCCCGGGCTGGGGGGCTCAAGCCAGCTCCACTGGCCACTTTTTGCCAACCCAACACTGATGAAGCTCACTGGTAAGATGTAAAGAAAATACATCAGGACTCCAGCAGTATGATTTACTCAGTATGCAGGCTGTAGCAGAGGCCATACTTAACAGTTGTAAATCCTGAGTGACCACGTAATGATGATCCTGAGTTTATTATAACCCTTGGCTGGCTCTCAATCACTCTCACGCCGTACAGTTGTGGGGCAAAGTGAACTGCCCCAGGTCTGAGATTAATTAAGATGGCTATTAAAAAAAATTGCGGCATCATTGCGGTGACCGTAATGTTCAGTAAGTGGATGGGAAAGTGAGGTTCTTCGATCGCAGGCCATGCCTCTATAGGTTGAAGAGAGGCTGTCCTGTTTGTAGGAACGCAGTTGGCCATGTTTCCCCACTTCTGGGCAAGTTAGGGTCCCCTTAGGCCTCTCCAATGTCCCCTGGGATCCGAGGACAACCTAATTGGCAAGCTCTGTCTCTCCCAGCATGGTTGCTGGGAACCCAAGAAATCAGCGCCTCCATTCCTCCAGGTCTCTTGCCTAAATCTCCACACACCAGGTGCCTTTGCGAGAGGGTGGGTGGGGAGTGCACAAAAGAGTTAATCAAACCCTCTATGTTGGGAAGACCACAGATAGACAAGGTTAGCGTCAGCATCCTGTGCTATCAGGCAGTAGATTCTGGAATAGGGGGGGCTTGAGTTTGTCAGTGACAGCCTCACCCTACCCAGTGCTGGGACCCTCCCCTGTATGAGGGATGAAATCTCCTGGAATCCAACTGCTCTGTGAAATGCAGGTCTGCTCATCGACGCTGATGCTGCTGTTTTACTGAGTTTCAGTTTCATTTACTCTTCAAAACTGGGAGTCTCTGACTGTCTAACCCAGTTTGTAACTGGTTTGTCACAGTCCTCTGATCGTCATTATGAATCTAATGATGTTATGTTACACATGACACATTTAAACAATTTTCACAGTCAGGTCCACAAAGCAATCAGGCTGCTGTTAATCAGCACCAACGAGATGTATACTGCAAATGGCCAGATTAGGGAAATAAAAATCAGTAAATACAAATGTTAATTATGACGAGGATTTTTGTTTTACTTTGAGTTCTAATCATGCCTATATATTTTTTTAAGTCAAATTTTATTCGCATTCCAATGCTTTATTTTTTCTCAATTTAGTTGACAAAAATTAGTTTTTGTCATTCCAAGATTTTTGCATTTTCCTTAAAATTTAGTCCTACTCTGATATTTATATTTTCATTAAAATTTCATCAGTATTTTAGCCAAATTATAGTCGCCTACTTTTTTTGTACAATATTTTAGATCTATGTAAGATTTCTAGAGCCCGACTGATACAGGATTAAGACCGACACCGATTTCAGTATTTGAAATTATATGATATGCCGATATATTGACTGATATTCTATTTTTTTTCCCACCTGAAATACGTAGAATAAACAAGAATTTCCCCTAACATTTGTTTTGTCTATTTTTTTTTTGAGTCCTCACCTAGATAACAGGACATAATTCAGTCTGAAATTAAACTTGTTTCATTGACATGAGCAGTATTTGAACAGTACTTGAAAATATTAGTCCTGATAAATAAGACTGCTATGTATAAAAATACAAAAAAAAAGTTTAACATCGGATTTTTTTTCGTTGTGCATCCGTTATTACCTTACACCTAATCTGCCACAGTGAGTACTTTCAGTGTGGCATTATTCACATCTAGTTTATCCCTTTACTATGACTGTCTGCAACGAGGATTTGAAACTTTGGGATTTGACACTAACATTACCCTTTGGCTACCAAGCATTAGTCAGACACTCATAAGTTGACATTTATTATTATATATATAATGTGCCGTATTCAAGAGACTTGATTTATTTTTGACAACCATTTTTTTTATTTTACAGAAAATTAAAGATGCAGTGTATTACTGATGATGCATTATATCAGTCATATTATGTATCACATAACATTTGGATATTGATTCCCCCCTCCCCCCAAAAGAACCGTATGTTTAATCTTACGGGATAATTAACAGTTGAACATTTGCATTAACTGACCTTATTTACATCATAAAGTGAAAATTCATAGGGCTGATTTCGCTGTGGTGGTGTAACCAAGTTGCCCATATCTCAAATAACTTGACATAGGTTGTCAGCGGTCACATGGTTTTTTGCATCAGTATGTAGCAGGCTGATGTTAAAACACACACAAGCATTAACTTATGGTGCCTCTCCCCTGTATAACTTTTTCAGATCATATAAAATTCTGAAAATACTTTGTGGTCAAACTTATCAACTGATCTGTGCCGGTTTTTGATGTAAGGGAGATCACACGCTACACAAATGGGGGTCACACTCTACATGATTCTAGTCAATTTGCTTCCAACCCCAGTCGTGAAATTTGAACGTTTGAAATACTACGACTTGTTGGAACTACCGTTGGGAAACCGTAAACTGTAGTTTGTGTCCATCAAACACTACATGATTGTCTGCACTGACTAATCAAATACGGCTCTTCGGGAATCGGTTTACTTGGACTGACTTGTGCCAATTCACTATGATGGGAATCAGAGCTAAAATTGTGGGGAAGTCTTGCAGTGTAAACCCAGCCTTACTAGTTGTCTTCTCCACACCTCTTGAATTGACATGGTTTCTCTCCCACCTACACGCCTCTATTCTTTCAGTGCATCCCAATATCTTTTCTTCTTTTGCTTCAAACTGAAAAATTTATTGCCATACTGAGGGGGCACTTGTAGTTAGATTTTCTTTACTGTCTCATTAAGTTCTCTCACAGTTATGTTTAACTCCATTAATGAACAGGGAGATATTCCAGAAAGAGGCCTTAACATATCCTGTAATTAAACGTGATTTCTGGAGAAAACTGAAAGCCCACCTTCAGGATTTGAACTGTAGGATATAATAAACCCACTTTCTGGAATACCCCCCTGGTAAACTAGAGAGCTCGACACTAACCAAACAAAAATTGTCTGATAGGAAGTACAGCTGGCCGGCTCCGACATTGTGTTTAATGTGGATGTCTGCTTTGGTGGAAATATAGCGTCTGTTCGTCCAAATAATTAATTTAACATTATATTTTTGTTTTAAGTGGCTTTTTTATTTGTGTAGTTATTTGCTTTTCCATAGTGAATTTTCATTTCTAATTTCGTAAGATTTATTTTTAAAAAGATCTTGTTATACTTTTTAATATTACCGATTCCTAGTTTCTCGTTATTGTCATATATTATAATAACAAATTGTAATAGTTCTTTGTTGACAAAATTAACATTGGTATACAGGTGTCTCTACATAGATAAAGACTAGTTTAGTGTTGATTTTTCTACTGTGATATGTCTATTCTTAGCTCTGAGTGGAAGCAATTTATAGTAAGTAAACCTGATACACAGCTATTATACTGCACAAAAACAAAGCTTAAATTTGCACAGAAGCAATTGTGACTTGATAAGCTGAAATTTTAGCTGTTATTGTAACGTGGCCTTAAAAGATCACGCATTTTACAGGGGCTCGTAATCTTTGACGCACTTTTTGTGAGGTCACCCTTGAATTAATGTGCACTCGAAAGTCCGAACCAAAAGCTTTCATACCAAGCCCTGGTCGTAAAAACAAACTTTTTTGTTTTTTTTTTTTTGTTTTTTTTTTTTTTGACAAGCCATTTACATTTTCAGTGTGCGAGTTGGAATCTGCGTCTGGATTGGAGCTGTGACTATATAACCAGGAACCGCAAGCAAGACTCGGGAGTCGATTTTGTATTCCGTTTCATGTGTCGCCATCCTTTTTTTTGGTCCTCATCCGGCATTTGTTTCTGAGTTTATTCTCTCTAGAGGTTCCCATCGCCCTGCCGACATGTTTACGTGCTTGTGCTTTTTTTTTTTTTTTTTTTTTTTTTTTTACCTCCTCCTGGGTGTAAACTGTGCCTTTTCACAGGAGAATATTGAACCAGTTCATGGCCACAGATGTCTTTTGCTTCAAGAGATGAAAAAAGAAAATCTTTCAAATGAGCCCACTGTCACCCCCCCCCCCCCCCAGAACATTCTAGAATCCTCCAGTAATGATGGCTCTTAACATCCTCCTTCTTGAGTATATTTTGGCGGGGGGGGGGGTTAGGTTTCAGCATTTGGCTTGTGGCAGAGTGTTACCTTTGTGATGGATGGTTCGAAGTAGAGCCTGCGGGCTTATAGGTGCTAAGTAGGAGTAGTGAGGGAGGAAAATATGCTAGAGGAGCTGATTTAGGTGAATGTTAAGGTTCTTTTTACACAGCACCCCTGCATACTCATCAAGATGCAGGAACGAGATGAGGAAACGACAGAGTGCTGAGTTTGCCTACCCCCCCACCCTTGTCCTCATTCCTTGTCCCTCCTGTCTGTTCGCTTCCTTTCTTTCTTAAGCAGAAAGCGAGAAATAAGCAGTGTCCCCTCCCAACCCCCGTTGCAGCACCAGAGGTGCTTTAGGATGTGGAAGCGAATTTTTCAATTAGATCGGTTCTTTTATCAGTGGGCTGGCTGCATGGTGCAGCAGGTGCATGCTGGGAAAAGGGCAGAGCGGGGCGCCTTGGAGATAGCCTGAAGGCAGCCCCCTGGGTCTCCACATTTCCCTTGGAGATGGGTGAACCTGCAAGCCCCACAATCGTTTCCATGTCACCCACCCAAATCCAGGCTCATTTGGAAACAGTAATACTCAGCATCGCTGCTGCCGTCGCTTCCTCATATCCTGGTGATGGAGAAAATTAACCTTTTTATTTTCCCCATTCCCTCTGCTTATTTCAGTATTGATTCCCCTTTGTAGCCGCACCAGGAATGCTGGTGTTAGCAAGGCTTGATGCTGTGGACATAGGAGTCAGCCATTTGGGGTCAACACGTATGTTGGTGTGCACACTGCATGGGGGGTTGGGGGGTGTGCTGGCTGTCCAATGATCGACTCAGATGTCTGCCTTGGTCCTGAACACGGTGTCATTGAAGGTAGTGAGGAAGTTTCTGTGTGTGTGTTTGTGTACCGAGCTGCAGACGGTATTATATCTTCTGGAGATGGTTTTGAGTGGTTTGTTTGCTGCATAGATTTAAGAGCAGCACTGGCTAGGGGGGCTACACATGCCCCCCCCCCCGCCACCCCCACCCGCCATGCCACCACAAACGGGGGTCCAGAGCAGTGAAAACATGGGCAAGTCACCAGCAGCATTATCTGTGAGCGGAAGTGTGGCGCATTTAGCGGTATTTCTGGAATCGGGCTGGCAGCCACTTTCAAAAATGGTCGCATGTGTGGTGTGTGAACAGGAATTCAGGAAATGCGGATCGCTTTGGTCACTGTTTGGTCTCCAAGCTGCCCCCGCTTTCAGCTTGTATCTCTCGTAAACATTGACACCTATAACGTAAACAAGTAACGTATAATAACACTGAAAATCACTCACAGGCTTTGGGGGAGTGCTAAAGTGCTTTAAGCGGAGCTGGACTGATCCGGAGCCCCTGGACTCAGCTGTAATTATCGGCCACGTTATGCTCATTTGAAAGCACTCGGGTGTGTGTTAGCCTAAGTGTCTCATAATCATGATATAATTGGCCTGTGTCTCTCTGGTACCTGTCTGCTCCTGGTCCTGGTTAATTGCATCAGCTCCTCATTGTGGGCACAGCTAGGAGATGGCTCCACCCCCTACCCCACACACCACCCCTGAGAGATTTCTGATTTTTTGCACTTTTCCAGATGATCCTGGGGGTTGTATAACCCCAATAACTTCCGTCAGTGTTGCATCTGCAGGATTGATTTTGAGTTCCCAAAACCAGTTAGACTGAGCTGTAGCACAATGAAGTGGGAGACAGACGATGTAGTTGGTAAAAATACAGATTTATAGCCTGAGCATCCCAGGTGGGTCATGCTGTTATACCTTTGATGGAGGGATTTCTTTGGTAAGGTATCTGTCTGCATTAGTGGGTATTTGAATAAACTGGCTTATAAGATGATAACATAGCAATGTTACTTTAGTTTCTGTGGTTCTCTCGCTGTCCCTCTTAGTCCCTTTAAGCTGCTTTTTCCCCCGTTTAGCTGAGCTCTCGATTTCCTTGGCTTTTCACGGCCCCACATTCACCAGCTCAGCGGTTCTCTTTGAGTAGTCGCGCTCAGCGCCGCCAGAGCGATTCCCCCGCAACGTCCCGGGCACGGATCCAGGTCTTTAAGCTCCACACCACACTCCCCGGCTCCATGGATGTTATTCCGGGGGTCGTGGGGGGGTGGATTCGCAACAGGCAGCTGAAATAGAGGACATTTTATGGATCAGATGGGGGGGTGGCCCCTGTACGAAGAGGCCCCGACGTCCCAGCTCATGAAGACGCGGCCAGGGAGGATTACAGACAGCAGCCTGAAAACTAAACGCTGTTAGCAGCCAGTGCCTCCTACTCCCCCAGACTCCGGGGCTAAAAATAGACCGCCCAGCAGAATGCTGATTCCGCAGCGCTTTCTGAGCCGTGCGCCCGTCTGCACGTGTGCACCCTCCAACGGCAGCCCAATTAAGCGTGCCGCTGGCAAGGACAGCGGGGCTAATTGTACGGAAGCTGCCTCTTAGGTCCTGGTGACCTTTGTCCTGCCCATTGCCATCTTGTTCTGTGAAAGATGCTGATGTGAATTTAGTGTCAAGCTATGGTGTTTTTTTTTTTTTTTTTTTTTATTGTTTCAGCAGTGGCGTTCTGCAGCTCAGCGTGGTTTGAGTGTACTTTTGTCACCTGCGACCCGCTACAGTCCCCCTCCAGCACCATGGATGAGAGGCCCAACCCACCTCACGGACACGTGACTTCATGATGTGGCAGGAGCTACTCGCCCGGGAAGATGAAAAAAAAGGCCTTTGTTTGCACGACTCGTCCGCTTTCACCCCCAGGAAATTCCCCAGCTAACATGCCTTGCAAATCGTTCCCAGATTTACCAAAAGTCCATCTCGCGTCCTCTCACAGCCGCTTATGCAAAACACACCTGTGTGTGTACGCGCCCCATTATCTCTTACAGTAACGGCATCTGCTTCTCAAGGGTGTGCGTATGTGGGGGGCAGGGGAGCTTAGTGATGCCAGTAATGTTCTGCGCACCACCGCATGGCCGAATGACGTCTAGTGGCAGTGAGACAGGCCTTTGTCAAACCCGGGCCTCTCTTTTGGGCCTGAGCCACGATTGAAGTAAAAAGCAAAAGAGAGAGAGAGACAGTAGGAGATGCTGAAGGGATAGATGAAGTAGCAGAGGAGGGAAACAGAAAGCAGGAGATCCTGAGCGATATGTTATGGCTTGTGGAGGGTGTCAGGGAACAAGTGGAGCGTCATTCCTGCTTCTGAAGTCCGTGCACGTCAGCCGAGTAGGGCTCCCGTTTATAAGATCACTCGTCCGTTTACGTACCTCTCAGAGCGCTGTTTTGACGTCTCTCTTATATGCGGTATTAGAAACGAGTGATTCAGTTCGCCTTCCTTTAACCAGCAGCTTGCTTCCGGAAACACTTCACAATTCAGTCTGATCCGACACGCTCTTCGAGGAATTTATATTAACGAGGGCTCGTGTTTGGCGTTTCAGCTAGTCTCCCTCAATCCACTTGGCTGCCTGAAGATGGGTGAACGGGTAATTTGCCGACGTGGGTGTGCCGGCGCCGGGACGGATGGAGAATGTAGCTTGATCTCTGTGGTGCTTGTGACTTCACTTAAGGCCTGAAATGTGTAGCGGCTGGTAACTGACCCAGGATCAGTGGCAGGTTTAATGAAATGCCATACTTCTCAAGCTGCCTGGACTCATTTCAAAACACAGCTTCAAAGGAAGATAGAGGAAGTCCTGCACCCCCCCAGGCTGATTCCCAGTGAACCCCACCCCAATCTCATGAATAGGCACCCACCATTGGTCCTTGCTCTCATGTGTAAATGTGCGGGAATGGTCTCTCTGGAAGGGAGGGTCTTACACACACAAACACAGGCTTGTCCCTTTCCTCCAGCCCCTCTCACCCCAGGCTAAAGATGAAGAGCACTCTTGTCCTGGGGCAATCAGGTGCCTCCTGATTTGTTCTGGGGGGGGGTTAAATTGAAAGCAGGTCAGTGAAGCAAGGATCCCCTTTAACCCTTGGAAATGAAATTCGGGCACTGGCTTTGCTTGTTCTTTACCAACAATGGTCTCTTTTCACTGTAACGCAATAGAGAGGTGCATGCCAGTTTGGCCAACGTGTGTGTGTGTGTCTCTGGTATTCAGGGTGTATGTCTGCCACTAGTTAACCCACCCCCTTCCCCAATATTGCTGTAATTAGCTGGTCAAGACTGAGGGTGGGGAAACTGGAAGGATGGTCCAATCACATTTTCATATTTCAACATGCAAAGCGGGCTGTGCTTTAAAAAGCCCCCGCCCTGTATCTTCTCATCATACTTAGACCACGGTGGCATGGGGGGTTAGTGTCGGGACTGTCCCAATGGCTGCCAGTTGGGTATTTCACCATGGTCTGTTTGAACCATGAGTTCTGGATAAAAACATCAACACTAACAGCGCAGCAGTGATAATAGTCAGGCTGCGAGTCTCTTGCCCTGTGATGAGACCCATCCCATCCTTGATAAATAAATCTCAGCTCACATGTTCTGCATGCAAACAGGGCAAGTAGGAGTGCAGGGCTCCTGGTCAAATCTGCGGAAAGTATGGAGGACGTTGTGTGGCATACAGTAACGAGAGACTCCTCTGTAGTCCCCTGGCTTGGCGCCAGTCTGCGGTGTCAGTCCTCTTTTGTCAGGGAAGCTCGAGGTTGCCTGGAAAATGCATGCTTGTTCCGGTCCAAAGCTAGAGGTCACTAGCACCAGCCCAGACTGATAGCCTAATAGACCTGTGTGGCACTGCCAGGTAATGGCTTCAGTGAGGGTGGGAGGGCAAGAATTACCAAATCCATACCACTCCCACCCGTCCAAGGCAAAACAGCCAGGGCAGGTACACCACGAATTTGAGGTAGCTAGGCATCGGGGTGAAAAGACTGGCTGTAGACAGGAGTATAGCAGCAGTTGAAGGGGCAGGTATTTATTGATAATCCCCAGAGTTAAAAGTCCACCTTCTGACACTGGTATCTGCCAGGCTTTTGTGTTTAGTTATTTGCTATCGTACTTTCTAATCTCTCTCTCCGTAGGCCTGTCTTATTCTCTGTTAATGTGCTTGTCTGGATTTCATTCTCTACACCTGTTTGCCTGTGTGCCTGCTTACTTGTTTGTCCTTCAATTCCCCAACATATTCCCTTTCTCTGTCTCTCTCTATATCTGTTGGTCGGTCTCATTCCTTGCATCTCTCTCTCTCTCTTTCTTTCTCTCTCTCTCCCCCTCTGTCTCCTCCCTATTATGTGACCTTAGAGTGCTGTTTGCTGGTTCCACAATGCCATGTTAGCACCTTCCTTAAGGTGAGCTCAGAGGTCCCAGCCATCAAACTGGAAGACCCCAATCCTCCCAAAACTAGTCTGGATATCTCTGAAGACGATTCTGTTTGGTGTTCAGAGACTGGGAAAAAATCACATTTGGCACCTAATCCTGTATAGATTTGTTGTTGGTTTTGAAAGTGCAGTCAGTTTGTCTACTGTGCTTGTGTTTGGATATAGACCTGCTGTCTTGTTAGTCTTCTGTTTGTATGATAAATGAAATTTCACTTGTGTTGGATGATATTTTCTGATTTTCCTTTTTTTCCCTCCTCCGTTGCCTGAGGGTGTCGCTGAACCAGGTAATGGTGTCTTCGTGTAAACAGACGAAGTCTGTTGGCCGTCTGGTCACTCTCAAGGTTGCCCTGGTGACCGCCGGGTGACCTCGGTGAGACTTGTCTCCCGAGTTTTGCTAGCTCCACTGACACTGGGGAGCGACATATGGCTCTGAGTGTAACGAACAGTAGAGAGTGTCAGAGCCCCGTTCAGTTGTTGTGTTCCGCACATTCTTCTCCCTCCCTGCATATGTGGGTTTACGTCAGTGAATCCATTTGTTAGATGTTGTGTGCCACTCACACATGACTGGACTACTTTGCTTTTGGGTCTTTCTAAAGCAGGTATATTAGCTGCCTTCCCATGCATCTAGAATTGCGACCCGGAACATGGTTTGACCAGGGGAGTGAAGTCACCTGCATGGTTGTGCCATGTTCTGTTACAGATAGCTGAGAAATTGCTGATTTTTTTTTTTTTTTTTTAAGTATTTGAAAACTGTGGGAAGAGCACAGAACCCAGACAGGCACTATCCAGGTCAGCCACGCTTGCTAAGTGGACCCAGCTTTTTCAGGTTGGCCAATAGGGATGACCCCTGCAGCCACCTTACCTAACAGAGGTGAGCATCCAACCAGGAGAACCAGTCTGTAGTTACTGACTCTGCCAGTGAAGTGAAGTCGCTGAGGCTTAGTGAGACACTACACAGATTCCCTGAGATAACAAAGCACTCTGGGGGAGGCACAGTGAAAGAGCTCAGACTATTCTCATCTTCACAACTTTTCCCTTCACTGTAGAACAGCCCCCACTCCTGGTCCAAATTAGCCACTGGCTATACTGTAATGCCCCCCTTCTCAGCTGGTAGGTAGTGGAGGCACTCTGAAGCAGTGCCGTCACTCCTACCCGCAGCTCAAAGACATGCTGCACAAAGACACTCTCTTTAAGCCACTGGACTGATGAAAGAGGATTTGGATCCTTTGTTTGTCCTAGCTGAACGGTGATGTCTTTTCCCCAGCCTCCCCCTATCTACCCTCAAGCACCCAGCCCCCTCTCACTCCTACATGTCTGATACTTCAGACTTCGCAAAGCTGACCAGTGGTATTCACAAACTCACACTTTCAGTAGGTGAAATCAGCATCAGTTCGGCAGCTTCTCTAGAATTCCCACAGGGGGCAGTGTGGAGCTCTTCTGAGGAGGCTGGGGGTCATTGTACACTGCTGTTGCTAGTCAGGCAGCCTCTCTCAGTGTCATGTGTATTTCACTATCCAGCCCTGTCCATCTCAGTGTCTGTTGGACGTTCAGCTGGCCATTTACTTCCCCTCCTTGCTGCTGTTTTCAGCTCGAATTGCTCGCTGTTGCTTTGTTGTCCTCTCCCAGGGACATCTTGATGCACTGTGGCTCGAAAGTGCTTGAGGTCCTCCATGACCATTTCATGTATGTTCTGGAGTTTGACCGCTCTGTCACTTTTGAGATGTTTGTGGGCTTTCTGGGCATGATGATTTTGCCCTGGACTACAAGTCTGACTCTGTGCCACTGTCTTTGACGGATGCATATCCTGTTAATCAGTTAACTCTGCGCTTAATGAGATTATACACAGCAATCTGCATGACACCCTCCAGAGTGGACTGACCCAGCCACGTGCCTGACCAGCTTGGACTTTGGAGAAAAGGCCACTGGAGCTGGGATGTTCCATTTTTCTGTCCCCTGAGGGAACTCTGGTGGTAAAACCTGAAATTCTGCAGCAAGTCCATAGCTGTTTTTATATGGGTTACAAATTCAAAGGCACATGTTACACGTGGTATGAGATTCGGCTTAAGAAGTCAGGTAATGTAATTCTACAATGGGTCCTGTTTTCATAGAAATAATTGAATAATTTTGCTCTTTTTATTTATCTTAATGTTTTTTTTATTAAGATGCTTCACGTGCACATTTCAGCACAGGAGTGAAGCTTGAATGACTTCCGAAGTTAGATCCCTGACATACAATCTCATAATCAGATCAGATGAGCATTTTGAAATCCAACCAATATTTTGTTCTCTCTCTCCCTACCATATCCATGATGTATCCCAGGCAACGTGATGAGGCAGACTCTGGTTGCCGTAGAAATGCAGGGTATATTCTGCGCTTCTCCATTCCTCCATATAAATAAACCACTTTAAGGTGTGTAATCTTTTTTCCATTACTTAAAACAACAAAGAATTGTATTAATATCGCAGAGTCCACTCTGGGGAGCCTCCAGGGGACTGACCTCTCAGTATCCCAGGAGACAGGGAGGTCAGAGGGCTTCCTGGAGATTGTTGATGGGGTCGTGGTTGCTGGATTTGCCAGAGAGGATTGTGTGAGCTAGCTTTACACTGCTACCTTCTCTCAGCCCTTTCAAGTTCTGAAAACCTATCCTACTGAAACTATTGAACAGGTCTCCACTCACCAAGCAAACAAAAGCAATTTCATAGGATTTGTTAACTGTTTCCTGGTGCTTTTGGAGGGGTACCTAGCAAAGGACTTTGTGGCATTTAGTTGGTAGTGTGGGGTCATCTCTGCTCTAGGTAGGGCACTCTGTGGTCCCCTGTGTGAACCCCCCCACACACACACATTGAAGCCCAGGTTTCCACTTGCAGGACATTTTGATGCGTCCAGCCTGAGAGTGGGTTAGGGAGAAGGTGGTTTCCACCTCCCTCCAAAAGCATTTCTCTTCTACATGTTGCATTGTTTATGCAAACAGCCTGGGGTAAGAGAGGAGTGTGCACTAGCAGAATACAGACCGTCAGGCCGTTATTCCAAGACAACACCCCAATCGCACCGAATCGTGTGCTACCTGGGGTACTAATTATCGCTCTGCATGCCTAACGAATGACGTATGTTCTATTAATTTGACACCTGAGATCCTGCTATGTTTTCTTTAGACTCATACCCATGACAGGGTGTAGTGCATCTCATGCCACACATCTGGAGAGTGTAGCTTAACAGCTGGGATGGGGCACCACATTGATTTAGTTGCCAGGCACAATATTAAAAGTAAACTTGGCCCCCTGCCTTTTCCTGATCACACATGCCCTCACTGCACCATCAGCCCTGGGTGGATTTGATGAATTGCTTTTAATTAAGAGGACACCACACGCCCTCACATCCCCTCTCCTATCCATCCTCCCACCCCCCTGGGCAGTAATTGCCAAGCCCGGCTTTCTGAGTGATCCAAGTCTGCACCCTTCCCTCTCTGTCCAAACCTGAATGTTGTTGCCACTCAACTGAGAGGTACCTTTGTTCCTCAGCCGGCCCCTAGTGAATAGATAGAGAGTCCCTATTGGGCAATAGAACGTAAAAGGGGTGGAGTGTGTAATTGTCTTTTATTGGTTTGCAAAATTGACTGCACTGTGAGTTGGTTCGACTGGGGCAGTGGGATTGCTGTCGGGACTATATGTGGGAATGAAAGAGTGTATGGAGGCCAGTCTGTAAATGGCTCTGGCACTCGTTCCTTGTGTTTGGAGTACATTATTTTCTTGGATTGTTAACTCTGGCAGCACAGCTGCGATGCAGAGCAGACGAGAGGCTGGCAGGTATGCCCAAGAGCCAGCATCCGGGGCCAGGAGAACTTCCCAGGCAACTGGTTCCTCAAGGTCACATGACTGGCTTCCAGCTGGCGACAGAATGCGATCGTTTGCCCTGGTGGAAAAATAAGGCCGGCACAGGCGCAAACAGATTAATGGTGTTTGATTAGCTTTTCCGCAGCGGCTCAGATTAATATTCATGGAAATTAGCTAAGTTACTCGCTAGATTGGCTTCATGGCTAGAGCTGTGGGCAGAGGGAGCTTCAATTAAGGTTGCTGTTTAGTTTGTAATGCGTTAATCTGCCTCCAGGGGGCAGAAAATCTTTCAGACCAGAAGTGGGCTGTTCCATGGGGGTGACAGAATTACACCTGCCCCAGGACAGGAAAAGCATCTCTTCACAGTTTACTTTGGCATCAAGAGGCCAAGGAGACTGGTGTGATCATCTGCAGGCAGTCCTGACCACTCCTGCTGACACGACGTTGACTTCTGTTAGAGACGTACTCCTTGGTGAGCCTCTGTCTCGCTAATTACAGGTATGCCCTCAGGCTTTTTTGATTATTTATTGTTTTTTTTTTTTGTTTGTTTTTTTTTTAAGTGCCCAGGCACAATATGGGCACGGTTCTGTGCGTGCAAAAGGCAAGATCTATAACCGGTTTTGTTTTCATTCTCAGCTGATTGGAACAAAGTTAGTCCAATGAACGGAATTTGAAGACCGCATTAGTTTAATCATATTACCTGAAATTGCTCTCCGTACTAGCATTGTGTCTTAGAGTGTTCCGTGCTACTAATTTATTTCTACTACTGGCTCAAGTAGTTCAGATCCCTAGAAGGTCCTTTATTTGGCACAAGACAGCTGAGAACAACTTCAAAAGGCACAGAATGCCGCTTTGGGAAATGGGACAGACCTGAGGGTCGTACCATTAGCTCGTTTCGTGCAAATGCTAACTAGTGGAGCCCGGCGGCCTGGGCCTGGCTCTGACGGGAAGGCCGGCACGGCCAGCAACGCGGCACTAAGGCTCATGCATGTGTTCTGAATTAACGTGCTCAATGCTCAGCGTAATCACCGGGGAGATCTGGTGCACATTCCACCGGTGCAGAGTCGAGTGCTGGAAGCATGCCAGGTCAGAGGATGACGAAGCCTTTCTATTTGCGCCCCCCTCATTCCACCCTGTAATACTGTCTTTACACCCCACCCCCCCCCCACCAATCATAGCTGTGCCCTGAGGTAACCTCTCAGTAGCTGCAAGAATATGTCACTGGTCTTCGACTGGATTAGTGGTATCTTCAGAACCGGTCATGTGATCGCTGTATCCTGGTTTGGTCACTGGCTTGTGTACTTTTTTTTCAGAAATGCTGAATCGTTGCCCCCCCTTGCACACAGCATGCCTGTGTCAGGGAAAGAGAACTCATTACAATCCACCTCATTGTCACAGGAAAACAAGCTCATCCCATTTTTTACCACCCGCAGCTTGGAAGCTCAGGGCATAGTGTCCGCCGGAGACTCAAGACTGGCCGCAGGTTCAACTCCAGAGGGTAGCTCTAACAGATGAGCCTGCCTTTTTCCTGTATGTCAGTCAAACAATACAATCTCAGCTTCTCCTTCACTCAGCGGGGCTACCTTCGGATAACCTAGAGGACCTACCTTTGTACCCGAGGCAGGTACTTCACTCCTGTTGCCGTGGTGAAGGTGTGTGCGAATGCGCTGAAGTTACAAACACAGGAAAGCTCTCACCTGTACGAGGGTGTCCGCCGAACAAACACGTAACATCACTTCATGACATCACTCCAGGTTTCTCTGGGCGCACAATAAATGATCTCTCTGCGTCACCCTACTGAAAACTGGCCTCAGCGGAGAGATGAGGGGTGAGCCAATTAATGGCGCCAAGATAAACACTATTTATGAGGCGGTGTCAATTAGGGGCTTGCGCATCATTTAACCAATTAAAGCGACGGAAGAACGGGAGCCTGGCCTCCACAGAGGCAGATGGGGCCCAGTGGATAATGGCATTTCCAGGGCACTGCTGGTGAGTGGCGTGGGTGGGGATGAAGGTGTAGGACAGCCATGGAAGAAACACAGAGCAGCAGCTCTGTGGCCTTTCATAGCTTGTGGTTTGGTTTAATCCTCCATTTCCTCGTCCTTGGTTTAACCTCCAGTGCCATGCTGGCGTGAGTGTGAATCAAGCCTTGTGTCATCATTTTTGTCTTTCACTGTGACCTTTCCTTTGTCCTTCTTTCGGCGTTGGTGCCATACACCCATTGATTTCTCCTTAGAATATCTTGTTGTACTTGTTTGTGGCCTCCAGGCATCTGTATACTGCCAGGGTGGCCTTTTCAGCTCGGCGGGGAGGGCCATTCCAGGACCGGCTAAGAATGTGGAACACTCACCTGTTGTCTGATTGGCATTTCACTCTTACAGGCGGTAGCTTGGCATTCTGGGGGGGAATTGGCTGCAGACTTTGTGAGTGAATGTGGATGAAAGTGGCAGGTTGGTGACCTTGTTGGAGAACATGCTGACCCCCTCCTCATAGACACACTTGGTATGAAAGGTGGTTGGTGACCTTCTAACACGGCTGACCTCATGATGCCAGGCCGGAGAACGACACAAACAGGAAACACTCTGTAAATGGATTCACTCTCAGGGTTTAACGGCATACATATACCAGTCACGTATAAACAAACGTCTTTTAAAAGGTGCTCCTTTTCTGTTGTTTCTGGCCCCTGGTGGATCATAGTCACAGCTTCTGGGGTCAGAGACATGGTCTGCTGAATGTGGTTCCCACCTCTGGCAGCACTGTTGGAGAAAAATTTAAAATAACGTGTGTTTTAAACCCCCTGTGCTTCGAAACTGTCCTCAGAGGTCTGAAAATGGTTAGAACGCGAGGCCTCGCTTTGGAGTCGGTGTTAATGGTGGGGGAGGCTTTCATGGGAGTTGGGGGTGGGTAAGCGACAAGCATGTCTTGTGTTATTCCTGACGTCGTGTGTTACACACAATGAGGCCACTTCAGTCTACCGCCGTCGCGCAGCAAGAGGACAAGTTACCGTCAATAAGCTCATCATTCAGTGGCATAAATTCAGGCCGTTTTGCCGCTTGGCGGGAGGGTGCCTGTCAAGCGGTGTACGAGTGTATCTAGGCAACGCGGTGTAGCGCTCACTCCAGCTGTCCGCCAGCGTAGCCGGGCGTCAGCTGACAGCCGTCCACCAAGCAGGGAAATTAACAGGAGAATTAGGCCAGCCGTCGTGCCCTGTGGTTGAAGACGTACTGTAATCGCCCACCCCCAGGCAGACTTTGTTATTTTTGGTGACGAAGCGTGTGGATTGAGGGTCAGCGGAACTGGGGTCTATTACAGTGCCAGCAGGGGACCATGGCTGCTGAGCGCCGCCAGCGTTTCAGCATGCAGGAGCTGAACGCCTCGCCCTTTCCTGGTGCATTGCAGGGTCCGATCAGGACTTGAAGGTGGTTGTGGTAACCCTGGCACTACCCTGGGTGCGGGGGAGACATCACAGAGCTACCTAGCAGAGTGTCCCTTCGTCACTGCCGGGTCGTACCTTCTTTTGAGCTAATTTATGCAGTACAAACGATGTTCATCCTCTTCCATCTATCATACTTCTTTCCTCTTTGTTTTTTTGCATGACGCACACGTATCATCCTCTCTACGTTAACTTGTACGCGAGATCGCAGACAAGCATATGGAAACGCATCTGATTATGAGCAACGTGCATTTTTTCTTACTCAGGAATAACAGTTATATTCATTAGAATATTAACGACTCCTTCAAATGAGTAGTCATGAAATATTCACCATCTGGGCAACGGGAAGAAAAGCTTTTATCCCAGTAACACCCCCCGCCCCCAGTCTGTAGTTTTCTCGCTCCCTTTCTCACACACACCCACCTCAGGGTGAAAAGCGTGCGCCACTCAAAGTGAGAGCTCCTTCTGTGGAATCAGCACATTTGTTGGCCAGAGACTGGAGAACAAAACGGAAGAAAGAGGCACGCCTCAGAAATGAGGTCGTGCGTCTGATGTCGTCCAGAACCTTCTTCCCATTCCCATTGTTTTTAATGAGCTTCTCTTTCTTCCCGTTAAATGTTTCTGCTCCTCTTAGCTGAACCTGTATCCCCTCCCCCACTCCCTATTTACACACACACACACACACACACAGAGTCAATGGAAATTGTACCAGGGTATGTGTGTTGGTACTCACTTTGTCGGAGGGTGTACGTGTATGGCTTGCTTTCTCTTCCTGAGCTGGGGGGGGCTATGCTGTGTGGGAGGGGGGCACCTTCCTTTGTCAGTCTAGAGCTTCCGGTTTGTGAATGTGGGCATCCTTAAGACACAAGGGTCCAACAGACGCCTTTCCAAATCCAGACTTGTGTCTCGAATCTCCCTGACGACGAGCAGCCCCGCCCAACCAGTCACCAGCAACCAGCCTTCTGCATGACAGCGGACCGCGCTCTGGGCCGGACCCCCCGTTCGTGTGCAGGAGAAGCAATTAATACCCAGCCTGCCTCTGCATCACAGCGCCGTCGGAGCGGAGGTTAACACGCTGCGTTTAATCCCCGCCTGCCTTCGTTTCCATGCCGGCTGTAATCGGAGGGAGGCCCAGGCAAAATGAAATTAATTATTAGCCAGTGTACGGCCCGTGTCACGTCTCATTTTCTCTAATCCCTGGCCCCGTTGCTGGCACAGACCGAGACCCCCCAGAGGGTCTGATGAAAAGCGACTCCGTTCTTCCCGTGTTAATTGCAAATTAGGTGCCTGTCATTAGCGGCGGAAGCCCCCACTGGCTCCCCCTAGAAATTAGGGGTGTCGGCTAGATTAACGTGGGGGGACCTCAGCAGGGATGGGCGTGAGAGGCTGGGGAGTTAGAGATAATGGCGCGAATCAGGAGAGATGCTGCCGTTACTGGGTCGGTAAAGGATGCTTGTGCGACCTTGATATGATTCCTCCAGACTACACGGCGGGAAGCTCTGGTCTTCCCTGCTGTCTGTGGGATTTACTTCTTATTGGCACATTGCGCTGACGAACAAACGGCCGCTCGTCAGGGAGACGTGCGCGGTGATCTGGCTGAAAGAACGGCAAAGAGGAAAATAATTAAATTTGCCCCTTTGTTTATAGTTATTAACCTTCAGGCGTCTTACATATGTCATGCCTTCAGATCTGACCACATGTCAGATGCTGATTTCGTGTTTAAGCTCTGCCCCTCCCACTGAAGCCGGGGAAAGCGTGTGTCATTCGATCCGACATCTTGGGCTTACTCCTGTCTGACCCTTCGGAGGTCCAGCTGGGTTAGGTGGAGCGGGAGAATAAAGCCCTTAAGGACAGTTCAGCGACAGTGAATAAAATGATTCTTTGTTCTTTTTCTACAGTGATGTTTTTGTCTCTAAGAATGAGAATCAGCAGCTGTGCTGACTGAGTTACTTGGTTTGCTGTGACCGAATGCCCTCTCATCCTCCTCCTCCGTCTTCCTCGCTGCAGGCATACTTCCGACAGGGTGTTGCCCTTCAGTATCTAGGGCGCCATGCCGACGCCCTGGCCGCCTTCGCCTCCGGCCTGGCCCAGGACCCCAAGAGCCTGCAGTTGCTGGTGGGCATGGTGGAGGCTGCCATGAAGTCACCCCTGCGAGGTATCCCGCCTCCCGTCTGTCTCCCGACCCGTCACTCACCTGGGCCACGCCCCCAGCTTCCTGACCCCACTACGGTCTTACGGTGTCTGGCTCTTTCTGCACTCTGTGTGTTTTCTGCTCAGCTGTTGACGTTGTTACTGCGCATGCGTGTGCGTGTCTGTCGCTCGTCGTGGCGCTCTCTCCAAACAAAGCCCAACTGTCAGCCAGCCTCCCACCCCCATTTTGGTGGGGAAAACATTCTGTGCTGTTTTAGCGACCTGGCTCGCTGCAAACTCAGACTTGCCAAAAACACACCACCAAATGAAAGGAGGCCAACTCACTTCAGAAGGTTTAACACCCTACTCCCCAAGCATCACAAGCTCCTCTGATTGGCTGCTGTGTTTGAATGACACAGTCAACTACCAGCAATGCTAGAGATTCTGTGATGATCCATTGTTGATACAGTAAGAAGGGTATCTTTAAATATAATAGTTTGATACACCTTTAAAATAATAATTACAGTATATATTTTGGGACATATTACTGTAAGACTCTTACCCCATGCTGCCTGTGAATGGCTTCCACCCCCAGTTCAGGATAAGAGGCTTGAAGATAAATAGCTGCTAAAAATACACTGCTTGTCGATAAGGGCTAAAGGGCCATTTTTGTCACATCTATTACACGTTCCCTTCGCGAAAGCTGACAAGACGCGTTGATACACAGCAAAATGCAGCCTTAATAGTAATGGCGTTTCATCTTCCCTTTGGTACAAATGGTGCCATATTAATTGATGTGTCATTACAGCATCCTTGGGAAGAAGATGCTGGGAGGCGGCTGCATAAATATTTTGTGTTTAGGCTAAAGGGCTTTTCGTAGATCAACAGCACAAAGATTTGCGCTAGTGCTGTCAGAGCCATTAGGCATCGGCAAACACTAAAACACTGAGCCCAGATGAAGGCATATAGCCCCGAGGGCACCCCGCAACATGCCCCAAAGGCAGCATTACATGATATCTGCAGGCCTGCAGCTGATAGAATGAATTAAACAAGGACCTGGGGGGGGGGGGTTCATTTGGTGCTAATCAGCAAAAAGGGCCTGAGGCTGCGGTGGGCGTTTATGGAGGAGATTCAGACGTGCCCCTCTTTGCCCAGTCAGCTCGGCTGTGGCATCTGTGACAACATCATTCGGAGTTCTGGGGAGAGCCGATCTGACAACATGGGTCTGTGGATCTCTAAGGCGACAGCGTTCCTGCACGAGGGCTGGAGGGGCCATGGGACTAGCTAGCTCTGTCGGGACCGAGCGTCCGCACGAAGAGAGTAAACATTGGAGAGCGGACATGATGGGATCGTGCCCGGAAAACACATGGCAGCTACATTTACCACTTCTGTCATTTGAAGAAATTCAGAGTGCCCGGACTCGTTTTTTCCTGTTGTTTATCAGTTTTCATCTGTTTTGGGTTTCATTGGGTTTGGCTTGGGAGTCATGAATTGCTTTCAAGTGAGAGTCAATGGAAAGTCCCCCTGAAGATGTGAATGCTGGTGTGTGCGTGAGAGCCGCTTAAACGTGATTTGCGTTTTCTTGTGTCCGTGCAGCTAAGTGATCCGCGGTAATCAAGGCTGTCTGAGAGCTCATAGAGAACTAGGCAGTCAGCAGACTGCTGGACAGGCCCCCCCCCACCAAGTCTGATTAGAGAGAGTGTTTTTATTCAGCACACCCGAGCCGAGGTTGCCCGTCACCATGGCTGTCGCCGCTCTGACTCGATGTAGCCTTTTCTCCCCTAGGGTCATCTTCTCCAGCTGCTGTTAGGACTGCTCCCTCCCATTATAGGGTCCCATTGTAAGAAATCCTCCTTAATTTCCCATGCTGATAGATATTTGGAGTGTCTGCACAGTAGTGGGGATGTTATTATGGCTAATTGGCGTCTGGGTGTCCCGACAAGCACTGAGTCGCTATTTCATCTGAGTTATTGCCCTGCAGACGCCAGCCCTTCTCCGGCCTCGATCCTCTGCACCACCACCCGGGAATGACTTCCTCTCCTCCTCTTCCCCCAGAGTCGCTGGAGCCCACCTACCAGCAGTTACAGAAGATGAAGCTGGACAAGAGTCCCTTCGTTGTGGTGTCAGTCATTGGGCAGGAGCTGCTGTCCGCTGGCCACCAGGGGGCGTCGGTGGTGGTGCTGGAGGCAGCGCTGAAGATTGGTACCTGCAGCCTCAAGTTGCGCGGCTCTGTCTTCTCCGCACTCAGCTCCGCCTACTGGCTGCTTGGCAACACCGAGAAAAGCATGAGTTACATGCAGCACGACTTGGAGGTGGCCAAGACTTTAGGTCAGAGGTCACATGCATCGTGTCCATCCTGTTGTGCCATTACCGCTTACTCATTTGCCTGGTATATGAAAGACAGCTCAGTGGATAAATATGTGCATGCTTAAAGGGGGGTATTCCAGAAAGCGGGCTTAATAAATCCTTAGTTAAACCTGAATTCTGACTGGAGAAAACTAAAAGCCCAACTTCAGGATTCGTCATGATTCACATCCTTAAGTAGGGCTTTTAGTTTTCTCCAATCAAAATGCAGGTTTGACTATAGGATATGTTAGGCCTGCTTTCTTGAACATCTTACAAAAGCCCTTAGTGTCACTCTTAGTGCCTTACTGAACTGTACTGGCTCAAGGATATAATCGAAAGTTCTCTCTAGTCCAGTTTTTCACCACAGCTTCACACACTGCAGTAAAAGAAGAGAAATCCACAGCATTCTAGGGTCGTCTTATTTAAAGGTCCCATTTTATGCTCACTCATATTAATTGACATTATTATGTTAATGAGCTAATTATTTTCCACAATGTTTCAGGCATTTAAGTGTGGTGCCGATAATGTCACGTCACTTTTAATGAGCAGTCTCGTTTTGAATGCTTTAAGAACACGTGTAACCATAACAAGGTCAGTGCAATACTACTGAGCAAGGGCAGGTTAATTAGATTACCAGCAGAGAGCAGACACTGAATGATGACATCACTGCTTCCCGTGCTCCTTTGTGTTGCCTGGCCCATTTTTTGAGTTCCCAGTGTCACATGGTGTCTCGTTTTATTGTCCTCCCTTGGTGTTCATGACATAAAGTTGTATTCACTGCCCCATTCTGCTGTTCCTTCTCCAGGTGACCAAACAGGCGAGTGCCGAGCGCATGGAAACCTGGGGTCTGCGTTCTTTTCCAAGGGAAACTACCGCGAGTCCCTGACCAACCACCGGCACCAGTTGGTGCTGGCCATGAAGCTGAAGGAGTGCGAGGTGTGTAGCCAGCAGGGGGCAGTCTTTCTGGAATTGTGCTGAGAAGCTAGCTTGACAATTTTGCTACTGCAAAGTGTGTTGTGTGTCTGGTCCATCTAAGGATGGTCGCGGTTGCGATGCTGCTGGTACTGTACATTCTGCTGCAGCATGTATCGGTTTTTTGGCAAACGCAGTTGGCAACTGAGATGTAAAAAACAAAAGAATTCCCGGTATTATTTATTATCGTGTGTAAATGGCAGTCTTTGACCTTTGGCCTTGATCACATACCATTATTTAGCCTGGCTGGCTAATGGTACCGTTTATCTATAATTGCGTATCAATTCCACCCGTGTCTGCCAACGAAAGCAGCAGTGCAATTTGCGTCAATTAGCCAAGCGAGAGTGTAAAATGGGGATAATGATGACTGGGTTCGAGGTCTCCTCACCTCCACCTGAACCAGAGGGGTCTACAGGAACCTGGATGCCCTTGCAGAGACCAGGGCCCCCGGACAGGCAGTCACACTAACACCCGAGGCCGTTAGTTCAGACGTACATAAAAGTGAGGACGGAAAAGTCCAGAAAGAGGCGCTGTCTTGGTACGGTGCTGCGTTGGTAATCCTCCTTCTCGGAGGAGTGTCGGCTCTGATTTGCGATGGACTCGGCAAGAGGCTGAGGCGATTCTTACCGAACGTCAGACTGCCGCGCCACAGTGTCTGTGCTGTGTGCTCGTTAGGAAGCACCAGCGAATATGGGAGGGAGGTCAGTGCTGCTGCTGATTGCCACAGCAGAGATAGAATCCATGACTCTGTCTAATGACTGCTGATGGACTGCAGTGTGTCTGTGTGGGTGTGTATCTGTGATGTATAGTAGTGCCCGTGTGTCAGTGTACCTTGTGTATAGCTGTGTGTGTGTGTATGTACTCTGTGTCCGTCTACTTTGTGTATAGTGGTGTCTGTGTTTGTAATAGCTGTGGGTGGATGTGTGTAAGTACTGTGTATGTATGCTGTGTGCATAGTAGTGTTTCTGTGTCCTGTGTGTACTGCTGGTCGTGTGTGTACAGTGTATAGAGAAGTGTGTACTGTACATGTAAAGCTGCATGTGTGACTGTGTCGTGTGTGTAAATCT
>JAACJT020000095.1:16346020-16356042 GCA_009936485.2 Gymnarchus niloticus | reverse complement strand
GAATATTTTAGATTTTTGGTAAAAGGAGGACGGGCGTAGTGGGGGAGGGTGGGACGCCTTCACGGGGCAGTTGACGGTTTTTTGTTTAGTGGGTTTCCTCTAGACCACGTCATGCATACCCACCCCCAAACACCCCCCCCCCCCCCCCCCCCAACAAAGTCAGCGCATGTTTTCTAAAACAGCTTCAGAGTTCCTGGCTAATGGAGCACATTTTGGCCTCGGAGACCCTGTAATAATCACGCGCCACCGTTTACCAGCAACTGGCCCCGGCTTCCCCGCACTCCAAAGCCAGCCCTCGTGTCTTATTTTCCGCTCAGCACAGTGCTTTCCTGATCTCCTGCATGAGAGACGGGGGCCTGATTATCCCAGGCTTAAACCAAGCAGGCCCGACAGTGGGAATGGGAAGGGGAGCCTCAGCGCCTTCCCTCAAAACCATTTTCCACTGTAAGTGTTCATTAGCCCTGCCCCCCCCCCCACGCGCCACCCCAGCCCTGAGACTCTCTCACCAGCTTGTCCCACATCTGCCCCCCACCACAAAGGAAATGGGGTGGGTCGACATTAGGAGTGCAATTATCATTTTACGGAAAAGAGAGTGACGGTTGAGAAGAGGTTGCGAGTGATTCCGGCGAAGCTGAGGGGCACACGGTCCATTTGACTCTCATCAGCGAGGTACCGGCCCACTTCGAAAAGCCTTGTTTCTTGGAAACATGAATTACCAATGCGCCATACTATACTTGTTTTTGCATTTCATGTATTTAATATTCCTCCTCTCCTGTTTCTTTGTTCCTTACTCCTTTAGTTTCCTTTGCTGTCGAGGAATTCCCGCTTGTTCAGCAATCTCTCCCTCCCTCCGAGACCCTGCCTGGCTCGTTCCTCTTTCACTTCATTAAAGAGCATTTACAAGCCTTTCTCGGGTGCAGTAATAAGGATTTAAAGGGATTTGAAGCGTATGGAAATGTATTGACTGCTGTTCATCGTGATGCTCTTTGTTTTTGCTGATGGTCAGCAGATGGTCAGGGTAACTTGGTTCAGTAAGAAGGGGTTTTTAATGCCTGGTAAGGAAATATCGTAAATGTGATGTACAGGTACCCTGACTGTTTCTTTGTTCTTTTCAGGTATTATCTACCAGATGAAGGGAGACTATGAAGCTGCACTGAAACTCCACAAAGCCCACCTAGCTATCGCCCAGGAGCTGAATGACTACGCGGCACAGGGCCGGGCCTACGGCAACATGGGCAATGCTTATAATGCACTGGGTGCCTTTGACCAAGCCGTGCGTTACCATCGACAAGAACTGCAGATCTCCATGGAGGTCAATGATCGTGCCTCACAGGCATCCACCCACGGGAACTTGGCTGTGGCCTACCAGGCCTTGGGTGCACATGACCGTGCCCTGCAGCATTACCAGAATCACCTCAACATTGCGCGTGAGCTACGGGACGTTCAGAGTGAAGCCCGGGCCCTGGGCAACCTGGGGAACTTCCACTGCTCCCGGGGTGAGTTCCCTCAGGCCATACCCTACTATGAGCAGTACTTGCGCCTCTCTCCAGATCTCCAGGACATGGAGAGCGAGGGAAAGGTGTGCCACAACCTAGGCTATGCCCACTACTCTTTGGGCAACTTCCAGGAGGCTGTTAAGTACTACGAGCAGGACCTGGCTTTGGCTAAAGACCTACACGATAAGCTGAGCCAGGCTAAGGCCTACTGCAACCTGGGCCTGGCCTTCAAGGCCTTGGGTGATTTCAGCAAGGCCGAGGAGTGCCAAAAGTACCTGCTGTCCTTGGCACAGTCGCTGGACAACCCGCAGGCACGCTTCCGGGCTCTCGGTAATTTGGGTGACATATTTGTGTGCAAGAAGGATGTGCCTGGCGCCATTCGCTTCTACGAGCAGCAGCTGGCACTAGCTCACCAGGTTGGTGAACGAAAGATGGAGGCCAGCGCCTATGGTGCCCTGGGAGCTAGCCACCGGCTGCTGCCCAAATACGACAAGGCCCTGGGTTACCACACTCAGGAGCTGGAGGTCTATCAGGAGCTCGGGGACACCCAGGGAGAGTGCCAGGCCCATGGGCACCTGGCAGCTGTCTACATGTCACTGGACAAGTACACCATGGCCTTCAAGTGCTATGAGGAGCAGCTGGAGCTGGCCCAAAAGCTGAGGGACCCCAGCATTGAGGCCCGAGTGTACGGCAACATGGGGATCACCAAAATGAACATGAACGCCGTGGAGGATGCCATCGGATTCTTCGAGCAGCAGCTGGCCCTGCTGCAGCAGCTGAGCGGCAACGAGTCCCTGCTGGACCGTGGCCGTGGCTACGGAAACTTGGGGGACTGCTATGAGGCGCTGGGTGACTATGAGGAGGCCATCAAATATTACGACCAGTACCTGTCTGTGGCCCAGAGCCTGAATCGCATGCAGGATCAGGAGAAGGCTTACAGGGGCCTGGGGAATGGACACAGGTGGGTGGTGGTTAGTCTCTTTGCTGAAGATGTCAGACGGGGCACATGAGCTGAGCCAGTCTTGACAAGAAGGAGTGGATGTACAAGAGTGAGTGCTAGCCTAGTGTGGGTTGGCTCTGCAGGATAGCTGAGGTGTGATTATAAGATTGTGTTGATGCAGCGCAGAGTAAACGAGGACCCGTGTAGCAGTGGGCTCCACGTTCCCTGTGTGAGTTTGACTTGAGGATCCTCAGGACTTCTGTCAAGCAGCTTTAAATTAAAGGAATCATAATATTTCACTGCTACTAAATTGGGGCTGTTAAAGCCATCGAGATTTGAGACGCAGCGAGGCTAATGAACGAGGCTCAAATTTTCCGCTTTATTGAAATCTGACCTTTACTGTCTGTCAACATCTGAGCACCCTTGGAAACGTGTGTAAAGTATGAAGGGTTAGGCAAAATCGGAAACCAGAAGTCTTCTTTTCTTTCATGTATTTCAGTTTGTGTCTGTGTAACCTGGCAATCATGTCTGGGCTTAGAGCTGAATTCGACACCAGAGAGAGACACTGCCACTGCCCAAATTCCTGCACCGAATTCCTTGGGTTCTCCTCGGCCTAGGCAGGCCAGAATATGCCATCTCGCTGCCTTCACTGTCAGCTGCCCCCCTGCTGTGTCGCCCTTCCGCGTCAATTAACTCCCCCGCCGCGTCATTAGCACTCTGAATGCTAGTCCTGCCTTAAGCACACAGAAATAAATACCCCGGAGAAAAATGCGACAAGGGCAGCGGGGCCCCAGACCGCTAGACTAGAGCGAGGGGCCTGATGTCACTAAAGTCCCCTAGGTGCCCATCAACCGACGCCCCGCAGAGGAGCAACGGGATGGCAAATTATGTTGTCAAATGCAAGATATGCCCTCGTCTCCCCCAAGTAGCAATACGAGATGGAGAGGAAAATAAACACCGGCTAATTAAAGAAAGGAATTAAAAGCTGTTTGTTTCATCTGTATTGAGATGAGACAGGACTTCTCAGGCTGAGCGCTGTCATTGTGATTCCCGCTGAGGTGCCACCATGATAGCATGCTTTATTCCCCATTAACGAGCTACGTCGGGCTCGCCAGCAGAACAACGACAGGTGGATGATTCCAAGTGAGGGGTGGAGCATGCCCTGTGTTTGCCCGCCCACTGCGTCTTAGATCCCAAGTGTCTGAAGGTGTCAGGTGTAACGAACGCATACCGCTTTGTGATTTGCCTTGCCAGGTTTGCATTTGTCCATAGCTTTAAGCTACACGGTTAAGGAATGCGATTGAAAACAGGCGTTATCTGGAGATTCTCTTTACAAGAGATTAATTTAATATTTTAGTCAAGCGTTCACATAACCAAAGAAATATATGCATGCTTACTGTCAGTCTCCATCAACCCCTGCAGAGCCATGGGCAACCTACAGCAGGCGCTGGTGTGCTTCGAGAAGCGCCTGGTGGTGGCCCACGACTTGGGAGAGTGTGGGGCCAAGGCGCAGGCCTACGGCGAGCTGGGTGGTCTGCACAGCCAGCTGGGCAACTATGAGCAGGCTGTCTCCTGCCTGGAGCGGCAGCTGGGCATCGCACGCGAGACAGGTGACCGGGCGCTAGAGGGCGAAGCCAGCAGTGGCCTGGGTGCCGTGCACCAGCTGACGGGCGAGTATGAGGCGGCGCTGCGCCACCACCGCCGCGACCTGGAGATCGCCGAGGAGACGGGCAACGCCACCGATCAGGGCCGTGCCTATGGCAACCTGGGCCTCACCTACGAGTCGCTGGGCAACTACGAACAGGCTGTGGCTTACCAGGAGCAGCACCTGAGCATTGCCGCGGAGACTAATGACCTTGCTGCCAAAACGCTGGCCTACAGCAGCCTGGGTCGTACCCATCATGCTTTGCAGAACTACTCACAGGCTGTGATGTACCTGCAAGAAGGTAGGTAGGGAGGGAGGGAGGAAGTCTGTCCTTTGGTTAGAAACGTTTGTCAGTGCACGTATGTGTCTGTGCCTGTCTATGTATGGATGCTCATGAAAATAGTTTTAAAAAAAGTGTGCAGTGCTTTGATGAATTTTCAGTGAAATTTTCAAGAAATTTGAGCAGGTTTGCAGGGTTTGATTGCTCTTCTTTGCAAGCTGATTGGCCATTGACAACTCTGTCCCTCGTGTTAGTTGGTTGTATAAATACGGTCACTCTCAGTAAAGGAGACAACCAGGGACAAAGAGAGGGAGGCTGTCAGCATGACTTTCTTGGCAGGACTCAAATTCATACTGCTGCCTCCCCAAAGGTCAAAGTTTTGTCAAAATAAAAACCAAGTCCTGTACAAAGACCAGCCATGCAATGGAAGGAGACCCTGTCTGAATTTCCCTCATAAAGGCCAGCCGTGCCGAACGAAGGAGCCCATATAAAGGCCAGCTGTGCTGAGCAAAGGAGCCCCCAGTGTGAACTTCCATTATAAAGGCCAGCCATGCCGAGCGAAGGAGCCCCCACCTGAACTTCCCTTATAAAGGCCAGCCATGCCGAGCGAAGGAGCCCCCACCTGAACTTCCCTTATAAAGGCCAGCCGTGCCGAGCGAAGGAGCCCCCACCTGAACTTCCCTTATAAAGGCCAGCCGTGCCGAGCGAAGGAGCCTCTGTCTGAACTTCCCTTATAAAGGCTGCTGCCTCATCTTTCTGACAGCCAATTAGCTGGGTGTGCTGAAGCGCGTGTGGTGTATCTCCATCACTGAGGCGTCTCTGCTTCCCATGTCCCCTGCTGTTGTGTCACCGTTGCCGTTTTTTTTTTTTTTTTCCTTCATGCGCAGCTGCGCGGCTTGAGGGATAAAGGACATCTTGAGATGGCTAATTGGAAGGCGCCTTCCCCTGGAGTGACCCAGGTGCCATCACGGTGGAATAGCTGGAAAAAGATATCATTTGACATTCATGCCGACATGTCTGAAATACTTGCGCGCGTGTGTGTGTGTGTGTGCGCGTGTGTGTGTGTCGAAAGAAATTACGAGTGCGCTAGTGTGAGCGTGCCCAAATGTTTCACCGTGTTGAGGTACCTACCTGTACCATGTGTCTGTGCACACGTTTGCACGGAAACAGTCTGCGTTCCAAGCAAGACAGAGCTCTGAGGGTTAACTCAGACAGCCATCCGGATGCCACCGTAAGCCACCCTGACCTGCGTTGGGAGCGTCAACTCTGGCTGTGACCGGATGTGGAGTCGCTCACAACTTGGGAGCCTGAAGGAAGTTTGTTTGGTGTTAATATCCATGTGCTGATGAGTGCTGCCAAAATAATACCTCAGAAAAATCTGGGGTGAAACCATGGCTGTATCTGCAGTTCGTTTATTAAAGATGGGGCAGAGGGAGATGGAAAACAGAACTGGAGAGAGAAACCTGCTGTTGTAGTGGGAAGATAGCGTCACGTTTCTTAATATTCTTTATTGTACAAAATTTAAGTCTTTTGTTGGATTACTTATGGTTAAGGTTAGAACTGGGAAAGGGTTAGGGTTGTCATAGATAGTTAGGATTAGGGTTAGGGCCACAGAAATGAAGGGAAGGTCCCCACAAGGTTATAAAAACAAATACACTGTGTGTGTGTGTGTGTGTGTGTGTGTGTGTGTGTGTGTGTCTGTGTATGAGAGAGCGAGTATGCTTTTGTGTATGTTTGTGAGTCTCCAGGTAGCTTTTCATCTCAGACTCGAGTCTATATTTACGTTTCCCCACTGGCACTGTCTCAGTCGTTAATATCGATCGCCTAGGTATGCTTGAGTCCAGCACTGTCACTACCCTGTGTGTGTGTGTCTATGTCTGTGTTTTAGTCCCCACCGTGAATCGTTGAATGGGTATCCTAATGACCCCCCCCCACAGGTCTTCGCCTGGCTGAGCAGCTTGGCCGACGGGAGGACGAGGCAAAGGTCCGACACAGGCTGGGCCTCTCACTCTGGGCTAGCGGCAACCTCGAGGAGGCCCAGCACCAGGTATGGACCTTGCCTGACTGGGACTGCATTCCGAACGACATTTATGTATGTGTGTCCTATGTGGAGGGGGCTGATGTGTGGCCTATATTGCACTCCAGCTGTGGCAGAAAGACGCGTGCTCTCTTCTTGGGTCCTTCAGAGCAGTCCCTTGCCCCATTTTGGGTGATCTGCATTTAGTAAGAAATAGGTCAGATGGTGACTGGTTGTACAGGCTTCTTCAGTACTGTAGGCATGGAACTCACTGGCCAAAATTGGACATGTGGGGTGGAATATGCTATTTCCATTGGCTATGTGTAAATGCCACGCCCCTCAACTTCTGTAATGTTGCAGTAAAATTTCACTGTTATTTGAGCCATTTAGGATTAGGTGCAATTCTGTGTACCAAAGGCACAAAATATCCCAAGTGACCTTAGCTGGCCAGATAGAGCATTGCTGTAAATGCAATTGGCATCGGAATGGTCAGATGGGAGGTGTGGGATGCTGGTAGAAAAAATAATAGAGATAAAAATATATAAAAGACACAAAATTCCCATGAAGTGACTGCCTAAGTCTGTGTAGTTTGTCTGAGTTCTTATCACTTTGTCACTTTATGGCATTGAACAGTCATAAGTAGATCAAAATTTGTTTGTAAACCTAAAGAAAATTACTACTATAGTCTGTCTCTTGAGTCCCTCTGTAAGTTAATTTGTAACCCAAAAACCTCCACACACAAACCCGTTTGAAGAAAGTGGCTGCCCCCTGGTGGTCAAGCCTAGGGCTGTGGCAGTTATTATTTTCACAAGTAGACCAGGCAGTGTTGTTACTGGGCTTCTCCTTGACCTGTGAGGGGCCTTGTCTGATTTCATTGCTCCCCAGCTGTACCGAGCATCAGCCCTCTTCGAGACCATCCGCCACGAAGCTCAGCACAGCACAGACTACAAGCTGTCCCTGTTTGACCTGCAGACCTCATCCTACCAGGCTCTCCAGAGGGTCCTCGTTAGCCTTGGTACAGCCTCCTCCACTTTTCCATTGGTCCTTCCCTCTTTTATTCTCTCCCTATTGGTCATTTTCCACCAGCTTGGTGGTCCCTATCACTCCACCACATCTTTGCTGTCCTTTAATTCCTCTTCTTTTCATTCTCATGGTGCAACGTCTTGCCTTAATTCTGTCAGCAGGTATAACTGTCCTGCCCTAGAGTTCAGTATTTCTCAAGATTGCCATTTCCAGCCTTTCAGCTGGAACCACATATGAGGGGTAGCAGTTAGCATAATAGCCACTAGGTTTCAAGTCTGTAGAGGGTCTCTGCTATTGCTCCCTAAAATAAGTTGCATTACAGTTGTTTCTCTGTTATTTATCCAGCTGACAAACTGAAGGTTGTTAATGTTTTTGAGTTACTGTAATAAGTTCCTTGTTCCCCATTGCTTCATTACCATCCCTCCCACCAGCCGTGGTCCAGCAATGATTTTATCGTGTTCCCCTCCCCAGGGCACCACGACGAGGCTCTGGCTGTGGCGGAGCGTGGCCGAACCCGGGCTTTTGCTGATCTACTAGTGGAGAGGCAGACGGGCCAGCAGGAGTCCGATCCCTACAGCCCTGTAACGGTGGAGCACATCCTGGACACAGTGAACAGCCAGCGGTCCCTAGTGCTTTACTTCTCGCTGGCTGCTGGGTACCTCTACAGCTGGTTGCTGGCACCGGGAGCAGGTGAGGGTGATGGGGATGTGAGCTTTCCCTTGAGAGCTGTACAGGTGAAGCAATGGGACAAATGAGGCTTTATAACCCGTGGTGTGATAGGAGTATCCCAAATTACCAATCAATGCTGCCACTAGCCAGTGCTCCTACCAGCCACAGGTTTTGAAGCCTCATGTCTCTCATCACTACCTAGGTGGCGTTGAAGCATGTAAGGGTTAATGAAGCAGCTGGATGATTTGGGCTCTTATTTGAGCATTTCATGACGGTGGATTTGGAGCTCTGCCCAGCTGTATGTCTGCTTTGTGGGTTTGGAGTGTGTTTTAAGGTTTCATTGGATGTGGGAATGGATTTACAGAGGTATTATAAGGCCATGAAATGTTTTGTCATTTGTTGTGTGCTGCAAGAATTTAGGGAATTTGGTCAGCTTGTAGGTGTGATCACTGGTATGGTTCATTCTGTGTGGCGCTTTGGTCAGTGGTTTCGTTCAGTCTGTGTGGAGCTCTGGTCATTGGTATGGTTTATTCTGTGTGCAGCTCTGGTCAGCGGTTTTGTTCAGTCTGTGTGCAGCTCTGGTCAGTGGTTTTGTTCAGTCTGTGTGCAGCTCTGGTCGGTGGTTTTGTTCAGTCTGTGTGGAGCTCTGGTCATTGGTATGGTTTATTCTGTGTGCAGCTCTGGTCAGTGGTTTTGTTCAGTCTGTGTGCAGCTCTGGTCAGTGGTTTTGTTCAGTCTGTGTGCAACTCTGGTTGGTGGTTTTGTTCAGACTGTGTGGAGCTCTGGTCATTGGTATGGTTTATTCTGTGTGCAGCTCTGGTCGGTGGTTTTGTTCAGTCTGTGTGCAGCTCTGGTCGGTGGTTTTGTTCAGTCTGTGTGGAGCTCTGGTCATTGGTATGGTTTATTCTGTGTGCAGCTCTGGTCAGTGGTTTTGTTCAGTCTGTGTGCAGCTCTGGTCAGTGGTTTTGTTCAGTCTGTGTGCAGCTCTGGTCGGTGGTTTTGTTCAGTCTGTGTGGAGCTCTGGTCGGTGGTTTTGTTCAGTCTGTGTGGAGCTCTGGTCATTGGTGTGGTTCAGTCTGTGTAGAGCTTTGGTCAGTGGTTGGGTTTGGTCTGTGCTAAGCTGTAAAGTCCTCAGTGTGTTTTTGTTGTAATAGACTGCTGGCTTGGCCTGGTAAAGTAACTTATAAAAACACTAGGTCTGCCTTCAGTTTCTCAATGCCCCCTACTGAGCTTTACCCATTAGCACTGCATTTCGTGTAGCGGCGTTCACTATGGTGTGGTGTAACAATTTCACGGTGAGAATAACGTGAAATAATTTGGATTCACGATCAACCAGGAGAGACAGATGATGTTAAAGGAGCCTGCTGGCCTCATCGATTCATGGCACTAGGTTCGGTGTTGTAGAGCCCGATTAAAACGCAAGGTGAGTGTGGCTCTGCTGGCTGTAGTGTGTATGTTTGGGTTTAGTGAGCTGGGTATTCAGCAGGAGGTGACGCAGGGGGTGTCAGTCCCCCCCTCAGGCAGCCATGCAACAAAGCTGACGGGGCGGCCAACATTTTTTATGCTCCTGCTGTCCTTGTCCCTACGTCCCGGGTTCCAGCCAGAAACCAGCATGGAACTCGTTTGCATTTGAGCTGCGGAAAGCTCCAGAGTGGTGTTTGCGTGCCTGTCTTTGATCATTACCCAGGATATCTTTGTCCTACCTACACTGTCACCTGTTTGTTCTTTTCTACCACCTTCTTCTTCTTTGACCTTTTCAGGATCTAATGAAAAACAACGCCCAGCACAGCAGGGGACTCTTACACATAAATTGTTCTCTGTGACCTTTTTTATTATTGTGTCCTTCAAACCTGCTGGACTCCTTCCCCCTCCCGTGGCGAGGCACTTCACCGCCACTCCCCCTCCCTCCTCGTACCTCTCCATTCCAGCGCCCCGCCCTCCGGAGCAGTCGC
>JAACJT020000095.1:16324893-16345920 GCA_009936485.2 Gymnarchus niloticus | reverse complement strand
ACTCTTCCACATAATTTGTCCTCTGTCCCCTTTTTTATTATTGTCTCCCTCAACCCTCCGCGCCCCCTCCCCCCCCCCCGATAGATAATAGCTCCCCCCACTCCCCACATTCCCTCTTTTCTGTCTGTTGGCAAGCTTACCTCTTTCCTGTCAGACCAGTGTATTGAGTGCAATTGTGAACTTGGACATGGCTTACATATTTGAGGTGATGGCTTGGGCATGTTTAATAGTGTGGAATGTGGCTCACAAATTAGAGTATCTATTGGTTTAGGAGTTCATAGTATGGGCATAGGGGTGTAGCCTGTGTCAAGTATGGTTTAATATTGTTGGAGGTTTGTCTTGTGCCAGGTGTAGTTTAATCGTATGTGGGTGTGGCTTGTGTCAGGTGTTGGAGGTATAGCTTGCTGTTCCTGATGAATTCGTCTGTATTTTCTCTACTTCCTTCAGGTATCCTCAAGTTCCACGAGGTGTTCCTGGGCGAGGGTGTGTTTGAGGGCGAGGACTCTGAATTCCAAGAGGGAAGAGCAGGGGGTCCGCAGGGGGGCAGTGGTGGTGGGAATGGCTCCTCGCTGGAGCAGTACATCTCCAGCGCTCGAGAAGCCCTGGGCGTGGACACCTACTACAGCCGGTAAGAAAGTCTCCAACAGAACGGCCACTTCACAGACAGAGCAAGTCTGTGCTCAATGTTTCTCCCACTGATATTGGGATAGGAGGTCTGTCAAATTAGCCTCACAGGTGTTTTGGAGCCACATACTCTCAGATCTGGACTGACGTCCCTGCTGTAGCCTTTTCAGGGAGCTGTGGGTTTGTGTCCCACAGAGTTTCGAACCTTCATTTTGCAGTCGTCATTCACTGGAGGTAGGCCACTGACTTGCATAATGCAGCAGCAGGCAGAATACGAGAGATTTTACCAAATTAAATGGAGGTTAGTACTATCTGTTATGGTTTTCAGTCACCCCAGTCACACATTCTAGAGGGGCCCTTCGTTTTGGTCACCTGGTCAGGGTGTTTAAACCTGAAACATTGTGGTGATGTGCAGTTGCATAAATGGGTGAAACTGTTCAATGTTATGCTAAAAACATCTGCTAGAGGCACAGTAGCTCCTGTGGTCCCTGGTGGCTCAGACAAGGACAGAAACAGAGGCAATGAGAGAACGGAGTACTGCATAATGTCCATACCCCCCCCCCCCCCTTCAGGGAGTGCGTTCTTACCTAAATATATCCTGATAGATTGAGTAGCACTGGAATCTAGACCATAACTACAGCTAGAACGTCCCTGTCATACTCACAGTTCATGTAGGCCTGCTGTTTGCCTCTTTCGTGAATCAGTCCCAGCGAGTGCTCTGTAGGATCGGGCCAGACCCCGGAGCCACAAACACGCTTTCCTGCCCGGAGTCCTTCTTTCAGGAGCAAGTTTTCAGCCAGGTCCTGAGCTCCAGCCACAGAATGGAAGTTTCGGGTTATGGGTTAGCTTTGGGGCTTTCCCATTTCCAGACCTAAAGTTCACTCTGCGGTCCGTGTCCAAGAGAAAGTGCCGAATTTCAGCCAGGTCGGTCCTGCTGAGTATCCAGTTACGGCGTCTGCTGAAGGTTGACTCATGTCTTGAACCTTCCCAATGCAGTATTCAACAGTAACCCCCCCATGAGCAGTAGAACATGCCAACATAAAGTCCACAATAAAGTTTATATGCAATTTTCTAGTTTTCATGCTGATCTGTGAGTGTGGGTGTGTATTTGCCAGTGTTTTTTGTGTGTGTGTGTGTCTGTCTGTCTGTCTGTCTGTATGTCTGTCTGTCACTGTGGCCTGCACTATTGTGATTGTGGAAGCAACATTGAAGCCCAGGGAAACTGAGGCTTCCACACATCACTCATCGGCAAGGTCGTCTCTCTGTTTAGGCCCATGTTCTGTCCCATACCAGGGTTCTGTGGTGATAAAGCGCCCAGCTGTGTGACTTTGCTAGCCGATGACTCAGAATGCCCCAAGTGCTGTGGTTTCTCACTGTGGGAACGGGCACGTTCTCTTCTCCTCAGGTTAACCTCACTAGCCATTTCCCAAGAGTACGTGGACTTATTAACATGCTAGCCTCTCCGGCTCTCCCGTACTCTGCTGGCTCGCCGCCCCAGCATGTGATTCATCTCTGTGACTCATCGCGGCTGGGCCTCGACAAGCCACACCACCCCCACCCTACTGTAACTCGCTGAGGCCCCTGAAGCACAATGGGTTGCTCCATTACCTTGCCCAAGGCTTTGGACCTGAACTTTCATGGGAGAACAGGGGTGGTGTTTGCCTGACTGCCTCAGCCTCCTTGCGAATGGGTCAGTCGGGTGAGTCAGTTTTGATTATCACTGATGGCGAAAATTTGAGGAAGAAAACAGGAGGTTGGCTGAGTGGCACTGTGTGTGTGTGTGTGTGTGTGTGTGTGTGTGTGTGTGTGTGTGTGTGTGTGTGTGTGTGTGTGTGTGTGTGTGTGTGGCGATGTGGCTGTGAAGGCCTGTGTGAGTCTTTTGGTGCCTGAATCTCCTGCAGATGAGACCCTGGTACCGTACAGCCATAAACAGGGTGAAATCGGACCTGCAAATGTCCCAACAGAGCCGGCTCCAGCAGTGAGACGGAGAGCGAGGCAGGAGACCTTTTGGACCAGCAGTTTGAGGAGCTTCACAGCAAGCTGAACTCCATGACAGATCCAACGGGCTTTCTACGTATGGTGTCCAGGAATAACCTCTTCAACAGGTCTGCCTTCTAATTAATTCCCTATCACACTCACAGGAGATAATGCCCATGTATGTCCGATCCTGTTAAAGTGTGTGTGTGTGTGTGTGTGTGTGTGTGTGTGTGTGTGTGTGTGTGTGTGTATAATCACCTGTATCAAAACACCTGTCTTTATACCTGTAAAAGCACCCCTCTGTATAATCACATATCAAAACACCTGTCTTTATACTCACCTGTAATAACACCTCTCTGTATAATTACCTGCCCCTGTATTCACCAAAAAACCCATCTCTTTGGTCATGCTCCCATCTCCCTTTCCTTCTGGCAGTCTTCGCCATCCGGGTCGACCTTAAAGCCTTCTTAAGCTGCACACAGGAACCCGGGTAATGGTGTTAATAGAGCTCACACGGAGCCAGGTGCAGGACAGTGGGAGCTCTGTAATATTGAGAGGTGATGAAGAGTTAATTCAAAGCCTCTGTGGAGTCTGCTGAAGAGCGCCAGCTGGACGCTGAGCTTTCTTTCACACGCTCTGCCGTCAGGTGTGCGTTTGACACCGCTCTTGGCACTGAATGTGGCTGCCATCCTTGCAATCCCCCTTTTTCCCCCCAACTCCCCAGCCCCATCTTCTTTCACCTTCCACTTCTCTCTCCATCCAGCACACACTCCCACCCCGTCACCTTGTCTGTTTGCTCTGATGTTCACGCCGGTGCCGAAGCCTGGGAGGAGATTTGTGACATAAGCTGAAAGAGAGCCAGTATTCTCTGGATTCAAGGGGTGGTGATGGGGTGGGGGTAGGCTGATCAGGCTGGCAGAGGATCAGAAGTGAGAAACAGGCTTCTCGAGTCAGAACCTCACCAGTAAACAAGGCCTGACTGTCCTGTTGTCGGGTCCTTTTAAACAACCCCTGGAATTTATCACTTGAATTAAAGGGGCAGGATTCCCACTTATTAATGTAAAACTGGGATTTAAATTCCTTTTTGTTTTTTTTACTTCAGCATATGGGCTTGGAGCAAAAGACCAGCAAAACTCTCGGTAGAATTTCAGCAGCAGCTGAAAACATTTGAAGTTTCTGGCTGAATTGCAATTCCACGTCCTCTGATTCATTCAAAATGCTGTATGTGCAATGAGGACAACTCAGTAGTTTTTTTAAAAGAGCCATCCTGTGGTAGAGGCTCCTCTGATGCCGTTTCTGAAACTTAGAGAGGAGTCAGACGGCATCCTGTCACGTTAGTGTCTGTGTTTTGTTGTCAGGGTAGGGGAAAAAAATACACATTTTAGAAAATGCTAATAGTATGACACGTAGATGCTTGTGGAGAACATGACTCGGTGTGTCCTCATGACATTGACTAGTGCTGGGCGGATTTCTTGCAGGAACAGAGAGCAACAGGCACCACATGGGACGTGCAGACTTCCTGACGACATTCTTTCTGCATCCGTTTTTCTTCTTTCCAAGCAAGACACTCACTGCCCCAAAAGCGTCGTGTAAATTGTCTGTCACATAATGTGAGGCTGTCTTTTCTTCTGCTCAAAGCAGACCACACATGAGCTGTGGGTCACTTTTCTGGACAGAGTTTGGAATACAGCCCCCTAGTGGCTACCTTAAATCCTTTCACCATGAAATTTTCAGCTCTACTGCAGGCAGTGTGCAGTGGCCCACTGTTCTGAATGGGTGTATTTATTTCGCCTTTAAGAGGTGGACCTGAGGGCCTTGCATTCTGCCAGCCATGTGTCAAGTGGGGTGGGTGGAGGCTGTTGTGCAGGTGTGAGGTGAGTTGCCATGGTTGCTCTGGACACTTCTCAACAGGGTACAGTTGCCCCAGGTGCTCCCCAAAGACCTTATTAAGATGTCAGGTGGTTCTGAAACATCGAAGAGTTTTTTCTATTGTCTTCCAGTGGGAGGTCGGAACAGCAGGGTGCTCACTTTACTCCTAAACAGTTACTTACTGCCATCTAGTGGCCATGTGCTGGTATAATATCAGGCCTTAACTCCTCAGTGTGAAACACCAGCCTCTCTGTTTGATGCAGCAGCACCCCTGTGTAATGGGATGGCCCCTCTGTTTAAAGCGGCAGCCTCTAAGAGTGATCGTGGCCCCTGTGTTTCCTTCCCAGGAGCTGCCAGAGCATGACAAGCCTCTTCAGCAGTACGACGTCGGCTCCCCGCCGTGGGCAGAGCAAGCCGCCGCTACGTGCCCTCTACGACCTGCTCATCGCACCAATGGAGGGGGTGAGGCTTTCTCCGACGGCTGTGGACCGAAATGTCACACTGTATCAGCAACTGACTCACTGAAGCAGCAAGTCTAATATTGCAGGGATATACCACACCCAGGCACAGAGTGGGACTCATTTTCAGGCCGGGATTTTTATGCCCAAGACCAGCCCATTGTGTCTTTGTTCTGGGGGAACTTTGATGATAAGACTTGAACAGTGACATAATTTATCTTTGTCATATCCTACATCTCGATAAATGTATTACTGACATTTCAAGAAGAAAATAGTAAATAATGCATAGCATATTGAACTGTTTAAGCAAAGAAATTTCAATCAAACCAATGAATAGGCCATTTGCATGGTCGTAAAGTACTGTAAATACAAATACCAAAGTCAAATATAAAAATGAAACATTAGTATGAATTATGATCTATAAAAGTTCGAGAACAAAAAATAGACTTTTTCTACGGTGGGATTTTTAACTATACGTCCAATGAAAAAATTAAATTATATGGAAATGAAACATCAGTATATATTGCACTCCTATGAAGAGAGAAATTCTGCCTTATTCATACATAAACCACATGTAGATCCTGTAACTGAGGACGAGCAAAATAATCAAACATCTGTCTCCTCATCTACCGTAACATTCTCATGTGGCTCGGGGATCTTCTGCTGGGATGCTGGTGTCTCAATCAATGTCTGTATCCCTGCCTCAGCATCACACCAATCTGTTTTAAATGCCATTAAATTAACTCAGAAGGCTATGAGCATTAAGCAGCAAACTGGATAATTTCATGGAAACAGCTAGCCTGAACAACTATTGATTAAACAACTGTTATAAATTAACATATAAATAATAGGTTTTAATGCATTTTAATATAAAGCACATTGAGTTTACTTGTCTATGAAATGTGCTACATAAATTTTCTGCTTGTTCTCTGACTGTAACATCACTTTAATTCATAAATTGTTTATGCTGCTCCATCCTCTCTACCTTGTCAGCACTCATGGCTTCCTCCTCAACAGAGGATTTGTTTTTTTGATGCTTAGAAGCCAAAAAGCATTTGAAGGGGTTATTTTTATTGAATCCAAAGTCATGGTATAAAATTTGACTAACGAGGCAGATTAGCAACTACTGATACCAGCCTCATCATCGTCTTTCTTTACCCATGGTTACTTCTTGTTGTGTGACGCTTTGCCTTGAAAGCATTTCTGTCAGTTTGGCACATTTGGCAGCTTCATCTTCCAACGCCCTTCTTTTTTCAGTCTGACTTTTTCAGCCCCGCCTGGTCTCTTCCTACCATCCATATTTTGAGAAACTTCCAGTGACTTGCAATAGCAAGCAATTAGTTGTGGCACCTCCACAACCGAGCACAGCGCTCACCCAGTTCTAAATGCCAAGCAATCACACAGATGCGGGTGTCGCGTATTTTCCACGCTTCTCACCCATTAGGCTTAGGCTCCACTCACTGAATCTTCTTGTTCAGACTTTTGATTAGACATAGGCTACTCCCACTAAAGCTACATATCTGGTTTGTTAGTAGAATAGCCCACCCATTACAGACATAGGCCAGATGGAGTCACAGTAGAGACAGACAGCAACTTTGCATGGAGGTTGGAGCTGGTTTTACTTTGTTTTGAGCTCTGCCTGTGAGCCTGCTTCTACAGGCCCGCCTAACCCCGAGTCCGCCACACAGGGCCTGATGCATTCCAGCGGTCCAGTGGGTCGCCACAGACAGCTAGTGTTGGTCCTGGAGGGTGAGCTGTACCTGGTCCCGTTTGCCCTGCTGAAAGGCAGCTCTTCAAATGAGTACCTGTACGAGCGCTTCACCCTCATCGCCGTGCCGTCTGTGGGTAGCCTGACCTCCAAGGTGAGGGCTTGCTTTCATGACATGAGCCCTGACTCACTGGTGGCCACACATGGTCACTTGGCGTTTTAAATAGACAACAGTTTCATGCATGCTTTTGACCACTAGTATGACTTAAATGTCATAATTTAGTGTATTTAAAATTTTAAAGCCATCAGCTGAATGTTTTTGCAAATGACCAGACTGGCCATGTCTGTCTCTGTGCCCAGCCACATTCTCGGAGGGTGGGGCCAGCCCTCTGCAGGGGAGTAGCCACAGCAGCGGTGGTGGCCAATCCGCAGCTGCCATCCTCGGCGATGAGCCGCTGGCTGTGGGGACCCATGCCCTCGGCAGAGGAGGAGGCCCACATGGTGGCCGAACTGCTGGGCTGCCAGCCCATGACCGGCCCGGCCGCCACTAAGGAGCAGGTGATGGCTGCCCTGGGCCAGGCCGAATGCGCCCACTTTGCAACTCACATCTCCTGGAAGCTAGCTGCCCTGGTGCTCACCCCCAGCCAGGAGGGGGCACCAGGGGGTGGCGGCAAGGCATACACCATCCCAGAGAGCCTGCGGGACGACGCTAGCGACGCCGAGAGCGTCTGCGACAGTCCCCCACTGCAGGAGCTCCTTCTCACCGCTGCCGACATCCTTGACCTCCGTCTGTCCGTCAAGCTGGTGGTGCTCGGGTCAGTTTTCTGGTTGTGTGCAAGCAGTCTCACTTGGGTAGCTGAGATGGTTGCCGTCACCATTGATGTTGGTTCTGTGCTACAGGTCGTACCAGGAATCGGACAACAGGGTGACGGTGGATGGCATGGTGGGCCTGACGCGGGCCTTCCTGGCAGCTGGGGCGCAGTGTGTGCTGGTGTCGCTCTGGCCCGTGCCCGTGGCCGCCTCCAAGGTTCTGGTGCAGACCTTCTACTCAGCCCTGCTCAACGGCACCAAGGCCAGTGCTGCCCTGAGCGATGCCATGAAAGCTGTGCAGAGCAGCACGCATTTCTCCCACCCCTCCAACTGGGCCGGTCAGTACCCCCCACCTCTTTAACTGTGCCAGTCAGTACCCACTGTAACCTACTGTTTATGGTTGGGTCATGTCTCTGCAGGCTTCATTCTGATTGGCAGCGATGTAAAGCTGAACAGCCCAACATCTCTGATTGGTCAGGCACTGGCAGAAATCCTGCAGTATCCGGACAGAGCCCGGGATGCACTGAGAGTCCTGTTGCACCTGGTGAGATAGCTTTCTGTCATCAGCTCCCTCCAGGGCTGATTTTGTTTTTGTCTTTCTTGTGACCATGTTCCTCTTTTCTTTTTCATCCTCTCTTTACCTTCTCTTTGCTTCCTTCTCGCCCCTCCCTAAATTTACTCCTCACTTCCTGTCTCTGCCCTCATTCCATATTGGTCCCACCCTCTCATTCTCGACCGCCACTGAACCACCCCCCCACATGCTCTTCCTCATTTCCCTATTTGTCTGTCTTGTCCTTCTTGCTCCACCCTTTATACTGGCCCCACCCTCACTCCTGACCGGCACTGCCCACCCCACTTTATTGGCCTAACCCAGGTGGAGAAGTCGCTGCAGCGGATCCAGAGCGGTCAGCGTAACTCCATGTACACATCCCAGCATAGTGTGGAGAACAAAGTGGGCGGTGTTCCTGGCTGGCAAGCGCTGCTGACGGCCGTGGGATTCCGGCTGGAATCGGCTGGCACCGGGCTCCCGGCTGCTGTCTTCTTCCCCACTGCCGATCCGGGGGACCGGTTGCAGCAGTGCAGCACCACCCTTCAGTCGCTGTTGGGTATGCAGGGGAGGGGCCTGGCAAAACTGGGTGGGGCTTGAAACAGGGACTAGATGTATAGTAAACCAAATGAGTAAGGCTGTAAGTAAACCCTGAATCTCACAACCCTTCCCCACCACGCCAGGCCTACCACCACCTGCCCTGCAGGCCCTCTGCAAGCTCATTACGGCCTCCGAGACGGGAGATCAGCTCATCAACAGGGTAGGCAACAGCACTGCCATGTCGCAACCGCTCAGAATGTCTTTTTTTGTCACAGGGTCGTCATGGTGATAAGAAAGCGGGTGGGCACTGAGTGAGGCTCTCAGGAATTGCAGTTAACTTCGTAGCCTCAGTCATTCTTTGGTCAGGAAAACAATCTTGGTTGGTTTATCTGAGCATTGAGGCAGCAGGCTCAAACGCTACCAGTAATTAATGAACAGCTTGTTCATTTTCTCACATGGCCATAATCACAAAAAAAGATTCTACTGCTGGAACTTGCGGAGAAACTAGCATTGAGATTAAATTCAAGGTATCAAGGGATTACTTTTGTAGAAGTAAAGAGGTTGGAGAGTAGGAGTGTATTTAGATGCAGCTAAATGTAATTGTTCAGATTGATGTGCAATGCGATATGATCGAAAGAACTGGGTGATTTCTTGAGTATCATTTTCATCTCTGATGGTTGACGCTCTTCTGTCATGTCCTTCTCTGGCTGTGGTGTGCATCCCGTCTTGTGTTTTCCCGGTTTGTCATGTGACATGCTCTGGCTCCTCCCTGTTGGCTGTTTTTTTGTTTTGTTTTTTTTTTTTTTTTTTTACTGCTTGCTGTGTTTGGCACTAAAACCTCTCTCTCTTCTTCCCCCGCTAATTCACCACATGAAGGCTGTTAAAAATATGGTGGGCATGGTAAGTGTTGTCAGCTTTAGCTCGAGCCCCGCCAAACTCCCGCCCTCGTCACGTGTCACTACACGTATCAAGACCCAGAACTTGACTCAACGTGTCAAGATTACCCTCTTCACATGTCACAACCTTCCACAGTTCAGAGTTATCCTGCAGGCTAACACTTTTATCAAAATTAATTAACCTGACATCTGAGCAAATCCATGCACCTATCTATTTTTTAGCCACTTATTCTGGGGTTGCCAGGTGACCTAATGAATTAGTAACAGGGTGTAAACTATTGTTAAATCTGGGCATTTAGTTTCAGCATATTCATTATTTTAGTTTTTTGGTTTGTAATTAGCAGTGCCCCATAATTCCAATTTTACTCCAGAAGAGCATCACAGGCAGACCTGAGGTTACGTTTTGGGTGAAAATCCCTTGAGAAGCACAGGAGATGAAAGGCTGGTGTTTCCTTGACATCACGTCTTTTCCACCGATGTTTGCTTGTGAACTTGGCCAACCCACAGGATTGTCCCGTGTTGCAGTAAAATTTCATCCTCCTGTATTGAGCGAACACCTGTGCATGTAGAAAAGGTGGCTGTGCTCGGCTTGTCCCGTAAGCAAACAAAAGCGCATTTATATCAAACTTTTGCAGTGTCTGATGTTTGCTTGTCTGGCTTTGGTTTCCTTGGTTAGATGTTAGAAGATTTAGGTTCTTTGGTAAATACATTGCCTTCTCATGTCCTTCCATTTGAAGCCCATCACTTTCTCTCACACACACACACACACACACACACACAAGGATGGACTGTTACAAGTGTGTCACACGTGTGTGTTGAGTAATGTTTAAATACCTGAGGAAACAACACCAACCTTATCTGCTGTGTATTTACCGTCTCGGCAGCTCCACCAGGTTCTGGTTCAGCTGCAGGCTGGGGAGAAGGAGCAGGACTTCTGCTCAACACCCATCCAGGTGTCTATCAGCGTCCAGCTCTGGAGGTTGCCTGGCTGCCACGAGTTCCTAGCCGCACTCGGTGAGTGACGTGAACGGCCAATCGCAAGAGATGTTTTCCTGCCTTTAAGGCAGTCAGTCACCTGTTGACATTTGTTCTTATACATTCACATGCAGAACACAGCAGTGATATTTAATTATCGCTGTTATTAAAGAATGAAAAACCTATGAGGCTCTGTTGCTATAACCGCTGTAACTATATTGGCCACATTAAACTAGGTTCATTTTAATAAAGCCATGAAGAACCTCTAGCAACTCAAACGTACAACAGCCACACTCTGTGGATTTGATTTGGGCCCTTAATCATTGCACCATCACACCCCTTCACTGTGTTCCGTTTCCCAGCTATGCTGAGATTTTTATTTATTTATTTTTTTGTCTTTTGTTTTGCATGTTGCATTGGATAACCCGCCTCGGACACACAAGGGTTTGACTTGTGCGAGGTGGGCCAAGAGGAGGTGATCCTGAAAACGGGCAAGCAAGCTAGCCGGCGAACCATGCAGTTCGCGCTGCAGTCCTTGCTGGCGCTTTTTGGTAAGGCCCCTTCCACTCTGCACCAATCTCTCCCTGACACCGTCTAACCTCCATGACACAGCAGCCTCAGTGTGAACGTCTGCCGGTCTTAGCTCATTAATCCTGGGTGACAGGGGTGAAGCACAGAAGACACAAAGCAGTTTCAGTGATAAGCAGAGGGAAACTGATCACGATAACCCCATGCTAGGACAGGTGGTTCATGGTGGGAGTGTTGTCTTACATTAATGGTTTCTTCTGTTTATTAACCTCTCCTTTCTGACTCTCTCCTTCAGACTCCACTGAGGTTCCTAAACGCCTCAGTTTGGACAGCTCCTCCTCCCTGGAGTCTCTGGCCTCGGCCCAGTCCGCCTCGAACCCGCTGTCCCACGGCTATCCCAACCCACCCTTTTCCCCTCCCTGCTTGGACAGCCTGGCCTCTGACGCCATCTCCGTCTACAGCCTGAGCTCGGTGACCTCGTCCCTCAGCTTTGCATCCAAGTCGGAGAGCGCTGGCGAATTTCTGAGCCCCCGGGCTCGGCTTGTGGAACAGGAGCGACACAGGGCCCGGGTGGGCCTGCTGGGCTCGCTGCACCGCGTCCCCCTGCCACGGAGTCGCTCTTCACCCCACGGCAGCCGTGAGGAAGATGAGGAGTATGAAGGCTTCTCCATCATCAGCAGCGAGCCACTAGGTGGCGCTGGCCACTGCGACACGCTGCCCCTGCCCACAGGGCACCGGCAACCTCGCGGTCGGGGAGGAGGTCGGGGCGTTGAGCGCCACATGGTGGCTTCCGTCTCCTCCCGTGGTAGTGTCAGCACACCCACCTCGCCAGTTAGGGCCGCCCCAGTGCCAGGCCACAGCTCACCACGGCAGAAAGCAGGCAAGGTCAGCTCCTCGGATACGGGAGAGTCGGACCAGTCCAGCACCGAGACTGACAGCACGGTGAAATCCCAGGAGGACAAAGCCAAACTGGACCCCCAGGAGCTGGCGCAGAAGATCCTGGAAGAGACGCAGAGCCACCTGCGGGCGGTGGAGAGCCTGCAGAGGGCCGTAGGGCCAGCTGGGCACAACACGGCCCTCAGGCCAGGCCACACCCCCAGCCCCACTGGGAGCTGCGCCTTCCGCTCATCAGAGACCAGCGCATTCAGCCGGCTCCACAGTGGCTCTGGCATCAAGGCCCAGTCTCCCACTCTTGCTGGCCGCCCCAAACCGCCGTCTCGCACCTCTTCCTTGCAGAAGGTGAGCTCTGGCTACAGCAGCCCCGCCCCTTCTGAGACCTCACTCAAGGACGGTGGCCACCCCTCCCCCACCCTTGATGGCCATACCCACTTCAAGCTGAAATACCCAAGCTCACCTTATAGCGGACACATCTCCCGCTCCCCCAGCAACGTCTCACCCAGTTCGGGCCACCAGTCTCCCGTAGGCAGTGCCCCCTCCCCGGCCCTTTCTTACTCCTCCACCGGCTCCACTCGATCCAGCCCGGGTGAAGCCCCTGACCTGGACCGCCTGAAGTTGGCCGCCATCGATGAAAAAGTACAGGCTATCCACAACCTTAAGACATTCTGGGCCACGGGGGCCCAGCAACAGGGGCAGAACTCGGGCCCCATGCGAGCCTTTCACAGAGGACCTGGTGCTATGGGCATACCGGGGAGCAATGTCCTCAGCCTCCTTAACCTCTCCCCACGCCATGGCAAGCCAGGCCAGGCCACCGACGGCCTGGAGATGCAACACAGCTGTGGAAGCCTTCCTAATGGGCACCGTAAGCACAACTCCAAGGGCACACCTGCCTCTCCCAGTGCCTCCATCAGCAGCAGCCCAGGGACCTTCCCCATCAGACTGCCCACTGGGAATGGATACAAATTTCTGTCTCCAGGGAGGTTCTTCCCTTCCTCCAAGTGCTAAGTCTATTAAGGAGTTCTTTTTGATTGGCTCTCTTGCTTTTTCGGCTCCTCCTAGCATAGTTGAGGAGTGACTGCCTGCTCCATGCTGAGAGTTTTGAAGGACTGTTCCTCCTGAGATGTTAAAAAAGACAATTCGGGTCCGATCTGACAGGCTGAAGAAGATAAACGGAATAGTTGGTTGTTCCACGGATTCAGACTGACATGAGCATGTAATTTGTATGCCTCCACCTACACTGTAAAGAACACTAAACCTGACGTAACTGGTGTCAGAAAACTTCAGATACCAAATGGTATTTCCTTTGAAAAAAAAAAATGATTGTGTTACCCAAAAGATGCAAATTGGACTGTTCTGTTGTTTTATTTTAATTTCATTTTAATATAATTATTATTATTATTATGTTTTGTAAATTAAGTCCGGTGTTTAACAATCAGTATTAAACTTTTATATTATTGAAAAGCAAACAGAACTCTACCATGTAAAATTGAAAACGGTAAAAATAATTCATATTTTTATTGAAACGGAAGAGGGCACTTGGCCCAGCATCTTTGTGAATTCGGTGTCATTAAAGCATGGATTATCTTGATATTCTGTTTCAATGTCTTTTTGGCACACGTTTTTTTGTAAGACACATTTTTTCAATTTGGAAAATACAAAAACAGGCGTCTCGTAGTCATCAGTAAAACGATTTCAATAAAAATCGTTTGCTGTCTTTTAGTCTCTGTTTCTGTGGTGTGTAACAAAAAGGTACTTGTGATGTTTCACAAAATACCAAAATTTACATTTTATGTCCTAACAAATAGCACATTGGTAATCTCTAAAACAAAAGGAAATGCTAAGCATTTAGAAGTAAACCTTTAGTTTGTAATATGATCAGTGTAATTCATCATGCACACATGACAGTAGGTGTCCAAGAGCTTGCCATAAAAAGGCTGTGAGTTGTCTGAAAAAAGTTCACATTTATAATATCAAATCGTTGACTGTGGTAGCCAGCAAGCTATGTGTTAACAGATTTTGTGTTCTATCAATATTTACCAGTAAACAATGTCTCTCAGATTACAAAATGCTTGCACAATGTTGGTTCACTTTGCTAACTTTTCCATCCACCCATTTTCCATAACTACTTAACCAGGGCTGGGTGAGGTGGGAGTCTGTTCTAGGAAGCAGGCAGCACAAGGCAGAAGACGCCACTGAGGGGACGCTAGGCCATTGCAGAACTGACATATACAGCCCCACACACAATCATACATGTTGGACGATTTAGAGATGCTGAATCATCTAACTGAATGTCTTTGAACAGCAGGACACTGAGCTGATTTTTGTACTTACTGGAGTCATCATATGCAGATTTTAGCTATGTACTTAGGTACTTATGTTAATGTGATTTTTAACCTTGTGTTCTTAAAGGATGGATTTTGGGGCTAACTCGATGCTAACATTACACAGGAACACTTCAAAATGTATCCACCAGTGAGGTGACTATACCAAGATCAATGGGAATGGTTTCAAAACAAGACCTGACACTCACAATGTTTTCAGAAAAGATATACTTGGTTTCTATCCCAAGTTGAAGGAATTTGCATCACAGTTACCATGTTCAACTCACAAAGTAGTTTAAAAAGGTTATTCCCCCGATCTTTATGTGAGTTTGAAAATGATTGATTCTTGATCTATGAAAATATCATTTATAACAGTGCCACAGTGACTCTTAAGGAATTGTAGTGTGTTGGTCCTAAGTTGCTCAACAATCATTATTCTTATCGAAAGGCGACTGTTATAAGGGTATATACAGACCTATCGGTGTCGTACAGTCCTATGGTTAAATATAAAGTCTAAAGTCAGATTTAAAGAAAAAGAAAATACACTATGGTACAGCCTGTGATCAAGGGATTTTTTTTATTAATCATTCCATTCGATTACAATAATTAAAATCACTAAAAACATCAATTTCATAAAATCAAATGGCAGCACAAGTACAACAAAAAATAAAAACCGAGCCTCTCATATGTTTTTCTACAAAAATACATTGAAAACCAAAATATCAGCAAGGAAAACAATTTTAAAATGATCCTTATAAAATACATCGAGATTTAAATACGGAAGAGGATTAGGGCCGCATGAAATAAATTTCAGAGAACTCTGGAAAAAAAAAAAGTCAGAATTCTGAGAAAGAAGTCTGAATCTTGACATTACAGTCAGAGGCTGGCTGCAGACCTCGGGCCACCGAGACACCGAGCAGGGTACACGGAGGCCTTTTCCTTATTTAGGGGCATAAGTGACGATGTCAGTGTTGGTATGAAAATGACACAAAGCTCTTGCCCTCGCATATACGCGCATCGATCGGATTTGCTTCATTCAGCGTTCATGGAAATCTTTCATTCGGAGGAATGATCGTGTTCCAATCGACGAAAAACTACCTCGTAAGCGTAGCTACTGACATGAAACACTGAACAAGTGCATAAAGTGGGTCATTACAGGTAGCTGTTATCACCTGAACAGGTTAACACCATGTTTAAAGTCATCCACCACAGACCTGATTTACATGTTACATGCTAACCTGGACACAAAACACTTTAAGACTCTGAAGCTTGCTACAAATGCTGCACGGTTCTAACTTCTTTTCTCAATATTCTCTGAAATTTATTTCACGTGGCCCTAATTCTCTTCCGTACTGATTCGGAAGTCGAAGTTACTACAGAAAAGAAGTGCACCCAATGGCATTCTTTGTCACCTTGGTGACCCGATCCTAATAGTATAATTGTAGTGACTGACGGCCAGTTAGTGGGGAAACCGCAATTGCAACCCGATCGATACTTTGAGATACGTACGACTTATTTAGATAGGAGGTAGCCACACCGTCGTCGTTCACAATTTGTGCGGAACTTTGTATCTCTCTTACACACTGTATGGAGCTCAGACTTCTTGGATATAAACGAAAATAATATCATCGAGTGGTCTCTTGGATCATTAACTTGTGAACCGGTAGAAACAGAGCAAAGCGCCAACTATAAGCTTTCTTCACGATTGGAACCTACACGTACAGTCACTTCTTAAAGGCCAAGACTGTCTAACAACGCCAACTTCTTAATCGACAGTATTCCTAGCCAGTCGACAATCGGCAAAGTTGTGTGGCTAGTTCGTCAGTGGTTCAGAGGAGACGAGCCGTGCCCCGACTTGACCAATAGCCATCAGCGGGAGGGCGGGCCCGTGAATATTGTGGCGCAGGCGCATCCGCATCCGCATCCGCAGTCACTGTGGAGAAGATGGTGTTCATCAAGGAATAGTAAGTCTCGACGTTATAATCCGATGTCGATTATTCTTTACGAGGCCGATGAATGTAGTTTAGTGGTACTTTAGTTGTATGTGGTGTTGACATATGTCGCTGGTTACTAAGCTGGTCACTTCTATGTGAGATGCGGTGGAGTTGGCGGACAGGATGTGACTGGGTGTATTTAACCGGCTTGTCTCGAGTCTGGCCTGGTGGACGAGCTTAGTTAAGATGGGGCTAGTCGGTTGGGTAAAGTTAAGATGGGGCTAGTCGGTTGGGCTAGGTAAAGCCGTGTAAACAGTGTTTCGTCAGGATGTTACTTGAGTTTCTCTTTTGGACGGCGTCTTCACTCAACTTCGACGCGTCGTGTCATCCCACTGAAAACTAGTCTTTTTAAGCCCTCAAGATTAGTCGTGTTTTATTATTATTCAAGGCTGGGGGTGTCTATCTGTCGAGGTTATTAGGTTAAAAGCTTGACGTGTGGACTAAGAAAGGGACTGCTAATGTAATGAAGATTAAGCACGTGTAACTATCAGGTGTATTTAGCTTATCATTTCGTACGACTTAAGATACGTTACTACTTTTTGTAAAATCACGCTGAGAGTGCTGGGCAGCTTGCTTTGTAGCCTTGAATCTCTCTCTCGTAGATAAGCGTTGTCACCGCTGTACTTTGAACGGATCCCTTTGTGAGAAGATGTGCTTTCATTGCGGCCAGTCCGCTAAACTAACTGTATGTCTGTCTGTGTCTCTGTCTGTCTGTCTCTCTCACTCACTCACTCAGTGGCGGCACTAAACCATTTCAAGTAGGTGGCTCAGGCTGGGATCAGTTGTTCTGCTGGAGGGCACATGGGAGGAAAAACAACCTTGGGGAGCAGTGGAGGGTCCAGTTCTTTTGACAGGGGGCCACTGGCCACGTCCTAGAACTGCCCCTGGTTTTTATGTCTCTCTCTGCGATAAGTAACTTGACAGTTCAGTGTGGTCACACTGGCCGTTGTTTGATATGACCGTGACAGTAGGTCGATCGTGATAAATGCCATGCATGTGTTGAGCTACCATCGATGCTTTTTATCTGTGTTCCTGTCCTTTACTTATCGAAGCAGGCTGATGTTGCTGCGGTGGCGAATTCCCAAGACCATAGTTATACTTTTTGGATTGTTAGGCCTAATAATTCTTTATGTGTTTCATTTGTTCGATTTGCTTTCAGGCAGCAAATACAGCAGCCCTATGTTGACCTACAAGTCATTCCGGAGAGTTATCTACGAATTAAGGCTGCTTTTCTTGCCACTTCTACGTAATTTTCAAATGTGTATTTTGCGTGTACTCGCAGTGGAAAAGCGTATTGGGTTAGCTTTGAGTTCATATGCCAATATTTGCACCACTTGCCCAGACGTTGATATAACATTTGACTTTCCAAGCAAACACTGTTTGCTGTGGTGGTCCCTTTGTCATTTTTAGTTAAAAGCATGATGCAGCTGTATGCTGCCTTGTCTTGCATGTGGTGTTGGATTTGCTTTTGCTATTTTACCATGTGATGCAACTTGGGTTCCTTTGTAGATTTTCTATACCGTGCCTAAATGTCAGGAATGGAATATATAGGACTAAATGCAGGCAATGATTTGACATCTGCTGTGAGCTCATACATGATTGATTATTGTCAGCCGTGTCGCAAACCAGAATAATTCTCCTGGATTATCTACCATTCAGTATCCCTGGGACAATGTATTTCCACACATTCTCGTTAAGCGCCTTGGTGTAACTGTGCTGGAAAGACGCTATATAAAAATAAACTGCATAGATTTTATTACTGCTTTGAAGTAAGGCCCAAGTGACTTTTCTTTCCCCCCCCCTCCTGATTTAGCACTAGGTTTGCCCTGGTCTTTTCTACATGGTAAAAACAAATTCTTACTGAAACAATGGGAAGGAATTTAGGAGGTACGGCAGGATTTATTTCCAACATTGCCGTGAGTACAGCATCGCCTGGTATGCATTTATTTGTGACTGCTACATATTTGCCAGCTCCTAATGGCAAGTTTCCACCGCATGGTACTGGCTCGATTCTACTTGTCTTTTTTTGTGTTTCCATTTGGCAAAGTTGAAGATAATTCCTGGTACCTGGTGCTATTTTTGGTCCCATCTCTGCCATAGTTCTGACCGAGGTGAGTAGGTCCTACGACGGTCACTTGAAAACACTGCCGGCTACTGATTGGTTAGAGAGAATCAACAGCACTGCATCATTAACACATGACGGTATACTGAGCAAAATATTTTAGCAAGCTATTTTAGATTCTACTAACTGGCTATTGTTTTTAACTTTAACTGATATGGACGCCCGCAAAACCACGCCGTGGTCAACCACTCTTTACGTGTTAAAATGGGTATACTGTGTATGTGTGTGTCAGATCTTTCACCATTTGCAAAGTTGCCGCTGTGGACCGTCTGTTTGGGCGTTCGACCGAGCTGCCCACCGTTTTTCAGTGGTGTTTTGTTTTGCTGCACTCAGCCTCTTCTGAAAAGTTTTCTTCTCGCTGTGACAAATAGCCACGTTACGAGAATCAAACACAGAATCCCTTCCATGTCATCCACTGTTCTTTCCTGTGTGTCACGTTGAAGATGACGTTACGGGGATTGCGTGCAGCGTCATGACCACCATCTTTCTGCAATGGAAACGGAGGAGCAAGCGAGTAGAGTCGAGCCGGTATTATGTTGTGGAAACACGCTGTTATAGTTCCATTGTAAGTGAAGCTGTTGCAGAAAAGTGTCTGCTAAGCTAATTGAGATCTGTATTGTTGCACTCTTTCTGATATGCTGAGGCTGTAGCTCCTTGTAGGATATTAGTATATTAAAGAATCACTGTAGGCAGTGTAATCTGAAAGCACAGTACCTACCCACCCATGATGGCCTTTTAGTGTACTCGTGTCCCAGCTTGTAAATTCTTCCATTTAAATTGCCGACCTGTAATATACACAGATATAAAGTAGTGATTTCAGGTGAAAATGCAGGCTTTGTCTTAAAAAGTGTGGGAGCTGGACCTATAGACTGGACAGTAGCTGCCTGAGGTGCATTGTGATGCTGCACCCACGCCTGGCTAGTATCTGCTTGAGGCAAGTAGGCATCTAAGGAGTATTACTTTGATTGACCTTGATAAGAGGGATGACAAATTCTTGTTTTATTTTTTTAAGACATAATGGCTTCTGTGCAATGTGTTGCCTCTAACACCATGCTAGTGCGTTTGTTAGCCCCTTGTCCTAGCATCATGACCTGACCTGTGGATTCCCGACCTCAATACTGTCATGAAGTAAATGTATTGATCAAGCAGTTTAAATTATTTCTCTTATTTTGATCATATTGTTTGTGCTTGCACTGAGGGATTGAATTGGCATCATCTGTGAAAGGTAAACAAGATATCTACACTGGCATTTCTGATGTCACTGCTTCTGTGCACTTTGTCTTGTATGATTGCAAGTTATGAAGTTGCCTTCCTGTTCATGTGCATTTCTAGTGGTTAATCGGGTTTTGGCTTTGTGGTTTATATCATTGCATATAGTGCAACACAGTGTGATGCATTATCTCCACAGCTTCTGGTGGCAAAACGCACTGTCTGGTGTTCCCGAGGTTGTCCCTCGCCTTGTCTTGCTTTTTGAGGAGGTGACTGCTCAGAGCATTCTGTATGTTGGTTAAGGTGGCCTTTGGAGTCCACTAGGGAACCTGTGCTATTTCCATAGTGTTAAATGCATTCTCTTAATGGCTTGTTGCTCTAACTGGGATGTGGGCGGTCAATAAGAATCTGGTGTCTAAAAATTATGTGTTGAATCACTGTTTTCCCTCAGCATCCTTAGCATTTAGTGATATTACAAGGAATCAAGTATGACTGACTTGTGTTGTTGTGCCATGAATGAAATTCCCCTTCTGACTGTCATCCTGTTCCCCATCTCATCATTGGTTTTGGCTGCTTTCCAGTTTCCACATCCCCATTTTGCTGCTGTGCTGCGCAGGTGTATGACAACCAAAACCTGAATTTGACCCTGCTGTAGCAGCCAGCTCCTCCTACAGCTGTGTGGGTTTCATTTGCCTAATGTAGTATTTGATAGTTCCATGGTGCTAGATCAAAAGGAAGTGTGTTTGGCAGATGAGTCAGGACCTCTGCCCCCAGAGTTGGGCATATTTGGTCACCGCTTCACTTCAGAGTGTACTTTCTGGACTGTGACCCCCCCCCCTACCTGCTATGGCCTTATTGCTGCTCCCTTCTGAGGGTTTTGTGCACTTTATAAAGAAGCATGCCAATGCACTTAATAGCCAAACACGCCAGTAGACATCTGAGACCATGGTTCTTGGATAGATTACATACAAGCTTTCAATTTCCCCCTGGGACCAATAATCTGTATTCCTTATCTGAACTTGAGTGCTGTTTGTAGCCTTAGCTCCCAGCCACCTTTTATCCCTGTGGTGCATAGACTTTTGTTAACCTCGGGTCAGTGGCAGCCATCTTGTTTAATTTGGGTTGAAGTACCCTTTTTAGTCTAAATTTACCCCAATAATGAACTTTTTCAAATCCTGGTGTGTCACTTTTTATTGGACGCCTGTATGTTGCATCTCCATCTTTATATGGGATGCTGCAATTACGCTGCTCTATAAAATGCATTTCCTCATCTAGGTAAATGTGTAGTTTTAAAAGCTAAAATGGAACAAAATGATCTCATCTGAGACCATTTCAGTATGCCAACTTCTGTTTCATCCCTTTGCACCGCCTATACAGTTTAAGAGAAATTGTGTTGTTTCGAGTGTGAATAAGCATGTAATTACATTTTTACGAGACAAATGGCACTGTCGTTAAATGTTCAGGCTAGCCTTGGTCTTCATAGCAAACACTCTTTTCCAGCAGCCCAAAAGGCGACTCTATACATGGACATCACCAGACAGCCAATATCGTA